>JAAWXA010000012.1:5808926-5931480 GCA_038090715.1 Florisuga fusca
GGGGAGGGGGGTGGGTGGTGCTATAATTTTATTTTTCACCATGTTCCTTTTAAATGTAACTGGTTAAATGGTTACACATACTTATCTTGTGCTTGAACCGTAGAGATGATGAGCAAACTTCATTAAAATAGCAGAACCTAAAATGGTTGCTACATACCTTATATTATGTGAATGTCAAAATGTCTCCATAGAAGTGTGTCATTTTAATCAGCCGTGAGTCAGTCAGGGTCCAAATAAGTTAAGGCTTTTCTAAGTAGAGCTGACCCAAAAGGAAATCTAGGGTGATCTTTCCCTTTACAAGTTATTAAAATAATTGAGAGCCTTGTAGCAGTGCTCTGAGTAATATGGAGAGCATTTTTCTTGTGTGCTCCACATGCTGATTTGCATGCATGTTGGAGAGAGGATTTTGTTTAGAGCCTGAGTGATTTTTTTCAGTATGTTTCTTATGCCTTTTTAAAATTTATTTTAAGATATGCATTACCATGCACTTCTTTCAGAATGTAAAAAGTCAAAAACATGTTTCTCACTTGAAGTAAAAGGCAGGGAGGGTGTAATGCCAGTTTCTAATGAGAACTGTTGCCCAACCTCAGAATCTCTGGGTGAATCTATCTCCCTTTTGCTCTCTTCTACTTAAAATTGTGGTAGGAAGTATCACTGAAGACATGGAGTACATTCTTTTTCGACACCTAGAGCTTTTCTTCATCTGTATATGTTGATCCTGGTTGTTCACCACTCTGAAAATAAGGACTGAACACCTTAGCAGGTTTCTGCTCTACAAGAAATTGTACCTTGGGTTGCCTAACAGTTTCTGTGTAAGTGCTAGGGTTGTAATCATTCTCTACTCCTCCATGGGGAGGGCACAATCCCACCTTCTCCTTTTCATCAGTTTGTCTATACACCAAATTGCTCTTATAAGCATCTTTCCATTTACTAGAAAATTGACAAGGGCACATGGCTAGTACAGACCAGACCATCAGCTTTTGGAAATTGAATGCATTTGAGAGATGTAATTGCTTGATACTCAGAGGAAGACACATTTTGTCACTGTGACTTGTTACGCCAAAGGGATGTTTTGCCCAAGGGATTTTCTGCCCATTTTCTACAAGCTGAAGGCAACATGCTCACTGGTTGCTGGTACATCTTTGAGGGTACCGCTCTGTTCAACAGCATGAAACAGATCTCCTGTCCATAAGGTGGTAGCTGAAAGTGTTGTTCATTCATACTGCTGTAGAAGTTCAGCAAAACCAGGAAATCAGTGCATAAATTACGACCTCCCAGCTGAACCTGCAGGTGTGACTGTCAGCATCATTTCTTCCTCATACTGCCAGCTGAAGCACTTTCTTGCTTTGCCTCTGCTGTCCTCTGTCCCTGGGCTGATTATGTTCAAGCACTTGATTAACTAGGTGATAGTGGCTGTTTAGGACCAACTGTTATCTGCAAATCTTATTGCCCCATCTCTGAGCAAACCAGATGGCATGCCATGTTATTATCTAGCTTCCTTCCACACAAAGGATTCTTTATAGCAAGTGTAAATATGTATACTTATTATTAATTTTCGCACCTGTTCATTTTCCAGTCTCCTAGATCTGGCATGGTTGGCATGCTCTCTCACCTGGTGAAAAGTAACTAGGCTTTATACTAATTAAAAAAAAAGTCCCCATAAAATGAGACTAAATATTTGAAAGCTGTGGAGTTCTTAAATAGGTTTGTTAAACATGATTTTTCTATTATTTTTATCTAGAAGCTGTATGAACATTTGTCAGCTATTACAGAAATTTGATGGACAGGAGGGATTGCACTATGAGCTACTGAGCAGTCATCTGCATGATGAAAGGGATGACAGAGGCAGAGAGGCAGAGTGCCTCTCTTGTCAAAATGAGATACAGATCTAATTCTTACATTTATTTTTAATTTCATGAGATCAGTTTCTGCCCTGCTCTTCTTTCTCTGTTTTATTCCTCTCATCTCACAGATGAGAATGGGTTTTGATTAGCCCGTGCTCCAATTTTGGTAATAATTACAAAACTACAGCCTGCTTCTGAATGTGAGAGAAGCTGAAGAATACTCACAATTACAAGTGCTGAAGAAAAGCAAGTATGGCTATATGCATGTGCTTGTGTATTTGGGACAATACAGGGAGAGGGCACAGGACCTTTCAAACCTCTCTGGGGCTTAAAATGCTTTTGTCTGTGATAAGTGTGCCTTTGAGGCAGTGGTGCTATTTCATATACACACCATGGGCCAAATCCAAGCTCAGATAATATCAGCTTCAAGGCTTGATGTAGAAGCTGCACAGCAGTCAGGATAATGAATCTACAGGTGCCTTTCAGATTTGGATAAAGTTGTTTAGTTTAAAATGTATTAAGATGATTCTTCAAAAGCAGTCTGGCTGAAATTTCTCCTTTATAACAACTGATGAATATTTGTATTTCTAGACTCCATGCCTAAATCAGGGATGCTGCCTTCAGAGACACCGAAGGCTCAAGAAGACTAAGAGGCTTTGAATTGCTGAAGTTTTCAGTTGATTTGTGTTTTGTAATACTGTCAATATGTACAGAATCATTTTTTCCTGCATTATTGGCTAAGGCCTATGGGAGCAGGGATGACAGCATCCTGAGAAAAACTTTCTTTGCCTTCACTCTTAAAAAAATTGAGTATTTCTCAAAAATTATAAGGTGAAGATTTTTTTTTTAATGTCCCTATTGGATAGAGTGTGGGGTTTTTTTCTCTAGTGTCATTTAAACAGTTCTCCTGCATCAGTCTGCTGGATCTCATCACCTTTGAGAAGGAATCAGCTGGCAGAGGGTAAATAAGCTGTCTATTGTATGAAGGAGGCAGAGGCTTTGGACACAGCAGGCAATCTGTGATT
Source organism: Florisuga fusca (assembly GCA_038090715.1). NCBI lineage: Eukaryota > Metazoa > Chordata > Aves > Apodiformes > Trochilidae > Florisuga > Florisuga fusca. Next base: position 5,811,796 of record JAAWXA010000012.1, read on the forward strand.
TTAAGAATTCTATGATGCTGTGCTTACTTCTGTATTTCTATAGAACTATTTGCAGAATTTAGTATTAACTAGTATGCCTAGAACTGAACAAAAATCAATTTCAAATTAAAGCCAAGAGAATGAAATACTGATTGTGTGTTCCTTATCTGTGCCCATAACACTTGGAAAAATAGGAGGATTCCGTACAACATGCCATTTTCAACTGGATTTACTTGATATGTCAGTACTAGTTGTTCTGGGGAACATGGTGAAAAAAATTGTTCCATTTCTTCAAACTATTAATTTGAAGTCCTTTTGGCACCTCAAGTGAACTATAAGTTAGCAGTACAGCTACAGTGCATTAGAAATCGTTTGGTTTTTTTTCTGTGCTCAGTCATGCTGATCTAGTAGTAAGAGTTATGATGGCATTTTTTAAATGGTCATTAACACAAAAATAAAATTGGAAAATACATTAACATGTTAATGGACAAATGTAAGAACTCTTCCTCCTCAAAGCAAATTAAGCCCATTTAGTTAATGTCATGACTGCTGCATACACTTCTACAGGCATATGTTATAAAAAATACCTTAATTTTGCTTCAACTTTGAAAATTTCAGTCTAATATCCATGATGAGCACATGCCTCATCTACAAAAATGGTATTTTCCGTTTACCTCTCAATTATGAACTTAGCTTGATAAGTGAAGAAAAAAACATTATTTTCTGTATATCAGGGAATAAATCTAGAAATTGCTTCTAGGACAATTCATTCTCCGTACATCTTTGCCAAAAAATATGACCTCACATGCATGATTTGTGCAGTTCTGATGCATATCCTTTCCAGTTTCACAGAGCCACTCCAGATTCTTCCACAATGTTTCTTCTACCATATTAAAAAAAAAGAAAGAAAAAACAGAATATTCCCACAGTTCAAACCCATGGGCATGTGCCTAAAGGTTTGAGAAGCAGCATTTACAGCAATCAAGACTTCCTGAAAACCATGTTGCAAATGTTGGAACATGTTGGAAAATGTTGGAAAATGTTGCAAATACATTTCTTGATGTTTTTGATTACAGTTTTCAATAGTTTTCAGCAGATTGCTCATGACAGACCAACAAAAAATTTGCAAGGTCATCCAAACTACTTATATGTTGCTTTCTGTTTTGTATCAGCCAAAAATTAATGTGTTACACTTCCTTATCACTGCCATTGCCAAATATGTGACTCTAAGTTTGCCTGGGAAATTCTCAGTGGCAAAAAAGAACATATGCCTGTTTAAAAATAACAAAACATCCTGATAATGTGTCTGATGTTAGGCTTAAATAGCACAGTAGCCTGAAAAACAGTACTATAATGAAGATATTTTCTCCTCCTTTCCTTTCTACTAAACCATGAATTTAAATATGCATATTACTTATGGAAATTTATGCAAATCCTTATCCAACTGGGTTTTGTTTTGTCTTGAAAACAGCAAAACTTTGATTTTAAAATTCAAACCTAATCATAAAATGTTTTTAGTAGGTTTACTGTTAAAAAATTATTCATGCTTTGTTGAAGTTAATCAGGAAAGACAGCTGTTAAGTTTTCATGACATTTTTCATTCTTTCCTATTTTTATTTTCTTAAACTGTAGAAATAAATGCAGTTGTGGAACTGAAATTATCCATATGTGGTTCTTGATCCTGCTTGCTCACATTTGATCCATTCATTTATTTTGCTGTAGGGTGAAGCATTTCTGCAGAAGGTCCTACACCCCCCTTGAACTTCATTCACTGTAGATGTGCCATTTTCTTAGGTATTAGGAAACCACCTATTATCAGGGTGTTCATCCAGGGTGTTCTCAGCTGCATCAAACCATATTAATGATTCCAGTGGTGAGACTAATACGAAAAGGGAATAAATAGTGCCTGGATGGATTCTCTCATGGTGCTCCATGTCTTTCTTTTCTCTTTCTTTCCCTTTTTTCATGTGTTTTTGTTTTGTTTTGTTTTTTGGCTTTTTTGTTTGATTGGTTATTGTTTGTTTTGTTGTTGTTGTTGTTGTTGGGGTTTTTTGTTTGGGTTTTTGGGGGTTTTTTGTTGCTTTTTTCCCAGCTTCTATGGTAGGTGATTAGGACTACTGTTGGCAAGAACTAGGCATGACTTTTTGCAGCACCATGGATTGCAGCCCCTCAGCAGCAGCTGCAGACTGGTACATCATGAGTGTGGCTGCACCTTCTCCACAGCCACACCCCTAGAAATAAGGGCTACAGACCTAGGGATTAATTTCTTTTTTTTAGTCTGAAGAGTTGAGTTCCCTCTCCTTCTTTAGCTTTCTCACCTCTGGGCCTCTTCCTTTCTCCTGCTAGCAGCTCTGCCTTTGTTTTCTCCTTTACTCGGCACCTGATTTCATCACAGAAATTATGAGATTGTTGAGATTGTCAAGCACTGGCAGTTTTGAAAGGATAATTGCTGTGTGAGAGGCAGGCAGATAGAGATGTGGGTGAGTATAAATTTCATTGGACCTTTGCCCTCTGATCAAGCAGGAAAAGTGCCATTAATGCTTACATTAAATCTGAAACTGCAAAATGAACATGGCAACGTAACCCAGTAGTAGTAGTAGTTATTTTCAAAGCATAACTTAATGCTATTTAGAGCTAGCCTGCAAATGAAGGAACCCTTAGAATGTCTTTCATCAGAACATTGCGAGACCTTGACCATTAAACTGAGACATTCACATTGAATGCCTTGTAATTAATGTTTCATATTAAAAAGAAAGAAAAGAAAAATACTAAAAAACGGGGGGAAAGAAGGAAAAAAAAAGAAAAAAAGATTTTAAAAGTCTATTTTTTTCAGTTCCGTTTGTTGCTTGAGCTGCTGCCAAATGCACACAGATAGCATCAGGGCATGAACAATGTAACTTCTGGAAATTTCAATTTCAAGGAAGTCAGGAAGTGTGACTTAAAACAGACCTTAAAACTCTAAGAGTAGTAGATTCTAGCTGATTGACAGAGCAGCTTGCATGGTCCTTGAAGAACTGTGTATTTCAGCTTTTTAGGAAGCTCAGGACACACGTAGTTTCTGAACAGCTATGTCTGGTACAAATCCAGCAGACATGTAAAAACTTTGCAACCTAGTTCTTTGTGATTGCTAAAAAAATCCAAAGCTCCAGCCTCAAGAAGTAGTTTGCATCAGGGAATTTTTAAAATATGCAGGCGTGACTGGTACCTCCTGCTCTCAACCCCTGGTGATATGCTTAGCATAATTAATGCCATTCTATAAGGCAAACAGCCATTCTCTGTGACCAAGCCAGTCACATATTCATTCACTTTCCCCTCCCTTTATCAGGCTCTGAAGGTCTTTTGAACCAAGCAAACAAATCAAAAAGTTTTATTTTTCCCCTCCCTACTGACCTTAAAATTTCAGGGCACTTCCTTCCTCACCAGCCTTTAAATTGTCAATCACCCATCCAGCCAGGTGGTGATGACCCCATCACAGAATAGGAAAGTGTAACAACACCCAGAGCACTGTCTATAAAACTGAGCAGTTCCAAGTCCTAAAGGGGGAAGCTGGATTGAATCTGCTGATGGACAGTGAGATCCAGGATCACCCAGTGGCTAGGGATACATCCAGCATTGCCTGCATCTTCTGAGGACTGCATCTTCCTTTATATGATTCTTCAGTCTAGATTATTGTTTTTACATTGATACAGCAAACCATGTATTAAGATATGACCTGGTCTGCAGAGGGTACTAGTGATTAGAAATTTTATGTTAAGGACTAACTTATTAGAAATCAAAAATTAAGTTGTAATATAAACTCTATTTAACAGATGGTACTACACAGATTTTACTTGGAGAAATTTTGTGCCATTGTAATCATATATTCTCTGCTATACTGATCTAAAAAATTCTGTGTAAGAACATAAAGTTTTAATTGTAACTATGATTTAGTGCCATCATGACTGTGCCACAGACCCCTAGGAGAACCTGTCTCTCACCTTAGGGTTGGGTGACAGCATGTTAAAGACAAATAAATATTTCTGGGTTTTTGAACATAGAGTTATTATAAAATAAGAAAAAAGAAGGGAATATAGCTTGTTAATCCAAATTGTAGGTTCTACTTCTACCCAGTGCTTACTTTAAGGATCTTCTCTTTCTGGAGGCTAAGACAAATTCCTGTCTTCTCTTTGGCTTTATATATTTATTAAATACGCTTTACCAAAAACATACTTCAGCAGCACATGGTATCTGCAGATGTCGTGTGATACTCTTGCAGAACTGGCAATGAAAACAATTAGCCTTGGAGGTTACAAGCTTCCTAAAAAGTCCCCAGGGGCCTCAATGGAGGGATAGTTCTAGTTCTAGTTCTAGTTCTAGTTCTAGTTCTCGTTCTCGTTCTCGTTCTCGTTCTCGTTCTCGTTCTCGTTCTCGTCCTTCTCTGTCCCAGCCACTGGACAACTGAGCAAGATACTGAGGTGCAGCATAAGAATCTGAGAGTCTGGAGCAATATTGTTTCTAATACCTAAACTATCCCACTCCACCCAAAGCTGGGTGTCACTCTGCAGTGCTTAGTTCATGCAGTATAGACTATAAATACAAATTATCCCTGCAGAGTCATTGCAGTTCTCCCTGTGGCAAGATCCAGCATACATAGCCTCAGCAATACAGGGATGGTCATTGTAAGGGGTCAGACCCAGCAGGAGATTCTGAACCTGTAGTTTCAGTGGAGCTGGGCAGAGAGAATTTGAAGATACAGGGTCTGTGCTCCTGGAAATACCAAGCAAAGTGTAGAGAAGCAGATGTGCTATATTAGGTTGTCTCTAATTCTTGCATGGATAATAGGGCTCTTCGTCCACCCATTCTTTGTCTTTTTGCTGCCACTGGGGTTTTTAAAAATGCAGCTAAAATTTGTTTCACCCAAGAAATCATGAGAACACTTATATCTGTCTAACATTCACAGCAGGGAAGGCTTTCACTAGCTCTCTGATGAGTCCACATCTTGAGAGGAACAAACTCCAAGGGGAAGAATAAATCAATGTATTTTATCTTGAATTGCTTCCTGTCACTTGCACTATAAATATGTACTACAGTGCTATTTTCATAGCAAGTGACAAGGAAGCATTATATCATTATATCAATTAAAACAACTGCTAGGGAATGGCTCCCTTGGAAAACTGTAATACTGACAAAAGTGATTTCACACAAACAAATCTGCATGATGTACCCAGTTTTTTGGTGTGTAGCCTTTCAGATGTACACTAGACAAAAAAACTAGCATCTGTCATGTATTTTTCCTGTTGATCCTGGAGGGCAAAATCCATATTTTGGATCCTGTAGGAAATGCATATAAATTGAACACAGGAAATTTGCACTTAGTTACGTGTATACCTTAGAAAAGGCAAGGGGTACTAAAGGAAGGGGGGGGAAAAAAAACAAAAAAAAAAACCAACCACCAAACAAATTCTGTTTCGAAAAAATTCTGAAGAATTAAACAGGACTCTAGCAGTTTCTGCTGATAGTCAGTAGTCACTGAGAGTAGCCTGCATATTGCAATTACCTTGCTACAAAAAGGAGAAAATAGAATTGACTGTAACAGCCTGTGGGAGAAAAGGAGACACCTAAATAAAAATAAAACATGAACCAGCCAGAAAGGATGAGGTTGCAGACCTTCCTTTGATGTAATATTTAATTCCAGTCTTTTCAGTTTTGGTTGCTGGGACAGAATTGGCAGATACATCATTAACAAGTCAACCAAAAGAAACATGAAACCTGCACCGGAAAAAAGAAGAAAAAATTTAAATTAATTTAAATTAGTCATCTCAGCCTCTCTCCTTATTTGTTACAGATTTTATAACCTATGGTTCTTCTAAGCTTTTAAAACACAAATGCTGAGCACTTTACATAGCAGTTTAAGTTATCTTTCTAAGAAGGTGTAAAGACGTTTTCTTCATAGATTAAAGAAAGCCAATATTGGTAGTTCATCTTAAAGGGAAACACTTATTTTTTTATAATCCTCAGAGTTTTGTTTTCTGTGTGTGTATTTACAGGAATAGATTGCAAAAAATACAAAAGTAACCAAAAATATTCAGGAAATATTGCCTTTAGCTGAAAATTTAGCTTAACAGTATCCGTAAAGAGATATTTATATTCTGAAAGTCACTGGTGTTTAAAATAACTTTTCAGTCTCCATGGAAACTCTTACTGCAGTGAAAGCTTAGATATATAAACAAAAGCATGAATACAATTTCTAGAGGGGAATTCTGGGTCTATCTGAGGTTTTTAAAGGGCTCAACCACAGTAACACAGTCTTCTGAATCCCATGTGTTTCTAAGAAAACAAAACTTCAAGTTCTTTAAGTTAAGTTTTTAAAATTTAAATGATTATTTAAGTTTCTTCATTTTTGTCCTGACAAAGGAGAAAACTTCCAGAGCTCATGTTTGATAGGTTGCAAGCTCTTTTTTTAAACAATCTGTACAACATGCCTTGAGCTAAAGCTTAATTTTAGGCAGAAGGCAGCTGAGCAGAGGGGTAATATAAAACTGCCATTCTCTTAAAGACACCAAAAACTCCAGCAAACAGGGAGTAATGACAGGGAGAGCAAATTATCTGGAACCGTGTCCCCTTCTTTTGAGAAGATCGCAAAATCTCAGATGGACAGAAAGCAGGTTCTTAAAGATGGGGTGTGAAAAAAAGAAGTAGGTCCTCCAGGTCAGCCAAGGAGAAGCAAGGGTGTTTGTCAAAAGTAGCAGTTATGTTGGAAAAATTGATATATTCATAATAGAGAAGGAATGGAATCTGATCAGACATCCTTCAGAGCTTGCCGCAAGTCAGCTTTTGCAATAGGTGAATGGCAGCATCTTGCTGAGGGGTACAGTCCTCACATAGGTGCCACAGATCTACAGGAGGTATCATAGGGACCTGCAGGGGCCAAAAATCCCACTCACCAGAGGAAGCTGAGTGAGGGCTGGTGAATGAGGCAGCATGGATCACCCTCTACAGCTTGAGCAGCTTGAGCACAAGTCTTCAGACTGTGACAGGGATAGAGCAGGAGGGCTCACACACCAAAATCACTGGGCAATTGCTGCTTGTATTTCTGTTATTGATCTTTATTTAATTCATACATCCACTCATTTCTTTTCCCAGTCTCCACTGCTGCTCTTTAAAAAGTATTTCTCACTACTCTGTGGCTGTCTTCCACATTGTCTAGACTACTGACATCGTCATTTTTGTTATGTTACTAGTTTTCCCCTGGAGTCCAAAATACCAGTATCTTGGGATTTCTCTTCAACAATGGGGTTTATCCTCTTCGTTTAACTGGCAAAAGGCTTCATAGGAAGGTATAAAAAAGGAAGGGAAGAGGCTTTTGCTGGGAAGGAGGAGAAGGCTGCAGACAGAGAGCTTCATAAAATCGGAGGAGATTCGTAAAATATATTTAAATTAATTCTGTTTTCACTTACAGACTGCCAGAGCCCACTTGTGGAAACATACATATTGTTGGAAAGTCTGTGAAGCTGTTCTCTTGCATTTCAGTCTGATTTTATGAAGTAAACTGCAGAAGTTGATTTTCTGACAGCAAAGATTACTCTGAGAGCAGTGTAGTAAAATACTAAATAAGAGTAGTTCAGTATTGATCACAGTGCAAAGCTGAAGCTTATAATGATAGTCCTTTCTCCACAACATCATTTCTAATGGCTACAGTGCACTTTAAAAGCACAATCAGCTTAAAATGACAGAGAGCTGTGCTATCCAACAGGTGCTGGTATGGCTTGGGAAGCACAGTTACCCCCACTTGTATGGGCAGCTCTTCTCCCTGAGCATGGCTGTTAACCCACACTGCTTTCTGAAGGAAGGATTTCAAATACTGGAGTTGATTCTTTCAGTTACAGAAAGGTGATGAAAGAATAGGCTTACATTAAATTACTGGGTAGGATAATGCAGTTCATATTTCCATGAGGTGTGCAAAGTCAGGACAGCTGGACACTGTCTCCCATGATCCTGTGTCCTATTATCATGCACAGAGGAAGTGCTCATATGACATATATATATATATACATATATATATATAATAAATAAATCATAGTCCATTAATTTTAAAATGTGCTGGCAGATGCAAAGTACCAGAGAAGCATCAGTCTTGCTGCAACACCTCTTGAGTCAATGAATAAATGCTGCCTCCATACCAAAGCTATCTTATATGCAGCCACCTTATTCCCCAGCACTGGACAAACTTTTCTCTGCACCTAGCCAGTCAGAACCAGGGAACAGTTTTGAAATGTAAACTTACACTGTATGTGCATATTGGGTTAAAATGTTAGTGCAGAACCCCACAGATTGCCTGGGTCCCTGACGTGGCTTTAGTACATGCAGGTCTTTTTTTTTCCTTTGTAGAGGAAAAGGTCATCTGATGTGCAGCAGTATCACCAAAATACTGAGACTATTTTCTAGATTTCGATTTCTTTAATGAATTTTTTGCACAAAGTGACTGAAAATTAAGCTTTACAAGCTGCAAAACCTGTCAAGGCAACTTATAATTTAGACTCATTCTTATTTAGTACAATGCTTGAATTGTTAGTTTGTTATTCCATGGTGTATGCACAAGTCCAATTTGTTTCTACATTTCCTGTGGTTATTTAACCTGCTACTAGTACTTTTTTGTATTGGAGTCAACACTGATCTCTCTCCTAGACTTGCACTAAAGATTCCAATTTTGAGAAAAAAAGGATATTGTCTTTGTAGTAAAATTCACAAGGATGTGAATGGTTTCATAAACTGTTTTGATATTTTAATATATTTAAGTTGGATTTAAGTTGGTTTTATTAGGGATAAATTACACGAGTTTTAATTAAAAACCTAAGGAAATACCGCACTTCTTGCTTACGTGGCAGTATTTGAACAGAAAACCAAACTCAATGCATAGAATTCCTGGGAAGGGAAAAACTAATTAAAAATAAGTATTTGGAATCACTTGTAATCATTGTAAGGCATCAGTCAATACAGATTACATTACCTTTATTTTTACCATATTGCTTTTTGGAGTGTTTTGTTTTTATTTTTTTTTGGGGGGGAGGGTTTGGTTTGTTTTTTTTTTCTGAAATCACTGTCTCACTTTCCCAGATACACCTATTTGAAAACTATTGAGTCGTTACGTTAGTTTGCTGTCCTTTTTGATTTTTTTCCTTTTTTACAACCATGGCCAATTTCAGACACATGAAAAAATGCTGCAGGGAAAGCTGAAGTCCTGTATTAAAAATCGGGATTTAAATGTCTTTTTCTTTCTCATTTTCATCTACAGCTAAGGTCATCAGGGATTAAATCAGCAATTCCTTCCTAATCAAGTACCTGAAAAATAAAAATTCTTAGATTATTACTTATTTAATACTCAGCTGTTAATCAGTATTTCTTTTGATTACCAATTCCTGTGATTTTTTCAAATAATTCTGCATTAATGAAACAAAAAAAATTTAAAAATGAGAAAACTAGGAGGGGTGGAAAGAGAGAATGTTTAAGAATTTTTATGTACCTTACTATGAAATACATGGCTTCCCTCTGAGTCTTAGTAATGAAGTCTGCTGGTAATTACTTTTTTTTTTTCCCTTTTTTTTTTTTTTTTTTTTTTTTTTTTTTTTTTTTTTTTTTTTTTGCTTAGGATTTAGGCAGGGTGGAAGGAAGCAAAAAGAATGAAGAAAATGAGATGGAATACTTGCTATTAAATCAGGTGACCTTTTTGTTGGTTGGTTGGTTGGTTTGTTTATCTCTGCAGATAAAGGTGCAAATTAAGATATTTGGGTTATGTATATAATTTCTTCGGGCTTAGCTTTTGGAGAGATGACTGTATAATAAGGAAGAAAAAAATATGAATACAAAATAAAAGGTCCAATTTAAATGCCTGTAAAAGTGTGAATAGTGAGAACAGTGTTTAAGAAGGATAAGAAAAGCCATTAAGAATTATTTCTATTTTTTTTTAAGAAATAGAATTGAGAAATATGTAGTTCTGATTGGGCTTTCATCAGGTCAGTATCATTTGCTGTACTCATTTCAGCAATTCTCCACTATGGAAAACTCCCCATGTCTTCACTTTCAAACGGTGCTCTTTTTTGCTAGGTCACTGTGACATGGAAGAGCAGTATTTCTTATCCTCCAGGTAGGGAGCAATTTAAATCCAGAGCAAGCTGTTGTATTTCAAAGTCACAGGAATCTGTCTGTTCAGCCAGAGCACATGCCAAGGCTTGCCAAGCTTCCTGGAGCACTGGCATCCTTGACATTGTCAACAGAGATTTAGACTTCCATGAGATGGGATTCAAGAATATAACTCTGTCAAATTTTAAATTCCAGACAAATTGTAAGACAAAATGCCATGTTTACAGTAAAAATGTCAAAATGTATGCCCCTGACCTGTATAACATTGGAGATTAAGAATAAAAATAAAATACATTGGAGCTCCAGACATTTATTATTTTGCTTTGTGTATGAATTCATTGCAACAGCTAATACATAATATATATTTATTTAAATGCAATAGAATGCAGTAACGCATCTGTAACCTAGTGGGCATGTGGTAAATGTAGTATAAATTAAAAACACAGTGAACACCAGAGTTTCTGGTGGGCAAAGTACATCCAACATTTGGTGTCTTACACACATCAGAGAAGACAGAGACACTGGCTTTTAAAGTATTTAAAAAACATCAGCCATCGTGCTGCTTCTCATAGTGATTAAGAGGATGTTGTCACTGTATTCTGTGGGCAAGTTAAGGGCTAAAGGAGGTTGTTTACAGATAAGCATTAATATTGTTGAAGTTACCTTGGCTGCCTCACACAAATTGTACATGCACTGAGCTTAATTGTAATTTTCAAATAAATATTACTGTTAAAGGAGCACTTGGAATATCTATCAGTAGGATACCATTTTTCAATACTCAAAATTGAAGAAATGGTTGGGTTTCAGATCTTCATTATAAGCAGCTGTGTTGTTGATGAGCTGCCTGTCCAATAGTAGTTTTCATTAATACATTTCAACCTGATTTTTGATGTTGCTGATCTGTACTGAGCTATGTCCATTAAAAAATAAAATTAAAAAATTATTTTAAAAAATCTAGGGAATAATAGTGTAATAAATATAAAATTATAGCTTATAAATGTTTCCTCCTTTAGGTAAAATGTGATCTGTGATGATATCACCACTGACAGATGTCCTAGGCAGGAAGGTGTTACTCTTCAACGAGACAGAATTAATTAAAGTAATGAAAGGATATGAGAACAAGGTCTGTGAAATACATTGCTTGTATGTGGATACATAACAGTAAAAGCAGATAATTGGACTTCGGGGACATTATGAACTGCAAAGAGTTCATAGTGTAATTGTTGACACTTTGTCCATATGAATGATTTTTATGATGGATTTTTAAATTTTGTTCTGAATGTCAACAATTATCCAATCTGAAGACAGTATACACTGAAGAAGGACCTAGAAATAAGTGACTTTTCAGCTATGGTCTGCCACATACATACTGAACATTTTCAAGACAAGCATGTCTTAGTGTACAGGCAGAGGGCACATGTCCTGCACATGTCTGACCTGCGGCTGGCTACAACAACTGCAAGTCGTGTTTCTGTCACCAAACTAAAAATGTTTCAGTTAGTCCAAGAATTTTCTCTTTTTTATCTCAAAAATAATATTATCACCAAAGTAAGAACTGGGGGAGGGGCAAACATCAGAGTGCAGAAAATACTTTGTTCTTTTTTAAAACTGCTGAGACTATAGGGTAAAAGGGACTGTGTGGCTTTCAAAGCATGAATTTTGGCTTGTTTCAGTAGGCTGAGCTTCTCAGGTACCTTTACCCTTATTTTGTTGTGTTTTAAAGGTTTTCAGACCTTTACCAAGCATGATGAGGGCAAACAATATCCCTTTAAAAATTTACAAGTAATATCAAAATTTTAAGAGTTGGTATTTAAAAAAAACACGGGGGTTTATGAAAAAATTAAAGATAAATATAATCTAGGCATTCAGAATACTGCAAATATATAGCCTTTAGTGTCTTTCATTGTAAGAAACACACCCTATCACAAACAAATCTATCTATTCTCCCTAGAAATTACTAAATGGGTGGCTTCAGAAAAGATGATATATACAATGACCTTAAGAACACCTCTAAAAATCAGGTTATCATTTAGGTCAGATAACGTGAACTAACTATACCTTAGGAATTCAGCCTAATACCAGTTTCACAGTATTGTTTTTTTCAGTTTTTCCATTTTCTTCCTTCATCCAGTTTAGTTGGATTTCAATTGGTGAGGTTTTGGCTTTCCTTTCTTTTGCTCATTTCCCTGTTTAGTCTTTTAATGATGCCAAGCAACAGAGACCAAATTCCCTCAGAATAGTTCAGACTAGATGTTAACTGGTACATGCTCTAGGCAGGCAACCTGGCTGCCTCTGGGATTTGATGTCACGTCTCTCTGTGGTGCTGGGTTGCATTGTTTGTATATCATCCCTACATTAGTGATCCTGTCTATTTTCACTTTTCTGTGCCCCAGAGGTTATTGGATGATGAGAAAGGTAGATTGATGTAATCACAGTTACCCTTCAATTGTTAAGGCACTACATAAAAGACCTTATCAGAACTGAGTGCCAGTTATAACAGGCTTCAGGCAAATATTCTATGTAAAATTCTTAGAAACATAAAACAAGCCTTTGGAGCTGAAGTCGTGGAAGACAATCTAGTCCTAGTGTAACTCTATCTCAAGTATACAAGCTATATAATACAATGGGGAGTATCTTGTTTCCACAAAAAAAATCTTTACTTATATTTATTATGGATTTATAAAGAAGATAATGTATTGGATAAAAGATTTTGAAGTATTCACAAGTACTGCAAATATGTTGCAAACAAATTCTTGTATAGGAGGTTATCACATCCTTCTACGCTTCTGCTTTTCTGTTCTCAACTATCTCTAGTTGAAGATCTCAACTGTCTTCAAAAGCTTAGAAGTGTAGAAGAAACAAAGTAATGCATTTAAACAGTAAAAAATACTCAGTGATAGGTTGATAGGACAACCTTTTTATATAAACTTTGCAAAAAGCTCCTCCTTAAATCCATTCACAACAGTTAGAAATAGGTCAACACCATGCATATGGTTGTTTGATGAAAGAATTCACAGCTGTTTCCAGGGTAACCAGTCCTTTCCTCCATCAACCTCTGCCTTGGTTCCACCTGTTTTGTGAATCTGAATACTTTTTTCATTTCCCGAGAGATTGTCTGAACTGTAACAGGCACGTGTATACAAACACCAGATGCTGCTTTCTTTCCACTGTGACAAAGGAGACAACAAAAGTAAATAGGAGGTGGTTAATATTTAAACTGTTAATGCAAGTGCCTCAGTAGAACATTTTAGAGGTATTGTAAGTGATAACAAGCAGCACTTGAACAAATAGCTCTTACATTAAAGGCAGATTAATTTTGAATGAATTCCTGGGTACCTGGACATCAGGTCTCTGTAGTCTCTTGTTCTCTGGTCTTTACACGGTCTAGGAAGGAAATTGTATTTTATAGATAGCATTGAGGATGTGTCAATAGATACAAATAATATTCTCTACCATTTAATGCATAAATTGCCATCTTCTCTGTTGGATTAGGTTGTTGTTCTACACATCTGATAATTGTATGTAAGGCAGAACACTGACTTTAGAGAGTTCTCTTTGCGTATTCCATGTGCTTCTATACACATTACAATATTTTCGATAAAACATCTGGAAGGTCAATAATTTTTTAATTAAATTACTTTTTCTATTGAGACAGGAAGGCTTTGGGAGGATTAGAATTCAAAATGGATGAATGGAGAACACAAAAGAATAGAAAGTTGAAAGAAAGAAAGAATAAAAAAAAAGCCTTTCAAATATATCTTCTATTATCTGGAAAAAAAGCATTGGACATGACACCAATGTGGTGGAGTACATTCTGAATGCTGTCAGTGTTTTATTACTTATTATAATTTATTTTGGATTGGGATTTAGTTGGTTTAAATATAATTGATAATTCATAATTCAATTTAGAATTTCCTAAATGAGTCTTAGAGTAAAGCAAAACAAAGCAATTGCTGTCAGACAGAAACTGCTCCTGCTAAAAAGCAAGAGATGTATCAAATCTATAGCTCAGTTTTAATACTGGGCTTAATAATAAAGTACAACATGTTCTTCTGGATAATAATCCAATAGATCTACTAATCTCTTAATCTTATAATGCACTAGTGTAAATCAAAGAATGTCTAACTGCCTTAACTTAGATAAATTAGCCTAAGAAGCAATACTACCTCTGACAGTCTCTCAAACAAATGAAACAAATAAAATTCTGCTCTTCGTCTTATAAAAGTGAATACAGTCGTTTTTTTCAGATATCCATGCTCTACATTTTATTTGTAGCACCAAGAATCATCTTGAGCTTCAATTTGAGAAGGTGGTGTAATTAGTCTTCTATTGACAGAATTAGGAAAAGCCACTGTCATGACTAAACTTCAAGGCTTGAAGTTGCTTTGAGTAACTCTAGTGAAGGGTGACTCAGAATTTCCACCTGTAATGGAAGTTCTGCAGTCTCAGTGCAGGATGTACAGTTCAAGGAGAAGCAGTGAAATAGATTCATGTTTCTTTTATGGAAGTCATGAGTGTTTCTCTAACTACCTGTCCAGAAAATGTCTCATTACAAGAAGGATGCTGAGTTGCTGGAGTATGTGCAGAGAAAAGTAACCAAGCTGCTGAAAGATCTAGAGAACAAGTGCTCTGAGACACTCCTGGAGGAATTGGTTAGTTTGTAGGAGACTGAGGGGAGATCTTGTTGCTCTCTACAACTACCTGAAATGAGGTTGTAGTGACCTGGGTATCAGCCTCTTCCCCCAAGTAAATAACAATAGGCCCAAAGGAAATGGCCTGAAGTTGCACCAGGGAAGGTTTGGACTAGATACGAGGAAGAATTTCTTTACTGACTGATTAGTCAGGCGTTGCAACTGGCTGACCATATTGGTCACCATCCCTAAGTGGAGTAACCACCCCTGGAGGTATTAAAAAGATGTGTAGATGAGGAACTTTAGGAAATGGTCATGGTGGGTTTTTCTGGGCTGACAGTTGGATTCAGAGGTCCTTGCAAACCATGACTATACTGCGATTCTGTAAAATCATGCAACAACTAATTATGCTCATCCATATTGTGTAGATAGGAAACTCTCGAGGATCAATCAGGTGATGGCATTTTGATGAATAAAATAGACCATGAATATAACATTCATTTGTGATCAACAGAGCAGGCTAATGGCCTTGTTGTTTTTATATTCACCCTATGTCCAGAAACAAGATGGACACTCACAGAAACTGGCCAGTGAGTGGTAAAATACTGCTCCATCTTCCCTTCCCTTCCCCCTTCCCCCTTCTCCCTTCTCCTTGGTTTCATAGGGTTTCTCTCTTTGTACTTGGTATGAAAAAATACAGGTACCATTCACAGTCATTGTAAAGTGGAATTAACTTTTCTCCTCCAAGTCCTGTACTTCTGTTTTAACTAGGGAAGGAGTCAAAACAACTGACTTAGGGTGCATGCTTAAGCTTTCAGAGCCTGAAGTTAAAAGTGCTGGATCCTAGCCTTTTTGAATTTTGTTTTGGACTTATGCTTGCTTGCTGTTTTCTGAAGAAGCTATGTAAAAACACCGAAGGTGTTTGGGATCAAAATGTCATAGAATATTAGAACTGTTCACATCAGAAAAGACCTGTAAAATCATCTAATCCAACCTTTAACCTAACTCTACTAACTTACCTCTACCAGACCACTGCTAAACCATGTCCCTAAGTATCATATGTATATGCATTTTACACACATTCAGGGATAGTTATTAAACCACTTCCCTGGGCAGCCTGTCCAGGGCTTAATGACCCTTTCTATAAAGATGTTCTTTTCTAACATTTAACCTAAGCCTCCCCTGGCTAAACTTGAAGCCATTTTTTCTTGTCCTATTGCTAGTTACTGGTGAGAAGTGACCAATCCCTCCTGCCCTTTGCTACAACCTCCTTACAGGTAGTTGTAGAGAGCATTAAGGTGTTCCTTTGGCCTCCTTTTCTGCAAACTAAACAACCCCAGTTCCCTCAGCCTCTCTTCATAAGACTTGTTCTCCAGGCCCTTCACATTTCCCTTCCCTGGACTAGCTCCAGCAACTCCATGTTCTTCTTGTAGTGAGGGGCCCAGAACTGGACACAGCACTTGAGGTGCAGGCTCACCAATACCGAGGACAGGGGCACAATCAATTCCCTAGTCTTGCTGGCCACACTGTTTCTGATGCAAGCCAGGATGCTGTTGGCCCTCTTGGCCACCTGGGCACACTGCTGGCTCATATTCAGCTGGGTGTCAGCCAACACCCCCAGGTCCTTTTCCACCATGAAGCTTCCCAGGCACTCTCCCCTAAGCCTGTAGCATTGCATTGTTGCAATTCAACTGCAGGACCCAGCATTTGGCCTTGAAGAACCTCGTACAGAGCCTCAGTCCACCAATCCAGCCTGTCCAGTTCCCTCTGCAGAGCCTTTCTACCCCCAAGGAGATCAACACTGCCACCCAACTTGGTGCCATCTGCAAATTTGTTGGGAGTGGTCTTGATCCGCTCATCAAGATCATTTATAAAGGTATGGAATAGGAGTAACCCCAGCACCAAGCCCTGGGGAGACCACCAGCTGGACTGCACTCCACTCACTACCACTCCTTGTGCCTGTCTGTCCAGCCAGTGTTTCACACAGTAGAGTGTGTGCCTGCCCAGGCCTTGGACAGCTATACTTTTTATCCATTAGTGTGTTTTGGGGAACTGTGTCAGAGGGAGTATGGACTCCTGGTAGACTATATCCACAGCCTTTTCCTCATCCACTAGGTGGGTCACCTGATTGTAGAAGGACACAGTATTAAAATAGCTAGTTAAACCAGTTATTCATTACCTGTTCATGTATAAGAACATTTTGGGTGGATTTAGGGGCACAGGGCTGTTTCAACCACTTTAACATACCATTCAGTTCTGAGACTGTGAACCTGAAATTTGTATCAAATATCTTGGATTTATATTTTTTTAGAATTTTATAGTAGAGGGACTTGGACAACTTGGACATTTCAGAGACTCATCAGGTTTTCAAATGTAGTGTCATAATGCGTATTAAGGAATTTTCTCTAGAATACAGTGTACATACCACATCTGAAAAACACAAAGAGAAATGCTGATGTGTGCCTGGGTGTCTCTAATAATAAGTGAAGCAAACTGATTTGCCATGGAAAAGGATATTCAGAACTGCAGCAATTCAAGCTTATCAACTACATCACTAAGAAAGATGGGGTATGAAACAAAAAATGCTCCCTGAAAATGAGTCTGTGGGAACCCCAGAATAGTGTCTAATTCCTAGCCCTGTGCTAGACACTCCCCATGGGCCACTGCTGGTACTCAGTTTCTCATAGGTTATCCAACCTGTGGTCAGCTGAGGTTTGTAACTTTTATAGTTATATTTATCTGTTTTTTGTTTGGTTGTTGTTTTTAGTTTTTGTTTGTTGGTTTGGTTGGTTGGTTTTACGGGTTTTGGGTTTTGTTTTGTTGGGGGTTTTGTGGTTTTTTTTGTTGTTGGGTTTTTTTTAGTAAAAAAATTCTCAATTAAAATTCTAATCCTTTAATATTCCTTCTAATCCTTTAATATTAATTCACTAATTTCTAATCCTCTGATCTGCTTTGTTTCTGTCCTCTGTGGTCCTCCAATTTGTCTTAAAGTGCAGCATTCAAAACAGAGCAAAAATCCTACAAATGCTGAGGACAATTAATAGCACCTGTTCCTTACAACACCTCTTAACTCTGCCAAGAGTCCGATTTGTCTTGTTAGTCTTACCCATGCCCAATGTTTAGTCCCAGCAGCTGCATAGTACTGTCCTTAGAAAAACACTCAGTGATTTCAAAGCTCATAATTATGCATGTGCTCTCTTCCAGAAGCTAGGACTTTGCTACCCATCTGTGTTTAATTTCATCTCCTTGATTCCAGATAGCTCCATCAGTCTACCACAACCATTTAAAATTCTAATCTGTTCTCCAATGCACTTTGAAATACTTCCCTTCAGTTTGGTGCCTTCAGATTTGATCAGTGTCTTTTTTACTCTGTGGTCCAAGTCATTAATACAGAAGCAAATAGAAATGCATGGACAGGCCATGTTCAGAGTGCCTTTCAAGCTTGACAGTGAATCATTCATAACTAATCTGAGAACAGACTTTAATTTTGTTCAGTTTCCTTTCCACATACTTTCCACATACTTCCTTTGCTGCTGTACAACAATTCCATTGCCTGTTATCTTACTAAAATCAAGAGGAATGTCATTCTTTTTCTCCACCGTACCTGCCAGGTTAGTTAGCCCATTAGTTAAGGCAATCAAATTGCTCTGACAATTTTTGTTGCTGGCATAGAAATGTCAGTAGCACAACTATGTTGGCTGTGCCTTAGGAATTTGTAATACCTAAGGAATCTCTTCTGGTGTTAAGTGGAGTTTTTGTTCTACAATTCCTCAGCTTCTGATTTTAAATTTTTCTTTTATTTTATTTTTTAACATATTTTAAGCTTTTTTGTGTTTAATTTTTTGGGGTTTATTCCAAAACTACTGAAAGAAAATCACTTACAATTTAGACATTATTTCAACAGCTTTCTTAATGCATTAGGAAGTATCAGGCTCTGCTGCCTTAAATATGTCTAAATAGCCTGAACATTTGTTAACATATTTGCTATTTTTGCATGCATTTCTTTCCTGTCATTAAACTTGCATTATGTAGTAGAACCATTTATTATTTTAAAGACTGAATAAGTTACCAAGTACAGGATATTGAACACTTGGACTTTTTCAGCCCACAATAATTTTTATCCACTCAGTGAGCAGATCTGTGATTCCCCTTATTCCCAAATTTGAATTTTCTGATTTTTACAGCCTCCTCAAAATATGTCCTTGGGCAAGGATGAGTTTTTTAGTATTATTCTCAATTGTATTAGGCATGCAGCCAACATTTTGCTTAGTTATTGAACTTTTGAGGCATATTGAGCACCAATTTTCATCAAGCAGCTTGCAATGACACTTGTGGCTTTTCCTAGGTGATTGTAGTTAATTTAGACTTCATTAGAGTAGATGACTAGTACAGATTATCCCTTCTAAAGTGTATATTTTAAATTTATCAACACCAAATTTTAGCAGCCATGATTCTGTCCGTTCAGTTCGATACCTTTAGTCCTGCAAAAAATTTTCAGTCATCTTCCATCCAGAGTATCTAACATGGACTTGTCCATGTGTTCTCATTTTACTTTGTTTTGTGGACTTGTTTTTACTGTTTCACAAAAATTGGAGGTATTGCTGCTCTTTTTTTCAACAAATTAAATGTTGGCTTTCTTTCCCTCTTTGTCTTGTGTCTCTCAGACATCTCCTATTCTATGATGATATTTTAGTGCCTGTAATATAACTACTTGTGTTTACTACACAAACAGCTGCAATAGCCTGGGATGTTACTTCCCTGCCTCATCCATCTCTAACTACTCTTTCTCCATTTTACTTCTGTTATATACAACTCAGCAGAATAAAACGTATACTTGCTCCCCAGCTCAGCTCACAGCTCAGAGCCATAGTTCATCATCAGGTAAGCTTTTATGTTGCTGTTGATGTAAATATCTAGGAGGACACGCCATACTTAGTCTGTTACACTGAAACTGCATCAGGAAGAGCAGAGATATGACTGGAATTTCATGTGTCCAAATCCCCAGACTTCTTAAAAAATTTTCAAACGTTTTAATAATCCGAGTAAGTCAACCAACTGGTTCACAACTACGAGAAAAAAATCAGTTTTATAGAGAACATTTCTTCGGAGTACTTGAACTGAGAAAAATTTTCCCTTCATGGTTTTTGTGCAAAATAAATGTTTTTCTCCTAGACTCACAGCATGGCTGCAAGTTTTAAATGTCCTTTTTCTGAAAATCATTGTCATCAACCTTGTTATGGCAGAAGGTACATTGCTAAAAACTGAACCAAATAAACCCAAAATCTGCTAGGATGTTACAGAGCAACTTTTAGTGATTTATATAGCAATACTTCAGATCACAAGGAAAAAAATCTCTTTCTCAAGGGTCCTCAATCTGAGAATTGTAAGATCACACTAGATTAGTGTGTTGATCTCTCTAATCAAAGGTACCAGCTACTCCCAGTGTGTCCTCAGGACTCCCATGTCACCTTATGCTCTTCTCAAATTGTGTGGTTGGCAAAAAGACTATTCTAATCAGGATTAGAGCCCAGGTGTCCTGCTGCTTGGAGACATGCTGTTAGCATGGCAAGCAAAACTTCCTGGTTTACCACTAATTCCATAGATAAGCTCTGCACACAAGGAATGAGCCTACCGCATGCCTGAAGTATAATTTTGGGGAAACCTATTAATGCCATCTTTCAGGTGTCGGGATAGAAGGCAGTGTCCTCTGTTTCTTTCTTACAGTGCTATAGTGGAGGGTCTCTCCCTTCCCCCAGCCTTTTATACCTTCATTTAAAAATATGTGTTCTTTCTATAGAGAGGTGTGGGGCAGAGGCATCCATATGCATTTCTCTGCATGAGGGTTTTATAACATGTCATTTATTTGATTGCTAGGTATGCTAAAGTGGTTGGCCAGAAAGCTCTGAACTTCACTGAAGTACAAAAAGCAAGCTGTTCATTTAATCAGCACATTTAATTCATCCTGCTTTGCATGCTGTGCCACACTGTCTTCTTTCCATATTAAGAATTCTGTGGTATCTTCCTGCAGCACCCCTGCCTGTCTTCTGAAAGCAATGGCTTTATGCATATTGCTTTTATATGCTGTAGGCCCAAATCTTTATCGCTGTGCAATGTAGCAGATAACTCCTTCTCATGTATCTCTCCTCTTCAGGTGAGTTGTTTATATTCAAGGTTTTGGTTTTTTTCACTAGGAACATGTTCCTAATTTATTTGCTTTTAAATATTTATATTTACTCTGCATGACTTAGTGGGAAGTGAATCAGCAACCAGTTTTGATTATATTAAGGATTTATATCATTTGTGTCTTCTTCCTTTAGACATTGATTTTTGTTTAATACTATCTATTCATCTGATCTTTAAGCAGCCATTTTTTAGGACTCAATAAGTGTTTTCTAATGTTGTGCAAAAATTTCAGAAAAACCTTCCAGGCAAAACTGAGGAGAGGGATGAAAGATTATGTATTTGTGCGGGGATATAGTAGATTAGGGCTATGTGATTTTTGTTTCAGAATTGCTTACTCATACATGATACATAAATGTGTAACATGCAATTTACAAGAAAATAATAGGACCTTTTTTGTCAATTTTGTCTCTATTTTTTATATGAATTATTTTCTTATTCTAAATTGTGTAAGGACAGTATGGCATTTCAGCCTTCACAGAATATCTGCCACAAATGTTAGAAAAGGCCTTTGGTTATCACTTAGCATCTGTGGTGAATGCATATTCACCACTTTACTTAAATTAATGGGGTTTAAGTAACTCAGAACGAAAAAGAGGATGTGACTGAGAAATTGTAAGTCCTTCCCCTGACAGATATCCAGAGGGCAGTGGTTAAAATTTCTTTTATGAAATGATTGATCTAATCAGCACTTCTGCGAAAAATGGGAAAAGGTAATATAGACATAAACCTTGCTGTCCAAATTTTCTTTTCTGCTTCTGTGTAAAAGATTGAAGCCATTGATGCTCACTTGGAAGTTCTGGAGTTGCCAGAGGAGGCACTAGGTCCATGGGACAAGCCCTGTTTCTCTAGAAACATTCTCCCTGTTCCCCAGAGGTCTCAGTGGCACTCAAGAACAGAGAGCAGTTTCAGTTGCATTGCAGTTTATTCTTCTACCCCTCCCAAATGTCTCACATCTGTGCTTCAAGCTGGCCTTAGATTGCATGTATTCTCTTTTATGGACTGTCATCATTTGCATCCTTGAACACAAGCCTTGTTGAGACTGAACCACCAATTTCTTTTTGTTTTTCTGTTTAATAGAGTATCAGCGACCTCTTTACCCACCGGCAGTTCCCCAGTCTTCAGGTCCACAATCCACTGTGTCTGTGAGAAGACCTTTCAATAAAGTCCACATGTTAGATAACAACTGGGAGATGACCTTTTAGCTGCCTTGGGCAAATCTTGAAGAGAAATAGTAACACTCAGAGCACAGGAAAATTCAGCAGACCAAGGAACTAATCATTTAAATTCTCTTTGAGATTCTTGCCTGTAGCTGCCATGCCTATAGGGTTAAATGAACTCAGAGGAGCATGCATTGCTAAAAAGATAATAAGGGACAGCTGAGGTTACAGACGCTAAAGGTTTTTATACTCAGTGATTTCTTGCTCTAGCCTTGCTCAGTGTCAGATGTATACATTAAGCCTTCTTTCTGTAACCTTCCATTTAGCTATGAACAACAGAGACCTAACTTTTAAATGTTGCTTTGCAGAATTTAGCTTCAGTGAAATCCTGGAATTTTCCTGGATTAACACAGCATGCCCCCTCTTTGTTGTGGAACCCAGTGGTTCATACCATCAGGCCTTTTAGATATATCATTACTCCCATTAAGTCTTTCTTAGCTCTTCTAATAGTTGTAGGAAAACACATGGTTATCCCCCAAATATACTCACAGTGCAGTGTGGCATCATTCACAGACAAATGTAGAATTCTTCTCCCTGTGCACTTTGTAGTCAGCCTTTCTGAGTCACATCCAGCAGTGGTGAGGCTGTTAGTAACACCTGGGCTTCTGGCTCCCCTCGTTTATAAGCAGAAGCATTGCTTTTGCCTTCTGTTACTATGAGTGTTGACAACTAAGATTATTGGTTTGTTAATGAATGCTGAGATTCTCATAGCTGAGATTCTGCATGGCAAAGTGAAGCTTCAGAAACTGGGAGTAGTGGTCAAAAACTTGATACAAAATCAAGGGAAGAAATCAGGTTGGTTCACTTTAACATGTCTTTCTCCTTCTCCTTCTCCTCCTTCTCTTTCCCTTTTCCATTGCATTAGTTCTTAGTTAGGTTTGCAAAAACAAAGACGGAAAGTTTACCTTCTCTTTAAATACATGTGCTTACATTTGAGTGTGTTTAGTGCTTATATTCTATCTCATTCATGACATAAATAGTTACATGGTTCATATGCAGCTACTTGAAGCAGCATTTAGGGGTCTCACAAGGAATTGGTGCTGATTCTTGGTCTGTGAGAAATACAAGTCCCTGCACCCACAGTCCTTCTGTATATCCTCTGGAGTTTCTACACACCTCTAATGATGAGAAGAAGGCAAAGCTGGGCCTTTATCTTCATCCAGGAATAATATCCATAGGAACATCACATTGGCACTTCTTATCAGCACAGAAAATGTGCCCCAGACCTCCTCAGAGTTCTTCAAGTGTACACATCAGGTTTTTTCCACTTGTCCTGGACGTGCTTTTTTTAGAGTGAAACCACATGAAGGAATATGAGGAGAATAATACTCTGCTGATAAAATAAATGGAAGAGGAGAGACCCTCTGCTCCTTCTGAAAAATAGATCAGATGGTAGAGACTGTAAATGAAAGGGGGAAAGGAACCTGTATGGCAAGAGGTGGTGCCATCTTCCCCAGATGGTAGCTTGCCTGCAGCTCTGCAATGCACACCCAGCTGTACAGGTGTACCCAGTGGTCCTCATATTTTACCACAAGCTAAGTCCTGTGTTTTTCCTTCTTGAGTTACAGGTAGTGAACATACCTTAGGGGATCAGCCTTGGCTAGAAATGTTTCATAACAACAAAGTCTAAGAAAGTTCATTAGCTAAATTATCTTCTGATCATTATTGCTGTGTAGAAATCTTTCTCTGGTATAAGTCTGTGTGGATGTTTCCTAGTTTGTATCTGTAAAGTAGAGGTGTATGGGAAACCTTCACCTGATGCTGTTATTCTGTAAACAAATCTTGAAGACTGCTAGTGAGTTCTGTAACACTGGAGACCTTAATAACATCCAAAGCTGTGGGTATTCTGACTACAGAATAAATTTAGCTGATGCATTGCCGACACCCATACCCAAATTTAACACATGAGGATCCTTTCCAGTCAATAATAAGAAACAGACACGTTTCACTCTCATTTTTTTACAAAAATTTTTCTTGCTTTTATTTTTAGTCTTAGAAATAAAATCTAAAGTTTAGTGCATCCTCTCACCTTCTGTGAGTCAGCAGTAATAAACCTACGGTTTACTTGCTTGTGGTGTGAGTCAGCAGGACAATCCTACCATGCTGTGCCAGGCAGAATGTAGAGTTTTATAGAGTTGTCTTTGGCTCCTGGCTTCCCCCACATAGTTACATTTGACCAGTGGTAACAAAAAAGCAAAGTGAGATCAGACTAACCCAAAATTTACATTTAGGGCCTCAGAGTAAAAAATAAAATAAAAATTAAAAGGTGCAATTATATACCTCATGCTCATCTGATTAACGAGTATCAGTTCATAGTGAGATTAAGGTAGCTGCCTCTTTGCCAGATCAGTTTCAGGTATCTGTGACAAAAGGCAGAAGCTCAAGTGTTCTAGAAGATGAATACATGTATTCTGACTCAAGATTTCAGACCTCAAATCTCTTGTACTGGCAAGTGTACAGGCACATATGGAAATGACTTCCAAAGACATATTGGTGCAAGGACATAGTGGTGGAATCACATTTCTATGCCTAGGATGCAAGTATAACTCTGCATGTTTCCTTTTTTCTCCTTCCAGAAG
Source organism: Florisuga fusca (assembly GCA_038090715.1). NCBI lineage: Eukaryota > Metazoa > Chordata > Aves > Apodiformes > Trochilidae > Florisuga > Florisuga fusca. The sequence goes on from JAAWXA010000012.1 coordinate 5,836,501, forward strand.
ATGGTAGGTAACTTTTTAGACAGTTCTGGTACTATTACAGAAGTAACATAATCTTTTAGTAACGCAATGTTTTCTGTCTTTTTAACAAGAAATAGAATGACTCATGATATCCCTGACAAATGGCTTGTAAACTGGATGAAACTTTAACAAGGATATAGTCCGTGATGATTTATTACAGGCAGCGTAAATGACATGGAAAGCTTTTTCAGTGATTAAAATTAGGTCTGATTCATAGAATAGCTTAGGTTGAAAGGTACCTTAGAGATCATCTTCTTATGCAGCCTGGCCTTGAACACCTCCAGGGAGGGGCATCCATATGAACACAAGCTTTTCAGAACACATTATATGTTATATGCATACTGAGTTGTTTTAAAAGAGTTTATGCAAAATAGCAAATGAGAAAAATAACTTAAAATGATCTAACAAGATCAGATATAAGTGAAGCAATAGCAGAAATCATTTAAATTTGAGAAATGAAAGATAAAACAAGAAACAAAATAAAATCCAAACCAGTAAATTTGAGAAATGAGAAGAACATGGAAGCCATTCCTAGCAAAATGGACTAATAGTCACAAATAATGTGATTAATTTCATAATGATGTATGACAGTAAAAAGTCAGGGTCAATCCTGAATTCCAGAGAATTGTTTAATGAGAAGTTTCCTAAAAAAGGGACCTCTTGTTGCCAGATGCTTGCCATATGTACTGCAAATATGATTCTGGATTTGCTTTAAAGAGAAAAAGGAAAAAATCGAGTGAGCTAAATTACAGCTACTGAAATATAAGTGTTGTTGCACACCAAAATAACTTGACTGTAAGAAATTTGCTGCTTCCAAAAGGTCACTGCTGTGCAGGTGCTCTTTGGGGTTGAAGGCAAGGGGCAAGAGGCTCAGAAGTGCGAGAGAGGCTCCTTGGCAGAGTAATGCAATCCAGGTCAAGAATCCATTGCTTCTGCAGTGAAGAGGAAAGTACTAGATATGAGCAGGGAGGACCAAAAGGACTTGATCAGCATCAATATTGCTTGTTTAACTGTCTTCTCTTTATTTTTTTTAATTATCAAAAGCAACAGCACATCACTGTGAGAAATAAAACCAGCAAATGTGAGGACACATTTATATGTATCTGTATCTGTTTCTTGACATGTATAAATATGAATACAGCATGGCAAGCAAAAAATATATTTTTAAGTAACAGCAAATTGCTCATTTACTAAGAAGTGTAATATAGAAAAATAGATGCTGTAGTTACTTTGGTAAATTAATTTCAATATTCCTTTATTTCACAGTTCTGTTTTTCACATACCAGAGTTACAATCAGATGTATTGATTAGGGTCATTACTCATCATTCCAGCGACAGTCTGTGCAATCAACATAAATTGGTGATTAACAGGATCATTTATTTGGAAGCATCTGGAACATGAAACCATGGGGATAGTCAAAAGATATGCAAGTGCAGGCTCTATTTTGCCTTTTATTGTTTTCATTAATATTTTTTTCCTGTAAATACTTTTTTCCATCTCATTTCAAATCATAATTTTTTATGATTGTGTGCACTGTGCATGTGTAGTAGTAGTATGGTAATTTAATAGTTGGTTTCTCAGTGGGGAGAAAATTAAAATTTACAGCCTTTTGTCTGTGTAGTGAGTTGCTAAATCATTTCCCACAGTATGGCACAGCATGCAGCGTTACACAACATAAAAACTCTTCATTAGAATGTGTCGTTACTTTGTCCCACTGTGAAAAATGTGTTAAATTAATTGGTATGCTCAAAAGTAAGCCTTGTTGTAGGAGAGGATTTTATGTTTCTGTGGATATTAATTAAATACTGAAATGTACCTTATATTGTTTTACCATGATACAAATTACAAGGAAGTAAGTGGGAAGATCTCTCCACCCTCAATGTCTGTTTGTTGACTCTTCTCCACTGTCTGTGTAAACATCTATTCAATTTTTCTAAAAACGTGGTAGATGTAAAATAAATATATGCTACATGTCAGAAAAAGAAAGAAATACAGGTCACTCTGGAAGGCAATGTACTGTCATTTATTAAATCGACATATCTTCAGTTGAAGTCCACTTGGCCTAGGAGTATCTCAGGAGCTTCCATACAAGTCCTCTGTCCTCTGCCTCCATGGAAAAAAAAAAACAAAGAGACTAGAGAGTTACACACAGGTGGTACTGGGGAGGAGGGATAGAGTACAGCACAAACTTGAGTACAGTCTTTTTTTTTCTTTCTTTCTTTTTCTTTTTCTTTTTCTTTTTTTTTTTTTTTTTTAATAGAATTGGTCTCCTGACCAATATGACTCCAAAAGTAGTTGCAAGGTGCATTAGACAGGTGGGAAGAAAGCAGGATGCAGAGATTGTGCCAAATTAAAATTAAGGACATCTGCCACATGGTTAATATGCATTAAGCTTGCCCTGAAGACTTCTGTTCCTTTATTATGACTCCAAGATACATACATAAGAATTACAGTTTCAACATGTCTTGTGTACACACTGTATTAATAACATATACCATTATCCAGTGGATTTGTATTTTAGTGTCAGGAAAACCAGACACTCTTATTTGAAATAACACTGCACAGAAAGCAAATTCGTGCACTATAAAGGAAATTATTTGTATATTACATTAAAAACTTAATGTAATTTAATTAAGTACTCAGCAGAGGATTCTGGATGGGAAGGTGCTTCTGTATGCAAGGTAAGAGCAGATAGGATGGTAGATTAGAAAGAAATAAAATTCTTACTTACGAATCTCTGTCATGCCTACCTCCCATCTTGGGTACCACGCAGAAGAATTACATAGCTATCAATAATATGTCAGTTCTTACTGCATTGTGTTAAATGCAGACCCAGAATGGACAGTACTGACCAGGCATATACCTCCTCATTACAAGTATGGTCATGAACAACTAAGATACATACAAAAGAATAAATATCGTAAGACATGCAGAGAATATCTGCTCTCACATCTCTAACTGCTTTTTCCTGTTCCTTTGTGTCCTGGTTTGGGCCAGGATAGAGCTAATTTTCTTTCATGTAATTTTACTTTCAGCCGAGTCTTTCTTAAGTAGCTGTAATTGCTGAAATTAACAGCAAGTTTTTCAGAGAGTGGCAGCTTCTAGGACTGATAACACTCGATGTTTACAGATAAGACTAGAGAATGGTATGCAGAACAAAGGCCACTGTTCAGTTCTGAGGAACATCTTGTGCTCCAGAAAGAGAAAGGGAGTGAAGGGATCACACATGCAACCTTCTTTTATGGTATATCAGAGCAGATAGGTGACCAAAATTGACCAAATGGAGTATTCCATCCCATACGCATCATACTCAGTAGAAAATTGAGGAATCATAAGGGTCACGTTTTTCTTCATCCAGGACCAGCATCCTGGGAGGATTCTGTCCATTTGTCTGCCTGTGGTCCTGATCCATGACAGCCTGAATCTGTGTGTTCCTGCCTCCAGCTCCCAACTGCTGCTGACTCCAGGAGTCCGGCCTGGACTTTCCCAGGGCTGCCCTGCAGTCTTGGTGGTGACATGAGAGTTATTGGGGGGCATGTGGTATCACTTTTGCATATATTTAATCATTCTACATTTTCATCATTACTGTTTCATTAAAGCTGTGTAGTTTAGTTTCCAACCTGTGAGTCTCTCTGCCTTATTCTGTCTCCTTTTTCTGTCAGGGAGGGAGATTAATAGAGAGCATCTATCAGTTATTTAATTGCCAGCTAGTGTTAAACAATAACATTTTTTTCACTTTTTTTTCCTTTTTTTTTTTTTTTTTTTTTTTTTTTTTTGGTTGGTTGGTTGGTTTGGTTTGGGTTTGTTTTTGTTTTTTTTTTAGTAACAACGTTTTGCAAAATGGTATGTCATATTTCATTGTATAATGTTATAAAAATGTATACATTAAAGATGCACTCAGCTTTGCCCTCTGGAAGAACTAGATTAATTTTTATTATCCTTATAGCCTATCAAAACTGAAGTGTGGTAGGTGCTTTTCTAAAATGAACTTACAACTTCAGAAACTTGTAGTGAAATCTTCTGTTAAGGAATCCCCTCTGTAAAGCTGAATTTTTCTTTAAAGTAGATACAATTCCTAGCAGAACGAACTGTGATGCTCAGCGTAATGTGCATTTTGACTAGCTTTCTGGCTAAAAGTGAATGAGAAAATTGTTAGTGACACATCTGTCATGCAGCTTCTGCATCATCAATTCTTCTTCCAAGGGCAGCTTAAATGTGTAGCCTTTTCATTGCATGGTGTGCACTGTTTCGCTCCGCACAAGGACATAAAACCTGTCAGAAGGAAGTAGTGAGTCACTGATATTCTTTTGGTTTCCTCAATATCAGCTTATATCACAATTGTAAGGCATTTTCCATTCAGTTGCCCTTTGATCTAGACAGAAAGCATACTATTGTATAAAGAATAATTAGTACATCAGTATAGTCAGTTCTGGACGATACTCATTTATCCCAGTCTGTTGCAAGAGTAAAGGGATTGGCATATTCCATTTTTGCTATTCTGTCCACTTCTCCCCAGGAGATTTTCTCTTTCTGTTTTGTGATACTGAGGATGGAAGACATTTATTTTTTTTCTTTTTTTTTTTTGCCTTCTTTGCTCCACTACATCTTTTTTCAATACTCCTGTGTTGCTGGGACATCCTAGCCTGTTTTATCATGTTAATAAGCTCTTGAAGTAAGCGATTTCTGGTACCATCGCTGAAAATAAGCATTTAAAAATAAATATATGTCATCTATTCTGAATAGAAGTGATGCTAGAACACCCACGAGATTTAAATTCTCAGAGAGAAGGTTTGAGGTGCAATTTCCCTGTTCCTGTCACAACTTCATCTGCCTTGGTTTTCTGTTTAGATAATTATTTCCTTTATTGATTGGTTGTTTTCATTGGTTTCCACTAATTGTTTCAATAAATATAAAGGGGTTCATAAAGGCAAGAGGTAAAAGAATTCATATTAGCCACAATCATTGAGCTTTTCTGACCCCCAGCTGAAGCAAGCCACAACGGTAAAATGCAATAGTGTGAGTTTAAATTTTGCAAATACCCAGATCTATGTCAGTAAGGGAGGGAAGATCCTGGGCTGCTTCTCAAAGATGGTTCTGTTTCTTAGGGCTGTGTATGCCTCCAGCTGTTCATCAGTGCGAATAAAATCTGGCAAATGTTAGGATCTTCTTTTTGTTATTACTGATGTTATAAGTAATTATTTGTAGTATATTCCCACTATGTCAGTAATCATGTCCACAAAAAGTCTAGTATTCAAGTACCCCTGGACTCTTACATCTTATTTTTGTTGCGAGTTCTTCAAATTTTGAACTTCAGCACTATCTTCAAAATCCTAATCAGACAGTTGAGTTGGGCTTCTTGGTTGATAGGTTTATATGTTTCAGATGGCTCATCTCCTAGTAATAGTGGATTATTTGCTAGAGAACAGATGGAAAGCCTGAGGACACCCTTGTCCCTGTCTTCCCTGTGGCATAGTCTGAGGACCAAGTGCAGAACAGCTGGTAAAGAGCCAGCTTCCAAACAGTCATCAAGACTGAGCATTGCAATGATTTAATGTGGTGAATAGAACAATCCTATATAGGCCCCATCTCCATCATATCCCCAAGATAAGTGGGATAAAGAGAGGAGATGAAAAGACTGTACAATGTAGGGGAATTCCTAAGGCACATAACCTACTATGGTTGCTGGGAACAATAGGGTTTATGAGCCATAAATGAGGAAATGGGAGAAATGAGGCATGAGGAAAGGCACAGAGAATACAGTACACAATGTAGTATCGAAGGAACTTGGAAGTATGAGGGAGACCTCTGGCTCACCCTCTAGAAAACATGGCTTGAATGGAGCAGGTGCCAGAGACAAAATGTGTGGCAAAGAACTCCTGACACATTCCTCTTCCCTGAAAAGATAGGAATGGCAGAGCTTTGCCATACCATCCCAGTATATGTCAGGGGTTGGAGAGGGCTCTGGCATACCTTCCCATCATAGGATGGGAACGGAGTAAGCAAGGAAAGATTCCCTCCATTACACAAAAGAAAAAATTGTGCTTCCTTGAAATGCAAAGCATGTCTTCCTGCCCAGACATAGCGAGGTATATGTCATGCTCACTTGCAAATAAAAGGACAAAGTTCAATTAGAGACTCTTGAGTGCTTTGGGACACACTTCCAAACTCATGGCTGCTTCTCTGACACTCCTTCTCATCAAGTACTTACACAAACAGAGAAAGCTGTTGAATGAAAAACATGGACTTTACCCAGATCCCATGACTACACTATGACCTCTGGTAGTTCAGCCAGCAGACTGTGGAGACACCATGCTATAGACAGAGATGGGACAATTCTAAGGGTCAGTGAGTGAATTCAGCATAACAGTAACTTCAAAAATAAAAAGGCTTTGGTAGAAATGTTCTTAATTTGGTTTTGGGATGGGTTGATTTGGTTTAATTTGTTTTCCTAGCAAGATGTTGCACTCCAATTGGTTGTGTTTCTGAAACCAGAACATTGGAAGTACAACATGTTCCCTGAACTTGCTGGAATAAACATCATACGTGCCCCCCTCTGAAGCATTTTTATTAGGGTGCTTCTCTGCTGTCAGTGCATGCAACTTACATCTGAAAAGCACACAGAAACCATCCCTTCTAGAGACAGCAGGTATACATGAAAGTCGTTAGGTCCCAACAGTGTTGCACAGATTGTGGCTGTCTCTAAAAGTTCATGTTCCTGATATATTTTATCCTGGTTGTCTGGAGGGGAGAATATACCAGAGACTATTTCAGATTAGGTTAATGTTTGTCCTGGATGTACATGAGTTAATAAAATGTGATCCTCTGGAAATATATCCGAAGAGAAACCCAGGTATGCCGCTCAGTGGGTGCAGTCTGAAATTGATCGAGTGGTGGCAGGTTTGGCTTGTGTAGAATTTTCTCCAAGGTACAATGTAGTGTTCTACAGGTATGGCTGAGTTAATCCTGAACTTAAAGCTGAAGCAGAAAATACAGCACACCAGATCTGGCAGCTTGATAGAGGCAAGGTTTCTGCCACTTCATGGCCTAGGTCCAACCAGCACTGAGTCTGAAGATGTGTTCCCAGAAGGCATGTGCACACAGCACCCAGATGTACAAAACATACATATGCCATATACAGCTCATGTTCTTTACTGGCCACACAGATCACAGGCAGGCACGCAGAGTGGTCACGCAAACACATTAGCACCAACAGCATCATCCTGCTTCTCTCCCTGGCATGGCTATGTCCACTAGTTAGAACATATTTCTGCACAGACATATGTATATCATGGGTCCCTTTGCCACCTGGGCTCATACACTCAGTCTGCCCAATAGCTGCCCCTGGATCTCAGTCTTCCCAGATGCTGGCACCTGGACATTTAAGCGTCCAGTCCTGACCCACTGTGATGGGTTTCACACCTGGACAATGAGGTGGAGGCTCCCCTGGGACATTCCTGGGAAGGACCAGAATGTGGCATCCCTTCTTCTGAGTCCTCAGTTTGGGCTGTCCCCTGCCATCATGCCTTTGTGCTCCTCGGGGCTTGTGGACATAACAGGCTGACAGCTGCTGCCATAGACCTAGAAGCAGTCAGGGCCAGGATATTTTTTTGAGCTCTCCCACCTGCTTTCATCTCTCTGTGCTCCTCTGCGGATGTGCAGAGGAGATTTTATCACATAATTTCATGGGACAAGCTAGTTTGCACAATAGTAAGATCATAGCAGTGCTTCCATTTTGCTCCTTGCCATCCACTTTGGCTTCCAGAGTCTCAGGTAATTCAGCCAGAAGGCTCTATGTCTAAACCCCTACCAATACTTCTGGTGAGCTTCCCACAGAAGCACACATAGATTCTCCACCATTGCTCTCTGGAAAATTATTTGAAGCTCTTGCTTGTTCAGAGGTACAGGGTGACACTTCTGCACAAAGGCCAGTCTCCCAAGTCTTGAAAGTTTTCTTCTTTTATAGTTGGTTTCAGTCTTCCTGTTAGTACCATGTTCTTTATAAAACTGATTCACCTATAGACCTCAAGCAGAGTTTTACCTGAGTATAATATAGCCCTTTAAGCTTGTACCTGAACTTTTCCCAAAAGATAATGTGCTGTAACATAAATCTCTCACCTCCTGCTGCTTCTCTGTCATGAAGGTGCATTTTGCTATGCCTGGTTATATGCAGAAATGATTGTAATCGGAACTGTCATTTATTTTTGTGGCAGACTTTGAGGGAGGTAATACGTGGTAAAAGTGTCTTTGATGCTTATAATGTTGTGTTCACCATTTTCTTTGAAACCTGTGTGCTCATAAGAGATTAGATGGCATTGCCTAGGCAACACAGGTTTTATTCTCTACTTCAGCAAATGACAGTGTTAGATGTAGCAGCAATACAAAAACATGTTATATCTTATTAAATTGTTAAATTATTAGCTAAACTTCATATGGCAGAATTGCAGAACATGGAGAATAAATCTTGTATTGATCGCTGAAAATAATGGATCATTGAACACCTGTATTAATCTGCTCCTAGACTGTCATTACATAGAATTCAAGCATGTTGCATATTTTCTGTCTAACATACTACTAGAATGTGAAAGATTTACAGGGTAAATTGCTATCGTCTTACACCAAGTCACTGAGGTTGAACAGGAATTGCTGTACTGCTAACATTGTCTTTGCCTTTTCATGTCTTCAATCTTCCTGAGACTAAAGTTCTTCTTTACTATTGCAATGGTTTGTGTTTTGGATTAACCAGAAGCCTTGGTATTTTGAAAGGTAATATATGCAAGGAACATCAGAATCTCTTATTTTTATGTGCTGTGTGTTGGATCTTATGGACACTTGTGGGAATCAAAATCTGTTGAAGCCATTACTGGAAACGTATGTCTAAGAAAACATAGCAGAGACAAGTTTATTATATTCTTTGAATCCAAGCTCCTGCTGATCTGGGGTTGGGTGGGGATACATTTGACTGGTTTTCAGTCATTTATATTTTTGAATTACAGGGTCTTTTGCAAATCATAAGACTTAGGAAATTTTATCAAGAACAGGGTCTCTTGTTGCTTAAAAAAAATCTTTGTGATCAGAAGATGAGACATTTGCAAACCAGGTAAAAAAGTCTAAGAATAAAATAAGTCACTTCAGTAATGAGAAGCATTTGAATGCACATGTTCACAGTTCCTAGAATGAAAAATCAGGTGCAGTAAAATGAAGGGGATTACATTCTTAAATAAAGACATTCATGTAAAGCTCTGCAGTGAAGGTCTGAAAAGCAAGGTTGAATTAGTTATCTTTAAACTGCTCTGGTGATATTTCTACAGGTTGTATTTATTAGTTGATTTCTTATATTTAACATTTGCAGAATATGTAAGTAATTCTTCCTGTAAAGCTTGATGTTTTCACTGTATGTTTTTTGTTTTGAAATGTCTTCAGTTTCTTGATGATATAAGGGGAACAATTTGACACCCAACTCATAACTGTTCTAAGCTAAGCTCTTTTAGAGCCCTTAATGGAGTCTCATACTCTCATGTTTGAGATGCTATTTGCAAAGTTGCTATGGTGACAAATGTAATGCTGGTTTAAAAAAAAAAAAAAAAAAAAATCTATTTTGCTAAACCACAAATTCCAGAAGAACTCAGCATGGTTCCAAAAGAACAATTCTGACAAAATCTGTATGTGGTGCCCTTACTCTATGAGCCCTTTTCTAATATCTTTAGTAAAATGTTAAGTTTACGGGAAAGTCTGCCCTCTGCTTTGGTAATAGTACCTTATGATTGCCTAGTTAAATTACTGTAAAACAGATTCACAATAGCAGTGTCCATTCCTGAAGAAAAGATCAGGGCAGACCCAAGGGAACAATCTGTAGGAAAATATTCCTGCGGTTTGCCTCAGTTTCTTTTTGGCCTTTCTGATGAATTAAAATCACCCTAAAGGCAGTGTGACCTTTCCTCTTAAATTCCTCTGCTCAGCACTGCAAATACAGCATACATGGCTTAAGGGTGCTTTGACTCATGAAGGGGTGCTGGGTCTGTGGGCAATGGTGTTGGGCCCAGGGTTACAAAGAGTTGTAGCAGGTTTTGACCATGTTCATCCCCCCAACTTGCAATAAGTAAAGCCATCTGGGAAGATTTGATCCATTTTCTGTCTTTCACTAGAAAGGGTTGTCGGAGTGCATCATCTTTTTTGTGCATGAAAGATTTTGCAGACAGGGATCTGAATATGTAGAGATAACAGCTGGGTTATAAAAAGGGATCACTAGTGAACTTAGTACATGCAACCCAGTTTGCAAAACACCTAGGTGAGTGATTTTTTAATCTATTTCCTATTTTTAGGGCTCTGATACATGTCAGGATTCCCTTCCAGGGCACCATGTCCTAAATGTGTAGTCAAGCAGGTTAGGTTCTGTTCTATTTCATTTTTCCTAAGCAACCTGTGTTGTCCAAGGAAAGAAGAGGTTAGAGAGAGAGATATGCTACATCTTTTTCTCTCTCCATTGATCATTTTGGGAACAGAAGAGGTATTATCCTAGCAAGCATGTGACTCAGGCCTCATGACAGACATGGTGACAAGTCCAAGGCAAAGGGTGAGTGCTTAGACCCTGCATTGCCTTCAAAGACAGGTGTTGCTCTTTGTTAAAAGGTGGTAGCCTGCAGCAGAAGTCCTGCCTGGCCCTGGAGTCAGGACATGCAGCTCTCTTCCCTACAGAGCAGGTCTGACTATCAGCAGATGTGTGGCCATCAGCAGCTCAGAGGTACTACCAGTGTGCTCCTAAGTTGCCAGTTGTCTGCATCACATCCAAATTGCAGGAGATATTTGTAGGGTGAACCTGTTTCACTACCAGTACTCAAGATTTTATGGTGTTTCAAGGCATCAGCTACTCTACTTCATCTGTAGTAGTGGTTAGAAGTTGTATAATTGAAATGGAAGGTAAATCAAAGTTCAAAGCCAGCCCCTGCCCATAGCTTAACACACAGCCTAAGCATTTCTGTCATTCTGGTAGGTCAAAGACCTGTAGTGGAACATGCTGGAAAGAAACAACAGAAGGAGGACAGAACAGCTTTGAAGTTTTGCGAATAAATTTAGATTCTGATTTTAAATGGTAAAGGATGACAAATGGATAAGCCGTTCATTTCTCTTCAAAGCTCTGGTTTTATATTATAAGGTTTGCATTGAAATGTGAAAATACTTTTTTTAATTGTGTGAGAGAAAGTGTTACCACTTCTTTCTAAAAAATACAAAAGGAATGTTGATGGTAGGAGAAAATGTTGACTTTCTTGTTATTACAAGCATAAGTAAAACCTGTATTAATATTACAATCAATACAATCCTTAGTGTATTTGAAATCTAGAATTAAACTTAATCATGTTACCTTATATGGGAAAATAAGCATTGTCCTTTTTTTAATGTTACAGTTATGTTTGAAACTGATTTAAGGGGAATTTGCTTTGTTTTGACTTATCTCTTTCTCTGTGTCTCTCTTTTAAGGTCAACTCAAATCAAAACATACTCTTGGGATAATGCCCAGGTTATTTTGGTTGGTAACAAATGTGACATGGAGGATGAACGGGTAATCTTCACTGAGAGAGGCAAACATTTAGCAGAGCAACTTGGTAAGAAAAGAAATTACAAAAGCTTTATGATCATGTGTGTGAACACACAAAGTAATTTCATAAATTGCTACCATACTGGAAATGTTTGTGATACTTTCACTGTGAAAGAATACACCACCAGGAAAGGAAAGGAGACTGGAGAAACAGCTAACTCCAAATGTGAAATGGTGGTGTTCAATTGTGTACCACCTGTCCTGGACCTAATCCTATGCTAGTGTTTCTTAACTTATGTGTGTTAATAAATCACTGATCTTTTTTTTTTTTTTAAATAATTTGTTTGATTGTACAATTGAACTTCCTGGTAAATAATTTCATCAGAATAAAACACCTTTTTGTATCTATGTAAGTAAGCATTAATATGTGTAAAAGTACCCCTCAGAAATATACATTGAAAAATGACCATTGATTAGTTGTTTAAAAGTGAAAAGATTTAACAGCAAGTTATGTCCAGAAAAATTGCCTATATAGGCAATTGAAGAACAGTGTTTCTCAAACTGCAACAAAACCAAAATGCACCTGCTTTAACAGATGATTTTTCTTTCCAGACATATCCGACACATTATATGTTTTTCTTTAATCTCTTATACCTTCTGTAAGCATTTTTAATATTTATTCGTTTCAATAGGAGCTAGGAGAGCATATTTAATGGACAAAGACAGACAAAAATAGTAACTGTAAACTTTTACTCCAGATGTAGACCAGCCACTAAAATGTTTGGCAATATACATAAATTAACAATGTAGAGTTTGGGGGTTCTTTCTTTAAGTCATGTAACTCAAATCAATTTCTATTCCTGAAACTATTTTCCTATACAAAATACCAATGCAGAGAGTTGATAAGGAATCCCCAGAGTCATGAATTCAGCAACATGAGAAGGAACTTTGCATGTTGTACAGCCAGGAATCCTTAGCTGTCACAACTAATGTTTGCAAAATTAAAAAAAAAAAACAAACCAACAACCAAACAAAAAAACCCAGTAAAAATAGTAAAAAGATAGATATCGAAACTCATATTTTGGGCTTCAAAGAAATCTCTGACTCCTAGGATTTGCAATTCTATCTTTATGGAAGCAGATTTTTTCTTATTCACATCTTTATCTACTCTGAGATTTTCCTTTCTCAGATATAAATCCTGTGACTATCTCAAGGGCAGATTATTATATTAGATATACTGCAGGTCTGATCTGAGTATGTTACTCACTCTTTTCAAACTGCACACAAATGTTTATACGTTTCCTGTACAGCTATAATAATTTCTTAGCTGCTCAGAGACTGTGGGAGGTGGTGTCAGGAAAAGCAGAAGAATGAGTTTCCCTGAATTGCAGTATGTTGTCTAGTTTCAAGGACACATGTTGTGTCACTCTTGGGACCATCTTTTCTTTGTCTGCCATTGAGTTGATAACTCATATACTACCTTTTTGGGTCAGGTCAGTTAAGGCTCTGCGAACTGGAGCTTTTGTTCCATAGAAACGTGGGCTGAAAGGAACCTCTGGTGATCATCTAGTGTTATGTCCCACTAAAATCCCCCTCTGGTTTTATGTTCTGCCAAGCAGTTTCCAGGCAATGCCCTATCCATCCTATTTTCTGTGCCTCCACATTTCTCACACTCTGCCACCCTGAGGTCATCCATGGCTAGGGGCATCCAGCACATCTGAGTGCACTTCAGGGTGCACTCCCCTGCTTTCTAAATGTATCCTGGCCATCAACCAATGTTAGAAAACAAAATCAAAAAGGCCCTTTCTGGGTGAGCTCTTGCATTCCCGTCTGCAAGGGCAGGCAGAGGACAACCCTCACACTGCATTCAGGGCACCAGCTTCAGGAGTGCCTGGGGCTTCAGCGCTTCAGCTTGTCACTCAGAAAGGCAGTAATTTTAGCCCTCAGATTTTAACATATACCTATTTTGTATATTTTCAGTTTGTTTTCCCCTCTCCATCCTTTCTCTTCTCATCTCTTTTTAGGCTAGTTCTTCCTCAAAGTCTTTACTTTCAGTTTTTTCTTCCTTTCCTTCTTGTCATCCCCAGTGCTTTTAAATAAGGCATTATTCACCACCCCCACACACCCTTCCCCCCAAAAAAAGAGAACAAAATTTCTCACTTCAAATGAAAATCAGTCTGGTTTACTTATTTCGTCTTTGTTTGGTTCTTGGCATAGGAATGCATAATGATCATGCTGGGGAGATCCAGAGACTCAAATCAGGGATGATTCTATTTCTTCAAATTAAACCCATTTAGCAGCCCTAAAAGCCTGAAAGTTGAGCATTTATCAGTGTTTTGTGCTTATACAGGGTGCCATTCAGCATCCAGCACTTCTGTGGAATCTGACCAAACCTGCAAGATAAGGCATGCTGCCGTGCTGAAATCCACCAGTGCTGTGGCAGACAGCAGCTCCCCAGCATCAAACTAGAATGAACCATCACTTGCCTTTGGGCATGAATACTGGGGAGTAATGTGTAGGTTAGGCAGTAGGTATATGAAGGTCATTAGGCATCTGTGAGTTTAGCCTGGAACTGAAGAGGCACTTTTGGGTCTGTAATTTTGGCAACTGTATTGGGAATTGAGACTCGACATCTCAGCACAAAGCCTGCTAGAAAAGCAAGTTCTGTTTTTCTTCCATGGCTGTCTGGAGGCCATGGTGCAGAATGCAGGGTCACCAGCAGCTTTGAAAGCATGGACATATGGCTGCCTTTACCTTAGCATCAAAAATGAAAATAACTGGGCTGATGGGAACATGCCTGTTCATAGTTCCACCCTTCACTGTTTTTTAGCTCTATTTAAAATGCAAATACTAGTGCCAAAAGAAGGACACAGACCGACAGCACTGACAACAAAATTTTCTGTTTATTTACAATACATACAAGAGACTGAAAAATAAATTAAAGGGTCCTGTCCCCCCGATGATTTTTTAAAGGGGGAAATGCTAACCTGACATTGCTTTCATGCACTTGGACCCACACTGCAGGACAACGGGAATCAAGGGATTGTTTTTTCTCAACATATGTCTCATGTAAAAAAAAAAAAAAAAAAAAATCTATCTTGTTGTCCGGATACACACATTTAAAAGATACGTGGAACCCACAGACTAAATCACTACAACTAGAATTGATATGGAGACCTTTTGTTCTGAATGACCGGAAAAGGTGTTCACTAAAGTGTTACCAGTACCTGCCCCTCAAATCTGCCCATTCTGTCACAGCTAAAAGTTCTCCTTTAGTGTCTTGTGGTTATTTTTATTTTGGTTTTTTGGGGTTTTTTTTTGTTGTTGTTGTTGTTGTTTTGTGGTGTTTTTTGTTTGTTTGTTTGTTTTTTAGTAAATTCAGCCACCCTAAAGGTTTTATAAATACCTTAGCATTTCTTTTTGACAATCTTTACACTATCTCTTCTCCTCAGTGGTGCTAAAGCACTGCTCTTCACTGAGGTAGTATTACTAAAATCCTGTCTTGAGCCTTAATGTTGTTTTAATACTTGTCTTGACATAGTCTAGCCCTTGGGCTTGTTTGGACAACAGAGGTCCCATCCAACTGGTCTACAAAGCAGAGCACAGTGAGACCAGATCTGCTACCATAGTTCTAAGTATAGAAGACATTTTGAAGATGAGCAATGGTCACCAGCTGCAGTCAGCCCACTTTCCTAGGAAAGATGATGACCTTTGCAATCATGCCATAGGTGTCTCTGTCTCAGAGAGGGGCAGAGATCTCAAAGATATTAACAGTCCTGGGGAAATGGACATCTGAGCAGAGAAGATCTTGCATTTGCCTTGACTAACAGTGTACAATGTGAATGCAAATGTTATTAGATACTGTCCACAGCAGGCAAGAAGGTAAGTGCCTGACAGTCTGCAGACACGCAGAACTATCCCCCAGGATGCAAATCTAAGGAAACAATATGTCCTTAGTGCCTTTCCTTTATATACTATGACATTGTTAAATGATTCATTCACATGGCTTCCTAGATTTTGCTTTTTGTACACTGCTGGTTTACAAATGGAGCAGCTTCCTACATCCACTTCTTGATTTGTCATTGCAGTCTCCTGCTACCCCTCAAAATACCAGACAATACAGGGCACTGGCAGGAGCAACACTGAACCACAGTTCAGCTTTGTTTCAAGGAGGGATGGTTCTTGCAGGAACACACCCTTCAGGACATCTATTAAATATAGTGTTACATTGGGAGTGGTAAATAACACTGATGTGGTTGTGGACAAACACTCTGAAATGAGAAGGTCTTCTCAGTCATCTGGTGAATTATCAACGTAACTCTTCTGTATTGCCTGTGGCATTGTGCTTAAAATTTGCAAGCTAGTATGTCCTCTTGATGTCACATTTTCTTAGATGAGAGGGTGCAGAATGTTCTTCCTTTTGCATGTTGCTCTCCTTTCTGTTCTTTTTTTTCCTTATTTTCAGAAAATAGGCATAAACAAGCATTAATGAGCATTGATGAATGAGCCTTTGCAGAGCCAAGACAAGTGTGAGGTAGAGTGGGAATGAAGTCAGTAACTCAGACTCTTCTGGTGTTTCAGGGTGGCTATGTAAACTGTACTGAGTGTATTTTAGCTTACCAGGTAAACATCAGTGCTGTACTAATGTGCAGGCTGGCCCCTGCTGCTGTAGTGCTCTTCAGGGGCTACAGAGACCTTGCCGGCCTTCTTTGTGTCAATACTATTGGGAAGAAAGTAGATAAAGGAAGAGACAGTGCAGGGACAGCAAAATTTAATTCAGCAAATGAGTGAAACCCCTTTTGAAAACAAAAGGGGCATTAAATTAGAACATACTGATGCATCTTCTACACACATTGTTATCATGTTCAGGCAGCACTTCAGTATTTTGGATTTTCTGTTTCAGTTCTGTTCTGCCTGACTTGACCATATGCTTCTTAGCCTTTGTCATATCTTTGCAATTAATCTGCTCTGCCCGGTCTCATTCACATCAGCAGTATAGAGCATCATAGGTGGTAGGAATATGGTGTTCTTTGAGTTCTGCTGCCCTGAGTATCACCAGAGTTGCCTCATTTCAGGCTTATATTCATATAGAACATCTCTCCATTAATAATGAGCAATGAAAAAAAAATGAAGAAAGTACGAAAAGGTGCAGAGCTGAGGCCCTTATACACAAACATTTCAGAAGTGTAGAATGTCTGAATGTTATTAGTAAAATAATTGCAAGATGAATGAGGAGGTCATGGGGAGAAACATCTACAAAATATTTCATAACAAAAAGGAAAACAACCAAAATTTTGGAATTTTATCCAGGCACACTCTGCTAGGAAAAATGCTCTATATTTCTTTGAAACTGTTCCACAGACAGTTTCTGTGAAAAAAATTTATTTGGATCTTATTGTTTATTTTCTTAGGATTTGAATTCTTTGAAACAAGTGCCAAGGACAACATTAATGTCAAGCAGACATTTGAGCGACTCGTGGATATCATTTGTGACAAAATGTTGGAAAGTCTGGAAGTGGATTCCACTGTTGCTGCCAGCAAGCAGAACACACGACTAAAGGACACCCCTCCTCCACAGCAGCCCAACTGCGGCTGTTAATGCAGCTATCAGCAAAGGCAGCTCCAGTGTGTTCTGTTGCCAACAGATTAGTAATGGTTTATCTGCCTTTGTTTATACCGTCTTACTAATTTATTTTGGAGAAGCCTTTTATTTTACATCAGCAACTGGCTGACTATGGGGATAAAGATAGAGAAGTTACTAGTTTGAAAGGATGATCCATTCCTTAGAATCTAAGTTTTGCATGCAGGATGACTATTAGTTTCTCTTTTGTTTTTACTGGTTTATATTACACTTCAGCTGGTGCCGTGTCCTCAGACCACATATGCCTAGAACTGACTCTTCCTTAATCAGTTTCAAATTGTATATTTGAATCCTTAGGGTAGTGGCCAAGAAGTTTTAGAATAAGCTTCCTGATGTCACTTATATTTTCTCCTGACTGAAAACCAAATATTCCTTCTGAGAACCAACTCCCCATTCTGTGCAGATGATTTGTATAAGGGACACTTCCTGGAGTGTATTGCATTGGCAAATTGACACTCATGATGTTACACATCACAGTTGACTGGAAATTAGAGAAGTTAGAGAGTGAGTTAGTTCCCAAATCCAAAGCCATCAAACTTTCCTCTGAGATTCCAACTGGATGTGGGTATTCAGTGCAGACTCTCAGAGGTACTTGTTACTTCATCCTCTTTGGATAGCTACAACTCTAACATTTCCACAGCAGCTGCATGTCTACCAATACCTTTTCGAACTGGACAATTTCTCATTCCAGCCCAGTAGTTCCTACCCCAGTGGTGGATGACTAGTTATTTTATTCCTATTCTCATGAGCTGTTCAGTATTACAGTTCTGTATTACCACTGACAGAAGCAAATCTGTTATGCTTAACTGTTCATAGCCAAAAACTCTTGTCATGTTGCTGTCAGACCTGCATAAAGTTTTCAGGAATTTCAGCTCCCATAGAGTCACTGAGAAACCATCACCCCACCAGCTACAGATGCTGGTATTTTACTTGGACCTATTGCAGAAGTGCTCCTGGTATCAGTGAACTGAAGTTAGACCACATTTTTAGTTTGATGGGGATATCTACTTTGTCAAGACAATCAGAATTTACAAGATTTTTTAAAACTGTAGTAGTAATAAAAAAATGTCAACATTTCCAGTCTTTGGATGAATACCTTCTTGAGATCAGCAAAAGGCTGTGAAAATGGCAGAATAAAGTACACAGAATCTTTTTTTAATAAAGTGTTAAATATTTCACAGGTTTAAAGTACTCCTCTAGTAATTCATGTCAGTTTCTTACATCTGTGCCCTGGGCTATTTTGTATAAATGCTTTACTCATGTCACAGTGACATTTTTAAAAGAAAAGGCATAATTGAAGAAGCATTAACTGTTTTGTTGTTCCAAGTAGACAAATTTAGGACAAGGCTGACATTTCTTAGATTGTCTGCAGTGGGAAAATTTAGAAGACAGATTTAAAAAAGGAATTAACATAAGATACTACAAACTGCTCACGACTGCAAAGAAGGCCCTCTTATATACATTGCTTTTTTGAGGGTGCTTATATACATTACCTTTTTATATAATTCCTCGAACACAGTAAGAGAAAATGCTTTGCTTTTTCACTCTTTTCTTTTTCTTTTTCTTCTTTTTTTTTTTCTTCCATGATTCAATAATCCTATGTACTTTGACACAGCAAAAATAACTTCCAAACAAGACAGACGGACTCATGTAAAATAGACATGTCATAAGGGCACTACATTGCTTGCCTGATTTAAATGAATAAATGTTCTTTCTTCAGTCTAGGGTCTTAAACTAGCTAGTTGACTTAAGCACTTGTTTCCCCAGTAGACACAGAGACTAGATTTCAGTTGTTCACTTCCATGAAGATGAAACACTGTCATCTTTGGGGCCAATAAGCAGCCAATGAGAGGCAGATGGTTTCCCAACCTTAATGCTGTCTTCAGATATACTGTTGCTCTCACTCCCATTCACGCAGCATGCTGGTAATTGTGCTGAGAGACTTTCATTAATACCTCTTCACCCACTTTGCTTTGCACAACGAAAGTCGTAAGACGTAGAGGAAGCTTTGTGTGAGAGGGTGTGCAGTTTTCTATCTTGTACTTGTTATGTGCAGTTATTCCTGGTGCAGAAAAAGAAGCAGGGAAAGCCTTAAGACAGCCTCAGCTCCAGCCCTCAAGTCCTTTAGAAAAAATGTTTAGATTTAGATGAGATTTAGACTTTATTATTAGTCTGAGCCATCTCAGGCAAGTCAAGGACAGAGGAGGACATAGTCGCATATTATATGAGCCTGGGCAGATCCTGCAGCAGGACTACAAGTGTAAGCATTCTTCCAGCTTTTCCCTGGGATGCTTGCTGCAAAAATGGTCAAACCCAGTTTATCCTACCATTCCTCCCTCTGAAACTGAAAACATGTGGAAGTTTTCCTCATGAAAACATGTGGAAGTTAAAATAGACCTTTTCTTAATGACCAGGATTACCTACTGTTGGAAAAATAGGCTTTGATTTTCTATCATAGGTTGACTTTTTGCAGACACACATTTCACATCAATACTGAGTTTTCTGCTGTAAAGTGTAGTCTGATTTAGATCTGGAGCATCATGATCTCAGTATCTCTCTCATCTGGAACTTGGCTGTTGTAGAGAAACACAGAAGACAGAAATTTTTTTGAGAAGTAACTTACTATCTCTTCATCAAACACTCTAAAAATTGAGTTTTATTTCTGGGGGATCTAGAAAGATTGGTATATTCAATAATTAAAATTATCCCTCAGCCAGTTCATAGGGTAGGATATCCAAAAGCAGCATGTGTCAACCTAGTTCTACTAGTTCAGTCTAGTTTGACTCCTACTAACTTATGTAACAGAACTGCAAGTTTCTTTAATACCAAGTAGAGTTAGGCTGAATAATTTTGGAAATCCCACCCCAAGATGATCAAGGACAAAAATTTAAACAATCTCATTCTTCAGACATATCCAGTAGTCACTGATGATGAGTTGCTGCAGGAAAGAAGCAGCATTTTGTTTGATCCCTGAATGCTAGATCTGGTGTAGCTACTGGTGTAGCACAGTTCCATCCTGAGAAAAAGCCAGGCTAAAAGAAAAAAAGTTCTATTTTGGTTATGGAAAAGGTATGAATCATTAAACTGAAACCTGCGCGAAGAGATCTAAAATAATTTTCAGCCTCATCACTATTCTTGGTGAAAAAGTACTCACACATTTTGCACTAATTTGTTGTCACTCCAGCCAGAGAAACAGGACCGAATATCATGGAGCCTTATTGGTCCAGCCACAGGTAACCCCTTCACCTGACATTTTGGCTACTTGGTGAGATACATCAGTTCACATAGAGAACACATTAAATTTCTGAGAGATTAGATGCCTTTGGTCAGAGGGTCCTGAGCTCCATCATGCCAGCTGAACTAATACTACAAAACCCATTTTCCAAGTTACAGTCTAGACTAAGGCTTTCAGCAGCATGCTAATCCTGTGCGTGGGTACTGTGCCAGCCTTTTAATGCTCTGAACAGTGCTCAGAAAATGCCTTGGGAGCACACAAAAGTATGGGATGTGATTGCTTCCTGCAGTGCCACCTGGCACCCACCTGCCAAGCAGATAGCAAGCACTGCTGAGCTGAACCTTTAAGTGCATGTTGTTGATTCTGATGAGAGTCCATGTTCACAAGCCTTCTGGTCTTTATAGAGCAACTAACTTAATACTCTGTGTCTTTTGTGGTGGTGGCTTATAGAAATGGTGGTGGTTTATATAGAAATGTTTGTTTGGTACTTGAAACACATATGAGCTAGCCTGATTTTCTGTCAAAACTACTCTTTCTCTCTGAACACTGTGTATGTGACTGTTACCTGGAACTCTTTGTTCCTTTGAGATTATACTTAATGTAATGCTTAGAGAAACTACCTGAGCAACTACGTCTGTGTGGCCTTTCCAGAGCACCAGTCTGAAAGACTTAGCTTTTCTTCCTAGTCTGCTCAGCTCTGTATATCCACCTGCAACTTCTTTATTTCAGGAATTAAGTACTTTTCCAGGGTGCATAAAATCTGCTGGAATATGGTCTTAACTTCTGAGAATGTTCTGAGATTAATTGTCATTTTTAGGGAAAAAAATGGTGGTACAAAGTCCACATCTGATGATGATGCCTTTGTTTCTTCACTTGCAGATGAATTATGCTGCATTTGCATTCTGAAAGAAGCCCCCCTCCCAAATTCCCCACCACTGCTGACTACTCTTTTCTATATTTGTAAAAGGCAAGTTTTATTACTTGCATTTTTAAGGGCATCAACTAAATTACTGTTCTGTTGACTGTTCTGTCAAGTTTGTCCTCAGTGTATGGGGCTAATTTGCCTTCAGGATGGCAGATTTAGTGACATGAGACCAAAAATATGTATAACCTCATAGATAAACCCTCAAGGGGTATAAAGCAATGTCTTCACTCGTGCTAACAGAAGAGGGACTTGTCCTGATTTACACCATTACACCATACACATATTCTTTTCAGCATACTCTGACCTCAAATTCCCTGAGGTCCATCAAGTCTCATGTAAAGCAGCTACTCATTTCAATTATTTGAATAATTTCTACCAGATTTCATTATTAAGTTGTAAATGTAGTTCACCTTTGCAACTTAAGCTCTTCTATTACTTTTTGCTTTCTCTTTTTTCTTTCCACTTCATTTATCCATTGATCACTTCAGTAGAAGTTGTAACTACACACATAGGGTATACACATACACATAACAGCACATCTTTGATACTAATTCAATTCTCACTCCTTATTGTTCATGTTCAGTGCAGCCTTCCCCAAACACCATAGTGAAATTTATCCATAAATTCTCATTAGCACCAGAAATCAGCTGGGTTACATTTGCAGACCATAGGTTTATTATCCATGGTTCCAACAGATGTAGATGTCTTGTCACTTATAGAATAAGGTACCTGGTATTCAATTTGGGGGGAAGTGAAAGTCCTACCTTCCCAATAACTTTGGGATCATGCACAACACGCAGAAATGAAAGCTAGAGGTTGCTTACCACTTCTGGTGATAAATTTCCTTGAGTAAATCTGACATGTACATGCAAAGTAGTGTTAAATGAAATGTTTGTGCTGTAACTCCTGTTTAATAATTTGTCAGTAATGTCAGATGTGTCGTGGCTCAGTTGGACTGTCACAGTGTGTAACCTATATACTAGTGTTTGTGGAATTCAAATGTTTTAACTGTTGCATGAAAATATGTTATAAAAATATGTATGTTTTCTAATTTTAATACCTCAAAACTGAGGAATCATGGGCCAATAAGTGCAATATTTAATTATTTACTCATTGTATATAAACTTGTGTGAAAGGGAGAGGTGTCATGTATGTGTGATAAGCTGTTGATGATGCCTGTGTGGCTTATGGTTTCCAGTAGATGTATGTGTCTTGTAGTAAAATTACCAGTGCAGTGTAAGAATATTCTATTCTTAAGTAATTTAAATGATTTTTCATATATGAAACAATGGTAAAAGACATTTGTATGTTTACTGCAAGTGCATGTCAATTTTACTTTTCGAGTTGTGAGTGTCCTTTTTGAAAATTATCATGTTAAACTAGCATGAGTGGGACAGCACTTTCTGTCAGAAGATGCTGATAATAATTTCTAAACTATCTGCCTACATTTTTAAAGCATGTTCTCTAGCAGCATTAAAAGAACTTCCTAGATATCAGCGGTTACGGTGAGTTATGTCTCTATCTGCCTGTACTGTATAATATTGTGTGGGCATGGGTATTTCTTTAAGCTGACAGTTAACTCATAATTTTTACATGAAATATGAAATAGGAGTACCCAAAACCATTGCAGACAACTCATCAAACTTCAGCTGATGTCCTGAGTTAACATTTTTGGGAACAATTGAAGGTCACAGGCAAAATGGTCCAGCACAGCAGATGGTGACCTTAATTAGTCACTTCTGCCAATTAAGTTTATTAACTTTTCTACATCTTAAAGAGGGAATATACATCCTTAAATATACTGACCCAGACTTTTCACTCAAGTGTTACGTGGCCCTTCATGTTGAACAGCTCCACTGTTAGCAGTAAAGCTGAGGTACACATGGAAAAAATGCAGCCCATAATCTAATAATGAAACTAAAAGGAGACATGCACTTATGCTCTTCCTTTTCTGTTAACCTTACGTATTTCTAATAGTCTCCAAACACATAAGCAAGATGTGTCACTGTTCAGCAATACTCTTGGGCATATCTGGGACCTTAAGCCCCAAATCACTGATCTGCCATGGATTCACAGCTGTGCCCATAGACTCTTTAAAGGGTAAGATTATTCCGTTAATTCTTGATGCATCGCTGGTTTCAAAGGAATGCGTCATCTGCCTTGGGTATTTGCTAAATAGAGATGGGGCACTAAGTCTGGGCCAAGGGGAGTAACCAGTTTTGCTTAACAGTTTTCATAACATGATATTCATTAGTACTACCTTAACAGGTACATACACAGGTTTATAATATGATCTGATGCATTTTTCTTATAATGTACAAGGTTGCTATAGGTTTGGTGGGTTTTTTAAATCAACTTGATCATTAAAAAGGCCTACTGGAAACCAGTATCATGGGTTTCCTTTCCTAAATCATCAAATAGTTTCTCTGAGAAAGCAAGGTAGCCAGATATAATTAAGTAGCACAGGATGGTACTTACAATGACCTGAGCAGCCCTTAAAATTTTCACTGGTTTTATACTTTCTGCCACTAAAACTTCTGCAATGATTGAAATAAAAATTTATGTTGAAAGAAATCTGGTATTACTTAATAAAAGAAGGAAATTCTAAATACTTTTGGAGCTGAGCTGAAGACAAAGTAATAGTCATAATAGGACGTATGACTACAATAAATACAGATAGACTGCTACAGGACTGAGGATGCTTTAGCTATGCTTTTTATTGTTAAGTGATCTGACTATTCAAGAGCTAGCAGATAATTTTGTCTAGCATTTTATTATTCCTCATAGATGTGTGTTCACATACACAAAGACAAATGCTTACCTTGAACATACATGGCTGTTTGGACTCCCTCAAGACACCTTTCTTACCAAATTGTTCTTGAAGAAGATTTGAAGTATTTACTTAGGATACATTTATGAGGAGGTGAGACTCTGTCCCTCCCCTCCCCCAATTCTTACTGCAATGTGGTTACTGTGATTCTAAAGAATATATTAGTTTAAAATACTTCTGGGTGACAAATTTTGTGAATGTTCTGCATAGAACCACGGGAACTCTTGTCTGAACACATTTTAGCCATGTGCAGGGTTTTAATTCTAGGTGGAAGCAGAGACCACATGTATTCCACTGGATATCCTGTTTGTATGTGACTTCTGTATACTAAGTGGCTTTTGTTTGGTTTGGGATTTTTTGTTGTTGTTGTTGGAAGTTGTTTTTTTTCCTCTTGTGATTACAATAAATATTCAAGAGACTATATACATTAATATCTCACTTGTGGTAACATGGTCTTACACTCCTTCACCCTCTGTTTATTTCCTCTCACTAAAACTGGGAGATACTGACTTCAGTTTTGACAAAATAATAGACCCACATCTTCAACAAATAATTTTATTATTATCTTCTCAGTAGCACTGGTGAGTTGTAGTTCTCTCTGAATCCCATGGAATTCACTGGATACTTTGTCCTAGGAGTCTGCAGTAGAAGATATTTACCTGGCAAAAGCAGTGTTGTCTCAACCGATATTCTGACCCTTTAAAATAAGCTAAGAATTTCTGTTTGCCTTCCCATTTTAGAAACTGTTAAATATTATGTGCCTTTTGGATTAAGTTACTAATTGGCCATGTAATCTTAGTCCAAATGAGTCATCTCAATTTTGGTGGGTGACATTTCACACAAATCAGGATCTATCACTCTCCAGGTATTGCTTTTTCTAGACACACACAGTGTTTCATGCTAGTTGTTTGTCCACGTAAGTCCTAATCTTCAACCAATCTGTGAAGAGGTCATACTGTCCCCTGTGCCCCCCTCCTGTTTGCAGTACTGCGAACTCAATTAGCACGTTACATCTTGTTGTTACGCTGTTTTTCAATGACGTGCCACAGTTTTTCTAGTATATTAACATCTTGTCTGGAGAGTAACCATGGCCTGATTAATGTGTGTTCTCACTCAACACCAAGTCCTTGTCTTTTTGGGATAGAGTATGTCTAAGCAGGTTTCTGCTGAGGGGTCTCCCTCTGCACCTCAGTGCGCTTGTGAACTGTAAAGTGAAAAACAAAGGCGCCTTCAAAAATCTTATGAAATGCCTGCTATATCTGATCTTTTGCAGCCAAGCAAGATCCAGAAGAATTAAACTGTAATACAAAAGATTTACAGCTTAACTGGTTGTCATCTGGAAAAGATGGGTTTTAAGCCAAGGTCAACTTAGACCATCAGAGGCAGTTACAGGTAATGGGAAGCTGGCGTGAAGTCCTGTCCTCTGTCACGTCCTAGACAGATGGTCTCCCTGGAGTCTGGCCTCTGCTTCACCAGGGCTTGGGAAGCTAGAAGTGCTGGAGGAGTGACAGAATGAGGAGATACTCAGCCCAGTGAGTAAGCTCAAGTCCAAGAGTGAGCTCAAGCAGTTCTGGAACACACCACACTGGAAAGGAAAAATCAGACCACAGGCCATTTCAACTGGAGAAAAAAGTTGTGGAAGAGTCAAAGCCCGCCCCAAATCCCTACTGTTAGAAAGATAAAAAACATCTTATTGTATAGTCAGAAACTCTAGCATGACACTCCAGTTCCTAACAGCTGCCACAGGAGTAGGTAACTGGGGCCTTACCTAGGCAGGAACATGCTCTCCTGTGGAGATACTACCTTTTCCACACGTCCAAGCAGATGCTGAGTGACCTGTGGCAGACAAATTACCATCCCTGAAGATACAGTGCAGCTAGCCTGATACTAGTTGACCAGGCAAAGACATAAGCATGCCCAGAGCACAGCAACCTCGCTCTGTGGCCCATGTTGGGTTTTCTGAGGCCCAGTGTACCCCAGAAAGCGGGTACACAGTTGTTTCAAACCAATGCCTGTGGTTAGAAAATAAGTCCTACAGCTATTTGTAGAACATCTGGGGATGTCACACAGGATGTCTGCCTCCTGTCAACTTATCAAAGGTTTAAAGTTTACACAAGGTTTTAGGAATGTAACATCAGGCAGCCATTTTTTATAACCCTTCCCTGTTTTTCAAAAAGATGTACCCCCAAAAGCAAAACTGGCACGGCATGCCCTCATTTTTACTGTTATCCTTAGTACCAAAGCAGTAAAAAGCTTAGCCCCAGGCCTCAGTACTACTGGATCCTTTGCAGATCAGCAGTGCAATGTGTGCAGCTGGCACTGCTGCACACGCTGCCCCCTCAGCCCTGCCCTGCAGCAGCGAGATGGCCATCAGCCCAGGCAACATCTGGTGGGTGTCTCCGGTGGAACTTGCCTCTGGGACATCTCTTCTATTTATGTTGGGAAAAAACATCAACAGTTGTGGAGAAAATAAAGCCCATCTCAAATGTCAGTTTCGGTCTTCAGCAATTAGCAATAGGAAGATGAGTTTTTTGATGTCTGTATGAGGGCACCTAACTGTCTACGTGCCACCTGGTAAAGCAGACAGAACACTTCATGACTAAAGTCTACATGCAACAATTGCATCTACACAAGATAAAAACATCTGCACTAGCATTACTGACAAGTTGGTTAAACAGCTTCTTTTCACAGGGTGAATGAGGACCATCTAGTAGGACAGAAGTACTTGGTGACCATATCAAGCCCACAGTAGGTGACTTAGCTCAGGGCATGCACAGGATTTCAGACACAGCCTTTCATTTCATGATTCCTACACTTCTAATTGACAGAATGGCTGGCATCCGCTGTTACATGTGAGTGCTTTCCATAGCACAAACTCCTGGCTCTGGCATGAGAATTTTCTTTCTGCCTGTGACTTTCTGCCTGTTCCAGTTTTCTTCCACTAATTGCTTCCTTGAAATATAATAATAGATTCCTGAAATACAAGAGTAAGGGTTTTGCCTACCGCATTAGCAGAAAATGACTTCACGACTACATTTCAGAGAGAGCAAGAGCAACAACTTGCCAACATGCTAAGCCTTCTCTTGTATTACCAGCCTTGGTTAGAGGTAATATACGACTCCACAGTTCCATAATGCATATATCATTAACACTGTGTGGCAGGTGTCTGGCAGCTGCAACCAAAGTGAAGCAGAAACCACAGAACTACGTTTTAGCTATATACTGGCAACAGCCTTTACCCCTGTATTGAGTTCATTGGTGGGCTCACCTCATGAGCTTAGTTGAGTGGTTTTGGTGTCTCAGTGCTAAGCAAAGAGATGCTTTTTCTCCCATTCAGCACTTAAAATTAAAAGAGAAAATGACCTTTCAGAGATGGGATTATGGGAAATGAGACTTATTTTTTTAAAATATTGTCACATAACCAGAAAAGCCATTCACTATTATCAGAAAAGGTGCATGATGATGATGAGACTCAAGCCACAGCAGGAAAAGGCAGCAGGGCCTTGATGGTTTTGACAGCCCCAGTTACAGTGCAAAGCACTTTCCAAGTATGAGCTACAGAAACTATGATCTTCTGGTCTGCCTCTTTCCTGGTCATCTTTTTGCCCACAGTCACCCTTCACAATCCAGCCACAAGGTTTCTGAGCACTGCATTTTCTTGGAATGTGCTGCTCCAGCTCAGCAAGTGGGGAACTACACAGCTCAGTTAATGGTTTCCTGTCATAGTGCTAAATATGGGGAAAGGGAAAGAGAGTAGCTGAGAAGCAAGCCGCATAAAATCTTGGTTTAAAAGTAATACTCTTCAGGAACAGTAGTATAGTAATAAGGAACAACTTGGCCCCTGTGTCCATTCTAAAGGTCTCAGAGCTTCTGGCAATTCAGTCCTGATGTGTGCAGCTGGTAAAGCTTGCCATGGGTCTAGGTGTGCCTGGGTACAAGTTACATGGGGTGGTCATTATGACTTACTGCTGCAGCCCCGTGCTGGTCAGCATGGCCAGTCCTCACATTAGTTGGGTTATTTCAGCATGACACTGAACTGCCCTGTGATGATGGGCTTATCTTAGTTTCTCCTTTCTGCCTTGTTACTTTTCTTTGCACTGAAATGAAAATCCAGTGCCAGAAATGTCTTTTAACAGACTGCCACTTCTGGTCTCATGGCAAGAAACAACCCTTGTGTTACCCAACACCTCAAGCAGCTGCTACTGGCTCAAATCTCTCCCAGTGCCCCTGCAGTCCCGTTTTTTCCCCACTCTTACCATGTGTGTGCTGTAAACACACCACTCTGAATATAATGGCAAATCCATGCTGTCCTTGTCCCTGTCACCTCCCAAGCATCAAGAGGAGACACAGTAGCACATGAGGGGAAAGTTAACCTTTTTTGATTGAATTGCCTAAAAGAAAGCAGTTGATAGAAATCTGGATCAGAAATTACTTTCCTGACTGGGCCTGCAGATTTAGGGTCCACTGCTGGCCTTTTCTGTCCTGCTGGGTAGACCTGCTTGTCAAATGTGTGGTTGTAATTTGTAACTTTTGTATTTATTACAGGTAGTACTGTGGTCACCAGAGCATCCACCCACCTCCACAGATTACTCATCACCTACCTTACTGGAAGCTATTTAGAAGGGGGCTGGCTCAGAAGCTGACCCCATCCAGAAGCAACTTCAACCATAAAAGCTAGGATTTTAGAAATACCACATGGATCCTTACTGGAAGAAATGAGGGTAGAGGGGCAGAGGTATGTGTGGCGCAAGGTCTGATCTGACCTTGAGAACTGACACTGGGCGCAGCAAAAAGGCAGGATGGTAAGGGGCAGCACTGGGGTGTGCAACAGCCAGACCTGTGGCAGGGGAGGTTACAGGGTCATGAAGAGCTTGGGGGGAGATGCTAAACATCAAGACAGAAGAACATGGAATTCAGGGAATACCTGATAAAGGGGAGAACGTCTCAATGTGACAATCAGCTTCAGGTGCTGTTCAAATGGGCTAGAAGGGCTGTCTGATTCAGCAAATATGTCTAAAACACCTCGACCACCTTCCTCTGCCTTGCCCCACAGCCACGTGCCAAAGACGGGCGCTGGAGAACAGGCTGCACAGCCGAGCATTACTACATCTCAGGAACACCCCACCTCTGAATTGAAAAGATACGGATTTTAGCGTCCATTTTAGAGTTCAAGGCCTGGCTGGATAGGTGTTTAGAGCAGCCCGGTGTAGTGGGAGGCTGGAACTAGATGATTTCTAAGGTCCTTTCCTACCCAAGGTATTCTGTGACACTAGGATGTGGATCTAGCCTTTCCCCACTATTTTCCGCTCGGAGCGCAGCAGGGCCGGGGACGACTCACGCTTGCAGGGCACGGCGGGCTGTGCTGGCAGCCTGGGCGGCAGCAGAGGGAGCGCCGGAGCCGCGGCAAAGCAGACGGGGTACAGCCCCACCCCCACCGGCGCTCCCTCTNAGGGTTTGTCCCCCCGCCCCCAGCGTCCCCTCCTTCACGTCTGTGTACAGTTCCTTTTGTTTCTTTCCAGCAGAAGGGCGGTTCGCCTTCACACGGGGAAGCAGTGGCGTCTGCTGCCTTTTACCTGACAGGATCCCAGCGTGGGAAAGGTTTCTGTGCCACTCCCAGCCCTTTCCCCTTTTCCCACGCAGCCCCCATCCTCTTCCCAGTGCTCACATTCTGACGGCAGTTGCTAACACTTTTCAAACTCTGTCTTTAATTATAGATTTCAATATTGTCATTCTTCTGATTTCCAAAACGCTGTGTCTTGACTCCAGGAATGCAGTGAGATGGGTGCTAAAAGGCATTATAATGTATTGACTTCATCCCTTCTATTGTCTGGTGCATACAGTGTTTTTTTGTCCATACTCCAAATGCATGTGAGATGTCTGCTTAGTGTATTAAGAGTTACTGTTCCAGCAAAGGGAGAAAGAGCAAGAAGCAGAATTCTTCATGTAGTCAGCTTTCCTATGTATCTAAAGACAAATTATCAATGGTGGTCTCCCACCATCCTTCATGGGCACCCCAGTCTTTGCCACCCCGTTCAAGCTCAGCACCACAACACTCCATCTGCCCCTGACAATTCCCATGTTGTCAGCCTTGTTCTGAGCACCAAGGACTAGAAGCTCCCTGGATGGCAGTGGTGCATCCCACTGCTAATTTACACGTAGTTTGCACACTTTCCAGGCTTTCTCATAAAACTCTAGCCCTAAGAATAACTCATCACAATGCTCAAAAATTGTTTACATTTCCCAAAACATTTATGACAAAGTAAGCTTGCAAAGCTGAATTTTAAAGACTGCCAGACCCACTAGTGAAAGAGCAGATGCATGAAGTTTATCTCTTAATAACTCATTGTCCAGGAAAAGAAAGCCCTTTCTTAATTTGTGGTTTTCCACATGGGTAGTGCAGCACATTTTGTGGGTGTAGAGTGGTCAGGGATAGATGAGCCACAATGCACACCATGAAGAGGCTGTGGATGGCTCACTACTCCCCATCCTTCCCTCTTCCCCAAAGATGGGGGTGTGTGCTTTTGTACACTAACTGGAGGTTTGAAGCTTTTACAAAGACAGCAGAATTGGCTACAAATCCTCAGATGACCTCCTTCTTTTTAGGAGGCATCCTGGCCCTTCCTGTATGGGAGAAGAGGCTGATTCTTCCCCTTCATCTCCACCATCTAAAATATTACAAACCTACCTATCCACCCCTGACCAGCCAGAAGGCAGGTTGAGAAGATATAGACAGCTGAAACTCCTGCCCTGACCAGACAGCCGTGTGGATTTTCCAGTCCTAGTCTCATGGTGTTGATGGGCCAGACAGCTGGAGCACAAAGGATCCCTCCATACAGTGTCTGGTGTTGTCCCTTCTTAACCTTTTTTGCAGACAATGCTGAAACACTTCTCAGCAGTCACACACACAGGGCACAAGTCCCATTGCTGCCTTATGACTCTGGAAAGGGTACTGACCTAATTTCTAAAAGGTTTTGGGAGAGGAAGATGTGCCCTTGACCTTTGTGTGCCAAAGTGGCTGGGAGGGACAGCTGAAGGAAAGGGCACTGCTGATGCTGCTACCCAGAAGAGTGCTGACAGGGGAGGAAGAGGGGGCAGGTTTTATGTTCCATGAAAAATCTATTAAAGCTATGGGTTTCTTCCTCCTAGTCTTCCCCCTCACTTCTCATTTAAAGATGTGACTCCTTTTATACCCCTTTTTTTCCCCGAGGGAAACAGCTTGGCCCAGCCTGCAGCCACAAACAGCTTTGCTGATGTCTGACTGTCAAATCCATGCTCCCAGGTCTCAGCATCCTGCCCTAATATGCCTGAAGCAGGCAATTACCAGAAAGAGTTCTGCTCTAATTTATATAGCGACAGTAGTGATCACTGTCCACAAGAGTATGAGACATTAAAAACAACAAAGGCAAAACCCTAATTGGTGGTGAGACATGGTAAGTCACTTCAGTCACGAGTCCACCATGCAACTGTTTTCCCTGAGGAGGAATGCTGTGACCATCCAAGGGACCTGCCATGTCCACTACCACCCTCTTATTTCCAGGCTTTGTCTTTGCCACCAGTTGACTGCAGTGCCAGTCAAGGCTTTCCCTCTGAGCAGTGTCTCTGTGAGAGCGAGCTGTGTTGTAAAACCCCTGCTCATCCAGAGGCCAAGAGTGGCCTGGGAGAGCTCACCCTTGCCCCCAGCACCATCCTGGCTCTGCGTCTCTTCAGTTGCCACCTACTCACAGTTTCTCAGCTTAAACTAATCCTGACTGGTGAGGCCAAGGAGGCAGAGCAGGGTCTCACTGCAGAGCTGAGCAGAGGTCTCAGGTGTCAGGCAGGGAGAGGCACCTGCAGCCATAAAGGTAGGATTGCAGAGACTGCAAACTTAGACCTTACTGAGAGATGTGGCAGTGAACAGAGACACTTATGAAGTCTTAAAGATACTGAGTGAAAAGTTCTAACAATAAGAAAAGTTGAAACAGAGAACATGGGAATTGTCTCAGAATATGAAAGCATCTTATTTTTCATACCAGGCACATCTGTAGTTGCTCCTTTTTGGGTGAGAGAAGTTGCTGCCCTGTTTGCCTTATGCAAAGGGAAGCAGAGGTTTTGCAGATCAGGGTAGGCATTGTGTGACTTGTGCTGTTCTACAGTTATGTCCTACACTTACATTTGATGAAGAGACCTTGGAAACCAATGGTTTGTGGCTGAGTCAATATTCCCTACAACAGAACAGCCTCCAGAGACAACACCAGTGCTCTCATTGTGTCAGTTGCTCCCTTGCTGTCTGCTAGGTGAAGGCTACCATAATCTGGGTCAAGGAATTGTGATGACCCAGGACTGACTTTGTACAAAATTCTGTTGCAGGATTCAGTAATCCCACAAAGTTGGAGGATGATGAAAAAATGCTGAAGACAGCAACCAAATATGCAAAGGAAGCATGATCTGCTTCTGCCTGAATGCCTCTGCTGACGGACAGAAGGCATAGGTAAAGTCATGTAAAGTCTTCATGCAGTGATTCCTCACAGGGGGATGCTGAGTGGAGAAGAGCCTTACAGGATGAAAGAGACATTTTCTGTTGTTTTAGTGGAAAATCCTCGCCTTGGACTCTTGGGTTCTTATTGAGAGATCTCACAAATTAACTTTAAAGCTAGTTCATACACTTACATAAACAGGAAAATAAAAATGCCTTGAACTCACTGTAAGATAAGGCTGACTGCTGTGCTGAAGCCTTATAGTTATTGATCCCCCCCAAAACATGTCTTCCAGCAGATAGTGACTTACTGTACAGTTTCAAATGAGCGTTTTCTCATGACAACCAAGCTGTTACTCTCTAATTAAAAACTGCTTCAAATATCTGCTTGCAATATTTAAATATTCTACAACCTATTTAATTATCTAGTATGTAGGCTGAAGCCTCTTTTTTACATATATAATTTTATGTTTCTGGATAATGAGGTTTTACTTGTATTATAGCTACCTAGTGCTTATCAATATATGCTGCTGTTTGAAACAGCAAGAACTCTCCAGTGAAAGCACTGTGTTTTTACTAACAGTTATCACAATGATTTTCTCTGGAGCAAGTTCACAGTATATAAGTTTCACTTTTCAGCAAAGCAGACAAACCTGCCAAAAGAGTCAGCCTTCTCTCTGCCATGCTCTTCCAGCTCATCAAACACTTTTCATATGGTCATAGTGGAAACAGAATTCTCCAGAAAAAAGCCATTTTTAACATAATCCAATTAATCATTTGTTAAATGCCCAGCCCTTCCCATACTTTTATATCGTTATATGTTGACTTTTTAATTGACTTATGGTTTCTTTTAAAGCATTCTAAGCCAGCACAGCAATGCAA
Source organism: Florisuga fusca (assembly GCA_038090715.1). Lineage (NCBI taxonomy): Eukaryota > Metazoa > Chordata > Aves > Apodiformes > Trochilidae > Florisuga > Florisuga fusca. Next base: position 5,870,015 of record JAAWXA010000012.1, read on the forward strand.
ATTAAAGTCTGCTGTCATTATGTGCCAACAAAAGTTGCCTTACCCCTGCAAAAGAGTTTGAATCTACAAGAAAAGAAAAGCAGCAGAATGTATAAATAGAGGTAGTAAACAAAGGACAGCAATAAATATCTAACACATAGCACACCCATGAACACATATTATATATATGGAATCTGATTCATCTTTCACATTAAAGAAGAATTTGTCAGTAAAACTCAAGAATTACCTGCTGACAGGTTACCAGTTCACGGTGCTTTTTTTCCAAAAATGGCATTTTAGTGCTGCTGCATGTAGAATGAAGGTCTGAGTGTCCTAGCCAGTAGGTGTGTTATTTCCTTTAGGAAATACCAAACTGTTCTATGTTTCTATCATTCTATTACATAAACAAAATTCACTTCTGAAGATAATTATTAGTAAGACAATTAATCATAGTACATCTGGGAAGCCTGTCAGTCCAGCTCTGGCAAAAAGTAACCCCTAGAGAAAGAATTCTCTTCAGAAGAGGGAGTTTCTTCCAGGAAAGACAAAGGACTTGAGTGCAAGTGAGTAAAATAAGTCTTCTAGCTACCTGAATACCATACTAGGGAGGTTTGTTTCTAGTTAAACACTGATCTGGGTAACTATGTGTGATTCCAAGAACTGAAGAGCATTGCATGATCTAATGACTGCAGTCCTCAAAGTCTGTGTGTAGGTAAGTAAATGAGAAAGAGACATGGGTGTTCTGTCTTCTCAGCTGACTCCAAAGTAGAAATTGCAAAGATGCCTGCCTCCACTTTCAGTATCTGTATCTTTTCTGTCACCAGGACTGACAGTTTCTTCCCCACCAGAGCATGTCACTTACTTCAACCAGCAGGTCCAATGCTGTCTTTTTTGTATGTGACACGGCTAACTAAAGCCCATCTCTAAAATAGGTATATATGAGTCACCTGCTTGCAGCTTGTTGTCATGTAGTGATGTGCTAAAACACACATTTTCGGTACTTAGGAAAAAAAAAATCATGAATTAATTTACTGCCATCACCTTCCTGAAAGCAAGCCTAAATCAGTTTTCCATGGCAAAGATTTAAAAATCTCCATGTTTGTGATGACACCTCCATAGCTTCAGGTGGAAGAATAAACATCCTTTAGGTATGTACCTGATAATACACATGTCCCCTGAGGTCTGCATAGCAAGATTTTTACTTTAAATTCATTGAATTAGATTAGAATCAGATGGCAATGCTATGTCTTCATACAACATGAAACTGGTTGTGTTGGGGATGATTCAATAGAGGCAATGAGATAACATTAGAATACTAACTCTCTAGTTCCTGTTGTTTTCAATATGAGCCCAAATTTCCAAGCTAGATTTATTCTAGTATCAAGACAGCTACATGAAATTTGCACACACATGGGGGATCCAGGAAGATCAGCACTTCACTTATATCCCACTTTTAAGCACTGTTTTGAGCAACTTAGTAGTTTGTATTGATTGGGGGGCAACATTCACACCCGTCTTTGATAACAATCAGAAGGGAAACCACTGTGCACTGTGGTTTACAGGTCACAGCAGGGATACAGCCTTAATTATGGACTCCTCAGGAACACGGCAAAGACATCTGCTTCAGCTCCCTGCTCCTGACATCCTGAAGGTGCTGGGTTGGAGATGGGGTGCCGGCCAAGCTAGGGAGCTCAAGCTTTTGCAGGGTATTGCCTCAAGCCTAAACATCTCCTTGCTTATGCTTGTTCACAAGACTAAGCCATGCGGAGAGGAGGGCTTTATGGCTATGTGTTGTCCTCATTCTTTTAGTCTTCCCACTCTCCTGAAAACTTGCAAGTGGTATAAGAATAAGTTATAAATAAAACAGCACCTAGCACATGTTTTGTTTTTGAACCAGGTTGTTCTCTCTGTGGCTGAATGAAAAGCCTGGGTAAAGCTTCAGCACTGCTGTAGGAAGTGAAGTCTAAGACTGCTGTGGAAACGGGTTTACAAAGTTGGGCAAAGGATCTCAGTCCAGAAGGCCAAGACTTTGGGAATAAACTCTTCCTCACATCACAAAGGAACTGGGTCTGGTCAGCACAAAGTGACATGGAAATGAGCAACACATGGTTAAGCTCTGCATTGTTAGAACCTATACTGCAGAAAAATTCCACAAGGGGGTGTTGTGATTCCGCTTTGGACAGTCTGGCAGAGCTCCTGCTGCTTTAATGGACATTGTGCACACTTGCCTCAGAGCCCAGCATCACCTGGTCCAGTCTGGAGAAGCTATTCATGCATACGTTGCCCTGCCCCTGGCACCTCTATTCACAGGCATTTGTATGGCCAGTTGTCACAGCAAGAAAGCAGAAAAACAAACACTACTGTATTTCCCCCCCTATAAAAACTCATGCTTCATTACCCTCCCTTCATTCTGCCCTTTCTTCATGGAGATATAAGTGAGAAAAGAGGGTGGGAGGTATCAGTAGTTGCTTGACTTGATTTGGCACTAGGATGTCACCAGCTTGTCACAGGACTCATTGGAGATAGGAATAGCCTGTGAATCACAGGCAGTGCATCTGTGCTTTTGCACACCAGGTAGTGCATGGACTCATCCGATGCCATGTGTCATGCAAGTGAGTTGGAGGATTTTTCAAGCCTGAATCCATTTGGGGGTGGCTGTGAGCATGGGTTCCCCAAAACTTGATTCACTGTCTGCTTCCCTTGCTTGTTGAGATGAATTTTCCACTAGGCACTCAGTACATAAAAAGGTCACAGCTGGGTAGGGAGCAGGAAGACTCTTCATGAGGCAGTTCCCTGAAGTGGTAGGGCTCTAAGACATGTGACCTATTTGTACCCATGAAGCACACATGGCTGCATGCATGACACCGAAGGAGAGATGCCACAGTGTGCGTCGCCTCAGGAGAAGCACCTGCACTAGGGTATCTGTATCTCACTGCACACATATGCCCTCAAAGAGCTTGTTCAATGGCCCATTCTGCACAATTCTCATCCCAATACATGGTCTCTGATCTAGGTCAGCAGACTTGCTTATTAAAAAGCTGGCACAGGCTTCAGGGAGAAGTCTCTTGCAGTCATTGTGGGGTTTTTTCCCATCCCTTTTGTTTTTTTTACCAGTGCAGAGGAATGAATCCTTCCAGACACAGATGGGATTTCCCAAGGAGTGCTCTGTGTCAGTTGTTTCACTGAAGAGTGAGTCATGGGTGTCCTGGAGACACAATGATGTGATCTCTGATGGTTTGGCAGTTCTCTGCTCATTTCAGCAGTGGAGAACAGCATGCTATTTTCATTACTGTCTCTAATCAAATACTGGGAGAATATCCAGGGCTACCACTAAGGCACTCAGTGTTCTCTGGCTACTAGCACATGTTTTTCCATCCTCTAGGGGGGGAATCCAGGATGCAGAGGAAATTCCTTTGATTAGGAGATTCCTCCATGAGATAAGGCAAAGCCCTGGTCCCCATGAGCCAGCAGAAGCCAGTTTGCACAATGGTGTCCTCTCACATTTACACAGTCTATAGGACCTCTGCCCTGGCAATGCAGACAGAGACTCCTTTCAGAGCTTACTGCACTGCTTTCAGGCCAACCAGTGTCCTGGGACTCCATTTGCTGCTGGAAACACTACTGCAAAGTGATCTCTGCAGTTATTCAGTTGGGTCCGCCTATATTTTCTCTATTTTGTCATATGAAATTTTGTGCTCACACCCAGTTCATAGACCATTTTTCTAGGCCAAAGGGTGCATCTGGATCTGACTGCTTGCAGACAGCACCTTCCCCCACAGAACGTCCAGGGAGACCAAGAGGTCACCTCTTGGTCACCTTAATGACCTTGGTCAGACTTAGTGACCACAGCCTTGGTGCCAGTAGTGCCAGGCATAGCACTACCAGCCAGATATCCCACTGTTAGGCATAGGGTCAGCATGAAAACCTCTTGTTTTCTCAATATATGCCACTCAGACCTTCTTCAGTACCTTGACATGGACAATTGCTCCACATGAACAAACATTAACTTCCCTCTGCATCAGAGGAAGTTCCTACTTCATTATTGATAAGATAATAAAATAAGTTTCAGATGGACTAAAATAGGATCCTATTCTGCCATGCCCACGGTCAACGTATTTACCACTGCTGTTCATCAGGACCTGACTTACTCTGTACAAGATGTTCCACGGTTGTATCTCCAAGGACCTTTTTTGCCATTTTCCAGGACCATGACAGTAAGAGGTCCCTTCCTTGCCTTGCAAGCTGTGGCCCCTCTCTGTCAGCTCTCGCTGGACACAGAGCTTTAATCCTACCCTAAGTGTGCTCCCAGCATTTCTCCATCCACTATCACCTGGTGTCCTCAGATGTTCATTGGGTAATAACACCTCAGCCAGGATTATGCCCTCATGCACAGCCCAACCCCACCTGGAAGCCCTCTCACAGGAAAACCCAGGTAGGAGGTGGGAACCATCTTGGCAGTCCTTTGTCATGCTATAACCTGCCTTATGAACAGACTCAGGATTTGTTATGATTTTTAATTAAGGCATTTAATTAAGGGATTTCATTAAGGGATTTTTTAATTAAGGGATGCTCAGAGTCCCTTTGCTTCCTTCTCCTCTAAAAATCAGTTATGTTTCTGCATGATCCTTGCCGTAGATGTCAAGGTTGTGTTTTCTATTGTGCACTTTTTTCCTTCTCCTGGAGAACTCTCACTTCACCATGGATGATGCTTTCACCTTTTCTCACTCACCATTCTTAGCTTCAGGAAGAGGTCCATATTGTGTTTACTTCTCTCTCAGAAGCAACCACCCTTTCCAAAGTCTTGGCATAAGAGAGGCTGTGCAGATCTGCAGTCATGCTCTCCCCCTTGGCTGTGAGAGAAGACAATGATGTTGAGCTGTACATCACTGATGTATGAATTATTTATGATGCTGAACATGGGAGCATTTCAGCTGAAGCAGCACAAAGGAGAAAGAAGTGATTCATGACACTCTCACTAAAGTCTTCAGAGTAATTATCTAGATTTCCAGTGACCCATAATTAAACATACCTTTCCTTATCTTTATTGAAATCAAGCACAAAATTCTACCCTATTAGCAGAAATGTCAGTTTATTAGAGGCAGAGTGTGTGACTCCATCAGGCCATGTAAAAACCAGCCCTACAGCTATGCCTGAAATCAGGTTTTGGGTATGAAACCTGTTTCAAAGTGGGTTTTTCACCTGTTGATCTATTTGTCACAATAAGATGCTGCTGTCTACTGAAATGAATGTGTAGAGATCAGCGTGTGCCCAAAACTATGTTTCACATCCATGACACATAAAATACCATCACAGCACCTACTAATGGGCACAGCCACTTCTACAGCACCATGCTGGCAGCAGGGCAGCAGGTTGTGCAGAACAGGGTCAAGGCATAGCCAGCAGCATCGCTGCAGCCAGTGTCTCTCAGGTGTATCACCTGTCTCCAGAAAGCAGTGGAAATCCACTGCCAGCTACTGGGTAGCTATCGGGAGTGAAAGAGGAGGGTCTGCGATTTTGTCTTTTTTCCCTCTATAATCCAGTACAGCAGAGGAAATATTGGGTACCACTGTGGCAATACCCTTTCCTTAAAGAAAGCAAACCCTGACATCTGTTCTGCAGGAAAAAAAGCTGCTCAGGGATGGCTATGACTACAAGGAGAGCTGCAGGATCCTTCAGAGAGGGAGCAGAAAATTGCCCAAATATACCTAAAAATAAAACCCCATGCTTTTAAGGTTGGCTAGAAGTACAGCTAGCTCAAAGCCTCACCCTCTCAGCACGTGGCCTCTCACTCCTCACCACACAAGTTCAGAGTTGCACTTGCATGAGATTTTCACTGCTTATCAAGCACAAAGCCCTGAGAATTTTGCCAGCCCATCAGCTTGCCAGAGAAAAATTCCACCTCACCACCCAGGCTTCCTCATGCCTAGCATCCTGTGGAAAAGGCCCACCTGGAGCAGAACAGGTCCAGCACTGCTGACACAGCCATCCCACAGGGAAACAGCACCAGGGCCTTGACACTGTCCCCATATGGTGGAATGCCAGGATAGGCAAACCACCTGAGTCCTACATGAGGGCTAAATGGAATCTGCAAAAACATATTTAAAAGGGCATCCCTGTTAGTTGCTGGGAAACTGTGGGGTAGTGAAAAGGATGGGCAGGTATTAACATTTATGCAGGTGGAGCTTGCACAGGGGATTTTGATAGGGGAAAAAAGCACACTGCTTTTCAATACTCTCAAAAAAGTGTGAGTTTGAAAGTTGCTGTGCCTACCTGCAGGGAAAAAAAACACTGCAACAAGCCATGTCTAATTCAGTCATGTGATGTTGCTGAATGCTTTTTTACCTTGGACAACCTAATGGATAATATTTTTTCAATACTAATGATATTCATTAATACTAGTTACTGACTGTCGAATCTTACAGCTCCCACAAGACAGCTCCTCTTGCCCTGCTGGGGCCACTGCCTGGTATTGCATCTGCCCTGGTCTTGCAGTGCTGTTGAGCTTTGCAGATCAGAGGCTGCAGTTTGCTGCAATCAGCACAGCACTTTGCTTTCATTTTGGGAAGCAGGCTTTGAAGATCCTTTAAATTTACTGGCTACTCCACCTGGTGCTGTCTGGATCCAAGTGTGAGGGCAGTGGGGCAGTGATGCTGCAAGGTGACCACCTGCAAGAGCACAGAAGCTTTTCCTCACTCTGTGCCTGCTGCTGGCACCACCTGGGAGACTTTTTTTGGGGTGCATTTCAGCCTCAGGACACTGGCTGGTTTACAGGCTACCTGTCTGTCTGATGGCTCCAGAGTAGCTGAACTCCCAGAATATGCACTGTGTTTAGCAATGAGCAATGCTCTGGCTGAGCTCAGGCAAGTATGCTGCAGCACTGTGTGAATAAGACAGCTGCCATGCAGGCCAAAATACAAGTATCTAGAAGCCTCAGAGCACAGAGGGGTTTCTTTGTTGAGATTTGTAAGCCTTCACTCCTCTCCAGAGCAGCAGACTCTTTGGTTGAGACATTAATTGAGTGAGTCTTTGTTCCTTGGTGTCCTCCCATTTTTACTTCTGTGTCCTCAGTCCTCCCAGGCCTTACATACCTTTCTTTTCACTTTTTCAAGTACCTAAAGCATCAGGTACTGGTGCTACTCAGGTACTGTATCAGAGGACACAGAAAGAGGTTGTATCTCTGCTAAGATGTGTCAGAGCCCTGGGCCATATGGCAATAATCTCAGTTTCATAATTTTTCCCCTTTTTTTTTTATTTTTTTTATTTTTTTTATTTTTTTTTTCCCCCCCTCAATTTTAATTTTCCATTGCTTTCATTGAGCCAGCAACATGCCCAGATGGCCTAGAAGGCCATGAGCTTTCTGGCTTATACCAGAAACAGAGTTGCCAGAAGGTTGTACGTGGCACTGCACCTCGAATAGTGTGCTCAGTTTTAGGCCGCTCACTATAGGAAGGACACTTTGTTGGAGCATGTCCAGAGAAGAGCAGCCAACCTAGTCAAGGATATGGAGAGCAAGTCTTATGAAGAGTGGCTGAGGGCACCAGGGTTCTTCAGTCTGAAGAAAAGGAGGCAGAGGGGAGATCTTACTGCTCTCTACAACTATCTGAATGGGAGTTGTGGCAAAGTAGGTTTTGGTCTCTTCTCTCAAGTAATAGGCAATAGGACAAGAGAAAATGGTCTCAAGTTGCACCAGGTCAGAAGTTGTATCCCGCCTAAGTTTAGACTGGATAACAGAAATTATTTCTTGACTGAGAGGGTTATTAAACACTCGAACATGCAGCCACAGAGGTGGTTGAATGAACATCCCCCTGGAGGCATTTAAAAGTCATTTAAACTTAAAGTGCTAGTTAAAAACACGGTTTAGCACTTGACCTGGTATAGTTAGGTTAACAGTTGAACTCGATGATCTTAAAGGTCTTTTCCAATGAGAACAATTTGTGATTCTGTGATGCCTCACTTGTGTGTTTCCCTGAGGGTCTCACACTCAACTGCAAGGCAATCCTAGACAGAACAGTTTTGATAGGTTTCAAGATCTCATTAACAGTTGCATCTGAGGTTTGCTTATATGAGAAACCTTCCGCAAAACTGGAGGTGTTACGGAGATACTTTTCTGAAACAGCATGCTGACACCTACAGTATCCTAAGCATGCTCCTTCTGCATGCACACATAAACTTGTTTAATTAAACAGAAGTGTCCTGGAGAGTGGCACTCACTACCCTGCACATCTCACTCTCTGCAGCACCTTGTTCCTTCCCACAGCTGCCTGATATTGAGGGGTGGGACAAAGAGCTCCCCAGAAGGGCATCTGCCACTCCTTTCATATGTGACATGTGCAGGGAACCATCATGCATCTTTAATGGACAGTACTTGCCAGAAAAGTGATGCCTCCAACAAAGCAGCTCTTTCCTATAGGGTCCAAACATAGTACCCCAGTTTATGGGAGGGATTGAAAGAGAAAGCAAGAGAACAACCAAGACTGCTTTGAAGCAGGGCTAGGTCTGCTTCTTTGTTCCCTCCAGGCTTTGTGGTATGTGCAGTTAATAAACAAACCTCCACAGTTCTCTTCTGATCTCATTCCGTATTAAAGTAGGCTTTATATCAGGCTTCAACCAACACTGGTTTAGGCGGTCTACCTCTGGCAGCAGTCAGGACAGCCAATAGCAGCTGCTAACTGCAGTATGAGAATGCAATGGGCTTTTATTTTGGTCAGCACTGGCAGTCAGTCAAGGTCTTGGAAAGTTAAGTTAGTAAGAGATTTGGACTCTTAATTTTCTAAAGTGTTGCAGCTATCAGAAGGTACTGAAGTTTTTAAGCCACCTTTAACTGATTCCATCTAGTCCCACATAATGATGGCTCATGGACATTTGAAGAAGGCCAAGTCCTAAATGTACAACACACATGCCAACTGTACTTTGATACATACTGCATGTATACGCATACTACATATAATCATACTGCATAGGCCTTCTTCAGGTAAAGAAGGCTGATTGCTGTGTATCAGAGATGCTAATAGTCTAGTTATATGAATTCCATGGATGTTGGAGGACAGGATCAGGGCTAGTGGGAGTTTTGCAACATGACTGCCAAGATTCTGATGTACACCTGCTGCCTGTACAGCTCAACAGCACTAGACAGTTACTGCTACTGGCGGTCACATGTCCTGCATCTTCTTCCTCTTGTCATCACTAAGAGCTGTTTACCTAGGTATGATGCTGTCATTTGCCTTGTCCACCCATGCTAAGGGCTTGTTAAGCAGGGATAATCATCACAGATTTTTACTCTTTAAAGCTCTGTTAAACTCCACATTGTATCAAACGATTCTTTACTTTCTAAAAGTCCACTTTCAATACACCCATAATGTTTATTACCACAGTAAATCCAAGGACTTCACTTTCCTTTGTGAGAAGGAAAACAAACCAGCTTTGTTCCTGGGGAACTTGAGACAGAGTCAAACCCAAAGTCAGTTCTCCCAGTATCCATATCGAAATGACAGGATTGCCTTTGACAAAAGATTATTTTAGTTGGAGGGTATTTCTTGCTGCCCAGGTTTTGCTCCCAATTTGGCACTCTAACATCTGTTTGGATTTCCTATTCCACCTTACTACTTTTGCAATTTCTCAACCAGTTTGACAGAAGGAAGCTAGAGATTTTATTTGTAGGTTAAATTGAACTAATAAAAGTTTTTATAAAATCTTTGAAACTTTGCATTTTTCCCTGGAAAAACTCAGGAAAATTATTCACAGCTGGTAGGGAAACTTGCCTGGCCATCCCTGTAAATTCTAAGTGTGCTAGGAGCTGTGACTTTTGTTTTCAGTGCAACAGAGATGAAGCAAACAAAGCTGCAGCTATTCAGACTGTCTCATTCAGAAACAGACAAGTCATCAGTTCAAAAATACCTTGAACTCCTCTAGCAGCATCTGGCTGCAGTGAAAACAAAACACACCCATTTTGATTTTGCTCTGAAATTGGCCTGTTCTAGAGCATTATTGCTATGCAGACTGATAAAATGCTGCCAGAGGATCTAGGAAGCCACAGGCTAAATCCTGCCAGCTTCAAGCTTACCACATGCAGAGCTGTGGTAGCTGATCTCCTTACTGAAAAGGAATTTGTAGCACCAAATATAACTTTGTCACCATAATGTATGCAATCCATTTTTCCATTAGGGCTACTGGGAACACATGAAAAAGGGCCTGCCAAATGTGACAGGGACCACTCAGTTTATCTGCCCCACTGTCCACAGTGCAGCACCCTTCACCTTCCCAGCACAGCACTTACCAGACTCTCCTGCCACCAAGAGGTGACTAAAAAGGAATCCTAAGACTGGTACTCCTTGCAAACTAACCCCAAACCCAAAGAAGCACCTAAGAGACTTAATGAAAAAATGGATGTTGAATTTTTTGTATTGAATCAGAAACTGTTTTCAGATAAGCATACAACTCCCCATACAATAAACCCCTCATTCTGATCAAGGAGAGGTGCATAAAGGCCACTTCAAGAGCTGTATCTACATTAAGACATTTCTTCTTCAAGACATAAGCTGGCATTTATGAATTTTATTAAAAAAGAAAACCAAAAAAATTTCTTTTTACCATCCCTTTAGAGCCAGGATTCTATGTTCAATATTTAACTATGGCACTATTTTTCTTTGTGGCATCCCAGTATATTGCTTCTTTAAGCAAGCTGAAGTCTTCTAGTCTCTTTCAAGGGGAAGTTCTATTTTCTCAGGATAGGCTGCTTTTGCCACTGAAGCCAATGGTGACATTTCCTGAAAACTGAGACTGAACACCTTTCAAATTAATTTTGTATTATATATGCAAACCAGTATGATGACAAAAATACCATAATCAAATCATTCTGGATGTATGCTTTCTTTTAAGATGTCACAGCTATGGAATGTGTGAAAAATAATAAACTTGCAAAAGAAAATCAAATAAGTAAGTAGGCAGAATCAACCCATGCTTTTATTTCCATTGCATATAAAATTTCATATGAAGGTAATGATGTACAGTACTATCCCATAGGCTGTAAGAGAGGCTAAGAAACCAGTGAAAGAATAGTCATGTGCAATGTTCACACAAGTTGCCACTCTCAAGACATACCCAAAGGAAAAATCAAATTAAAACAGTAACAAAAACTGTTCAGGATTTCTGTTGTTATAGTGTCCCTTTTACACTGCTTAAAACTAAAGGAATCTATTTCCTTTGGGCCAGGGCTGCTAGAATCTACAGTTTGTGTCAAATAGGAGGCTCTGTTTTTCCTTGGAAAAGAATCTCTCCTTTCACAAAGAAATCTCATGATTCAAGGGCTGGGCATCGCTAGATGGAAGAGAGGTATTTACCTCCTTCTGGCAAATTCACTCTAACTAGTCTGAAGAAATATGACAAGTTAAACAGCAGAAGATGCTCAGTCCAATCTGCAAACCCTATACTAGTGTTATTAATTAAAAGGTCTAAAGGTTTGCCACCTGCTGTAGGTCCCAGTGCATTGTGCTATACACACCTGTACAAAGCCTTGGATACATCTACATAAAATAAAACTTTGTCCACTTTTAACACTAATATTGGTGTTGGAAGGCCTTTTCAAGATTAAAGCTTTCTTTCTTCCTGCTTCTTGGAGTCTGCTTATACAGTGGTAATTTGTGCTACTAAAAAAAGAATACTACAGATGATTGTAAAAGTGTATGAACTATATCTTTTTAGTTCCAATTATTCCACTTCCCAATATCCTTTAAAATCAAATACCTATTAGAGGTACTTTCCAAACCCATTTCAGTGCAACTCAGTACTGAAATACAGCATGAATTTTGTTTTGTTTGCAGGGGGAGGGAGCAAAAAATGGCTGCAATATCTTTCCACAGGTTATTATCAGGGATTAATAAGAGAAGTAATACTATTGTATTGCCAGAAGTCTGGAAAAGTCCCATCTTCCAGTAGCATCATGAATGAAAACTCATTGTAGTATCATGTGTATTAGCTTGTAAGAATATCCCCATCAGTTAGCAAATAAAAATATAGTAGAAATGCCCAGCCCTAGCCCTACCTTACTTTCCAATGCAGCAAAACAGAAGAAAATATTGTTAAAAGTTAAGGCACAGCCCTGGGACCAAAAACCTGCAGCTTTTTTTTATTGATATATCTCTTATGTATCTTATACTCTTCTTGAATCTTCCATAAACAAGCTCTAAGGTGACACAGACTATATTACAGGAGAAAAAATGTACAAGGAATATGTATACACAATAATCATTCTCTCACCAAGAGTTTCCAGATACAGCAACACCATCCTGACAAGGATGATGTTATAATAAGAACTGATAATTTACAATTAACATTACAGTATGTACATTACAATAAATACATGGCTGTAAACAGAGACAAACAAGACTGTATTACAGGTAAGGTCATTTGGTGAGAAAAATGCATGGCACAAATAAAATAAACAATACATTTGAAAAGAACTGTCAAAGCTTTCTGTAAAATCCATTTAATTCAAGTTTTTAAAAACTTACAAATGCCATTTGTTCTATCTATATTCTTTCATTATCATTTGTAATAGTGACACAAAGCAATTTAAAGAATTCAAATACAGCATTATTAGATACAGTAACGTGCAAGCTAAAGTGTACTGTTATAGTGTGAATTTTCTTCCCCCTCCCCACTCAACACACACTCACTGCAGTTTCTTATGGCAAAAATATTCAGAACACAAAAAGCCACTTGTATTGTTTTAAAGCAGTGTGCAACGCTAAAACACACTTTGGCAAAAGAGGAAAAAAATAAAAGATTGTACAGTGCAATATATCCCCAACTCTAGGAAATTTTATGATTTTCTATTATACAATTGTCCATGTATGATTGTGTGTCTCCAGTATGGTGTTATACTTTTCATTTCCTTTCAATTAGTGCAGAAACAAAACCTTTTCAAGTCCCTATTGGTCATTTTGGAATTTATATTGCTTTTCCATTATTAAGGTTCCAGGCACTCTTGGGGACTGAAAGGATTTTCAGATGGATCAGGTTCAAGAAGAAGTGATAAAAGACAAAAAAGGAGACAAAAACTGAAAAGAAACCCCATGAGTTCTCTTCATTCTCTTTCCTCCTTCAGTATCTTCTGTGTCAAGGCCCTCTGAGGGCTTATGGTGGAAAAAAATATGACCTGGATATAGAACCACGCAAAATGCATTTAAAAGCTGAATGATTAGCCAATAGTTTTTAAACAGGTTTTTATTCTAGATGTCAGACACTTAACTCTCACACACTCCCTGTATTCATATCTGCAAATTTACTACAAAATTAATCCAAAGGGGAAACAATGGCTGTTCCTGTCTTTTTAAGAAATCATCTCTGTATTGTCATTCAACCAGAATTTTACAGAGTGGAAATCTGCTAGCTTCCCTAAGCAACCAATTCTCATCCTTTATGCTCAAAACTTCAATTTTAGTAAAACGCAAAGGAAATAAAATTCCTTCTCCCCTGCTACCAAACAACAGGACTGGAAGATGACAAATACAAACTCCTACCTCTTTTTAACTTTCAAAGTTACAGAATCTCTCAGTACCAATCAAACTGAAAATCCAGATTCCCTCACAGCACAAGTTGGATGAAGTATGAAAAGATCTGGAATTCAAATTATGTGGAGTAAACTACAACTCTCATGATGCATTGCTCATTTACTTAAAAACATAAAAAGAAGAGACTGAACTCGCTCTTCTTGCAACAAAGACATTAAAAATTGTTATTCATTGGGTTTCTTTGTTTTACACATCTCAGACTACCAAGTCTAATAACACAACTAGCCTGACACAAATAAAAAGTAATTAAGAGATCAAAACCTGGAAATATTACACAAATGCTTTTTTCACCAGGAGAAATATTCCATACATTGTATTTGCCTACTAGCAGTCTGTAGTTCCTGGCAAAAATGGTCTGGAAACCCTGTTACAGAGAGATGAATTCTTTAAGTACAGCAGAAGAGCTGTTTTTGTCTTAGAACAACAATTCTTTAACCTTCTTACAAGCTCCAGTCCTGTAAATCCTAATCACAGTGGTCCCAGTTGTTTTCACTAGGACCACATGCTGTGAAGACAGAACTGACAGGATCAGGACATTATGAGGTCAAAAGTATAACATAAGTTTCTCAAATATATTTTTGAAAACTGTGATGCAAAACAAACACACAAATAAAGCCATTATGATGTTTTACATAACATAAAGGATATTAAGGAACTCACTAACATATAAAATAATAGAATTTAACAGCTCAATATTACCATGAGTTTCTAAGGTGCAAAAGAAAAAAAAAAAAAAACAGTAAGTATTATCCAGTGTATTCAGGTTTGTACTGAAAACTTGCAAGTTACTCCTTGGCAAAACAAAACAAAACAAAACAAAACAAAACAAAACAAAACAAAACAGTGGAAGATGAAATCTGAAAGTGTTTTTCTTTAAATATAATACCTCAGTACATTTAATAATAAAAGTAAGCTCTACAAAAGACCTCTCTTTTACATATTATACAAAATGCAGAGGTTCGTGCAACCCACTGGGCTACACTTTTTTCAGTCACATATCAGGAAGACTTGAAATTAGAAAATTATGCAATTTCCACAGCTCATCTTCCTATTGGTAACAAAATCATGTTGTGTCCCATCATTTATGTGCATTTGTTTTCCAGCAGGAACCTCAGTTTATCTTCTGTCTGTTTCCTCTCAAGATGAACACAATCCAACACTTTCTTTGTGAAATGCAATGAATTAAAAAAATATCAAAGCATACTAGCATTTGGTTGCATTTTGTTTTCCTTTGAAAACATTTGCTTTATTTAATCCAATTTAATAAATGGAGAACTTGTTAAAATTGTAGTTTATGGATGTTCTCTCCCCCTACTTTCTGATGCCATGGAGGTGAAATTCTGGTTACAATATTCCTGAGTGCCAAACTGAGTCATCAAGGTCAGTTTTGATCAACAAATGTTCTGGCAGATGACAGCAAATCATGACCATGGTTGGAGCATATGACATACATTTTGTCATTATAAAATAAAAGAATAAAGTAAAATAAAATAAAATAAAATAAAATATAAAATAAAATAAAATAAAATACAACACAATAAAATAAAATAAAATACAACACAATAAAATAAAATAAAATAATAAAAAACAAAAACCCCACCAAAACAAAAAGAGAAAAAAAAAATCTAGAGAGAAAGAGGAAAAGAAAGTGAGAGGGCAAGACACAGAGACTGCATCTTCATTGTTATGTGTCCAGAGAGTGATCTTCTACCACACAAGGTTCAGTCTGGTTGTCCTCCTCTTCTACATCTTCCCCTACTTGCTCATCAAGAGGAATTTCTGTGGATTCTGAATCCTGGGTGCAAAGAGTCTTGGAGTCACTGCAGCTGGTGTCTTCTTCTACTTGACTTCCATTGTCCTTTTCAGTGTCTGATTCCCCATCTTCATCCAGTGTTAATTCAAACTGGAATTTTTCAGTTTGGCCCTGCCTACCCTCTTCCTGGTCATCTGGTGCAGGAGAGGGACTTTGAGGGATTGTGCTCTGGTACCACTCTCGATTGTCCTCCAGTGTATCTAAGATATCCTGGGCATCCGGGTGAACAAGATCTGCCCATGTCTCCCATAGAGGATGAACAATGTATTCTATAAAACCCACCTGTTCCAAATAATACAAAATTAGGATGAGCTCTTATTCATAAATAAATATTTCTGTAAGTCATGCAAAGTATGAAAAATGTAACACTAGTAATAGACACTTGATGCACTACCCTTAAAGGGGGCTGAAAGAAAATCATGCTATTTTATGTACATTTGCATTTCAAAAGTTTGATTCAGGGTACTAGACAAGGACTTGGAAAGGATTTGTTTTCAAATGAGATGTTAATTCCAAACAACTTCACTGCACCTAGAGAGCCACACAGCTGCTCTGTGTTTAATTCTGGTTTTGAACAAAACCTTACTAAGCAGCTGTACAACTTTCTTTTCATGTGCATGTTCCATTGCAGACCATAGCAGCAATGGCGAATCCTTTCAGCAAACAGACTGCCATGCACTATGTTGTCACAGTAAAAATCTCAGTTCCCTTCATTTACTACTCAGAAGCTGAATTAATTGGGACAAAAAAAGAGGCAGCATTGCACTCAGAAATTACTCAAAACATTGCTACAGTCCATCATTTTCAGTGAAAGTGTCATGCTGTGTCACTTAACTGCCTACTCAAATCAATTACCTGTGATTTTTCTACAGATGCATTGTGCCTATCACACATAGGACTTATTTCCATTCCTCTCTCTCTTTCCCGATCTCCCTGATGGAAAAATTCCTCCATTATTCTGTCGGTCCATTGGCGGTAGAGATTGAGTGGCTTGGTTGGATTGCTTAGATCTGCACAGTGCACCATATTCTGAAGTACCTAGAATAGATTGAACACCTGTGGTGTTATTACACTGGAGAAAACCTGCTTCTTTTCCATTTTCACTTTCGGTGGCTGTGAAATGGAATCTTGTAAACACATGCAGTACGAGATTTGCTCTAAGTAAAAACATGTGCTTGGGTGGTTTTCACACTTTCCATAATAGCCATTAATTATTCTGATTCTGCTGCTTCATTCTGTATAAGGGAAAGAAAATCTCTGGCAGAAAGAATAATCTGGTAACTTGAAGGCAAGGCCAAAGCTTCATTCAGTCCAGAAGTACCTTAGCACCTTGTTACTCTCTGAGAGTCACTCGGTACCTAACAGAGCATGTCACAGGTCGGAAATGTAAGAAGGAGGGAAGATAACACAGTGAATCACAGTGTGAGAATTGAAAGCAGGTCAGTGCTACTAAGGATGTAAGTTAATACTAAGTGACCATCTGCAGATTAATTTTCTTACCTGAATCCTGTCTGAATAGTTATCAAGAAGTAGGACACCAGAACTGGTCACTTTTTTGGTTTCAACCATAGTTTTTAAATCAGCCAACAGATTCATATGCTTAGACATGTCTGTTGCAAGTACCTTGAAAGAAACAAACAAGTAAATTAATATTACGTGAATTATTCCACTGCTTTTTTAAAAAATAAATCCTGTGACTGAATAGGATATCAATTCTGAGTCTTGTATGTCACTAGTGTCCAAAAGAGTAAGTTTTAATTTTGGTTATTATAAGAATATGACAAAATGATTGCTCAGTTATTCAGAATGATCTGATTAGCCTAAATTCATCATCAACTTAACGGCAATTTGCTAACTGTGATGGTGGAATAGTGTGCATGTCAGTAAAAAACTATCTTGAAGCAGGATTGTATACTTTCTGAAAAGGTACAGATGTTTTTTGTAAGGGAAAAGGACCCACACTATTTATGTTTGATGGAGACATGATAAAACTTCATTTGCTTAATTGGTTATGGGTCTAATGACATGGAATTTATCATAAAATGTTTCTGTGCTTTATTATTCAATTTGGTAGCCCTGTGGTAGAGGTACTCTCAAGCAGAACTCACAATGTCAATGACCATTTTCCTCAATGATTGTCTCTGTTTTTTGGTCAAATTCTGGAAAATGTCACAATTTTCTTCCTGCAGCAGCTTGAAGCCCACAGCTAAATGATGATTCTCCAGTACTGATGAGTCATTGTACATCAAGGCAAGTTCAGAATCTGCAACAACAATTGCAGGGCAGAAAATTATTGAAGCCTGTGCCTCTACAAAATCCCTTAAGACTTGTGAAACTCATTACCTTTTAAAAAAAGATTTACAGATGAACTTTCAGAAACAGAGTTCCTGTAGTTCACACAGTATCAAAAGTTACAGAATTAATGACTGAATATATTAATAAAACAAGGCAAAGTATGTTACAAAAAAAAAAAAAAATGCTTTGCAGTGAAGTATATATACATACCTTAAGTGGTAAATTAAAAAAATACAGAGCAAGTTTTTTTCAGAATATAATTTCATATTTGCATTAGGTCAATTGGTGAAATATGATAGGCATAAACAAACCTAAACTTAACACACACTTTGACATTCTCTTGTCTCATGCCTACCTCCCTATACAACTACTGCACCTCCATTGTTTAAGTCAAGTTGCAGTTATCCAGCACTCAAGAGCGCTGCTGAGGCTTTGCTGCAAGTCAGGCAGTGTGTCTTTCAAACCACATCCTTTTGCTGAGGCACTCATATGCCTAGCCAATTAGGCCTATAGGTCATTAGCCCATGTCAAGTGGATATTTTCAGAGAAGGCTCAGTTATACTTCTGGTTCCTTCTTGGAAGGTCATGGGGCTTGCAAATGCAAGCACTGGCCTTACCTACTGCCTCCTACATGAGTGCGGTCAACACCTGAAGACATAGTGCTGCTTTTTCCAACAGAAAATTTCTTAACTGAGTGTAAGAGATGAGCCCTAAGTGACTGTACTGTGAGATCCTGGACACCAGGGGGGAAGCCGGAGGGGTGGGAAAGGGGAAGGGGGAGGGACCCTGGTGGCACTTCCCCTGATTTGCCACAGAACCTCCTCTTTTTAAACAATCACAAATACTTTCTAAGCATAACACACTTGTAATGTGTGGTATTGACTTCTACTTCTTCTTTCTACTTCTACCCTATATTTAACCATAAGCCTAGTCTACTCCTTGTCCCCTTTATCTTATACTACAGCAACTTTGTTTTAAAATCTGACTCAACAGGGTGCCCATAAAAGCCCTGATTTCATTAGTCTCATTATCCATTCCTTTGCTGTCTTCCTCTCCTGTCTTGAATACATCAATCTTTTCAATCAGGAAACCCCTCCTCCACGTTTTTGTATCCCAATAGCAGCAAAACTGTAATAACAAATGGAAAAATAAAGTGAGTTTGTCAAATGCTATCTCTTCCATCTTTCACAGAACATTTACAAAGTTTGCCTATTTGTTATTTTTCTTACAGGCCCAGGAAGACAGGCCCTGGTTTATTTTCCTTTCAAACAGCCCTCTGATGAACACTTTAAGCTTCAAGAATATTTGTCCATAAAGACAGAGTTACAGTGATTAAATGAGCATCTGCTTTGGTGCTTATACAACCCATATTTGTTTGTTCTTTAACAGCACTCAAATAGCCCTTAAATCCTTAAGTAGGGAAATAGGATTCAGAAATATCACATGTAAGTAATTAGAAGGAATAAGCTGAAATAAGGCAAATCATAGAATCATACAATAATTTGGGTTGGAAAGGACCTCTAAAGGTTCTTCTGCAGTAAGAAGGTACATCCTCAACTAGATCAGTTTGCTGAGAGCCTTGTGAAGCCTCACCTTGAGTATATCCAGAGATGAGGCCTCAACTCCCTCCCCAGGCAACTTGTTCTATTTTTCCTCTATCCTCATGGTAAAGAACTTTTCCCTAACATCCAATCTAAATCTACTCTAATTTAAAACCACTGACCCTTGTCCTATCACTACAGACCCTTGCAAACAGTCCATCTCCAGTCTTCCTGTAGGCCCCTCCTTCAGCTACTGGAAGGTTGCTATTAGGTCTCCCTGGAGCCTCCTTTCCTCAAGGCTGAACAAACACAGTTCCCTCAACCTGTCTTCATAGGAGAGGTGTTCCAGTCTCCTGATTACTGCTCCATCAGGTCCACGTCCTTCCTGTATTAAGGGCTCCAGAGCTCAATGCCGTACTCCAGGTGAATGTGTACATACCTTAAGTGTTTCTTAGTGGAACGTTAGTATGTTGTAAGGTTCCCTAGAAAAAAAGCTAGGTGGAACCAAATGATCTTCCAGAGGTTAGGAAAATCAAGAATTTGAGAGACCTAAGTTAGACAGTCTTTATCTCTGTCCCTGCAGTTTCTTCTTTGTACACAGAACAACTCAAAAACAATAAAATCTCTTCATGTCTTTGAGCTTGGCAACAGCAGGTCTAGTTAATGATGTCACATGATTGGAAGCCTTTTCTATGAAAGGCTGATTTGAGAAAATCAAGGCATGTCTTCTAAGCTACTAAACAAACAGCATCATAATCACTCCTAACTTAGTTGTACTTCAGCTGTATGCCTGAATAGGAAAGATCTATGTACCACTCTGGTCCCTTCAACTAGCCAGATGCCCTGCTTAGACTTGAACAACTTCAGCACCAGTGCAATAGATTCACTCAAGTGCAGGAATGGCAGTCTCTGTAAATGTGCAATGAGGTAAGTCAGATACACATTTACATGTCCAATACAAATGTTTCCAGGTCCAATACAAATGTTTCCACTTCTGTAGCTTCTTCTTCTGCATTTGGATTATTGGTGTTATTTCAACTTTTGTACTTCTGGGTCAGTTATCACAGAAGAAGAACTTGCAAGATGACAAAAGCAATTATATTGTATGATGGAACTTGCACTGGGCTACAATGTATGACAGTAGTAATAGTAACATTTGCCACTGAAATGAAAGCAAGTTACATTGGGTCAACCACTTAGTAAATATGTCATGATCAGGTTCAATGAAGCTAATAATGTTTTTCTTCTACTAGAAGATTAAAGAGGGAAGAAAGGGGTTCACACAATGTTGTAGAGAACAGCCTTGAGAAATGCAGAAAAATTACAATGGGTTTCAAATTTGGAGATGACATTAGGTTTTCATTTCATTAGGGTTCTTGCCCTCGCACATGGAGTATATGGCTATCCTCTGTCATACCATATGCTTCCAATATAAACCCACAAACTGCTGTCTTCCTTTTTTAATTTTTTCTTTAATCTTTCTTCATTTTTATTCCCACAACTTTATTTAGTTAATGTAAACTAACTAATTTCCAGGAGAGACCATGATCAATAAATTGAAACAGTGCCAGGATTACAGTCTTCATAACTCTTGCTAGAGGGTACTATGGGTATTGTTTCTTAAGTTAATAAAGAAATAATGAATGCAAAATAAGTAACAGGTTAAAATACAAACACTTACCTCTATATTGATAAAAGGTACAGAGAAGCAAACAAGGAATGAACTTCGTATTTTCCACATGCTACATGCAGATCTTAGAGCAAATTTTTGAGAAAGCCAATGAATGCCAAACTTACTTGTGTTGATAAGAAACTGGTTTGAAACACCAGGATGATCTACATCATGTATCGCACTTGCAAAAATTGCTGCAAGAATCTCCAAATCAGTGAACACTGCCTAGAAAATGATGAAACAGGAAGGACAACCATTAATCAATGAAAAAGTGTTTTCAATAAAAAGGACTTGACTCTAGATCTGAATAAGCAAAATACATTTGAAATGTATAAGGGATCTCAAGATATTTTTAAACATAGGCTATCACAACCTTTTGCGAAATTGTCAACTATGCATAATTTCTTAAATATTTGAAGTGTGGCCAAAGTAGAATGATCCTTAATTCACAATGGCAGCATCACTAAATTCCATAACAAGTTGAATATTTTCAGCTTCAGTCTTTATATAAGTCCACTTTTTTTAGATCACTAAGTGCAGATTAGATCATAATGTACAGATCTCTAACATCACATATATCTCAAATTAAAAATTTCATCCTGACTCCTACCTGTCGTCCTATACTTGAAAGACACATATCTCCCAAATTATGCTAAAGAAAATGGCGACAGACTACAAAGCATTTTCTTTAGTATTTGTTGATTTTTTTTCTGTGTGAGATTATTAGGAAGATAGGACTGCAATGGACCTTGGCATATCACTGAGTCCAGTTCCCTATTGTCACAAGCATTATATAGTTGCTTTCATAATCCATCAAGAGCAGCTCAGAAGTGTATAGGTCCATAGTGTTGTTACTGGACAGACATTGCTATTTCACTGGCTAAAACTCTGATGAGAACCATGAAAGGTCATGAAAACCAGTTGATCTGGCAAAACAGTTGATCTGGAAAAACCCCCAAAATGCTTCTGACAACTAGTTCAGCTGTTTGGTAAAGCCAGTGGTGATTTAAGAACATAAGCTGATCTTCCATCTTGAAGAAAATCTTTCTCAAGAAGATTCCCAAGTCTTTGATGACCAAGGCCTTCCAAAAATCTTAAAGTTCACTTACAACCCCCTCATTAAGAAGGTGCCAAAGCAGATGCATTCAGTATCATGAAAGACTGGTCATGATGATAAAGAAGCAAAATGCAGCCCTGCTTGAAAGTGAGGATAAATTCTTATAAAACATTAAAATTTCAATTGTTTGCTTTATCTGCCTTTTTCCAACAATTTACTGGATTTATCAATTTGTCAGGTGTTTGTTATGCTAAAATCTGAACTGTGATTAAAAAAAGAAAGCAGTCTCCATCATTCTTTCACTTTTTCATATTTAACAAGAGAATTCTTCAGAAGACAACATATGAAATGTTTTGGGTTTTTTTTAAACCGTGTTAAGTAATTAAGAATAGAAATATTATGACCAGAAATAAGAAAAACCTGTGCAAATATAGTACATGTTCTACTCTGCCATGGAAACAAACACAAAAATAGCCTTTCAGGACCAGAATAAATATACAAAAGGAAAAAAAAAACCATTCCCTTTGAGAGAATCCCATTTTATAACTATCTTCCCTAAGCAGTTCCACTAGCAGTTAGTGAGAATCTCACATGGGAAATAAATCACAGAGCAGGATGTAGCATTAATAATGAGATGGTGGAAATGAGTTATGCAGTGTTTTACAACGAAAAAGGTTATGATGGCATATATCTGCAAGTATAAAACCATGATTTAAAAGAAAAAGAAGTGACATTTTCTGCATGGTATTTATTACAAGAAAATAACCTTTGACCATCATAAAATATCTGTCATTTTAGAAGTAGCACAATTCATTAAAAAATTAAAATTTGCAAAACCTAATATATTTAATATGTAGTTTACAAGTCTTAATATATCATTTTCTCTCTTGTCTGCCTTTTTAAGACCTCAGAGAAATTTACCTCTAATGCTGGGGTTGATAGCAGGACATGAGTTGACTGAACAACATCTGCAGCATGTATGTTATTGTGATACGCCACATCTGCATGGTAATGGTCTTCTAGGGTCATCAAGTAAGTTATTAAAGTGTCTACTGGAATCTTAAATGTTTTTAACAAGTCCCGTTCCTAGAAAAGGAAAACAAATCAGATTACATAGCACAGAATAATCCTCAAGATAAGCAAAAAGCAGCATGGCTTCTTGTACTTGCCTGAAAAATGGTGTGCATGATGACTGTCAAAGGTCTGTTTCCAGATAACTCTGCTACTCTGAAAACCTGAAGGCCCCATTTGTTCAGATCTTCCAGTTCCTAGAGCAGAATCAAGGAACAAACACAGTGAAACCTAACACAAAAATTCCAGTGATTTTTAATTGAAACAGCTACAAACAGAAGACTCGTGAAGATTCAAGCCCTGCTACTGTGAAAACTATATGCTAAACTTTGAAAGAGAGAAAGTTTGCTACTGGTAATCTTGTAATATTTGAATTTGCAGTTACCAATTTTTCAGATTTTTATTTACTAAGCCAAAAAGAGTGCCTCTTATGTGGATTCCTCCAGAGAGAAAAATGCTCCAGTATCTGGAATGAGCTGAACTGACACACTTGGCTATCTCACTGCCCAGTGACATCAGAGTTCAGCTCGAGGGAAACCTCCAGACATGGAGACATACTGCAGTTCTGCTGATGTCTCCGTGGTTCTCAGAAAAACTCGCCAAATAAAGGCACAGATTCCTGAAATGTAAGTATAAGCATATTTCAAAATGCAAAACTCTAAAGGCAAATGCCCACTTATGACAGTTTTAGGTTATTGTCAACTAGCTAGCTGCTGGTGCAAAAACCATAGCATATTATAGCAAATATCACTAAAAGCAAATCCGTAAGTTATGTACTTCAATGACATACCTAAAGGCAGGACCTGGAAGGATAGCTCTAATAAATATCGTATAGAAGTTGTGCATTTTCAAGAAACGTAGGGCTACAATATATTTTTCATTCCTGTGACAGCATATAGTATGCTTATTCTTCATTCCTCAAATACTGCTTATGAATAAGCAGCTTTATCAATCCATACTCAAATGCCAATTTAAATTTAATTTCCAGATGAAAACCTGTTCACATGGAAATTAAATCTTATGGCCTTATACTGATTTTACTTGCTATTCTTCTACTTTACTTGCTATTCTTCCACTTCATGAAATGTATACTGCCTCAAAGAGACCAGCCTTTCGCGCTGCAGCTTGAAATTAATGGTTATGAGCAGCAAGTGGAATATTATTAAGTCCAGCCTTTATTTTAATTTTATAGTTTAAATTCCTGGGTTTACATCTTCTCTACCTTGGCAAGAACATCTTCTTGGTCTGTTTTAACTCCAAATCTTGGAATACTGGAATTAGTTAGGCTGGAGCTGTGCATCAGTTTTTTGACTCCACTTATTTGGGACATTGGCCTCTTCTTTTTCTCTTTCTCTTTCTGTGTTGGAGAAGGTATTTCAACTTCATGTTGTTTATCTTCAAAAGACCAAAGAAACAGAATAGTTTTTAAAGAAATTACAAACACTTTCACCCATTTGCCCTTACGGGTATTATATGCCTTAACAAAACTTTTTTTAAAATTTATTTTTATGTTTGGAGATTTTGCAACAGATAATTCATATCAAGAGAAGTAAAACCATTACAAGTTAAACACAGATCTATTCCTAAGTATAAGCACATCTCTATTTCACAAATTACTTCATTTTTTTCTTAACTGGCTTTAAATGTGAATCCTGACTATCTGATTTCCACTTCTCCTGAACACTTAGCACTCAGTCCCTCCATTATAAAAATGTTCTCACAACTAAGCAAACTCTAAACTTTCATTTTTAAAGAAAATGTGACATTTCTTCTTTTCTAGGAGAAACATTTTCTAGGAAAACCATGAAACTGTATTTCAAAAGCAATCAAAACCTTATCTCATGTTAACATTTACAGAGCTTCTTCAGGACTCAAAGGACCTAATACTTGGGGATGGGTCCCATTTGTGTCAAGGCTGTGCAACTCAGAAAGACTTTTGCCAGCAGTTCACGATAGCAATGTTGGGCATTCCTGCACCTCCCAAGTAAGTAATACTGACAAAAGGACTGTTTTGCTAAAACCCAACATTCTGCTGTGGGCTTTTGCCTCCATAGGAGTACCTGCAGTATCATTTCATGTACCTCATCAACACATGTGCCAGCAGAACTTCAGATAAGGACCAAACTGAAAGGAAAAGTGTCTTTAGTCCACAGCCAGCTGATTGCTGCAGAAACAGTATGGGGGTTGTGAAGCACTGCAGGTATCTGTAGTCCCCAAAGAAACCCAATTAGTGCAGCAAAGGACTTTCCTGCCAAAACTGCTAGGAATTTACATTGATTTTGGCTCTTTTCATTTGTACGGTATTTTAATTGACAGTTTTAGTGATTCCCTCTGAATTATCTTTACTTTGCTGAAATGTACCTGCACCTTTTCTACTCCTCAAGGAACATTCCAGAAAAACCACGAAAATCCAGAACAAATGTTTCTAACATAGAAGCCAAGCAAAACCTAAAATTTAAACAACTTAGAACACAAGAAATTTTTTTAAAAATATTAAAATATGCTCTTTAAAACATGTCTATTTTTCCCTTCCTTCAATGTACAGATACTGAAACCAGACGTTGGTAGTCAAGTCCATTTCTAATTCCCAGGCTGTTATTTTCTTTGCTTCTGCACTTTCTTTTTTCTTTCTCCTTTAAAACTACCCCTTAGCAGCTATTACATTTACTAGACACCTCAAATTCCAAACAAATCATAGCAAAGAAGAAACTCTGGAAATGTAACCAAGCTTTAGCCTGGGGCACTGAGTTCCTCAATTGCCCCCGCCAGACTTCACCATTCTCATATGGACAACCAAGAAAAGGGGAGGCAGAGCACTGCACCTCTTGACTGGTGCAAACTGACAGCGGATGAGGAGCAGTGATTCGTGTTTACGCTTTGATGTTTATGGCTTCGGTCATATGCAGGAAGTTTAGACACGAGGTTCATAAGCTGAGCTGTCAGACTAACTCAAGTGAAAGGGTGTGTCTGTCTGAACAACTTTAGATCTCTGGAGGGCTTCCATGGGCCTCCCTCAGCTTTTGTAACTGTCTGTGGATGAGGTATTTTCCCCATTGTATTCCTCTTGTATCTACAATTCTAAGTATCCTAAATTTTTATGCAGCCACAAAAGAATACCTATGGCGCAGTAATTACTCTAGACATGACTGTTTTTTCAGCCTTCTTTCTGCTCGAGACTGAGGTCTCACGTGAAGGGCTGAGAGATACATTTCCTTACCCTCTCAAAATGAGCCTTAGGTTTTCAACTAGAAGCAGCATCTGTTATCTCAGTTTTGCCAGCCTAAGTGTGTCATCTTCCCAGGCATCCAAGTACTGTACTGTGACTTTCACGGCACTTGAACCTGTGCAGTATTGCTTCTCCATGACAGCAGTATCATCCCTGTATTACTGCCTGAAACTCTCTTGCTGCAGCGCTCAAGCATGCTGCTGCAGCCATGGGTAAACTGAACAGACACATGAAGTGATCCATTTAGCATATGGTGACAGGCAGGATAAAACGCACTAAAAACCCACAATTCTTTCAAAAAATACAAGAAGCACAAATAAACCAAGACATATCATAAGATGTGTTACTGAAAATTTCTGAAGTACATGACAACCTAATTTAGACTTCTTCTGTTGTGCCCTTGCACAGTCTTTATGAACCAATGGTGTTTTGCCCAAAACATATTTGAGATTTGTCTATTATGCTTATTCCTCATGTTTAAGATCAAGAGTATGTAAACCAGGTTTTACTCATTTTCACCTGTTTCAGAAAAAAAAAATACTTAGTTCAACAAAGCCAGAGGAAAAAACATATTCTCTGAAATACTATGTGAACCTTTTTTAAATGGTCGCACTGCACCAAGTAAGCTCTTCAGCTGCTCACATTATCCTGGTAGCAGTCTGTGACTTAGTCACACTCATTTACAGCTCATGTGTAGGCAGGGAATACTAAAGCATTGTGTGCTACAAGATTTTATGAGGTTACTTGTGCTTGCATGTTTCCATCATATGGAAATGTCTTTGAGGTTACTTTTGTAAGGGAAATAGAGTGAAATAATTATTTTCAATACAAAATAAATTAATTATATATTCATTTCTTAATATGGTAGCAATATAGTAGTTGAAATGTTACATAAAATACATATTTGAGTGTTTATCTGTAAGTAAATACACAGGAAAACCACATACACAAACTAAATAAGCTGTGAGGGAATGATCTAACCTGAGTTCTCTGTTTAAACACTGAACTGTAAGACACTTAATGTATTGATTCTGAAAACAGAAATTAATACAGAAAACTATTTGTTTTCAAGCTCTATCACAGCCCAGAAAGATCTAAAAAAAAATCAAAAAGGTGAAAAAAGTTAACTTCTATCACAGTCTTACCTAAGAAGGTGTTTGATATATATTCTGAGACCTGATTGCCTGACCTGCTCATTTCAGAGAGGTGGGTTAGTTCCCGGTTAAGCATTCTTTTGAACTGGAAAAGAAAACAAAAGAAGAATGAAGTTAGCAATCAAGATGTATTTTGGTAAGGATAGGGAAACTCAGTCAATTCATAATTGGGCAAACCACATGACATTAAGAATATATACTATACTAACTACGAAAGCATCACATGTAACATTTTACCCTAGTAATGTTTGTGGGTTGGACAATGTAATTTTTAACATCCTAAAACACTAGATTAGTTATTCTGTTATTACAGCACAGGGTCCTACTAGTAACTGAAAAGAATAAGACATATATATAAATCAGAATAATTATTATTATTGTGTTTTCAGTATTTCAATTTTAAATTAGAGACAAAATACTTATTTCCTACACACCAACACAAATACAGGTAGTTTTTGTTGTCTTTGACTTAAACTTTTGCACTGCATCGACCCAATGACTTGACCATTCTACAGCCTCAGAAATTTGTCAGTACCTGTATGAAGCATTAGAGTGGAAAATACCCATCTGTGGAAACACCTTACTTTCCCCTCTAAATTAGATACAAACATACCAGAAAATGTGTAGATGATTAGCTACTTGTTATCTGACTAGACTCCAGGGTTAAATGATATCTTGTGACATTGTCTTTAATGTGTCAATTGAGTAATACAGCTCTAGCTATCTTCTAGCTACCTTACATGCACTTTTATTGATGAGAGCTCTGCCCTGATATTATCAACAAATAGGACTCAGCAATATTTGTTCGCAATACAAACAGCACTTGACAGTGTAAATTACCATCTGCCACTACTGAATTTTGCCTTCCATTTGCCTTGCTAGATTTCTCAAGTCAACTCTTCTCTTAACCAAGCCACATTTGTGGCATTTTTAGAATCATCTTTCACGTTTTCCACCAACCAATAATAATTTATTACATCAAGCCATACCTATCCTTACCATATATTCCTGTAAACACTCTGTTTATTATTCTATGTGAGATAAAGCATTAGACTAAACATTAACTACCTCCATCAATCCCCTTCTTCAAAGAGGTCTTGCATAGTAAAAGGTGTTATTTTCTCCACAACATAAGTCACCAATTACTGTATTGCTTACAGAGTGCCAAGCAAAAATTACGTTTAATATAACACTCTAACCATCAGCCACCACATTTTTCTGCCATCTTGACATGCCATCAGCTCAGGAAGTTGCTGCTACAAACACTAGATCCTACTTTAGTCAAAAGCCAAAGGTTTAGCTTTGATCTCAGATATGGACGTGTCCAACAAGAGCTCAACACATTTTTGAAAATTAGAACCATGCTGCAAATACTGTTACACATACTATGAACTCCAGGGCTATACATTCTGCACAAAACCAGTAAGTAAGCAGTACTTACTGCTTACTTTGGTCTGGTCCAAACCCCCTAATAGTATTTTTAAAAACCTTTAAGATTTTAACACACAGTTGAGTCAGACTTGCATGCTTTTTCCTCTGCAACCATGAAGATAAAACTGAAAAATTTAAGACAAAAAGGAGCCCATAAAACATCTGATGCCAAGCCTTGTCTTCTCACCTCCCATCATCCCATAATTTACAACTTAAATACTCAACCATTAGAGTGAATCCTGCAGTTTGTGGTCTCGTTGAAAATGGGTGTACAGCAAAACAAGCCCTTTGGCTTCTGCAAGACCCTCCTGATAAAAGTGTATTCAACAGGGGAGCCTTTGACTTTGATGAACTGTGGCAGAATGATTTCCTCATACCCCTTCACATGTTGCTGATGCCACAGCAAGAAGACTTAGAATGACATTTTTTTCTGAAAACATCTGGAGTAGGAAGTTCAGAGAACTGTTTTGATTTTCTAATTACATGACAAAGCCTTACAACTGACACAGATAAAGATCATATGCAGACAACAGTTTCTGATGCAGAAAAATGATCTTTGAGAACATAAAAATCCTGAGTGAGACTAACAGTGATCGAGATGTTCAGACATTTTTGTTCATTAGACCCCATTTCAGTGTATTTGTATGCTACTTAATCCTCTGAGGTTTAACGACTTGTCCTTTGGAGAAAAGGAAAAAAAATTATTGGAAAAAAACAAAAAAAACTCACAAAAACCCCAAAACACCCCAAAGCCCCTAGTTTGTCCTGATTTTACCTATTTCTCAGAGATTCCACTTGGACCCAAGTGTACCCATAAGCAGTTGTTGTTTCAAAGAGCATCACCCTTCCATATATTTATACATCCCCGCATGACTACTTTATAGTGAAACTATACCTAACTCTCATGTAGCTCCTTCAAGATCTTAACTGCAAATCAGAGACGTTTATCACAACTGTGAATCAGCACTGTATCAGTCATCCAGCAGACACATCCTAAGTGCTTGAAAGTTAACTAGACTATCCATACTCTCTTCATTTGTCCTCCCAGAATAACAATGCAGCACTATATTTTAAGAAAAGTCAAACAAGACACAAAAACACATTTACTCTAGTAGTAAATGTAAAATATTTTAAATAAGAATTTTAAAAATCCATCATATAATTTCCCAATAGAAGAAAATAAACTGTAACAATACAAAATCCTTGTTACTAATCAATATTTATACCATACACTGTAATTATGATATTGTCAGATCAGCATGGGGAGGAAATTGAGGGTTTTGGCTCATCTATGTATATATTGTATTCTTCCTTAGAAATAAGTATTTTCCCATATTAAGAGGGGGCATTGTTATACTGGAAAAACTATCACATACATATCCCTTTGGATATATATATATAGATATAGTTATACACACACACACACACACACACTTATATAGGAAACTCCCCCTGGACATGCAATAAAATGTCTATCAATTCAACTCTACAGTTCTCCACTGCTGACTACTAATGTCACAACAACAAAACAGTAAAGTACTGCCTGGAAGAAAGAATATGTAGATGATTCATTTCATTTGTTTCTACCAATTTTAATGTTTTTCATTTTACTGTCA
Organism: Florisuga fusca; assembly: GCA_038090715.1. Lineage (NCBI taxonomy): Eukaryota > Metazoa > Chordata > Aves > Apodiformes > Trochilidae > Florisuga > Florisuga fusca. The sequence continues at coordinate 5,900,438 of JAAWXA010000012.1, forward strand.
GCATGGTTGGGTGAGTACCAAACCACAAGCACAGGCACAATATTCAAATACCAATAAAAAGCTCCCAAAGTGACAGTGCACCCTTACCTCCCTTTAAGAACCTAGCAAGTCTGATAAAAGGAAAACTCTAGTAAGAATAAACATTCATACATTGGTAAGAAGAATTTCTTAAATTGTGGTTGCCTTCAAAGTACAGGTTACAAATGAGGTGATGAGTTTGGTAGTTAAGATCCTTCTGGTCTGAAACCTAACGTGTACATATCTCTGCATATATATGAATACTGTCAAGGATAAATATACTTGGGTTTGGGGGAAAAAAAGAGAATACTTTTCTGACATAAGTAAAAGTACATAGAAAAATTTAATTAAACTTTTTCAGTAATCATGTTCCCAGATTACAACCAGAGCACTGATAAAATTTCAGGAAGACTTCGAATCTATACTAGAAAGAAACTTCAAAGATACCAAGAAGATCCAATAAGAGTCAGTTTATGGCCAGGAAAAGGTTCGGAGTGCATGCTTAATACATATGGGGTGTACTGATCACACTTTAGAACATCCTACATCCTTTGCATAAAGACTCAGCAACAAAAAGCTTAAGTGAATATGCAGCCTGCAATTAGTAGTGTTGGGAGAAAAAGGATACACAACCACCTTTGGTATAGATGCCCTGTCCAGTAGGGCCTCTTCTACTCAGGCTTTCTGTTTCTGAACACTGATTCTCCTGCATCCCAAGAACTGTAAAGAAGCTGACCCTACTACAACCTTTGGCAACAGCACAGAAGGTGAAGCTAGTGTAGAAGGTAGTCAGTGGACCAGAAGGTCTCATCCTGCCAGTCCTTCAGTTTGAGTGTTAGTCAATCTCCAACCCCAGTGGAAGCTGGAACCAAAATGCTCAAAAGCTCTTAAGAGCCTTTCATTGCACTTGCTCCCAAACCCACATGGCAACAGACTCCAGCTGCAGTCTTTCTGGGTCCCTCTTTTCTATGTAATGTTTCTAAAAGCTGAGAGAAATAGAAACAGAGAAGCACTCAGAGAACAAGGACTGAATACTTGGAACATTAAATTTACGTGCCTATGCTTTGTTTTTGAAATATCTATCAACATTATATTAAAAAGGTGTTTGTAACTCAAAAAAGAATAAACCGTATTATTTTAATGGATTTGAAAAGTCTTCTATTCTAAAAAGCAAGACATGAAACTTGTCAGACTTACCAGATAATATAAGACTTCTGTATATATTGCTTATCAATGCAAAACTATCTTTGATATCTGTTTTTTTAGGAAAAACATTCCTAAGACATGAACAGCATTCTTAGTATCTAAATATTTGGGTTGGAAGCCCCTGTGTTTAACTAGTATCAAAGTTACATACTGATTTTTACACATAAGCTGCAGTGAGGTACATTATCTCTAGGCCTGGCTTTGTGACAGTGGTGCTCATCGTTTCAAGGAAAGATACTGAATGAAAGCCAAGGGTAAATATTCCACACGACAACCATCCACTAAAATGTAATTAACAGAAGATAGTAATGCCTGAACCATACAGAGATTACAGAAATATATGCACAGCAAGGGATCTAAACATACAAAATTATCTTCAAGACTAATGTTTCATTCTTCCTTAGAATTTCATAAATGCCCTAAAGCATTGTTTTGAATGTCATACAAAGCAATCCTCTTTGTCTTTCCTAATATTTTACCTGTATTGCGTACACTGTGAACTCAAAAAGGTCTGTACTAAAATTCTGTTCAAGTACTATTTAGCTTCTTAAATAACATAACTGTCTATAGACAGTATAGAACATTGTCTACCAGAGGACCTCTTTTTCCATGTGTAATCAATTAAAGCTACCATGTACTCTGCTGAACTTCAATTAGTAAAACACCTATCAATTTTAAAGCCTGAACAGTAAGAAGGAACAATGTCTAGGGCTGGTGATTGAATTTTTTAAAGTTAGTAAGTAGCAACTGACAGCAGCTGACTTGAAATGCAAGAAATGCAAGCAAATTACAATAAACATCTCACTTTTAGCTGAATGGAAAGTAATATATTTTTATTTTTTATTTTTAAAAAAGGAATCTACCTAGCTAATATAATGTGATCTAATTTCTTCACAGATGACTGATCAAAATCCTTGAGAATATAATGTAATAATTCTGCATTAGCTGAGAACAGTCACAATGACCTATCAGACAGAACAACCTAATGAGAGCTTTACAATTGTATTCTTTAAAAATCTATGATAAAAGTAGGTACCAATAGAAGGAATAATAAGAGATGTAGTCAGGTGTGCATTTTATACTTCAATTATTTTCAGTCCTTTAATTCAACACTTCCGTTACTTAGTTCAGGAGAAATAAGAATTCTCTTTCAAACAGAATGATTTGGAACAGTTATTGTATGGCAAGCACAGGATTATGTTTCCTTTATAAAACACATAACCAGGGCTAAAACAAAACTCAAATGTGGTTTTGTATTAAGTGAATTTTAGTTCTTTATATTAACAGGCATTTTGATTCAATTCCTTAGCGCAAAACTTTCCCATGAAAGAGAGAAAAGCTTATTTAATTTTATTTTCTAACAGTATTGCAGTTTCAAGCTAGTCAACAGCTGCTCTACATAATAATGGAAATCTATGTTAGAAGATTACAATTTTCAGTGGTTTAATCAACAAGCTGTCGTACACACACCATACCAGAAAGTGCTAGTGGAACATACTGTTATTAATTTTAACAGGTTTTCAGCTATTAAAACCAGCATGAGTCATGCATTCATCCATTATCCTAAGTCTCTTTACTTATGCTCTCTCCTCTTGTATGGTATCTCAGTTGAGAGGTTTTTTAAAAAATCTTTTATTAGTGTCTCGAAATACAATTTTGTAGCAGTCTTAAAAATAAACAAACAACAACAACAAAACACACCAAACCCCCCAAAAAACATAACCCCAAAAACTGTGGCCATAGATGTAGTCTGATCGTCCACTGAAGCAATATTATTTTAAAAATCTCAGTACAGTTTCTAAGAAAGACTGAATACTGTGCAGTTCATTCTCATTGCAGCACAAAAGGTTGCTTTTCTGACTTTTATGTTCTATTATTGACAATCACCCACAAATACCCATGCTATTTAGTGAGCATGCAGTCACACACCACAAATAAGGTTCTTAAAAGGTAAACCAAAATCCTACCTTTATGTAGCCCCATGAAACTGAGAGTAAATAGTTTGCCTCAGGCATTTTTTACTTTTTTTTTTTTTGTACTGCCAATCTAAGCTAATGAGTTCTTTGCTATTTGATACAGCAAAAGACTTGTAAGAAAAAAAATCCCTTCTTTTCTCTCCTTTTTTTTGCTGATCTTCAGGTTCTCAGCATCTCTGTGCAAAGGAGGCATAACGAAATGAAATGCAACCACACGGTCTTCCGATTGTGTAAATGCCATTTATAAAACTCCACGCATTCAGAGTTAATGTTGAAGGGACATATCGTACAAACTGAAGAAATATCTGAAGAGATAGGGATATGCATTATTTCCTGAACACTAGGACCTAATGAATAATGTATGTCAAGATGCTCAGCTGCTGGAAAGACTTGCGCTATCAACAGCAACGAAATAAGAATCTGGAAAGGAAGCCACAAACAGTGCCAGTAATCCCTCCCACGGAGCCTAACTAGCAACCAATAGTATGTCACCCTAAAAAGACATAAATCATACTGTACATGATGCAGAGTAATTTCCCATTGGCCAGTGCCAGGGACTCTGCTGGGCATGGGTTCTTTTTTTTTTTTTTTCTTATAGCAAATGCCATTTACTAATGGCATCCCTGCCTGCAGCATTCACATGCCATTCAAAAATAATTGGGTTACGATCTCATTTCAGCAGCATTTACCAGCTCTCTTCAATGGACATGCAAACCAAGCAGTTAAAATGAGTATTGAGTACATTAATGTGGACTGCCTAGTGGTATTAATTTTTTATATGAAAAGGGAGCATATCTTGAGGGGTTCTGTGAAGAAAAAGCAATAGAAAAAGAGATACCAGGTTTCCGGAGCAGTCTTTGATGTACTGTAACAATGAAAAAGTTTTTTACTTTTATGCCATCTAGACTAAAAACCTTTTGGCCAGTCAGATAGCTTTCACTGCTTTTTTTTTTTTATTTTAAGAGATAAAAGCAGTTATTATTAAGATAAAGCAAGTCATGTGTCTTACAGTTCCCAGTAAATGCTAAGTTTCCATGAAGAAGTCAGAAATGAGATAATAAGAGTCCTCAAATTTTGTGTTTATTCATCTTCTGCTCTTTCTGTCTCAGCAGATGAATATAATGAATTACAGCTACACATCAGAGGAAAAAAAACCAACACAGGATTACTTGAAAAAAGAGTGTGTCGGTGAGGTGATAAAGAGCATTAAATGAAATGTCCTACTGTCTGCCATTCAGAGAGAAGAATATTAAAGGAAGAATGCATTATCTTCCACTGCAAGGCACATGCCCTACTGCAGTAAAATGTCTGAATCTTTGCTGCATTAAAAGAAGTGAGAGATTGCCACGATGACATTGGGCAAACGTCTAAGGACAGGGTGCATGAGGTGTAGCATTCAGCTTAAGGCCACTGCTGATTCACTGGAAGATGCTAACTGACAATGGTCATAAAGATTTGGGCTCAAGTGGCTTTCTGCTTCTCTGGGTGATGCTACCCTGCCATGTCAGCAACACTAAGTGCTTGAGAAAGAACAAAACCTGCAAAAATCAATAGGGCAAAATAATAATAATAACAAATTTCTTCCTTAGAGAAGAGAAATGCATAGCAATGGGACAACTGGATAAAATCAAATATCATCCAGCATTTATATATTTACATATGGAAAGCATATTATCTTCCTTAAAGTACATAATACAAAGCACATGTGCATAAACACATTACTGATATACTTTCTGTATAATATGCAGAATTATACCTGTCCTGGATCTGTACAGGTAGATGAATACAAAACAATTAGGTTTTGAAAACAGGCTTGTGTTACTGGAGACTCAGCAAGACATTAAAATAGGCTATTTATGGAAAATATTTCTCCTGATTCTTATAGCTTAGATTCGTAACGCTGATTACAAAGCTTGTCTACATTTGTGCTGCACTGTTTTCTGATCACCCGCAAGAGAGCACTGCTGCCACCTATCCAGCATCAACCCAGAACTGAAAATACACTGTCTCCTTTCAGAAGGCACTTTCACTAATTACTTTGAAAATGGTAAAAGTCACTATGCCTCTGGCTATTTAAGTGAAGCATGTGGACATGAAATTTGGTTACAATAGGGAGTATAAATAGACATTGGAAAGCCAAGTTATTATACCCCTTATCTTCCTTTGTTACCTTAAAGGCTGCTTCCTCTTTAGATCTTACTGTCCCAAAAGCACAGAACTTTTTTCAGATAAGGAAAATCCAAAATGGCTGCTATGTAAACTAAACTAGTTGTTTAGCATACATTAAAAAATCTAACTAGATAATTTTCATGTAAAAACATGAAAACACATTTTCCTCCAATGTACATATACGTTACAACAATTCATTTTAACTGCATATTAGCTAAGCTGGTCTCATATTGACAGCTTATTACTAATTCATATAATTTTTCTGAGATCCACAGCCTTGACCTCAAAAAACCTACCAGCTGCTGTGCTGTAATTTACTGACTCAGAAAGCATGCCCTCTGACTTCAGCTACATGTGAAAGTATGACCTTAGAAATTCATAGCTGGAAAATTCCTATCAGTATTTATTTACTGTAAGCATTTTGGCTGATTTCATCCTTAATTCCCAGGTTGGAATGAGTGAATAATTAGCTTCAGAGGAGGTTATGGTGGACAGATGAGTGAACAACAAACATGCTGCCACACACAAGTAAATACCATGAGAAACTCAAGAAAAGGAAAACAGAGATAAAAAGAAATCCAGCCACATAAAAGGGGAAGTTGTTTTCATATGCACATAAATCCATGAAGATACAATGCAGGGGAAGAAGAGAAAAATTATTTTTTTAAACAACTGTTTTGTTCTAATCAAGCAAAGAATATAGACACAAGAAAGGTATGATTTGATATGACCTGCATAATAAAGTACCTGAGCGACTTAAAAAAGCAGAAGGTTTTAATGACCATTGTTGTGAGTTTTGAAGAAATCAAGACAATGACCTTCAAGGATAGAAAGATTATTAAGTTCCATAATACTGACAGGAAACGTTACCCATTGTTTATTCAACAAGCCTGGGCAACTTTCTCCACAAAAGTCATAAAAAGAGGTGGCAGAGATGCCAGGATCTGTGATATGTAGCTTTAGTAAATTTTTAAGGACTGCAAAAAATGTTGATTGTCTGCCAGTTAAAATTTGCAAGCTGTGTGTCTGGACAATTTCAGGCCGCTTCACAAAATACTAGGGTGAAATAATGGAAAAGCGGAATTCACATGCATTTGCTTGTTGAAGAAGTAAGGCAAAGAAACATTATTAATACCAGACAATATAATTTATTACTTTTAACATATATATAGTCTTGGATTCTTGTAGGGCTTTATTACTCTGTAATATTCTGTGACAGCATTCCTGTGTTGAGAGAGGAGATGGTAGGCTGTGTTAAGAACCTCGTTATTGACCCATTTCTAACAACCATCAACAGGCTGTCTTCATCTAAGGGGGCAGTTATAACTCTCTGAAAGACCTGAGACTATTTTATAGCATTCAATTTATTAACTGGTGATCTGGATTTTAGTAAATACCATGGGAACTTCCACAACAAAAACTGAAACTGGAGGCAGGGTGGGGGTGGATGTGGAAAGACAAACTATGAGAGTGTGGAAGTCACCAACAACACCCTCACTTCTTTATTATGTTGACACTGCTCACGTAAACTACACTTCAATTTAACTGCAAAGATACACAGCAATAAGCACAGTTCATCAGTACAAAATGGTGGACTACACTTCAGGAACCCTGAAGAGATCATAGTCATACTAAGACACTTGTAGATACTGTGACACCCAAATATCTACATCTTCTGTGATGCTAAAAGAACACCATTTTGGTGACCCTACTGATGGCACAGTGCATACAGCCTTAGTGTCTCTGTTTTCCTAAATGCTGTTATGTATAGCACTAGTAATGATAATTAAAAAAGTTCAAATATTACTCAGACGGCAGAAAAAATGTTTTATAGTAAAGCAGCCTGGTTAACTTAAAAAGAGGACTACGACAAGGAAATACATCATACCAGATGCAGTTCACTAGCACCATGGAAGCTACAAGAAGAAACTTAAGGCAGTTGAAAGTGCCTCAAACCAATTAAATTGAAACAACTCAGCTGACAAACAAGACATGTGGATTAACAAGAACAAATATTAAATTTTAATACATTTGCAATGAAGAGGTAGATTCTATGCTGCTTGGTATCTTCAAATCAAGAAAAGCAGTCTTTTTGGAGTACACATTTTAACAAAATACAAGTCATATTTTATTTAGGCACAAGTCAGTGAGTTCAATACTTCTAATTTATGTGCAAATTAGCCATCTGACAGACACGGGAGATCCAGTGATCCACTCAGCCCTATAAAAGCTATGACAACTCAACCTTTCTATTGCACATGCTCATTCTAAAAATTCTACCATCTAAATAACTTGTATCACAAGGGTTGCTTCTGAATCTTCTATGAATATGCTTTGCTTGAAATTAATTTTAAGAATTTTAAAGCTTTGCATTTGTAATGCAATAAGGATTTCAGAGTTACCCCAAATCTTCTTGTAATTAATTGAAGCAATAACTACTTCTGTGAAAACTTCTGGAGCTGTCTGTATTCATGTCTATATAATGTCTATAAAACTTTTTGTGGGTTTTTTTAATTCATTCCAAGTGTATACAAAGGCACACAGATTTCATCAGTATTAGTAAGGTTTCAATCCTTTTATTTATTTTACATCAATGATCAGAACTTGTAAGAGGACCTACAGCCTGTAAGCCACTTTAGAATATAAAGACTGAACCAATGGATTACAAGACACGCAAGGAAAGGTCATTTTTCCCCAAGATATAGGATAGGGCTTCTGATACTGAAACACATAACTGTCAAGGAAGAGAATTACATCCCCATCAGCGTCTAGAAAGCCCTGATCCTCTGAAATAAAGTATCTAGGTTGCTTTCTGGCTCTTGCTAGTAAGCAAATATTTCTGAGAGTTCAGGCAACAGGACAGTAAGATAACTAAATACAATGGAGTAGCCTATGCTATGTCATTTTACAGAACTTTTTTTGGGGGGAATATATAGTTCTCATACATCAAATATGAGAGATTTATGCTGCAGAACAGACTGAGATTACAATCTTCGTAAGAAATATTTTAGGCGAAATACATAGTGAAACCCAGTAACTGCATTGTTTCATATGGAGTTATGCTCCTTTGTCAATAAATTAAAAAACAAATGAAAACCAACTTTCTGATAACATAATTCAGTGTTTGTATTTACTGCCCTCTAGTGATACTGTAAGCATTAGCTCTTAACAACTATGAACACCTTAAATCTTTCACAATGTGGCCCACTGATTTTCAGCTACACTATATATCAGTGTCTTTATAGGCATTCTCTACAACTGCAGTATTTTCAATAGAAACTTCTAAGCAGTTGCACAAGCAACAAAAATTACCCTACTTCATGGGGACCACTGGCAATCTTTAATAAGCAATAATCACCTACAGTTTTCTTGAGGAATTCTTCTACATAATGGTGAATTACAGTATGCACATAAGGGCTTTTAAAAAAGCTCTGCAGTAAATGGAGTTTAATTTCAACAAGTATTTTGCTGTTTACAGTGCTCTGCTATATATTCATTTTTTCCTTAATTCAGTGCTATCAAAAGAATGCAAACTACAAAAAAGGAACTGTTAAAAGCTAATTTAGATCAGAGAAAAGTGAATCAGAGTGTGATAACAACTGCAGTTATGAGAGCAGATTTGAGGAGACAGTCGCCCCAGCAAAATGCAGTGACGAATAGCTCAGGTGGTTATCTCTTGATCCCACTCAAAAACTCACAGACTGAAATGTGTAACCACAGTCCTGTGGTTTTGTCCATGAAATTACGATAGCTAACAGTATCTGACATGAACAGAAGTTTTTTCAATTTCTGCCCTAAAAGTGTGTTGAAAAACCCGCATTTGGAGATACAAATATATTGATCTATGTACATATACCGCACATCATAAAAACACAGTCCATATGTTTTTATGTATATGTCAATATATATCCACAGCATACTGATAAAAACATACAATTTGTCTGCATCCTGATAGAAGTAGTTGAGAAACAATGGACCAGAGTTATTTGGACACATGCCCTGACAATAGATAACCTGAATTAAGACAATATTGTTAAAAATCATGCCTAAATGATTGCAATGTAAGTGGAAATACCTACTCCACTCACTTAGTTAATCATAACAGCATATTTCTCAAAAGAAAGACAGTACAAAGTTTCTCTCTGCATCTGTAGAAGATGCTGGCACACAAATCAAATGTGTTGCTCAGCTTGTGCTGGACATGAGCTGAAGGAACCTGAAACAAACTGCGATTTCGTATTTCATAGTTTTCTTAACTACTGAATATGCAAAATCCACTGTATATATGCAAACTATTTTAATGGCTCACTTCTCTTGCTATTACTACTCCAATGAACCTTGCAGGAAACAATCTAAAATGAATCTTTCAAAACAACTCTGGAAGAAGCCACAAAATGTCACTACAAGAAAGGCCTAACCTGGACTCTTTTATAATGATTCATTCCCTTACAGCAGTGATTTGTTTCCTTTAAAAAAATTATTCTATTTTATTGAAACCATAACTTGGATGGAGAAGTGGAAAATAAAACTGAAATTGTTTAATTATCACTTCACTTCCAGGACTAGCCCAAACACACCTCCAACACATGATATTCAGGCTTTACTGTGACCTAACTCAGAACCAAATAGTTCCATACTCCATCAGAACACTCTCTCTCTCTCTGACCTTCCAGCCTCCTTTTAGGAAGAGTCCTCTTTTGGAAGAACAGAATCACAACAAATGGAAGGGAAAAACATTTATTTCTCTTCAATTAATGCTTGTATTACAGAATCATAGAATGCTTTGAGTTGGAACAAGTCTTTAAAGGTCATCTAGTCCTACCCCAATGAACTGGGCAGCATATATGTAAACTCCATATATATGGTGACTTGCACCTCCATGGGCACCCCCTTGCCGTGGGGGAGGAGCTTGCATGCCCTTGTGAGCTTGTGAGCTATGCTGGCGGTGGCATGTGGCTCCATTAGGGTCTCCCATGACAGACAGGTCACAACTGAAGGGTCAGACAAAGTGTGTCCATGAGCAGGATGGGCTCAGTATCCTTCAGGCAACCATCCTAGGAGAAGGACAACTCTAACTGCAAACCCAGGCAGATGAAGCTCATTTAGCCTTGTAAGGCCATCCATCTAAGAGAAGGATACTCCAACTAAACCTACATCCTGAGGACTTCACTGTCACTGTGCAAGCTTGCTGGGCCCTGGCAGATGAACCATAGGAGTAAAGGGTGGGGCCAGTTCCGTGAATGCTGTGCCTCACCTAAAAAACCACTGCACAGGCTTGAGGGATAAACCCACCCATGTAAAGCCCCTGCAGCAACAGGCAAGGGACGAATGGGCAGGGGAAAGGTTCACTGGAAGCTGCAGACCCAACCCTGCATGCAGGTGGCTCAGGACATCGGTTGCTCGAGACTGACCCAGGAGATGACAGTCTTGTTCGGCAGCATCCTGAGTGACCATGCAGCCTTTTTCAAGGAGAGCACTGCTTTCTTCACATGGAGAGGAGCCTAGCTAACCAAAGGTCATCTCCACCCCCCCCGTGGTTGGCTACCCGTGGTCAACAGGCACCTTCTGATGCAGTCAAAGACAAAGAGACAAAGGCATACACCTGCCTCTAAGAGTGTGTTCAGATTGACACTCACTTGTTGGAACATCAGAACCATGCTTGATATAGTGGACAGTGGGCATCCTGAGCGTCATTCTGCTCTAATTGCCCACAAACTGTCACAACTTAACATCATGTTAAGTTGCTCATCTTCATGTGGAAGGCAGTCTTAAAGAACATGGTGCCATCTACACTATTGGTCAGGCAAACCCAAAACCAAAAGACACCTTTGAGGAGTTGGCTTCCTGACTAAAAACTCCAATGCCTCCAAACTTGAAAATCTGTGGACAGGTCATTCCGATTGCATTATTTCCTTACGCCTCCCACTACACAACAAGCAACATGTTGTTCTCTTCAGTATATTTGCCCCAAACCTCCAAGCTAACCAAGCAGAAAAAGTCAAAAGTCAAAAAGACACTGACCTGCACTGCCTCACCCAAAAGGTTCCTGCAAGTGATAAGATCATAATCCTTGGTGACTTCAACACCAGAGTAGGAAAGAACTATGAAGCCTGGAAAGGAGTAGTAGGTAAGCATGGTGTTGGAAACTGCAATGACAATGGACATCTCCTGCTAGAGTTTTGTGCTGAGCAGCAGCTCACCATCACCAACACTATCATCCAACAGAAAGACAGCCTGAAGACAGCCTGGATGCACCCTCGATCCAAGCACCGGTACCTCATCGACTATGTCTGAGTGCGCCAGAGAAATGTTCACTGTGTCTGTCATACCTGAGCGATGCCCAGTGCAGAATGTCATACAGACCACTGCCTTGTGCCACGCAAACTTACCCTCTACTTTAACCCCAAACCTATGAGTGGGTGGCATCCCCAGGAGGAGCCTTAAAGTTAACAATCTTCAAAAAGATTCAGTGAGAAACAGCTTCCAGGTAAACCTTCAAGCTAGACTTTTAGATCATCCCATAGATCCCTCTCCTAAAGCACTTTGGCAACACATTAAAAACAGCATCCTGCAGTCCTCTGAAGAATCCCCAGGGTTCTCCTCAAAGAAAAACAAAGACTGGTTTGATGAAAACAACCAGTCCAAAAACAAAGAGATCCAAGAATTGTTGACAAAGAAGAGAACTGCTACTCAGCACAGATGGACAAATGCTTCTCCCAGAAAAAACCTCCATCCTCAACCGATGGTCTCAACATTTTTAGACTCTCTCCAGTGCCAGCCATGTAGTCCAAGGCTCAGCAGTTCAGCACATTACACAACATTTGGTGAAAACTGAATTGGACATAGCCCCTACTTTGGGAGAGACTCTTACGGCCATACAGCAGCTGAAAACTGGCAAGGCAGCTGGGGTTGATGGAATTCCATCTGCAGTATGGAAACACGGAGGCCAAGCACTCCATGCTAAATTTCATGAGCTCCTTGTGAGTTGCTGGGAACAAGGCGTACTACCACCAGATCTCCATGATGCAGTCATCATCACCCTGCACAAGAAGAAAGGAGAAAAGTCAAACTGCTCCAGCTACCGAGGTGTAACTCTGCTCTCCACTGCTGGAAAAATCCTTGCAAGAATACTTTTGAATAGATTAGTCCCTGCTACAGCAGACAAAGTTCTAAATGAAAGCCACAGATCTCATGAAACTCTCATGCTGCTAATCATAAACAATTTAAAGGTATCTAAAAATAAAAACCTTTGTAGTTTTAGACTCTTTGTCCTTTATGAGGGTTTTTTCTTCAATAGGAGTGTCAATTTGGGTTAAGAAATAAATTTCTAATAAAGGAATTATAAAATGCAAAACCATCTCAATAATTCCATTCATATTTTCATAAAAATATTATGAAATATTATATAAATATTATATAAAAATATATGTATGTATGTGTGCCCTGTCCTGTAAGTATTTACTGCAGCATAGCTGCAGAAGAGGTTTATACCCTCATCATGCACTTTTGTGGACAGCTACATCAAACAAATGTGCAAAGAGGATTGAGACCCATCACAGAGCTGTGATGGAGCACCTACCCCAAGACTGATATAGCAACACCAGTAAAAACTGAGCTTTATGCCTACTGCTTATTTCATGAAGAAAACTGGCTTGCTATGTGTTCATACTGTAGACCTGGCCAAGCAGAGCTTTTCAGAAATCTTGTTGAATGATTGTCACTTCATACTAACGGAAGTTGATTTGTTAAATAATCTTTTTTAAAAATACAGTCATGCTTAATATACATACTGTTTTTGTGAAAAATCAAAAATTAAATATACCTTTTTTTCCTGATTCTATGAAAACCAAGTACAACCCAAACTATTTCCTATCCTTCTGAATACAATTGCTCAGAATATCACAGAAGATAAAAGCCATCCTATGGAAAAAGAGCAATGAGGCTACAGACAGAAGCAGAGAATTGTGGTCTGCAAAGTAACTACTAACACTGCAATGAGCTCAGTACAGCACTGTTATACAAATGCCTTAGCAAGTGCTTGTAAATCATCCACAATAGATACCAACACTTTCAAAGCAGACTGCAAGTTGTTTCATGCAGTTTGGTTTAGGTTCCAGTTTTTAATAAAACATGGCTGCTGTACTTCAGCCTGAAGTGCATCTGATAGGGACACTGTTCTTTCAAGGCTTTTGCCTTATTCTCTAAATAACATTCATTCCAATGCTCCTCTATGTGATTATTTATTTAGATGCTCTTTTAGTCTATGTAGATATACAGAAAATTAACAGGTACCCACCCAGAACAGAAGAAACAAAGAATGTTTCCCATTTTGCCCGTGCCTCACATACAGGAAAACACACAGAAATGCAATTAATCTTTTTTTTCCAAGTGTATGCTTCACCCAAATGGCTCTAGGTCAAATTAAAACCAAACTAGCACAAAACCTAAGTGGTTACCAGTCCCACAGTCAGGTGTACTGTGATTTGGGCTTACCAGTAGACAAGATAGAGATGGAGACAAGATAACAAAACCAGGCCAAAGGCAGCTCTGTAGTTTCCTGAACTGCATACTTAATACCTGTGTCATTTAGTCCCCTACTACAAGAGATCTCAGTATTCGAGGATACTCATGGTATATTCATGTTTCCTTACTCAGTGTCTATTTGTACTAGTAATTTGCCTCTTATGTTACACAGAGGATCATTCTGGGTGCTGACCTCTCATGCTGGTTGGGTGCTGCTGCCTCCAATGCTATCGCTCTGCCCTGTCACCTGGTGCTGGGTTTACCAGCTGCAGATGTCTCTTTATGCCTGGGCAGGGTTTGGCAGGTTCAGACCAGCCCATGCTGAGGAGGCATAGGCCAGTTGCTGGAAAGGATGAGCAGTGCACCCATGTCTGACAGACAACACTCCTTGACATCCTATGCCAACACAGATGAGTTCCTTTGGGATTGGCAACCCTGTTTAACCTTGTGCTAGACCAGAGCAGGTGACTGCTTGGACTGCCACAATCCAGTCTCAGCCAGGCAGCAACCAACAGCTGAAAGACAGCTTAAGAAATGGACTGTTAGCGTCCCTCATCTCTAGCTACTGGAGTTTCCACGTAGCTCATCTTGAATAATATAGACTGGACAGAACATACAAAGGATCAGCCTTGTTTAGAAGAGCACACTTTGAAAACTCAAAGCATCAGGAACAGCAACTGAGGGTCAGGAGATACTACTGGATGCCTGGTTCTCCCACGAGCGTAGACCTGCGGTGCCTCTCCTTGTAAGCATTTCATTCTCTCTCACGTTGTGGACTGTTTCAAGACAGCAGCAGTTAACACAGAACCACTCTCATGCTACGTGGCTCATGCATCCCAATCAGTACTGATGCTGGAGATGGTTCTCATCTTGCCAGCTCAGAGACCATGGGTTAAAGCCAGGAGGGAGTCCTCCAAAACACAGTGGGGTTTTGGACTGTTTATTGATGGTAGGTAGAGGCAGCCGCTGGAGCACAACTCTTACACCAATTAGTCTCCAATACCATGTCATCACAACAGCTAAAAGGATTTTGTAGGAAACTCTCACATGTGTGATTTTTGCTTCTTGTCCCAGAAGGCATCTAGAGATTGAACAAAGCACTAAGATTACCTCAAGACACACACTACACAGGCATATAAATGTATGAATTTCTTGTTAACTCAGTAGAGCTGAATTTCAGGTCAGAGGTACCTTTTCAGTAATTCTACCCCTTTTTTCTACACTGTTTTTGCATTTTTTGCAACTGATTGTTCAAACACAGAAAACACTTTTATGCTAACTCTCCTAGAAGAATAAAGAGTATAAAATGTACAAATAGGTTTCAAGGTTTACTTGCCACATCAATGTACTCACCTCTCAGTAATGCTACTGTAGATTGCTTCTTAGCAATTCCTATTTGACAAGAACCAATAAATTTACAAGGAAACAATTTTACTGCTAAATCAGTATTTCCTTTGAAAAAACCGCAAAGGTAGCTCGTATTTAGCAATTTCCAGTATGCACTGTAACTCCATACAGCAATCACCTTTTGTTAACACTGCTTTTAGTCATAGCTTATAACCAGTGAATATTTTATATTTAACAATGATTAAATGTACAATAGTAATGAATTCATTGATATGCTTTAGATTTGATAGTTTAGATCATGTATGAATCTCTGTAGCATCTCAAAGTATTAAAGATAACTTAATTTGACATATAAGACGTCTAATATATGATAACCCACAATCATTTACTTTCTGAACACTAAACTTATGAATGCCACTATAATTCAAATGCAAAATTAGAAACCACAGATAGACTAAGAATCATACAAATAATATCAAGTAATGAAAACTGATCAGGTTCTACTAACAAAAAAAAACCATCCTAAGATTGGGGTACATTCTGTCATGAACTTGCAATATAGAAACAAAATGCACAGACAGTATTCAAGTAAAAGAATATCTACTAACTTCTCTTGCTAGGCCCTGGAACAGGCTGGACAGGGCACTGGTGGAATCACCATCCCTGGAGGGGCTTAAAAGAGGGGTACATGTGGTGCTCAGGGACATGGTTTATGGTGGACTTGGCAGTGCTGGGTTAACAGCTGGACTTGATCATCTTCAAGGTCTTTTCCAACCAAAACAATTCTACAGTTCTACTATTACTGGGTAACTTACAAGAAACAAGGCATTTTCCATATTTAAACGCTCTTAAGTAGATACCTTTAATTCTCTATAAAATAGGCCCCAGTTTGAAAAACATCTTAAAGTGAGACAAATGCAATATGCTCTAAATAGATACAGCAACAACTTCATCTTTGCCTTGCATTTTTATTAGTAAAGAAACAAAAGCTCAGCAATTTGTCTGCTTTTTGCCCATTTATACATTTCCATACAATGTTTTGAACAGCTGGAAAAGATCTGAGCAGCATATGAAATGCTGGAAAAACCTCAGCAGATGCAGAAAGACATCAGTGAGTCCTTTTACACCAGGGCTCACACACACGCACAAGCCCATTTGCTCTGTGAGAAGGACAGAAATATTAAAAATGCTCGCAACAACCTAAACGTTCACCAGTCCTCCAAAGGTCCTGTTTAACAGCTGATTATACTATCTCTTTGTCAAAGAGATAAGGATGTCAATTAAAACCATCTATGGGCTCCATCCACAGCCTGATGAATTACATTTAAAGGCTCTCACTAGCTCCAGCAGCCATTAGATCAAGTTCTAGCTGAAATAAAACTGTTATGACCCGGGTAATGGGAGCAATGCTTTAGAACCACCTTCCAGCCTCTCCAATGCCATATTTTTCTCAATCTCCACAAAACAAAACTGAAAAGGTGTAACAAGTGCAGTTCATCTTATAGTTAAATAGGAGTGTGTGTCTTGCCTAAGGTAATTTCCATTAAAAATTAGTTAGGATATAAAATTTGGTAACTTCGGTGAAAATTAAAGTTAATTTTCCTGTCCACTTCATGAGACTGATATGCCTATCATAATAATTACTGCTTAATTTATTGCCAGATGTGTAGAAAGCATATTCCTACTTCTTAAAAACCAAGCAAGCTGCAAATTTTTAGGCTGTTTTTTCAGCATACATTAGGTGAGATGAATTCCCAGCATTGCCCAGTCCACTGTAAGCACAACATAAAGTTTTCCTGAGTAGAACAAACATTTGCCTTGTCTATTGTTCAGTGTACTGCTGTATTAATAACCTCTTGAAAATAATAGTATAAATACAAAGAGTCACAGGTTATGATAACAAAATTTCCAAAGAGCAAAAGGACTATGAATCAAATCTGAGCTATTCATCCAAGTCTGCAAGCAGGCTCCTCTAAGTGCCCTGGTAGTCAAAAGGTGGGAGTCAAAAGTGATCTTCAAACTTCCAGTGCTGCCACCTAGGAGCCAGGAGCAAGCCACCCAGCAGACACAAAACAAAACAAAAACCAGAAAACAAAACCAAAGCCCAGATTAACCCTCCATCAAGTGCAAAGAAAGCATGGTTTCATAATTAGGCAGACTATTCAAATGATGGGATGCAACAAAATGCAAGACAAAAACCTGTCCTCTCATTCTCCACCCCAGCCTGGCAGGCAGCTTTAGTTTTCTATGACCAGGACACTCGTTAAGCACTGATAATAACTGGAAGACCAAACCTAAAACCCTTATGTGCATGCTTTAATTTGTACTTCTATAAAATCTGAAAGGCACATGAGCACAGGAATATTATCTACCTGGTAAGATAAAAAATCACCACAAAACAGTTACCAAATTCTTTTTCTTCCTGTAGTTCTACTTCACCCAAACAGCACAATTCTTGTTTTGCATTGTTACATAATTCTTATAACCAAACCATATTTCACAGCTCTGTGAAACAAAGGTAAGATTTCTGAGCACCGAAGAAAAAACATTATGTAAGTTTTAGCCCCCAGATGACAAGATTTGTTTCTGCAGAACTTTTCAAGAGCACTGTATCTTCTCCTACTTAAAATTTAGTAATTCTATTTAAAAAAATCAAGTTCTCTAAGCAGGCTTGTACTGAAATGTACACGATGCTAGAAATGCTAAGCTCTGACTGTGTTTCAGAACAACTGCATCATCGTCATAGTGACAGCTTTAAGAGCTCTCCTGGAATGAAAAAAAAAAGCCCCTGAAGCCTTTCCAGCAACAACCAAAGTGAGCTGCAGAAAATCCCTCCCAGCTAGAAAACTCACATATTTGTTTTTACTGACACTAAGAAAAGAGGAAAAAGCAACTAATTACCAGATTATTAAATGTAATCTTACCTGGGTCCAGTATTCAGACATATAAAACTTCAGCCATGCTTCATAGTACAAGATAAACGCAGTCATTTTATTGAGAAATCTGAGCTCTGGGCTTCAAATTTTATCCCTCCAAAGAGATATTCTATGATTAGTCGGATCACTCATCACATTCATATTTCTCAGGAGTAAACATGCTTATAGATTTTCCAGCTGAAGTTCCTTTGCATGTGAAAAATAATTTCATTAAAAGATACCCTTACATACTTAATTTCAGATTTTGTTTTTTGTAATCTCTCTTGCAAGTCACATGTTTCAGAAAACCTCTGACGTGCGCATACAGAACTGCAGATCCAGCAAAGATACTTTGGGGTTTCTTGTTGAGCCACACTAGCGTGCATTAACTCCAAAACGGCACACTCATCTCTGCTTGTTACTATGGCCACACCATATGTCACTCTTGCATTTCTTTCTGGACCAGCTTATGACAGGCCTAGGTGCTTCCTATTATGGTGCCTGCAGCAGCACAGCATGCATCTGCAGCAGCAGCAGCAAAGAGAGCCAGCAGCCACCACAGAGGTGATCAGAATGCAGCAGAGGATGGAGATGCTGAAGAATCTGAGCATGCTCCCTGGAACACCATACACATACAAGGGAGGCATTGAAACAGCTTACAAGGTATACAAATAATGCATCTGGATTTGGCTGAAAGTCCTTTTAACTCCAGTTTTCTGTGTCACTAAAAGCTGAACATGGGTAAGTTAAGGCTAAGAAGGGAAAATCCCCAGGAACCCCACCTCTAGAAAGCAAAATAAATAATACATTTTGCAAGGTCTCATGTACCTGTCTGTCCCCTGGTTCTGAGATGCTGCTATTGAACATCAAACCATTGAACATTGTAATTCACATAACACAAGCACAGTAAATAATAACCTTAAGAAACCAGCTCATCATTCACTTTCAAATGTAATTTCAGTATAACATAGATTGCTTCATTCTGTCAGCTACTAAATTAAAAACATTTTTGTGCCTTATGTGTACTAGTAATAGAAATCCCTTTGTACATGAGGAAAACATGGCCAAAACCAAAGGTATGGCAATACTTAACACTACCCATGCATCACTTACAATGTATCAGGTCTTATCCACCATTAAGTTACCCATGCCATGTTTGTGGCAATAGCATTTACCAAACATAGCCAATGATTCCTGATACTGCTGACATATTCAGGAACTCCAGCCACCTGCAAAGCCCAGCAGTAGCAAAACTTGGAGCCCAGTCATTATCCTTCAAAATCATATTGAGAAGCCCATAGTAAAACCCCTTTTCTCTAGGAAAAAAATCATTAAATATTAAAAAAAAAAAAAAGTGTCTCTTTTCTAGACTATCTTGCCCATTTTTGCCTTTAAAACATGCTCAAAGATGCTCAAGTTCACAATCTGTACTGGGCAGACTGTGTTTCAGTTGTTTCTGCTCTTTAATCTCTCTCTTGCTGTATTAAACAAAGAGCACTACCTTGCCATTACTGTTTTTAATGCACTAGCCCCTACTGTGTCTTCTATTTACAACTCTTTCCTCCCGGCATACTCTTTCCAGTATGCCCTGGATGAAGTTTAAAGAAACACTGATAAAGAGCATGGTGAAAATATAACCATGGGTGTTTACCGCTTCTTTGTTAGCTCTGAAAAACTAACTGCTTCCTTAGGATCAGTTAATGAGGCTGGACATCCATAAATCCATGGGGGTGTAGGGAACTGGCAGATGTCATTGCTAGGCTGCTCTCCATCATCTTTGGTAACTCATGGAGAACAGCAGAGGTGCCTGAGGACTGGAGAAAAGCAAATGTCACTTCAGTCTTCAAGAAAGTCAAGAAAGAGGACCCAGGTAACTACAGACCGGTCAGTCTCACCTCCATCCCTGGAAAGATGATAGAACAACTCATTTTTGATGCTGTCTTCAGGCATATCAAGGACAAGAGGCTTATCAGGAGCAGTCAACATGTCTTTACCAAGGGGAAGTCATGTCTGACCAACCTGATAGGATGTAACTAGATGTATGGATGATGGCAGAGTAGTGGACATAGTCTCTCTTGCTTACACTAAGGCATTTGATATCGTCTCCCAAACCATCCTTGGAGCTAAACTGAAGAAGTGTGTCCTGAATGATCGGGCAGTGAGGTGGATCAGGAGCTGGTTGGAGGACAGAATCCAGAGAATTGTAGTCAACGGGATGGAGTCTAGTTGGAAGTCTGTTTCTAGTGGAGTCCCTCAAGGGTCAGTACTGGGACCACTACTATTCAAAATATTTATTGATGACCTGGATGAGGGAGTAGAGTGTCTTCTCAGCAAGTTTGCTGATGACACAAAGCTGGGTGGAGCGGCTGACACTCCAGAAGGCTGTGCTGCCATTCAGAGGGACGTAGAATTGGAGAATTGGGCAGGGAGAAATTTAATGAATTACAAGTCCAAGTGTAAAATCTTGCATGTGGGAAAGAACAACCCCAGGTACCAGTATAGGCTGGGGACTGAGCTGTTGGAGAGCAGCACAGGTGAAAGGGACCTGGGGATGCTGGTGGATGGAAGGATGACCATGAGCCAGCAATGTGCCCTTGTGGCCAAGAAGGCCAGTGGCATCCTGGGGTGCATTAGAAGGGGGGTGGCAAGTAGGTCGAGAGAGGTTCTCCTCCCCCTCTACTCTGCCCTCATAAGACCACATATGGAACAATGTGTCCAGTTCTGGGCCCCTCAGTTCCAGGACATGGAACTTGAAAGAATCCAGCACAGAAAGACCGAGACGATTAAGGGAATGGGACATCTCCCTCATGAGGAAAGACTGAGGGAGCTTGGTCTCTTCAGCTTGGAGGAGAATGAGGGGTGACCTCATCAGTGTTTATAAATATGTAAGGGGTGAGTGCCAAGAGAACAGAGTAAAGCTTTTCTCAGTAGTGACTAATAATAGGACAAGGAACCATGGTTATAAACTGGAGCATAGGCAGTTCCATATAAACATTATGAAGAATTTTTTCACTGTGAGGGTGACAGGGAACTGGAACAGGATGCCCAAGGAGGTTGTGGAGTCTCCTTCTCTGGAGACATTCAAAGCACACCTGGATGCATTCCTGTGTGACCTGCTACAGGTGACCCTGCTTTGGCTGGGGGTGTTGGACTAGATGATCTTTTGAGGTCCCTTCTAACCCCTACTTTCTACGATTCTATGATTGTGTCAGTGAAAACACCATCCCCATGAATCATATCCTCACTTGGCAAAAATTACTCTGTCTACACCACGAAAATCGCAGCTTCTACATATAAGAAACTTCTAGAATGAGGCACCTTTCAGTTTACATTTTACAGGATATAATATACACTGATACTTTGGGAAAGACTAAGAAAAGTATTTAGCACCTTAATTTCTTGCAGTTACAGTAACTTCCTCAGTACCAAATGGTGCAGTGCTGCCTTCTTGAATCTATTGCCTGGTAACAGTATAAAACAAAAAAGTGGCATTTACTGATAGAATTCTACCTATCCATTTGATAGTCCTCTGCTTAAAATTTGATTTACAGTAATTATAACGTAAGTGTTAGTAATTTTGCTCTTGGCCATTAGAAAACATATCTCCGTTCTGAATTGCAAAAATCGTGCCTATGAAAATTTTGTATCTCAGACAGCACTATGAGACTGTAATTCTGGGCAAAATTATTGTACAGTCAACTTTGTCCACAAGGAGGTCAGACAGCCTGGTGCATTAACTCCTGCTTGAACAGGTCCTTTCAATCATGTAAACTAATCAAATTAAAACCCACAAATTGGTATATCCATCAAACACTACTCCTGTCCTTATTTACCTGGGGAATAAGACTGGTGTAGTAAAACAGTCACAAGGTTGCAGTTAACTGTTCAAATTTTCTCTAAGTTCCAGTTGTTAAGTTCAGACTAAAATGAACTTTTCTTTATTGCATATTCCTTTAAAAAACTTCAATACAAACTTCAGACAAAAACAAAATGACACTGGTTAGTATATGGTACCTATGAACACAGGAAGGCAAAAGCCAGCATTAACACGTTTAATTAAGAGAGGGAGAATGATGGAGCTTGAAAACTAGCCTGGACTAGTGCATATGAAAGAAACCACCACCTCATTAATATTTTGCCAGCATCTAGAGCTGATGAGACTGGATTGTATTCTGATGCTAAGGAAAACTGCTAATGAGTGATCTTTCTAGCTGAAAACCTAACTTACACATGAATGTATGCAGGGAGAGCAGGGAGTCCTGCCACTGAGCTGTGCCATGCAAACACTAACTGGACAGCATGGCTGAACACATGAAAGTGGCACAAGATACTCTGAAGTATGTTTCCAGACTTGGACTGCCACTAAATGTATCTTAGCTGATCCATCTCAGTTCCCCATCCCACAAACCAGAAATACCCCTGGTCTGTTAATGAAGTGGCATGAATGCCACAGTACTATCAGTGCCGCACAGCACAGGCAATTTCTTTTAAACATAGCTTGCAGAACACGGAGATGTAAAAAAGACCCTAAAGATCTGTGTTGTTTCACAGATGAAGAGCTAACTCAGGTATTGATGCTACATGCTTTACATTCTAAGCTGTTTTAAATATATCCATAACCTACTTCCATACTTTACAAACCAATCAGAAACTATCCTTTACCAGGAAAGATGAACTATTACTATACAAAACTATTTATATTACTTGCAATTCTTTCCCTTCCCAAATAAAACCACTAGCGAAAATGCATAAACCAACAGCCTTTCCTATAGTAGTAATGAGCAGAGGCATTAGTTAAACATTGTCTTGCTGGGAGACCTGTCAGACTAACTTGGTTAGCTCAGTTTCATTAGCTGGTCTTACAGTAGCAGTTTATAACCTAATTAATAGAAGTAGTAAGCTGTTGAAATTTTATTTGTAGATAAGCTTATGAACAGGTCCTGCACATCAAGCTTGATTTAGTGTCACTCCACTGCATGTGATTTATGGCAGATTATACTTTAAGGCAGAGTATACTATTGCCTGTGCAGCTGCATTTCCACACCTGGAGAAGGCAAGCAGAGCCAACGAGACAAAAAACTTGCATTATCACAATGGTGTCTCCCTTGGCTGCAGATTCGGATGAAGCAGCAGTTCTCATCACAGCACGGCTCCACCACCTGGCATGCGGCAGGCAACCACAAGGAAGCTGCAGCAGAAATGCTCAGAGGTGAATCCCAGCTCAAGAGGCAGGTGCTGGCGAGTGCCCTGCTGACATGGGTTCAAGGCACAATGAGTAGCATCAGTTTCCATCATGCCTCAGCTTGCCTATATTCAATTTCGCAGCCACAAAGGGTACTGGCTGCAAGACAGCTAGAACCAGGATCTATTTCCATTGAGCTATATTTTATCTTAGAGAAAAAAATAAACAAAACAAAAGAAAACAACAACAAAAAAAAATCAAACCCAGGTACACCCATCCATAACACACTTAATTCTATGGTAAGTCTCCTAAACACAGAAAGCTTGCACAGATGACACCCAAATTCCCACTCATGGAACTCAGACAGAACACTTTCTTAGTGCAGGTTCTTTGAGGCAGAGGCTGAACAGATATTTCAGCAAACACATTTGTTGTACCAAAACATTATGTAACAGCAGAAGCTGCCCCTTGCTGGAAACATAAAATTCACTTAAAAGAAAATTTTTTTTAAAAATGGCCACTGCTCGACAATATGTTTCATATCTTACAGTCTAAACTTTATTACAGCAGCATGCTATTATGAACACAATACAGAAGTTCTTGGCTCTAAATACTGCAACAAGGAGACAAGAATTTAGATACTCATCATGCTTTCCAGTATCCTGGAGTGCCACCTTTTTTATTAAGCAAAAAGTTAAGAAGTACTCATGTCCATTAAGCCATTTCCAAGTAAAACCTTTGAAATAAATAAAAAAAAAACAAAACCCCAAACAAAAGAAACGGTTTCTGGGGGTTTTTTGTAACTGGAAAGGCACAGTAATGTTTGCATTTTAAATTCAAATAATTCAACTGCAGGAAAAATGTCATAATTTTCACACCTTCTTTTATGGTCATTGAAAGTAAAGTTATTTTTCCACATCAGGTCTTAGTTATTTACTCCACAACATTTTGCCTATATTATTCTGTGCCGTTACACTAAAAGGAAATAATCTTTCATACTGTGGCATCTCCTATAGTCAAAGAAGCTACTAGATGGGCTGTTTGTATTCTGGTATGGACCATTTGCTTATATTTATGGAAAAAATTATGAAGTTATCAGTGATTAGAAAGTTATGCAATCTTAGAAGAAGCTAAAAAGCTGAAAAAAATGTTAAATCATAGGAACTCTCAGAGAGGCATTCCTTTTATGCAGCAGTTACATCCAAGATGTTAAGCACCAGTGAACGAGAAACACAGAAATCAATGATTTTTTCTAAAATTTAAAGTACAGATTGAATCTGTGGGATGAAGTGTTCCTTACTTATTTTGGAGCTTTTGAATTCCAGTGTTACTTGTATTGACCATTATGGGTCAACTCTACACTCCCTTCCACTAGTGCAGAACTGCAGAGTCTGTACAGCATACTTCTGCTTGAGAAGAACCCCCGTGAACAGTGGAAGGGGATCACCCATCACAACAGTAAGGATGTTTCGAAATCACAATTGACACACTCTGTGTCATGGCCCAAGGAGGTGAGTAGCTGCCATCATGAACCCATACAGGAAGGGTCTGCTCACAACTCAGGATACCTGGTGCCTTACCCCCACATTCACTTCTTTCTCAGCAACAGACCTACAGCCCTACCATACCACCACAGCCCCCACTTAATATGGATGCAGAAGAACAGCCTTTTCCTATTGCCTTTTCCTATTTTTGTCAATCGACACCAACCCAACAGCTCCTGCAGAAGCAGCACATTTGCACGGAAGATTCAGCCACTGCCAAACTGGCACCACTGCTCAATCCACTTGTTTCTGAGAAGATGGAAGTGTTCATAAGTGATAAGGAAGAGCTAGTTCAAGCCATCTGCATGGTGACAGTAAGTTTCACCCATTATCTTGCTGCAGCACGCTCTTGAACAATACAGCCAGCAAAGTGATATCTCTCGCTTACACATATACCACTCATCACTGTGGTTACCTGAGGGCAAGCCTGCTGTTCTCCAGAAGCAGGAATAGTCATACATGGGACCAGGTAAGGTCAAGCACAGTGAATTGCACTTGAGCCCAGAGCCTCAAAATCCCTTTAGTCTGGTTTCAGCATGGAAAAGGAAGAGTATGCCTGTGAAAGTAGTCCTTCCCTGCCTCCACAGTTCTCTCTTCCTTTCCTCTGGTAATGAAGCACAACAGAACATTAACAAATATTCATTAATTCAAAACCAGCCTCACCACTTTATCAGTATCCCTTTACTCTCTTTGCTGAAACTGAATCCTTAATGAATAAAAAATTTCCTGATGCTGCACTCAACAAGCTTTTGCTTGCTAACAGCTGCCCCTTAATTATAATCTTCAGCAGAAGCAGCACTCTAAATAGCTAACCATATTCTCAGATTTTCTTAGAGAGATCTGGGAAACTAACACCCTATTGAACTATCATGACAGCCAGCCAGGTGCAATGGCATTGCCAGACATCATGTAAGAGGACTGTCACACACACACACAAAAAAAAAACCACATCAAGTTTTTCATCTGGATAGCCAAAGTCTTTAAATCTGAGAAGCCAGAACAAAGATGCTGCCTGCTCTCAAACAATTTAGTCATGACAACAAAGTTATTTTCTACTGTTAAGTTTCCAACACGTATTTTTCATGCCCAATAGCTTAAACTCAAGAGAATGACTGGTGCTTAAATCCTCGATGGATACAAGAACATTATCTTGTCTCTTAATTTGAAACAGGTCATCAATAGGTAGCTATGACATAGAGGATACAATTTCACTCTGGCTGAACTTCCACATTACAGAGAAGTAGTGCAAAAAATAATTACACTCTTATGTCTGAAATGTTATTTCTGAAGACAAAATCCTAACTGCAAAATGAGCCCGTCCCCAAGGCTGGCAGCAAGGATTCAAAAAAGACAGTGTTAAAAACTGTTGAAAGAAGACTGAGCCAGTGACATGAGCTGTATCTGCTAGTTTTAGATTCAGCCCATTCAAGCTCCTACAAAATCCACCTCCATCAGAGCACGTAAGCTTTCCCATTGAATCAGACAAAGATAAAAAAGATGAATGAACTAAATTCAGAGTTGGAGCCTGTCATCATCTCCATGAATTCCAGCCATGGGGGAAATCCAGAGTGCTGCTGTCAGCCTTCCGGGAACACAATGCCACTTCTCCAGCCAGTGGCTGGAGCTTCTTAAGAGATACTAAGAGGCAGGAAGTACTTCTGGCAGCTGCTGTTGCCCCAGCAAGGGTCACATTGGAATGTGGGCAGCAGGGCTCTACCCTGCCTCTGGGGAAACACAGCAGAGCTAAAACAACACTTCTCTTTGAAGCACACTAGGAAATTTATTGCTTGGCTCAAATAATGGACCACATACAAGTTTAGGCTCACTCTTTCCCCAGGTATTATGTTAGTCAGTTCCCTGTTGCCTGTGTGAGCCTTTTAGCACTGTAAAGGAGGAAAGGAAAAATACTTTGTGGCAGCAGAAAAATGTGACTATGAAGCAGGTCAAATTGGTAAGGGACTACAGGAAGGAATATAAAATAAAAGTACCTCAACAGATTTCAAGTGGTCGTTCTTACCTGCAAGCATTTATTTAGTTTATATTAACTCTTTTTTACTAACAATAATTTCACTAGTATACAAGTTGGACAAAAGTAGTTTCATAGTCAACATGGTCAATCTAAATGAAACTTAAAACTTCTTAGCTTTGATTGCTAAAAAGGCTTCCTGAAGAAAAAGCATTCACGTAAGTTAATAGTAGGAAAAAAACATTAAACTAATTACCTTTTCCAAACTCTTGTTAATTAACAAAGGAACAAGATTGCCAAGTGCTATCATCTTTTATAAACTTAAAATTGAAACAGAAGGAACATGAACTGCAACTTTTTCCACATCTAAATTCAGGTACTCAGACACAAAGGCACACTAGGGATGTTTGCAAAATCATGATTGCAGAAGTGAAAATACACTTTTGAATATCAGTTTCATTTTAAGTAATCCTCTGTGTTTGACTAATCTACAATCAATGCCATGTAGCATAAAGTGATTGCTGCATCTTTCTTATTAGCATTCATCTATTTATTGTCTTCAACAGAGTAACTATCAGATATACTATCAGAGATTTGCACTAGATACTGCATATTGGAACAAGATAGTTCTCTTAGAGAAGTTAAAATCTATTAATTTTTGCTTTAATCTTATGTGGAAGAAAAAGAACAGTCACTTATTCTAAAACAAAAATATATATAAAAAATATATGCAAGTAAAAAAAAAACCTTTTACAAATATCCCTCTGCAACCTGTTTTTTTTCAGGTCATGTGTTTGTACAAGTGCCTCAAAGTGTGCCCGTGTTGAAAGTTAGAAATCACAATCAGCAATCCGGTACCCAAAAACCCTATGTTTTTCAACACAGAAATTAACCACAATTCAATTTGTCTGAAATTCATACAGGTTAGCAGCTCTGCAAAGCTGAACAGTTAAATACAGGCATCCAACTATGCCTTGGGATCCTAGATTTCATGACCCAGTTTGGTAAACTATTTCCCAAATTTCTTTCTGCATAACACATAAAAAACCAACAGAACCACAATCTACTGACATTAGCCCAATATTAAATCTACATGTTACAGAAAATCAGAGATAGGTCTTCAAAAATGACATTTTAGTTGACCAAGTTTAAAGTGTTTCTTCCTTATCTTCTAGTTTCAGAGCCTTTCAAGACTTTACAGTGTTTTTATAGGAGTATGAGCATGAGAGACTTCCTGCGATTTTAAAAACAGCTGGAATTCTCATTAGTATCCTATGCCAGAAGCTGGTAATTTAAGAAAACACCAGGTACTGCAAGTCCTTTCAAAATCAGTTTTCTTTCTGCAATCAGTATATTACAAATTACTCCTATGGGTGCACCACAGATCTATCCATCAGTTATCTAATGTGCAAAGCCTCCAGGCACTGGGAAATCTTAACATAGGGATGGCTGGAAATGGACATCTGGATATTACAGTCATCCTGGTGTGACTTTGGATGCCAAGCATTACATCTGGCTCCCTACACGGCTGACCTAGAACATGCTTTCCAAGTTTTTGGGGTTATATTTACTGTCTCAATGTGCCCCTGCGGGATTAGCTGGAGATCATAGAGAGCACCTACTGCTTCAAGCAAGTTTAAGTAGGGCAAAGAAGGATCTTTTCATCTGTCTTTGTCATCCTGCTTTCAGTCATCCAAAAGTATGAGCTTGCACAACATAGACTACTGATAACTGATTACAAGAAGCATCTAAACAAAATAAATATCCATGGATTGGGATATGCTAATGTTAGACATCCACACAGTAAGGGGATTTCACACAGATGCAATTGAACCTTCAGACTGCCAACTCACTGCACAGAGAGAACTCACTCCCTGGCCTACTCAAGGTGTTCAAGACATACAATGCTGCTTCTTGCTTGTAAGAGTTGGGGAAAAAAACAACAATCAAGGAAACCCAGAGAAAGGGAAAGAGGGAAACACAATGAGAAACCATGTTCTGTGTCAACAATGTCTCATTTCCTCATTTTCTCATCTGATTTTACAGGACTTTGTTCTTGGGATAGAGAACTGTGTACTCTTGAATATTAATGGCTGTGTCCTCAGCCTTGAGCACAGTTTCTCTACTTCTGCATCTCTATAAACTAAAATAATAATATAATTTACCTATATGCCACACAAATACCACAGGCTGCAGTTACCTTACAATAGGGAGGTGCTGTGCAAGGACCATATTTGTTTTAATACTCAGGAATACAATTATTTTTTAGAACAATGTGTGAGAATACCTAAAACTAAAATCCTCCTGAACTAATTTTTCCCATATTATTGTACAGGTTTGATGGTTTATATTCAAGATTGTTTACATTATGGTTAACAGCAATGACTTTTAAAAATTATTATTTGTTTAAACCAACCAAACAAACAAAACTAAAACACTGAAAAATGTCACAGTTTTGTATACAAGGGGGTCAGATTTTCCTAAAAGGCAGGGGGTGGGAGTTTACATTAAGAATTGAGTATTACCTGCCAACCAAACAGCAGCTATTCCTTCTCAATACAGTAATACCAGGTTCTTCCTAAATATTGTAACATGAAACAGTAAATAGCTAGAAAGTGCTTTAGATATGTACATCTATATCTGATGGATTAAGCAGGCTGAAGCAATACATTACTGTAATATAAAAATTCCAGTTCTGATGTAAAGCTTGGAATCCTTATTGACTTGCATATTAACTATGAAAACTAGGCTTACTGTATACACCACATCAACTCCTTGTCTTCATGATTTTATGCTGGAAACAACAAGAACAAAACTTTTTTCTGAATCCTTTTCATTTGAATAAATACGTGTGGAAAATGTTAATCCTGTCATCTATGACAAACAATTCTTTAACTAGTTCAAACAAATACAAACAAAATAGAGCATCAGATGCAGCATGCTTGTGTTTACTTGAAGATGCAAAGGAGTTGTCATGTTTCATTTTAAAAACAGATCTTTAGAAATATCTGAATATACTTGACAAAACTTAAGATGCACTGATTCACAATTAGTTCTATCTTATTCTGAAAAGAGCTTGCTTGTTCATAAAACATTCTGCAAGTCCTATCAGGTTTAAGGAGGTAATAAATACATAACTGAAGAAAGTTCAGGATCATGTGAAGAAAGAGTGGCTCTAAAGACATCACAAGTCAGGGAACCATCTGGTTCCATAAGCCTTACAGCAGCCTTTATAAGTTTTAACTCCAAAAATGTAGCTACATATTGTCTGCAAACCAAAATCATAAAAAGAAGCGTACTTATGAATGGAGCACATGGAAACTCTTCAAACTGCAAAACAAACGCGCGCAGCACAGGTGCCAGCACCTAGCCGCTGTCTCACGCATCCTCAGGGATGCAGTGAAGGGCACGCTCTGCCTCAGAAACAGGACTGGGGATCAAGGTGCCTGTGGTGACCGCACCTCGGTTCTGAGCGCGTTCTTCCATAACAAATAGCGTTGCGAGAGCCGTCAGCATCACTACTTACAAATGAAACGCCGTCTGAATTTCCACTGGGATCAAAGGATACCTTTTTCACCTTCTCAAGCTACTTTCTACACCATTTTCTGGGAGACACCCCCAGTTCGGAATGGAATGCTGTGAAAGGAGCAACTGAGCGGATGATTTCCAGCAGCCCAAACTAGCCTGGTTTTGTTTTTTAACTCAGACACACCGAGAAAGAGTGCAGCCTTCCAAGAACCTGCATCACTTCGACAACTTACCCTGAAATTTAAGCAAACTGCCTACAAACCGCAACCAAAGCCTTCCACACACGCACGGGCGCTAAGGAATCACTTCCCGCAGCAGGTTTCCCAGCCCGGGGCACCTGCCCCCACCGGACCTCTCCCGCCGACACGGGGATGCGTGCCCGGGGGAGCCCCCGCCGCCTGCATCTGCGGCCCCTCCGCACCCTCCCCAGACCAAGGCGACCCCCGCACCCGCACCCGCCCCCCGCGGTAGGAAGAGCCGAGGCGGGCTTCTACCTTGTTCGAAGCCATTTCGCTGACGGAGTGCCTGGTCTGCAGGGTCTCCAGCTGGTCCAGACACCAGTCCAGCTCCTCCAGGGTCTCGCTGGCCAGTTTTTGGTAGGCCTCCTCTGCGAAGAGACAGAGAAAGGCGTACTCAGTTCGCAAGCGAGACCCTGGAGGAGCTGGACTG
>JAAWXA010000012.1:5931636-6012940 GCA_038090715.1 Florisuga fusca
CATCTCCGCGGCGCGGAGGGGGGACCGGGGGACCTGGGCGGGCGGCGCAAGGCAGCGGATGAATCAGCGCGGCAGGCCAGTGCGGACACCGCACTTCCTATTCTGTCAGCTCGGGAGGCCGCCCCTCACCCTGGGGGTTTCACACACACAGGTCCGCTAGCAGTCCCGCAAAACCCGTCGCAGAGCAGCGGGAACCCTTCGTCAGTCCTCGTATTTTCTTACCTACCACGATAATTAACTGGTTAATGTTTATAAGGTGTGGGGAAGATGTAAAAACACGTGTAAGCGCTCGGGGTAAGGATGGGCCGGCGAAGCACCAGGTGTTTAAGGTAACTGCAGCAGTGTTTGCTCTAGCTCAAAACCTGCTGTGTGGGGAGTTTGTATGTATGTATGTGTGTGTGATCACATACTGGCAAAACAAACAAAAAAACACTGGCACACCAAGGGAAAAAAAAAAAAAAAAAAAAAAAAAAAAAAAAAAAGGACCAATAACAGTATGTAAAGGGTACGTGTGATTTAGCCAGAACTCCTCTATGTCACTTTGGAGCGAACTTTTTTACACCTTGCAAAAGTTTCACTTACAGAGAGGAAGACATTGCCATCCTCAGCAACTCTCCAACAGCAGATCTGTTGTTGTGCAAATAATTTCTGAAAAATAATCTCACATCTAGGAAGAAAGACTTGCCTACAAAGCCTGGCTATTTTTGCTCTGATGCAGATCAGACAGGGAGAATGCTTCCCCACACTGAGCTGCATGAGTTTTATCTCAGGCACTCTGCCTTGCAAGCTGTGTATTCAAAACATGTTTGAAACTCCTGGCATGCGTGCTTCTGGATCAGGTATGTGCCAACAGAACTCCAAGGTAGAGAAATGTTTGTTCAGTGGGGTTGTTATTGCCATCTGCTACCTCTTCCTTACCTTGTTTCACATCAAATTAACCTTATTTTCAAAATGTCAAACAAGCAAAAAATCAGGCAAACAAATTAACTAAAACTCTTGAATGAAACACCCCAGAATGGACTAGCTCAGTGCATTACTATTCAACTTGTAGGATACTAGATTAGTATCTTTTACCTTTCAGAGCAGACGATAAAAAACTTCGGGGGTTCTTCCCAGCTGTTAAACTTAGCATATATGTGGCTATTGCAAAAACACTATTTTGAATAATGTCCATTCACATTTGGAGAAATGCAATTTGAGGCAAATAAATCTGGATTGAGATTAACTAGCAAAACCACTTAATAGAAAATTTTGTCGTGCCTGCCTGTGTCATGAATTAACCTGCCACCTGCCACTTCAGCAAACACAACACTGATACTCAACAAGAAAACATCCCCACTGCGACGTAAACACCATCTCTCAGATGTGTCATACTTACTATAAATGCTATCTGATCCAAAAAGAATTCCCCAGGCAAATAAAGTCAAGATTTTCCAGCCTGTTTATGCATCAAAAGAGAATCTGTGACGTTCTGCAACACAGCAGACATCACAGATCACTAGTTCTTGAGCATGACTGGTTTACTGACCTGACAGTGTAGATTTCATTAGGGTCAGTACTGAAAACAGAAATAACTTTGTTTATATGTTTGTAAATGTTCTTTTTAAAGTGCTTTTGAAGAGGTAGGGATGTGGTTAATGTATGCATAGTTATCTGATTACCTTGCACAATGATTTAATTGAGGATAAAATACATAATGAATTGAGGTAAAAAGAATCTGTATGACATTATTTTGTTGCTAGCCCACAGCCTGCCTTTCAGCAGGTCAGGAAAATAAGATACTAGGAAACTTGTTTTTCTTCACAAATAAACATCATCCCTTCTAATACTTAACAGAGTAAAAGGCAAGGTTTTTCCAAGAAGTATGATAACGATAAAATAAACTTAAGAGATACCCTATTTAGGTTAAAGTAATAAAACAGTTTGTTGTTTATTTGAAACCTTATTTTTCTTGTTATTCATGTAGCAGTAATATGTATTACCAACAGCACCTTACATTCAGGAATCTATTATCCACCTTCCAAGTATGGCTCAAAGCACATTAGAAACCAGAATCCATCACTGGCAAAGGAGTCCCACCCCCTTAGGATGTTTCTCACAATCTTTTATTTTTTGCTACCACACTTCAGGAGCCTGTGGCTGCCATGGAGACCGAACTGACCACTCAGACTGAGTAACTTATGATGGCACACAGCAGGCTTAAGACTTGCCAGACTCAGCACCTTCTGCCAGTTCTCAGCAGAGTGGTCACGCCAGCCCTGATAGCTTAAATGGAAATAAAAGGGTTTCTAATTGGTGACAAAGTACCTATCAAACAAGCATGCCTCCTTTGTTTCCACAGTACTGAATGGCCGAACAACCATAGGGAAGCTTTTTTCTAAACTGTACTGCAGCTCTAAATTTGGCCCACACTTTTGTTGTTACACAATGTGGTGGAAAATGTTGAAGTTAACAGCTTTTCAAGTATAACACCCTGTCACCACTAAGCTAAGAAGAAAAAAATAATTATCAGCCATGCAGCTTTGACACTGTTTGTGACTTCTGTGTTACCTCTAAGGTAGCACCCTGTAATTATTCCTAGTTAGGACTGATCTACTAATCTGTGTTTTTTTGTATAGGCACATGATCAGTCTTGCCACCTTCTCTGTTCCCCACCCGCCAAGAAAGGTTCTTTTTATATCTCACTAGGCTTTATATCTTATTAGGCTTTAATAGAGGGAGAGAAATACGGTTTAACACCAGCTGCTTCAACAATTTGCATGTTATATCATATATGCTATTACAAAAAAGGAAGTGATGGTAAATGTTCTCTTTACAGTTCACAGATTACTACTAACAAGTCCACCAAATGTAGCTTTCTATATGATACCTAAAAAAGACCAATGAAAGAGAAGCAGAAAGAAAAAGCTTAGCCATAAGCATTAGGCACTTCATAACTGTTTTTGTAAAAAGAGTGTTCTAATGTTTGGTTTTATAAAAGACTTAATACTCAGCATACCTGCTAACACATCAGAGATAGCTGTAGTTCTGCTCCAGCATTTGTTTGGAAACACTATCTGTTCAACATTTTCAATGGAAAAAATTACTGTATGGCAGTAATTAGGAGTACTGTCCACTTAGCTTTAACAGTTCATTGTGATTCTCATATATGCTGTCCTACTATTCCCAGAGAGAGAAAAAAGAAAATACTAGACCTTTCTACTAGTTCTCAAGTGTCTTTTTACTAACCTTCGCAGTACTTACGTAATTCCACCACAGCAAAAGGAAAAGGCAAGTACAGGTTCTTCATTGCTGTCTGGTCACTTGAGACTGAGTGATGGCAAAACAGCCCTGAAAAGAGTCCAACCAGCAACCCCACAGCCAAGGCCTTTGAGTACTGTGTTGCCTTAAAATGGGATTGTCTTGGAGGCAAAGCAAGGTCACTGCCAAGCAGTGCCATGATCCAGATAGGCTGGCAATTTCAGAGATTCAGTTTCTCTTATCAGAACAGCATGTAAAAAAAATCTGTGTTTCAAGCCAACAATTTTTCTGTAAATGAGGATGTTCATCCTTACAGTCTTAACTGATGGTCTGTGTATTGAAGTGACTGGCACTGCAGTCAATGTTAGTACCTTCTAATTAATATAGCCATAGGAATACTGATTTAGGATAGAAATAACATCTGTTCTTTTAATCACCCATTTAAAAACCAAAAAAAAAATGTTCATATTAATTTAAAGTCTTACTGAGAAAATCATAAATACTGAGACTTAAAAGGTTATTTTTGTGGAGTGTTCATATATCTTACTGTTGATAAAATGTAATTGTGAATTATATGTTTGTTGAACATCTAAAAATTTTTGGACATCCCTACACAATCACAAGTAAAACAAAATACTCTCAAGCAGATTTTGGAATAAGCATCTGGAAAGACAACTCAGCTACAGCTGATTTCTCAGAAACTGTTTTGATTGTGCCACTCTGAACACTCACTTTCTTCCATGCCAATAATCTGAGTTTCCACTCTAGTGAAGAGATATCCTTTGTACTGACAGCCTGATGCATAGAGAGATTGTATCCAAATGACCAGGACTGGTCCTTTTTCAGGGGGGGATGGAGATGTTGTGCTGTCTTCCTCTATGGTTTTTTTTTGTTTAATATCTGATCTGCTTCTTGGAAAAAGATCTTATAATGAAGTTACACATACTAATGTAAATTGACCTAAAGTATAGAAGTATTTCTTTGTCAAGTATTTGCAAATTCAACCTAAGAAACAGTCTTGCAATGCCAGAGTAATACAGCAGACTACCAGAAAGGCATCTGTCTTTGAAACCATGCAGGAAAACTCACACTGAGTACATACCACCTACTTAAATAATTTACTGCTTTAATGACAGAGCACATCAAAATGTTTGCAGTGTGAATGTTCAAATCCACTCTTTGCTCTTATCAAATAAGGCCAAATAAATATTCTGTTATCACACATCCCTGCTTGACCTTGCTCCAAAAAAAAAGAGCAAAGTGCTCGATCCTCAAGTAGCCAAATCTGCTTTGCATGCATCTTTATTGTTTATTTTTCATGAAAAAGCTGTATTTTGAGAAAAGGTCTCCTTCTTTTTTAAATCTCATTTTTTCCCAGCTTTACAAATATCTATTCAGAAATCCCTGCACAATAAAATGGAGATATTTGTAAGTATCAGAAACTAACCAACCATGTCTGTTTCCCTAAGCATTTGTGTCTCCTTGTTGATTTGATTTCCAAACTTTGTGACACCCAATGGTATAACTTGAGTTGACACTATACTGAAAAAAACTGTAAGCTACAAATTTTAAAAGAAGTTTCAGCTGGTCTTTGCCAAAGAAACCACAACAGAATCCCTGGTGTGTGATAAAGTGAGAAAGCCAAATGTAAGCTTTCCAACAGCTGAGGCATTCGTATTAGCCCTTCCTAACCTAAATCTGCTGGCGTCTAACAAGTAACATGCTCAAAGAGCAGTTGTTTTTTAAAAAGACATTTTTAACAAAAGTTGCCCATTTTTACATAGTTTATGTTTAATAAATATTTAATAAATTTTATAAGGCACTAACTTACTGTCAGATTAGCCAATAGTGGTTAGTGGTTTCCAAAGCTAATCAGTGCCTAACAAGTTACTAACAAGTAATGCACATTTATTTGCTAAGGAAAGCACTCTAAAAATATCCCAAGTGTTTCTGGTGGTAACCCTAATTTAAACCAATTTGCATTATATTGTTAAAATAAACTAAACTAAGCTAGAGATGGCAACAGAGAGCAGATGGAGGCAGGCTCTATCTCAGAGCCCTGGACATTGCAGAGTGAAAACCTCTCAGCATTTCCCCAGCTGGGTAGCAGGAAGCCTGCTCTCTTTCCAACAAAGCAAAAAGAGAAGAACAAGAACACATAACTTCATTCATCTTTATTCCTGCAGAAAGGGCATATTTACATGGTACAGTTGGGCTACTTTTACACTCTTTCTTACTCTAAGAACACAGGCAAATGATAAACACTGTTAACTTCAATATAGTTTCTAATGCTTCCTTCTCAGGTCAAATGATGTCTGAATAGGCCTTTGGGCTAGCAGCACACTCTGCATCATGGGACTCTTATGCTCTGCTAAAGATAATGGAAAAAAAAAGTTCCTGTCTGAAAGGAAACTCTTGATGGATATTCCCAATGAGTATGTGCTGAATCAGAACCTCACTCCATAAAATCTATAGATCATTTACTGCATTTCCGTGTACATGGAAAAAATTCCATATTCATCTCTGACACTGATGAATAAGCGAGTACTCATTTTTTGCCTACAAATTATAAGACTAAGGAGGTGGAGAAACTTAGTTTGGTTTTATCAATATAATTCTAACAGAACCTTTAATGTTATCATAAATGTATGATTTCTTTGGGTTTAGTGTCATTGCTTATTAATATTTTCAAAACACTATTACAGTAGCACCTAAGAGCCCCATTATTAGATATCCTGAACTGATGGATGGTGCAAATACATAATCAAGACAGTTGGTCTTCTCCCTAGTATTTCAAGCACAATCTCACTTCCTATTTATGCTGGCTTTAAGGTAATCCAGTTTCCATATGTCAGATTTTGGCTTTTGCTGAGGAATATAAACACCACTTGGAAGTCAGGTACACCAAATTATTACTACATTTATGTCATCAATTAGAAACCTGTAGTTAAAACTGAATGAACTGTGTTAATCATACAAAGTTTGTTACACAGGACAATGAGTCAATCATTATTTCTGCTACACTTTGGTGTCATACTGCCTCAGAAAATTATCCCAGATGCTATTAACCAGACATTGTAAGTATCCATCACTGTTTCTGTGGCTGTGAGAAGGTTTGTTTTGGATGACAGGTAGGCAGTGGACAAGCGTCATCCAGCAAAACCACAAGACAGCTCAACCTGCTACTCCATGCGTCAAGTTGAAAACTCAACAACTGTGTCAGTCTTTCCCTTACGGAAAATTTCATCTCTTTCACAGTTTTCATTAACATTTCCCTAAAACTCACAGAAGGATTTTCCCCCCTCATATTTTTTTCTAGAAGCTCTGCATCAAACACGTGGCATCAGTTTACATGGTGCCACACTGTTCCACAATAACTAATGACTTGCCCTTAATTTTTAGGTAGATGAAATAGACGAGATCAAAAGTAGAGTAAGAACAAAAAGGTTCTAGTGAGATCCATTGCAGTAATAATTAATCCATTCTGAATTGTCACATTCTGGATTATTATTTATTTTTTTTTAAGGAAGCTTACCCACATGTTTCTCCCTCCATGGATACAGGTCCAAATTAGACCTGAACTTATATGCTACTCAACAGAAGGGCTACACCAAGCTGGTGTGAAGTTCGGGATTGTTTTGTTTTCCTCCTGAAATGCAATAAAATAAAATCTTACCCTAAAATAGCCTGTTATGCAACTGTCCTGGAACAGAGAGGCTTCAAAATTTTGTACACACATCCTGTGTGTGAGTCCTGAATGCAGGGTTTTTAACTGGTTTTGAGTGAATCTGTTGATTTTTTTTTTTTTCTGCTTGAGTTCTTCTGGTAGGGATAAAGCATAAAAAAGGAAGCTTCTCCCCTTCTGGTTCTGCAAATTACCAGTATTTCTGTGGTTCACTTCCTTATTAATTAATTCAAAGTGGAGCAGCTCTGAGAGAAGATGCTGAGATGTACAGCATAAGTGTGTCACTTGAGATCACTCCCCTTCCTCATTATCATGAGGATGAAGAGATACATGTATTACTGTTCTCTTAACACTAAGAATGTTCAGGAATTTCTCCCAGAGTCCACTTCAATGATACACAAAGAACTGTCTGTGCTTTGAAAATTACTATTTCCTAGTGAAAATAAAACTAAGATTTCTGTAGCTCTGAAGATAATCACCTACATTTGATGCCAATTTTGTCATTCTGACATCTAAACAGAGACAATTGCTGTAGGTTTCACAGTGGCACCTGGAGTTCATATGCAAATTTACCCTGAGAATGGAGACTGAACAAGCTCACTAATGATTCTTCACCAGTGCTACAAAAGGAAAATGGGCACAGTAAAGGATCACAAACTTGTTTTTCAAAATGTTTGATTTCCAACTAACAAGAATAAAGATTCTGTGGAATCTTTAAAGATCTGTGCTTTGTGACTCAAACATTAAGAGCAGGTTGTCCTTAATCATAGCACATGCATCCATGCAAAGAAATTATTTCAACATGTCAACAGGTTCTCTTCCTTTTTTTTTTCCCCTGAAAAATGAAGGTTTTTTAAATAATCTCTTAGACCTGTTTTGTCCTTTCTATAAAACTTTCTCATCTACATGGATTTCAGAGGAAATACTGGGCCATACATGAAGAATCACAAGTAAGTATTTTTCACATCTTTCTTCTTCATGCACAAATCTGTATTGATGGACCCTATTGCTCTGTCCCAGTATCTTAAACAAGAACTGCGCTGTCTATTCTAGAATACAAACCAAGAAGAAATCCACCAAGCTAAGTGCAAAACCATTGAAGTTCTGAAACTCATGGATGAATAAGAGGGCAGCAGGATGACAAAGTATAGCAAAAGTAATCACTTGTCTGGGAGATGTGGTAAAAGTACTCTTAAGTTTTCTGACAGCAGAGAGGGTTTAATGAATGGAAAACTTCTCTGTTCAAAGTTGTCAGGAAAAAAAGTTTTTCTTAATTCAGATGTAGTTTACGTTTTTTTATTCTGTTTCACCTTCTTTTAAAACCCTTTCTTAACAGGTATTTCTCCAATAATTATAATTGTTTTTCCCATTAGCAATTTAGAGGATGATTTTTTTTTTTTTTTTTGCATTTGCATTTGCATAACATTTATGAACATCTACTATAGCATATGTGACCTTAATTGAGACTATTTCTTGTTGCAAGCCAAAAAAGAGTTATTCAGGATGGCTGCTCATTGTGCAGGCCATGAAGGTCTGGACTGCTGGAGTGCCAATAGATCCTTGACAGCAGTGCTGTACAGCTCTCTCAATTTTTGAAGCAACTTGGAAGGGCCATTATTGTGTTTTGATAGAGGAGCAAACTGCATTTCTTTTAAAATAAATAATAATGTTGTTGAATTATCACAAACTTTAATACAGTACCTTTCTTTAGTGGTGTAAGAGTGGATAAACAAACCACATCTAAATTACCCTCATTTTGCTGCAACACTGATACATAAAAGTAGCAGGAACAGAATTTACAGATTGATAGAGCACACTCCAGAATGGATAACAAAAATGTACATAGAATATAGGACCTACCTTAAACTACAAGAGCAGTTAGGCAAGCCAGCCACATCTGCATATACCAACTTCATATCTTGACAATAGTATTTTAAACTGACAGCCATGTGACTGCCTAACTCCTGTAGCTTAGCATTTTGATGTAGAGGAAAGGACACCAACCTCTAATTCAGGGGCACCTTCTTCCATTGTATGTTTCTGAATGCACTGTGTTGGCATGACCCAACACAACTTTACATTTCTTTTGAGACCCAAATTTGAATTTTTTTTTTCGGAATATATTTAGCAAATTCTCATGTAATGGAAAGTTCACTGTGACATAGTGTTCAGGTCAAAAGACGTTTTTTCTTTAAGACTTACTTAGGAACAAGATAAATTTATAAAACAACAGGAAAAAGCCTCAAAAAGGGGCAGCACAGTAGGTGGCTCTTATGGTTGGCAAAATCAGTCATTGCTAAAAAGGTACTTAAAAAGCTACATTTCATATACCTTCATTTGTATTCTTGAAAAAATTCACAATTTTTTTCATTAGTTTGAATTCACTAATTTTTTTTTTTTTATATAAACTTATTTGTGCAATGTTTTGTTTTGTCCATGCTAGTCATTCTTTCATAGACCTCTGTCATGTGCAATAAACTTTTTTATGCACCTGAGCACCTTTGTCCTTCCAAAGCCTCTTAATAGTCCCCAAACATGGACTATGGACAAATGCCCTGTTTCATCTTAGCCCATACCTGGTCAGTAATAGCTCCTTGCTTTAAATTACGAATGTCACCACATTGCTGATAAGACAAGGTTTAAGAGGACCAATATGTTTGAAACAAAAAGAGCTAGGACAGGTCAAACTGTTTAATTGCTAATTTGAGCTAAATTACCTGATTTTGTCTTGAGCATATCATGAAGTACAAACAGAAATTGCTTCACTGTGAAACAAACTTAGGCAGTCATTTTAACAGCCTCTGTGATAAGAACCTGAAAGAGGACATCTATCTAAGACTTTTGACACCCTAAAAGCTCAAAAAGGAATCTGAAGTAAAACCTGTGGTGCTCCTCAGTTCTCAAGTCTCAGGACTTCAGCTTGAGAACAGCTGTGCTTGTTGCTCTTATTTATTCAGCAGAAAAGTAGTTACTTCTCATAAGATATCACAACAAACATTGGTATTTTCACTACAAAGCTGATCCTGCAGCTATACTTTATTGTACAGCTATTTATTCAGGAATGCTTAAAAATATTTTTTCTCTTGCATAAGTCATCTATATGGATAGAACAGTTTTATGGTTACACCTGAGAATACCTGAAAAGAGTGAACACCTTTTATCTTTTTACCAGAATTACCTTTAAAATTAAAAACTTTTTGTTTGTTTCATAAACCATCTCTGTGATCCAGGAAAAAAAGTATAAAAACAGGAAATGAAACTTTCTGAGAAACTCATCTATACGCAGACCTTTGGCTACCTGCGAAGAGACATTCTCAGTTAGCATAAATGAATGGAAGCAGTTCATTAAATACTTCTGGGTTTGGATGTTTGCCTATGTTTCAATCTTCTGGTAAACTCCATCAAACCTAGGGAGCTGTAGAGATTTCAAACATACTAATTTCTGTCAGGTGACTTCCTTTCAAGACATCTTGAGTACCTTTATTAATGTAGTAAAGTGTTACTACTTTATTAAAGTAATAAAGTGTGCTCACTGTGCCTGTAGAGCACACAGAAGCTGCAAAGGACAGAGGGCTATGCATTGGAAGGGAAAACCCACTGGAAGTTGTATCTGTTAAAAACAAAGTAATCTGCTCTCTAATAGTCAGAAACAAACAAACAAAAAAATCTGATAAAAGGTATTTTATTTAATAATTTCATGCAGTCATTGAAGTTTTTTTAATGTCATCATAAGAATTCTGGATGGTTGTTTTTCATTTATTCCAAATGAAATCAGCAAGAGTCCAAGCAACTTTTCCTCTTCTTTCTTCCCTTTACAAAACCCTGTTTCAATACTTTTTGTTCTGTGATAATATTGACCATGGTGGTGACACACATGAAAAAATAAGGGACGCAGCAACACTATTTTTATTTCCAGGTGGAAATAAATTCCTAAGCAGATAAGGTATCTTCTCCATGTACTAACAGATTTAGTGTTGGAGATGTGCAGTTTTAACAGAAGTAATTTTTTTCAAGTAACAGGTACAAATAAAGGCAGAAGCCGTCTGTACTTTCAGTACAAAACTGACGTCCTAAGCCATTTTTGTGGTGTTGGTGCTGAGAAGCCAAGAACCACTGGTTAAGAACATATGGTATAGCTGTTGTATGAAATACATCCCTTATTTTGAAACAAAACCAAATACCTAACTCAAATCCTAATTCAATGTATGAGTGAATAGAGCTTCTGAAGAATTTTCTCATCTGACAAAAAAGTGGAATAAACTGAGAAATACACTTGTAATTTTAAGAAAGTTGTAAAAGGCAGAGATGTATTGCTGGCCCGTCCGTACTTCTCCCAGCCATTACTGAGAGGCTCTTTGTGGCATTTCACTCTCTTCCTTTGCAGCCCTTTCTCAAGTTCCAAGTAAAGAAAAATAATGTAAAGTTTGTGAATATCACGTTTCTAAGAATCGATCAAAGACACTGAAGACAATAATACAAAACACAAGGAACCTCTGATAAGTAAAAATCAAAGCAGAAATGAAAAAAAATCCCACAATATGGCTTTTTTAAAAAATCATAAAATTGAACAGGAAAAGTAATCCAAAACCTTAAGGAAGAAGAGGAGTAACAGTTTTAGTCCCAGTAA
Organism: Florisuga fusca; assembly: GCA_038090715.1. Classification (NCBI taxonomy): domain Eukaryota; kingdom Metazoa; phylum Chordata; class Aves; order Apodiformes; family Trochilidae; genus Florisuga; species Florisuga fusca. Next base: position 5,943,189 of record JAAWXA010000012.1, read on the forward strand.
CAAAATTCAAATGTGGATTTCAACTTTTCCCATGACTGCGTTTTAAAATCAAAATAAAACTCATTGAGTTCTGGCAGGCAAGGCCATATTTCTCTTGAAACCATTAGAGTATCAGCAGCTGAATGAAATACTGTTCCTCTACACCCTTCTGATGAAATCAGCCCACGTTAAGGAAAAATGTCTTTCAAATGTTGTCATTTTTTAAAATATCACAGACATTTTAAAATATTTTAAGTCAAAAGCCAGCTATTGGAAATTAAGATAAATACAACTTTTAAATTGTATTATGTATCTTTTATATTTTAGGGACCTCAGTTAATCTTTAAATGAACAAAAAATGCACTATGGCTACTTTTTTTCTAATAGTTGAAAATTTGCTAATGTGTGAACTAGTAGATTCTTTTTAATAAGAGATGCAAAGACAGTGAAAAAAACAGACTAAAAAGCAAAACAGAATGGGTGAGTGGCATTATTGCAGAAAGAGGCAAATACAAATAACTTCCAGTGAGGGCAAGCTAAACTCATGGTATCTGTTTAATTGCAAAGGAAGCTCATGCAATATGTGAAGGAAGGAGACCAGCAGTCAGTCAAGCTCCAAAATTAAGAGGAAGTAGATGCTCCAAGTAAAACATGCTTATAATTCCATTAATGCCTTTTTATACAGACCTCTTTATATAGAGCAATAAAATGAGGCAATGGGAAATACTGGTAACATTACATTTAAAAAATCAAATATTTAACTTCTATCGACTTTTCTTAGAAATACATTTTTATAGAAGCTTGGTAATTATTTGGTGTCAGGTGGATTAATTACACATACCATAAAAATTCACAAGAAATTCACAACTTAACTTGAAGTCCCTAGTGCTACTTACTGCAGAACATTGTATTAAGACACAGTCCAGTACCTAAAACATCAATATCCCAAAAGACAGAGATTATACTACATACCCTTGTTTATCCCACTACTGTGACCAGAAGGTAGGTCTCTGAAACACAGTCCAGGATTCTGCCTAGGAATCACATTGCCCCAGAAGTTATTAAAAGTGGTTCACAGGTACACTGTTACTTTAAAAGTCTTCTGTTTTCTGTCATTAAACAAGAATCATTTTGGGGCAACATTGGACTTGCAGCTCCAGTTACATGAGAACCATTTTGGGGCAAAATTTGACTTGCAGCTCAAGTTAATATGGCAGTGATGACGAGACCTCAGAGAAAATAAACAACACATCTAACTCAAGTGTTCCATAACAGTGCACCACCAGGGGCCGTGATACTTGAATGACAGTCTTCAGTGTACCCAGAAGAGCAAAATGTTATGCTTGGGAAGGGAGCAAGTGTTCCATTTCTATCTAGTGCAATAAATAAGAATATAGGAGCTTTCCAGTTGAGGCAGCTAGGGAATTATTAAAGAATTAAAATCTATTTGCTTGTCATAAGAAAAACTTTACTGTTAGCAAAACAGGTAAGTGGGAGAAATAACTCCCGAAGGAAGAGAACACAAAAAGAGATGAAATTTCTATAGCATTCAGAAGAAATATGATATACTTTTTGGGCTGCCTTGTGCACTAAGAAAGGCCGCAGCTTGGTGATATAAATGAAATTAGTGGCTTACAATAGAGTCATCAGCCAGCAGTGCTGCATCAGCCTTGAAAAAAAAGCAATGCTTGGGTAAAAAAAAGAAATATATTGGTGCCCTAAAGGTAATTTTAAAGGGGACTGTATAATTAGCTCTGTCAGAAAATAAAATTTGTTACTAGGAAAGCAAGGACATAAAGATTATAAGTTTTTAATCAATATAACCAACACCACAAAAGCCCTCAATTGCTTGGGCTATTCGGCATAATGTGACACAGACAGTAGATACTGAAAGAAATGCATCCTAAAGGAAGCTTTTTCTCTGCTGTTCCATGGAAAAATTCAGACTGCAAGAAAAGAGATTTGTAATATTTTTCTTAAGTTCTAAGTTATCATTTCAGAAACAAATTAAACTTATTTCAGCTAAATTCCTAACGCTTCGTAACATCTGGTTTTGTATTTAAATATAAAATTATACTTTTAGAATATATCATTTAAGCAGGCATTGGCTGTTGTATGGGGTAAGTACACAATACACTCAGCAGGGAAACATGCGGCCAAAACCCAGGTGTTGCTTGAATCCAGGGACTGCATTCAGTTTATCAATCACAAATGCAGCTCCTGTAAACTGAAACTGGTCCTGACTCAAATAATTGGATTATAATTATATATAATTATTATCCTATTACAAACTCCCAAATGATTCCATTCAAACACACACTAGGGCATATCAAAACCAAATTTCATTAGGGTAGTAATTAATATTTTAAATGTTTTTGGAAATTTGCAGACAACTACTACCCAAAGCTGTCGAGGGGCAGCACAGAACCACTGTGAATCATAGATTCCAGAGATGAGCACAGCAGTCGGGTATGTCCTTAGATCCTCATACTTAGCAACATCCTGAAACAAGACTAAAGTTAATCTACCCAGAGTTCTCAACACTCAATAGTTTCTCTTCTACTTTAATACAAATGAGAGCAGGTTTTGGGGGTTTTTTTAGTGATTTTAAATAATTCAGATTATTTCTATTTACTATTTTAGGCAATCAAATAATTATCTAGCATCTTTAACAGTAGTTTATATTTACCACTAAACTGAAATCAGAGCTCTAATTGCTCTAAAATTCAGCAGTGAGTTTACAATTCTTACTTGTATTTTCTTCCCACTTTTTACACATTGGTTTATTCTCCCTACCCACAAACTACAAGGGATTTCACAGTACTACTCTACAAAACCCCATTGAGAAGAACTACATGATCTGCCCAGATTATAATTTTTTAATCACTATAAATACCCTTGCGTAACGACAGTCAGTTAAAGCTTCTAATATGCATAAACACTGAGAACCTCTCACTCAGGTTCACCCCATCCTCAGCAATAAAGCATATGAAATGAGTCAAGCTGGGGAAGTTGCCCCATGCTGTCATTTAAAGATCTGATACTAGAAAGTGTTTTAGCATTATGCACTTGTAAGCCTAAATTCAGTTTGCCCTGCCATGTCTTACTAAGGCAGTATACATGCCCCATTTGCACAAACACATATTTACAAATCTCCATGAACATCCATGACTAGTGCATGTTTAAGTTTTATTTCTCTTTTTCCTTTATGATAAAGATCCTTTTAAAAGGATTTAATTACCATCATTTAAGTTTTCTTTTGTATGCAACAAAGAGATACTTTTGACTTTATGTTTTATTTTGGTTGCATTTTTAAATGTTCAGATAAACTATCTTGGAAAAAAAGAATGTTTTATTATTTTATTACCAAGTTAAAACAGAAACATGACATTTAAAAAGTTCTCTTTCAACTAACCTCAGTTGGTGCTTAACAATTTATCATTCTTGAACATTTTCTGACCTATTAAATTATCTCACTGAAAATACTTAGTATAGCATACTTTTTATTATTTACACTTTCTTGCTATTATTTCTTTTATTGGAAACTATGTGAAAAAACGTAACTATTTCTTAGATAATCTACTATTCCACAGATAAAATTTAAACACGCTATTTTTATTCTTAGTTTTATGGAATTCAGGGTGAGCATCACTTCATAACAGCACAGCTCTATTTGTTATTGATCTCTAAATGAAGTTACCACAGAATTTTAAATTGTGGAACTGACTAATGATGGGGCATGGGCTTTTTAATTTTCCTCAAGACACTGCCAAAAAAACCCTAGATATTTTTGTTTATATTGATAAAGTGTAACTCATTTCAGGCTTTAAAACTTATTGTTTTTACTTTTCATGTTGTTAGCATTGATTTTAAGAACGTAACAGTTCAGGCTTGCGCAGGCAAATCTGCAAAATAAATAGCTCTTGTAATTTGTGTTAACCTGTTCAGAGAACATCTACAGCATATAACTTGTCTCTTTTGCTTCGCTTCTGTCAGTAGGAGAGCTGTCAGAATAATGCAGTTGCAATAAAATTACCAAGAGGCAATCATTAAGGTTCAAAGAAACCTAGTTACTAGATGCTGCTTAGAAACAATTGCAGAGGTTAAGAAAGAAGATACCCTGCAGGTGTGTGCCTTAGCTGCAGGACCTGGCAATCGGAGGTGTCAGCTGACAAGACTCAAGTAGCAACTTCTATCAGGAGAACAAGTAACACAGTTGATGTAAAACTGAAAATACAGATGCAGATTTGAACTATCCTATTCAGTATCTCTATTTGTACGTTATTCATGGCACCCTTCTTGTGGCTTCTTTTCCAGTGTTCAAAAAAAAAAGAAAAAAAAAAAGAAAAAAAAATAAGAAAAAAAAATTTACATTACATTTCAAGAACTTAAAAAGATATCTCTTCCCAACCTCATTCCTCACTTAGCCCTGAGATACTATTTTCCCTCACTGATGTGGTCACTATAGCCTTAAATTAATGAATTTGCAGTTGTCTTATCTTTCTTTCACACAAGCAGGACCCTGGTTTATATGTTGGTGAAACTACTTCATAATAATCATTGAAATTGTGCCCTTGACTTCTTCCTCACTGTGACGCATTCAAAGCCTTGCTCAGACTGAGACTGATGCTGTTCAGGAGGGTTCATTTTCCCTCATGCGAGAGAATACTTTTCAGTATTTGGTCTCTTCACAATACATCATCTCATTCCTTTTTGTGAATCTATTAATCTCCAGCCTTCTCCCTTTACATTAAGAAAGAAAACATATCTGAGACACAGACCACCAGTTATAGCTTACCAGTGCAAGATCTAGCCTAGCCTTGAGGCTCCTTGGTAGTTCCAGTACTACTGTCAATGAAGCAGCAATAAAATGCCAAATATACATTTTGAAATATACATCAAAATCAGAATATACACTCAATCACCTTCAGAAATACCGTGAAATCCCATTTAAAAAAGAAAATCATAAGCTCCAACTTGTAAATCCTTTTGATATTATTTACTGTACTTCAGAATGTAGCCAGTAACAGTTAGTCTTGGCCCTGTAAATTTTATCAGGAGACAAAAATATGACAGCCTAACAACTGTAGTCTGATGACATTTTCACACAGAAGATCTACCTGACCTTATTGCCTTGATTACTCCCTTCATATTTCTATCTGTGTAACAGAGGATATGTATTCAACATCTAGACTTAAAAATAAATCCCCTAGGACATTTTATTAAATGTCAGCCATGCTCTACATTTAAGCATCTGCACAGGACAGAACTGATGGAGGAAACAATGTACAGAAATTGTATTCATGTTCATTACTTGCCCAAGTTGATTGGGCAAGATTTTTTTCCATGGGGTGTTTTTCAAATAACATACAGACCATTCCTTTAAAATATTAATGTTTTCTAATAGTCTGATTTTCAGAGGCCACAAGAGGATTGTGCTGTTGTCTTTCAAAATAGCATTGACACCAGAGATGACAGAGTGACACTCACATAACGAAAAAAAAACAGGACACTTGCAAGAGTCACTAGTTGCAAGAAAACTTCTCTGAAAACTTCTCTGAGAGTGACTCTGCTGCAGGTGCAGCACAGAATGACAGCAGCTCCATGCAGCATCTCAGACTGAAGTCAGCAGACCAGCAAAGGCCAAGTCAAAGGACTAATCTTTTGTAAGCTTGGTTGATATTGGCTGACTAGTCCTAGAAAACAGTCAAACCTCTGCTTCTGTGACTCAGGCCATTATTACAGCACCTATTTCCTGCTTCACTTGATTGGGCTGTACCATACATACTACCTTGTGTATTAATAATGAACACTTAATCTGCAACTTTATCACATTTTATCATGTACACCATATTACATGAAGTGATGTAAATACAACCACATCCATTTCTTCTAGCTCTTATACTATCACGATATGAATAAACATATATACCTAAATTATGATATTTGGAGCAAATACATCAGAAATAAGAAAGAAAAAAGTCCGTTGTGAATTAATGCTTTGCTATCAAATTCAGTAATGCACAAAAAAAAACAGATGAAAGCAGAAGTTATCTAGACTTATTTCAAGGACAACTCAATTACAATAAATCTACCATACCAATTAATGAACATCACAATAGTTCTGATACAGTCTAAGGAATTTCTGATGGTAAATTGAATCAGGCAAGTCCCAAGTTCTACACCTAGGATGGGGCAACCTGTGGTGGCAAGTGCAGACTGGGCAATGAGCGGCTGGAGGCAGAGGGACCTAAGGGCCCTGGCTGATGGCAAACCGAACATGAGCCACCAGTGGGCCCTGGCAGCCATAAGGGCCAACCGTGTCCTGGGGTGCATCAAGCACACCATTGCCAGCTGGTCAAGGGAGGTGATTGTCCCACTTACTCTGCACTGGTATGGCCTCACCTCGAGTTCTTTGTGAAGTTTTGGGCACTGCAGTATAAAAAAGATGTCAAGCTTTTGGAGAGCATCCAAAGGACTGGTAAAGGGTCTGGAAAGAATGACTTATGAGCATGAGTAGCTGAGGTCACTTCGATTATTCAGTCTGGACAAAAGGAGGCTCAGGGGAGACCTCACTGCAGTCTGTGGCTTCCTCACGAGACGAAGAGATGGGACTAGCACCAATTTCTTCACTCATGTGACCGAAGACAGGACTCAGGGAAATGGTAGGAAGTTGAATCAGGGGAGCTTTAGGTTAGGTATCAGTAAAAGGTTTTCCCTCAGAGAGTAGTTTAGCAATGGAAGCTCCTCAATGGAAGCAATGGAAGCAAGTGATCACAGCACCAAGCCTGCCGAAGTTCAAGAAGCATTTGGATGACAGTCTCAGGCACATGGTGTGATCCTGGGGTGCCCTGAACAGTGGCAGAAGTTGGACTTGGTGATCCTGATGGGTCCCTTCCAACTTGGCACATTCTGTTGTTCTAGGATTCTCACAGATGTGTTGCTATTCCTCTCCGGAGTGCTAGACTCCCTACAGCAGTGAGGAAAGAGCCTCTCTGGGCCATCAGTACCACCACGTACTGGTGTTAAGAGTTTTTTTCCAAAAAGCTACCCATCACACTTTTTTTTCCCATCAAGCCTGGTTTAACTATCCACGTGCAATTATTCCAAGTGATTCAACATACAAACCAAAAAGTTAGCTTATTTCTGCTGGTGATCGAGCACTTTGGTGCAGCACTCAGGCCTTACGGTTCGTTTTAGTCAAAGTGGGGGGCAGACGGGACGGGACCTAAGTCTCATTTTTCGTGTGAGTTTTAGTTTTCCTCATCACAGCCCCGCAGCAAGGCTAGATTTCCATCCCGCCGGCACGGGCGTAAGATCGGGGCCGCCTCTCCGAGCCATCCTCCCCCTCCGGCCCGGTCAACAGCGGCCCCGCGGGAAGGCCCAAGCCGGCAGCCACCCCCCCCGTCCCGGCGCTGCTGCCTCGCTGACGTCAATGGCACGCTTATCGCGCTGCCTGCGCCAGCAGCCGCAGCCGCCGCAGCACCCAAGGGCTGCCGCCAAGATGCGGAGCGGAGCCGGCGGCAGAGCGGACAGCATCCCGTCACCCCCGTCCTCTCCCTCCTCCTCTCCTCGACCGCCGGGGCACTGAAAGGGATTCTCGCCACGTGGCGCGGCCCAGCCTCGCCCGTCCCGCCTTCTCCCGGCGCTGCGAGGCCGGGGAGAAGTGCTGAGCAGTGACACAGCACAGCCCGTGTTTCCCTCCCGCGCAGAGCCGAGGCGAGGTGACCCGGCCCCGCCGAGCACCGCTGGGTCCTCTGGCGCTTGTACGCAGGTCATGCCGGTGGGGTACGGGGACTGAGGCGGCTGTAGGGCGGGGAAACTTCTGGAAAACAGCGAGGGCTCAGCCGGCAGCCACGGAAAAGTTTTCCTTAAAGACACTGACGGTTTTAAAAATGGGGCGTCCATCTGAAGTGTCTAATCTTAAAACATTAACCTGGAAGGGCTGAGTTTTTTCCCTTTAATGCCCATTTAGCACGCTCGTCATCGTTTTTTGCCATGGTGTTACACGTAATTACAGCAGTACGCGGGAAGGAAAGACCTGGCACTGTACAGTTTCTTTTGGCACTGTAGGGACTGAGTTCTGAGAAGTGGCATTGCTTCTGGAGCATTTCAGCTGCATGGATTGGACACTAAATGCTCAGCGTGATGCTATGAAAACTTTGTGGAAAGCACCGGGTGCGTGTGGCAGCAGGGACGTCAAGGTCCCTGATGAACAAATGCCATCAAGCTACAAGACATTGCACTGTAGAAGAAAAAAGGGACAAAGGGTACTTCAGATCTAATGAGATTAAACTCATTCCAGGACTGAGCTGATGGGGAAACTGTGGCAGTGTCAGAGAGCAACTGATCTGTAAGGCTAGTTTGGTGATGTGGAGTCTAACTGGATTTACTCCGAAATCTGCAGTGTCCAGGTGATGGTGTCATTGTTGTTTGCACCTCTTAACTGACTTGGCCAATGGCTAGTTATCCTTACCAGCTGTTCCTTCAAATGTCCCAAAGTGTCAGTTCTAGCATGCCTTCCTGTCCTGTCTTCACCCTTGCTACAGTATCACAGAATTGCTACAGTTGGAAAAAAACTCTTAAGATTGCTTGTCCAACTGTAAACATCCTTCCCCCACCNNNNGAAGAGAACCCCCCCCCCCCCCCTACAATTTCCTTTTAGGTAGTTTTAGAGAGCAATGAAGTCTCCCATCAACCTTCTCTAAAATAAACATTCCCAGTTCCCTCAGCCTCTCCTCACAGAACTTTATCTCCAGACCATTCACCAGCTTTGCTGCCATTCTCTGAACTCACTCCAGCAGCTCAGTATTCTTATAGTGAGGGTCCAAAAATAAACACAGCACAGAAGGTGGCAAGCATGATCACACCTCTTCTGCTGGCCATTCTATTTTGCTGGAAGCCAAGATGTTGGTCTTGGCCACCTGGCCTGGGCACACTGCTGGCTCATATTTAGCCTGGCATCAACCAGCATCCCCAGGTCCATTTCTGCCAGACAGCTTTCCAGCTGCTCCTCCTCAAGTCTGTAACACCTCATGGAGTTGTTGTGACCAAAGTGCAGGACCCGTCATGACCTATCCATGCCTTTATGACTTGTCTGTACATATATATACACACATGCCTGATGGATTCTATGCATACACATACCATATATATAAAACCCAGCAATTTGACTTTTACAAAATTATGACTGCTTATGTCTTGTCTTCAAAGAAAAATTCCCTTCTGAGTGAAATAAATCGGCATTGTTTTCAGCCCTGCTCTGAATTTGTCTTTCTACAGATTGTCTCTTTACTCTAACTGTGCATGACATGAAGCAGTAACTCTCTGACCCACCCAAGAAGTGAGTGACAAATCACATTCAACCCTAGAAAAAAGATAAAACTCCATTACATTTTAAAAGATCTATAGCTGTTGGCCCCATGTATGAATTTGGCCTAGAAAGTGGGAAGTGGGACCTGGACTGGTCTGCAGAAGAAGCAAAGACAGAAGAGCTGCAAATGGTGCTAATGAGGTTTTTGCACTGTTTAATTGAAATACCACCTATATATTCACAAATACTGTTGCTACTTCTGTTTTGAAATGCTTTTCTTCAAATGGATGGCTACACAGAATAATGATATGGCAACTGTATCTGTTTCTTTCCTGCTCAGTAAGGACATCAATCATTTCAGATGCCCTTTTTTTGAGGGACAGGAAATGACTAATTTCCTCAGAATCCAATAGGACTCAAATAGGTTGATCTGCAAGAGAAATAAATAAAACTCTAGTACGATTTTCTTACTCTGATAATCATGTGCTACTTCTGGTCATGGTGGCAGCTTTTGCAAGAATGGAAGAAAACACAGAACCAGAGTCTGTCCCGTATGTAGGTGATACCCCTTTATAAGGTCAAGTGTGTTATAAACACATTCTGCCACATCAACAAGATTAAGACACAGTTGACCTTTGCTGAAAAATAACTGAAAAATCAGTGTCCTGATTTTCTGCAACCAAGCTTAATCTGCTCACAGACAAGTCCTTAAAGGCAGGATAAATTCCTTATTTTTTATAATTGGCCTGTTGTCATCATTTCAGATGCAGTGATAAAAGTGCAAATAAAAAGATGTGTTAGTGAAAACAACTGTTACAACACCAAATGGCGTGTTGTGGCAGGACTACTATAATTCATGCCATCTATGTAGGAGGTGAAAATCCAGTGAAAGCAAAGCTGAGAACTCAAATCTAGGCCAGGCCAAGATCCTCAATCAAATCCTTCTTGCTGAGGTTTTGGTTTAAATCCCAAACTTGACAGTCAAACCAAGAACAGGAACTGGGATCTGAATGACATGTAACCCAGCTTTCTACACCTTAAAGCACACTTCTAAAAAATTATGAGGCTTCATGCATGTAGTGAGTGCAGGTAGATCTGTCTTGTAGTCCTCCTCCCTTGCTGGGCTGCATTAGAATGTGCTTGGGAAGCTTTTCCCCTGTACTGAAATATTAGTGCTAGCTTCTAAATTACAACCTTGAGTTCCAAATATTTGAGGTAGTGTTAACAAATTCATTATTTTTCCTAGAATAAAGTCTATAAGGCGTTTAACAATAATTATATATTCTCTAATTGTGAAACCTTAACATCAGCATAAAGCGCACACAAGGCAAAAAAAAAAAAAAGAGAACATTCTAAGTGAGTTTATTACTGAACAGACAGAAAAAATTCTTAATAAATAACAGGTCTGAGAGAATTAAAAGACTTGGAGTGATAAATATTGATTTGAGAACTATTGGTGTTCAACAGATTCATAAACTGAATCTAGTATTATAGAAGTAAATGTGTAAAGGTGCTTTGGTCCAGTCCTGTTTTTATGAATTCATATACATGATCTAATTGTCAAGTCTTTCCAGGTAGTCTCTCTAGGTCTAGAATTAGTCTAGTACCTCTACAGCTGCAGATTTTGCTTTTTAAAGAGACTGTGAAGTCAAACAAAGATAATAAAAACATGAAGACATTTAAATAGAAAACAGCAAAGATCATAAATCAAGGCATAAGAGGCACTGAAGAAAAAAAGAATAAAATAAAATGGTCATAAGGAGAACACAGTTAAATAGGGATTTGCATTGTTTTAAGGGAATAAATAGAAGGAAAAAATAAATTATAAAAGAGTAAACGTCGATTTTTATCCAGATTCTCTGCTTTAACAGAAGTCTCTTCCACCATCTGCAACTTGCTGAACAAAAGTAAAAAGAATACATGAACTGTGATATACTCGGCAGACTGTTTGAAGATGTTTTAAGGCTTGCTGCCTTCCTCATGCTATTCCATACCAGTATGATCACACCATTCAGATTTACTCCCTCTCTCTGTCTGCAATTGGATTTTTTAATGGCTGATAACCAGATGGCCACAGTAGCTCAGAGACTTTAATAGATCTGTTGTGACAATGAGGCAAGCACTGTGAGAGAGAAAGCCACAAGCAGGTGTGATTATACAAGAAAGTATTAATTCCAGCTGTGAGTCTCAGTGCAGTGCTGTCTGTACAGACAGCCTCTGGAGGCAGTGCACATTGCAAAGGCTTTAGTGCTGCTGGCCATAACCATCACTGGCATGCTGTTGTGGCAGCAGAGTTTCAGGATTGTGAGGTCCTGCTAAGGCTTCCGAACTCCCATGTGCTCACTGAGCTCCATGCTCAGTTTGCTGCTGTTCGGACTGACCTGTCTAAGCTTTCCTTTATAGTCAGGCTTATGCCCATGGACCTGAAAAACTTACCCTAATAGCTGCCACACATGAAAATGTCTTTCAGGTGCCTTGACGGTTTTGTCTTGTTGGAAATGTCACTGCATTTTGCTTGTTTTCCCCAGCGACAAGACTGAAAACTTCCCCAAACAGTTTAAAAACACTATGTCTAAGCTGAAAATTAACCTGAATTATGTCTGGTTACTGTTTTTGAATATATTAATAACTGATTATATTTATTACATTTTAAAATCAAGGTAATAAGCACTGGTAATTTTCATTAGGTTTATTTTTAACAAGATGTGAGTATTCATGACGTATATGAATTGTGTAAGCAAATGGAAGATGAAACTATTTACCTGAGTAAACTAAGTGTTTTGGGAGTAAATGCCATTGTTCCTTTTAATTTTTAGCCCACTTTGCTTATACTATCTCTACAGTGGAGTCTGTACAGTTAAATCTTGGTCTGGACCTTTTCTGTCTAAGAATTAGATGGTTTTTTTCAGCTATAATATGTGTTGGGGTTGATGAGGGGGTTGGTTTTTTTTCTTCTTTATTCCGAAATGTGAACTTGCTGTGCTGTGCATCTGACTTTCATATATGAATGTCACATCTCCCACAGTTTGATATGTAGGTCTTTTTCACATAAATGAGAAAAAGATAGCTAATCTTTAAAATTAATCACTTTTTTTTTCCAGATGGAAATCCACTCTGAACAAAGTGGTTAAAGCAAAGTAAAAAGGCATTTTGGAGGCATGAAAGTTGAACGTTTGCTATTGCATTTTAAATGCTACTCAACTAGATAAGGGAAATGTGCAACTATGTGATATTTTGTGTAATTTTGATGTCTTTGTAAATATTTATTATTTAAACTCTAAACCCTAAGCTCTATTTATCTGTTTAACTGATTCCATTAAAAATACTTCTACTGTATGAACTCTACTGCCATATGTCAGTCTTTAGTTTTGTTTACGGCTATTCAGATCGCCACTTTGTGGGAATTAAATGACAACACAATGAAAAGCAGGCCATGGGTTCATATACTTCTTCACAGTTCCTTAATTTACAAATGTGGCTAGTGTAAAATCTCTCTATCTGAGATGTGTAAAATATCTCGATTTTTATTTTGCAAAAGGGAATGTGGCACTAGTATGTTTCCTAATCCACCTCTGCAGGACTGAGCTGTTCTTGGAGTGAATGCCTATAGTACTTGCTTCGCAGAGAACCATCCAAACAGTTTTTAGAAATACATGTCTATCAGTAAATGTAAGTATAATATAAAGTGGAAATACCTTTTTTTACAAAGAGTCTTCAAAGAGACTCTTGGAAAATCTGTCCTATTTTCAAAGCCCAAATTTTATAGACCAAACACTATCTTTGGAAACTATAGTTATGAGGGTAGAACTGACAAGCAGTCTAGCACACCAGACCTTACCACAAGCAAATATTATTTGTTGGAGCAATATTTTCTCCTTTGAGCATCAGTTCTGTGTTCCACTGAGTATGCTTAGACAACAGCATTTGTGAAACAGTTGCACCTGTCTTCTTTGAAAGGATACTTTGTTTTTCTACTGTTTTCTCCCATTAGGGCTTATCACCGAATCGTATCATACTGCAACCTCCTAAAGAACTGTACCTCCTAAAGAACGAGGAAGCCAGACACAGGACTTGATGAGATATGGAACTCAGGGGACTATAAATCTGCGAGGAGGGTAGAACTACACTTGACTGGAGAAAAGTGTGGTAATAGACTCATTGGTGCTGCAGCTTCAGGTTTTACTCAGTAAAATAAAGGCTTGCAGACTTCATCGTGAGAATTAGCAGGAGCAAAGAAATCACATTTTGTTTTCTAGTTCTCATACTACATGGCGAAAACATAATTAACATGTTTACATGTATTTCCAAGTAGCAGAAGGATTTGAGATTGTCCTGGTTTGGGCCAGGATAAAGGTGATTTTCTGGTTTGTACTTTTGTTTTCAGCTAAGTTTCTTGTAAGTAGTTGCATTTGCTGAAATTAACAGCAAGTTTCTCAGATAGTGTCTGTCTCTAGGACTGATAACACTGGATGTTTATAGTTACTGCTAGAGACTTGTATGCAGAACAAGGACACTGCTCAGCTCTGAGGAACATTTTACCCTCCAGAAGGAATAAAGAGGTCCCACCTGAACCCCTCCTTTGGGGAGGACCGGACAAGATAGATGCCAGAACTGACCAGAGTATTCCATCCCATACACATCATACTCAGTATAAATTTGAGGGATCACAAGGGTCGAAGACCCTTCTTCCTTCTTCCTGCCCTTCCTTCACCTGTTCCCTGTTTGCTTGGGCATCCTGGGAGTATTCCTCCGTTCATCTGCCTGTGGTCCTGATCCATGCCAGCCTGAATCTGTGTGTTCCTGCCTCCAGCTCCCAACTGCTGCTGACCCCAGGGGTCTAGCCTGGACTTTCCCAGGGCTGCCCTGCAGCCTCGGTGTGACGTGAGAGTTATTGGGGGAAGGGGGGAGGAACGTGGTATCAATTTTCCTGTATATTTGTATATATTTAGTAATTTTTCCTATTTATCCTTACTGTTTCATTAAAGTTGTGTAGTTTAGTTTCCAACCCATAAGTCTCTTTCCCTTATTCTCTCTCCTTTCCTTATCAGGGAGGAGAGGGGGATTAAGAGAAAAATCTGTTATTCGGTTTAATTGCCGGGCCAGTGTTAAACTGTGACAGAGATCTAAGCAGTCTTAGCACCTAATTATTGCTTTCCTGTGTGAAAGGCATATGCATAGTATGTGTGACTGCTTCTTTCTCTGAAAACAGTGTCTTGCACTGCAAAATCATTGATGGCTTTAGGACTAACTCTTGTCTGCCTGCCTCCTTTGTTTCATAGATTTTTCAGAGTTGAAGACTGAATGAGGACTAACAATGTTCAAACAGCACTTTTATCTGGTATGCTGAAAAAACCCCATACCTACAAACCTTCACAGATTTTTGTATTTGCTTTTTCCCTTTAAGACGTGGGATTCAAACCAGTAATATCAGCAACAGCCACATCAATAATAATAATAATAACAGTAGTAGTAGTAGTATTAGTATTAAAGACTCTTCCCCAAAAGTATGTCAGTTTCTTTCCCATGAGGGTAATTACAAGGGTAATTTATTAGTTTTATCTGAGCTAATTAATTTATTAATTTTATCAGACAAAAGACTATATGGGGAGACCTGCAGAACTTCCTAGTCCACAAGAGAAGAGCTGTTATTCTTGCTTTCCTCTAGGGTTGTCTGACCCTGGCTGCTGACTGCTCTGATTCACTGATTTGTTCAGGTAGAAGGTGGGCACTACAATGGGTGAGCTCTGTGTAGCTTTTAATTTTTAAATTCAGGAAACTCAGGAAAAGTATATAGGCTTTAATGGACCAGTTTCCCAGTAACTTGTTAATGGAAGAGAGATGTGCTTTCAAATTTATCTTTCTCTTTAACTGGACAGAAGATAATGCAGCACTGACTGGAGACGTGAGAAGCTGATGTGTGAAACAAAGATGCGCTCAGGTGGAATCCAATAGTCATACCAGAAGCCAAGTCAGCAGAGTTTTATTTTTTATATACATCTGCCAACGGGCTGCATTCAGGGCTGCATTCATAGCAGGAATGAGAAAAATGGCATAGGAAAGACTTAATATTTTTCTTTCTGATTCTTCTCACCTCAGTCCTACAAACCAAACCACCTTTCACTCTTTTCAGTTGTTCTGCTGTTGTTATCAATACAGTAAATGCAGCCTGGGGTCATGTCCAGCTCTCAGCAGAAAGAAGTGGGAGCACATGAAGCTTTTAATCCTTTCTGTCTTTCCAGTAAAATTGACAGTTTGGGTAAAATGGTAACATAGGAGCTTTTACAGATGTAACAAAATATGGGACCAATTTAAAGGTAAGATGTGAAGATCTGTGTTGGGTTGCTTAGCAGATTATTAATAATAAAGAAAGTTAAGATTAATAACTGAAGAAAGTTAATCATCACTGTTTAACAAACCAATCCACCTTAAAGGATAAATCTGGCATCTCCCATTCAGACAGAAAAGTTTTGCAACATTAATTAAAGGTCTACAAATGAAGGTGGGGAAAAGTGTTGAGTAAGCCTTCACAGATTTATCCTGTCAATAGCAAGCTCTTCCCTAAACCAAGGAAGGGGGCAGCACAAATACTGTTCACTTTAGAGGTAAGTATATGAATTGTTACATTTTCAAATGACCCATTTTAAGCAGGTATATGTTCAGTATAGCACATGACAGTGCTGCACAAACCGTTAAACAGACAGCTAGTTCTTCATAGAATAGAAGCAAATATGGCCTCCATTTATGAGCACCAAATGCCCACAAACTTCATATTGTGCAATTCAGAGCAAATATTGATTTAGCTTTCAGTTAAGTCCCTCCAGCTGGTCTGTGATGTCCAGTAACCAATTAGCAATACAGATGTACTTTTTCTTAGTTAGTTTTACCTGTTCTCTTTGCCAAACAACATCACAATTTTCCAACAGATGTTCTGAAGAAAGAATTGACAGTCATCTTCAGCTTCAACGGAGTTGAACCAGACCCTCATTGATACTGTACAAAGAGGCTTGTATACTGTTTGGGTTTTTTAACAATCAGTAATATTTTGCATAAATAAAACAGATTTAGCAAACAGCACTATTCATATGAGCTACTCTTTTCAGTTAATCATTAAAAGCTTTCTCCAGGTCATGATAGCTAGAAGGAGAGTTATCTCATTTACAGCCTTCTTATCCACAATAAAAAAAAAATCATATTGCTTTGTGATATACAGGGCACATAATACAGTCAGTCTGAAATTTATTCATATGTCTCCTGCCCATAATAAACAACCTATGCAGTGAACAGGCAGGGAATCAGAAAGATAGGAGTCCACTCCCTAACAAGTATTTCACGGTCACTGTCACCTTCAGGGGTGAACCAGTAGCTTCTTTCCTTGCCACTGTGGATGCTTAAAGGTTGTAAGAGAAGTAGGAGAAGACAAAAGAAGAAGACAACAGCTGAAGAACTGCCCTTTCATACTGGTTTGTGCCACACAGAGGTCTACATAGAATACTAGGAAAATTTAATTTAATTTAATTTAATTTAATTTAATTTTATTTTATTTTATTTTATTTTATTTTATTTTATTTTAATTTATTTTTTTAGGAAGGAATCATTTATTTATAGAGGATGGGAATGTTCTAAAAGGCTGTTATAGACATGAAAGAGTGAAAGGGTTGCACAGATTATAATTAAATTAATATCCATGCACAAAACTTTTGAAGCTTTGAATTCTACATTGGTTTTTTTGTCAAATACTTTAGTACAATATAAAGTAAATTATTAGACCTGGGATGTGAATTTGTAAGAGGCATTTTGCTTTTGAAGGGAGAAGCTGAGTTCAATACAGATAACAAAGTGGTAAATAGTTATTGGCAGTGACAAATATCACTTTGATATGTATGGACTATGGGTATCTAACTGGCTCTAAGAAAGAATTACAGTACTAAATGAAAGTATTGAACATATTCCCCTAGGAAGTAAAACAAAATTGATCAACACGTGTATTCCAGTGACATCTGTGCATGTAAAGCACTTATCATGCTTAAATTCAACCACTTATATTCAGCCACTACAACCTGCTGCGAGTCTGCAGATACACATCTGCTAATTTCTCAAATAACAGACAGCATTTACCATGTCCTGAAAGATGTTAAAATGGTACAGATCTCATTCATACTTGAAAATTGTCTGTGGTATTTACCCTGAAATTAAAATAGTGGTATGGTGTGAATTAAATTTATTCAGAATATCATAGATGTGTTGGTACAAACAAAAGTAAGAAGAATAGGACATTTACATATTTTTTAATGTTTCAATGCACAGCAAACAAAGGCCAGTTTATCAAAGGCGTCCCCTTTTAAAAGTGGGGTGTCAGGTTTTGCCAGTGCTTCAGGAAAGCACTCTTTACTCAATAAACTTGAACACAGATTTCAGAATATTTTACCTTGTCTGCCAAAAGATGGGCAGTGCAACTTACCAGAGGAATACCTCTCTGCAATAAGATAAAATATCCAGTGGGAAAATTAAGCATGAGTGGGAAGTTCCGATTATAAATGAAGTCCTGCTGACTAAATCTAGAGTAGTGATACATATACCTCAATTACATCTTGAATAAAGTGTGTTCTGTCTATCTGCCTAAATCTGATTATGAAATCCAAAGTCTGAGCATTTTTAAATATGTCACTGATATTATGAATTTTGTTCCAGTTCTGAAATATTCTTTACTTTTAAGACTCTGCTTTCATAGACATTAGGATCCCTTCGTTCCCATATACCCACTCCCAAGTTAGTGGCAATCACCCCAGTATTGCATGAATTGACCTCTGTAAGGCCTCCTTTTTTTTGTTTTGGGGGGTTTTTTGTGCACTCTTGTTCTTATGTTTACTTTATCTCCTGCAGTGCTCTGGCAGAATCCCATACAAAGGAAAGAATAAAAAGCATTTTGAGTATTGGCAGAGTATTGGCATGGAGAACACCTCCATGCAGTGATACACTGTACAGTCCATTCAAGCTCTGGAAAAGTCAGCAGGGATGTAACATTTTGCGCTCGGGCTTCTAACAGTTTTAAGAAAACCAAGAAAGTTACTTGTTATTAAAAAGGATTTTATTCTATTTTAATTTGAGAACTATTTTAATTAGCGAGGGATACAGTTACATAGAAATAGAGACACTCAAAATAATGTTATTCCCAATGCCCTAAGATTTGACTTCCTGATTTTCATCTATAACCTTAAATTTTCCTTGTTATTTCCAGCTGCTTGTGTTTAGAAGCTTATTCTATATTAAAGTAGATGTTTAGTTTACCATTGTGATATTTGTTTATATTTTGTGCAACTCAAGTCCAATAAGAGGCTATAAAAGCATGGAGTAGCAACCTTATTATCTTTGTAAATAGCTCATTTTTCAGCCATCATGGTTTTCTGTATACAAGATGAAATTTGAAGGGATTTTCCTGACACTAAGCCACACTTCCTACATTTTTCTAAATGAAATTTACATCATTATTGAAAAATTCCCTATATTCTCTATCTGATGAAATAAGTTTGGGTTAGGTTTTGGTGCAAAATTGTAAATAACTTCTAAAGAGTGCAATTTTTGCAATTATTATTTGTTTTATTATTGAATTAAATTATTTTTTGTTACCTATACAAGTCTTCAGTTACAGATTCTTGGGCAATTCATTTGTGATTTAAAGTGCACTCATGTAACCTATATCTAACTCCACCTCAAAGCTATTACTATGAATTGGGTATCATGCCTATCTAGGAAATGTGTATGGATGATTCAGACTCTGTGATTTCAGGTCAACCAAGTCTTCCCAGTTAATCAGCAGTTGTGATAGTATTCAGAGGCTCAGAAAATCATTCTTTTGGACAAATTCACCTCTTTCTGCATGCAGAATCTTTACCGGTAAAAGCAACTTCTATGCTATGAAATTTGTTGCTATGGAAATATCTAAAAGAGCCTATGACTAAGAATGGGCAGATCCATGCAGGCAAAGTGGAATATAGCTTCAATCTCCACTCAACTGTTGAAATTAATTGTAGTCATTTTCATGCCTTGTAGTGGCTTAGTATCTTTCCTGTATTGATGTTATCCAATGCAAACAAGCTTCAGCTCACCCAGTTCAATGCATAATTTGGGCACAGCAATTCCAGCAGCATCTCTGAGAAATAAGACTAAACAAAATCAAATTAAATTATCTTTTCTGTTCCTTGCCTTCTCTTGCTTTCTTTAAATTTCTTGTCACAGAAGCATTTTCTAGATTAATTGCAGCACTGACTGTACCATCTTCCTTCTAAACATTAAACCTTAAGATGATTTATTGCTTCTGACATGTAGAGTGAACACTCAGGATTAAGTGAATGGAAACCTTCAGACAGGGGGGAATTTAAAAAGAGAAACTATCTTCCAGCAGAGTGTGTCTTGGGTCCTGCTGTATAAGCAGCTTCCCCTGCTGGAGAAAAGAAGCTGACCTTAGGCAAACAGCCATGGGAAAGCATGTGAGGTTTGCTGTGTGTTCACATGCATGCATATCTGGATATCACAAATTCTTTTACTGCCAGGTATTCTACTGTGTTACAGGCCTTCTAAATAACTTGGAGCCAAATAAATGGCTCTGTTTTTCATTATCTCTGTCTTCAGTTAAGACAACTGACTTCTGGAGGACTGTGGTGTATGACACAAATCCCAGGGTTAAAAATAGGTGTAAGCATCTATCAATAACTGAAACATGTGATGGAGAGTAATTTGAAACCAATGCCCAAAATTACCTCTTAAAGGAATACATTAACAAAGGATTATTAATGTAATTGATCTAAGCATTTGTCTGTCTTCCCTTCCTATTTATTTAATTACCATGAATTTAAGTATGATTGCAGAACATTCTTTACTAAGGATACCCTTTTCTTCATATAATAGATGTAAAAATTTAACCCTCTGTTCCCTAAAGAGCCCTACACACAAGTGCTCAGATTATATGATGAGTTCCTGCGAGAATCATAAAACTCCCAAGACTGTGTCTCTTAGGGATAAATATCCAGATATTGTGTGAGGCTAGATGATAAAAAAATCAACAATGCTAACACATTCCAGAGTCTGAAGACAGAAGCTATTGAACATGACAAAACCACACTTCTCAAAAGAGCTGATGTACCATTTCTTTCTTGAGTTATACTGTATGATTAAAAAGACAAAACTTATTTTGAAAGTTGTGGAAACATGTTTTTTGTTTAAATGATATATTGTATGTTTAGTGAGTCTCTGTATATGTTCATCAAGAGGCAGAGCAAATGCTCTTTCACTCTGCAACACACTATAGAAAATGTAACTACCTGGAAAATTACACAGTGTAAGAACACATGGATTAACATGATGTAAAATACCATGAGGTCAAATAAAGTGTGTTCCCATAAAGAAGTCCAAGAGCAAGTTACCATAATAATAACCAAAAGTGCCTCAGATTAAAATTTTTAAAAAGTGTTTATGTAATTTTTAATGCCACTTCTGTTTTCAAGTTAATGTTTCTTTAGAAATAAGTATCTTTTACAAAGGCATTCTGTTTCTTTTATACACCTACAAACATTACAAAAATAGGATTTACCATGTTAATCAGAAAATACAGTACTGAAAATTTCTCCTCATAGCCTGAGAGCTTCAAATGTTGACTCCATGTACAGAATGTACAGAACTCCATACGCCAAATTAAATAATATTGCATTCCTCATACCAGTTCCTCCTACTACATTTAATTGCAAAATGTTACTAATGAAGGTACACATGTCATAGGCACACACTGGTATATACCAACAACAACAAAAAAAAGTAAAGAACTTAAATTATAACCTGGATACTAAGACAGAAATCAGAAAACTAATATGAAAGAGCACCTAGAAAACTAATTTGAGTCACCGCACAACTCAGATCATCTTTAATAAATTAGATACCAAGGTAGGAAACAATCTAAGGTTATTATTATAAAATGCTATTTTCAGTGAGACTTTAAAGAAATAAATATTAATTTTAGAAACTCGTAGATGGTTTTACAGAGGAATTTTAGTTATATTAATTCCTCTTACCTGTTAGAGTTGCTTTGTTAATAGATGGTTGGTTACACATTGGTGAACGTCTGTTAAAAAGACAAAAAAATAAACTTGATAAACTCACTGGTATCTGAATCTTTGGACAGTGTAACAGAATAGGTTTTCTTGGAAAATTATTTGGAGCTGGAATACCCTGGCATTATCAGAGAAAAAGTTCATTTGGAACAGGTTTTTCTTTTGTAGAAGGGAGTTCACAACTGATCTTGAAACCTCTCTGGAGACTGAGAATTCCAAGAAAGGAATATTTTAGGAATCTACCAGCCTAATAATACCTAAAGTTTATACTTGACTTGACATTTGATTTATTTACATAGTTATCACTGTTCTATACACAGCTTGGACTACCCACATTCTCTGACTTGAATTTTTTTAATTTATTTATTTATTTTAAAATAAACCCACACTATTATTTTGCATATGCATTTCATGCATTATTTTGCATATAACTTTCACGATAATTACTGAAGAAAGCTAGAAGTTGCTGGACTGACAGAGCTGTGCAGGCATGAGTGCACAGAGAGATAGACTGCAAGCAGGGGCCATGTTGAATTTACATATTGTAACTAAGGGGGCTGGAAATAACCTTTGTATGGCACTGCATATGCAATGATATTTGCAGTCTGTCTTTGGAATGTTAATTACTTTTGAGTTCTACAGATGCACATTTTGGATGAGGGAAATGACACCACTATAAAATTTGCCAGTGTTAGTAACATTTATGTTAACTGTGATGCTGTAACATGACTGATTTTATTTATAATGTCTGATTTATAATCGTGAACTACAGTGGGTAAATATTCTCTTGCATGAGTTAATCAGAGCTCTCAGTTCAAGTCAGACATGCTTACAATGAGTGTAGCTGTGTGCTCACTTTAATTCATTTGCAAGGATCACACTCTGCCTGAATGATTATCTTTGAATGACCTTTGACACTGACATGTGACTGACTTACTGATTATCTTGTAACTTGCAGAAAACCATTCCAAGTTTATACAAGGACACCAATGCAAGAGCAACAAATAGGCAAGGGGACAGTTGTACTAGCTATCAAGTATAGCATCTTCAAGGGATTAAACTCATTACTTATCCACACATTTTATCTAGTTGCTGTTAGTTCACATTTTAGAAAGATGATTGTAAAAAGTTCAGTGGATGAAAATTCATACTCACTTGCTTGGTGCCCGATCTTGTAAATTGGTTAATGCAGCAAAGTTATTCCGTACAGTACGAAGGCTGGCCAGCACCTGGAACAGACAAAATGGTTTGAGTCTAATTTCTGCACAGGTGAGACTGACTTACCTCTGCTCCACTACATTTAAAGAAAAAGTAAAGGACACTGAAAAACACTGCAAAAGGTTTCCAAGGTTAGTTTTTCTGAAACCTTTGACTATTATTTGACAATAATGTCTGTAACAGAAGGGCAATAGTTAAATTCTTTTCGTCATTAACAATGCATTATCTGCATTATCTTATAAAGACAGACTTACTTGAAGAGGAGGAAAGTTTTTCACAGAATACTACTTATTTCTCTAGAATGACTGTAACAGTATTCATGTTTAGAAGATAATAGCCCATTCAAGCCTAATACTTCATACATAAGAGATTATTACAGAATTAATCATTTGTGGTTCAGCCCCCATAAACCTCCAAGAACAAAGGGAATAAGATTGTCTAGACTGACAGGAAAAATGTAAGTGGATCCTTTAAGGGATACAATTTATCTAGGAACTTAGTGCAAATGGCCAGTGTAAGAGGAAGGTGTCACCTAAGCAGGTGGGAGTGAGGTACTTTCTTTTCAGGACTTAATTTCATGCCAGACAGCAGCAAGTGAAGGATGTAGAACAGGGCCTTCCTGTTATCAAGATGGCATAGGCAATCTCTTCCCTAGGCAGCTGGATAAATGAAACCAACATTGTACCATGCAAGGACAATAAGATGCCCACTCTGACTGGAGAGAGGCAGTTCAGCTGATGTCAGAGAACACTGAGTTGTTTGGAACAAGTCTGGGAACAGCAGGAGGCAGCAACACTGCCTCACTGATGCGCTTTGCAGGGGTTGCCCAATGATGTTCCTCAGCTCAGGCCTGGCTGGTTCCCTGGTGAATCTGTCCTAGGAATTAAAAAAGTGGAAATGGGAATTTGGGTTTCAGAGATCTGAGTCAAGGAGGATATGACCCTATTTTCATAGCCCCTTAAATTTCTACGTGATGCATGAAGGGGATAGGAGAAGGAGGAGAAAAGAAGGATTTAATGAAAGCTTGTAGCAGACAAAAAATATGCAGGAAACAATAGTAACTGACAGTCTTCAAGATTTTATAGGTAATTCACAAACGAGTTAAGATGATAAAAATTAAAATACTTTGTTGTCTATTTAGGTAGTATAAATTTCACTATGTTTACCTAGAGAAAAACTCATATTTTACATTCAGCATGGAACAAAAAGTTATATATGCCATCAAACTTTTATGCCTAATAATGTAAGGCACACATCTTAGTGACTGCAGTCCCTTTTCCATTCTCTTTGGTCTATCTGCCTGGTTAAGTCTATGTGTCCCAGCACACTGAGATGGCTTGCATGTGTCATTATTATCAGAGAAACACACCTATGTGTCTCAGAACTGTCTCAGGACATAAAAAATGTAGTCAGTTTTCCTGGATGCAACTTCCTACTTCCTAAGCCCTGCTGGACTAAAATTTGCTGTATATTCAGATGCACTGAGAAAGGTTGCTAAAAACATAGCTAAGTGACCCCTCAGTGAGTGAGCTCAGGTACTGCCATGCTTACTAATTCTGCCTCTGCCAGACTGCAATGAATGACTGTACCTGCTGTGCAGGGCTGATTTTCAGTAAGGTTAGTAGGCTGGACATGAACTTTGTTGAGGCACGTGTTGAATCTGAAATAACAGGACATTTAGTAGCAGGGATACTGGGAAAAGAAGTGTGCAGAGCTGCAAGGTTCCTCAAGGCCAGTTATGAGTGGAGGCTATGGAGCCTTGCTGGACCCATTCTCAGGTACCTGAAGATCTGTGAGGGAGTCTCTCTACCACTCACCACTAAGCATATTGAACAGATTTTCCCAAGTGTCCCAAAATATTATTCATTTGTCCTTTTTCAGAAAGCAGCAACTCTGCTGGTTATCCTGTATGCCCTTCTTTATGTTCTTCTAGCAAATGAGATAACTGTTTTGTAGGTCCAGTGTTGAATGTCCAGTATCTGCCCAACATCTCAGTTGCTTTAGCATACAAGGACATACTGGACAGTTTCTACAACTTCAAGGCATCCCCACAGAGAAAACAATGAATTTAAAAGTGTCAACAAGAACTTTGGCCATTGGCAACAGCTTGTTTTATTGTATAAATGTATTCATAAGTCAATCATGAGTACATAAAACAGTCTTTTAACTTTTCATTATAATGTGCTTTAGCAGCACCTTCTATTTCCCAAGAGATTCCAGTTGTGCTTAATGTTTCCACAGCTTGATTTGTAAGTGAAAAAGGAACCCAGTCACCTGCAAACCTCCTTAGGTTTAAACCCTAAGTAAAAATTATTATTTTCAAAATTGAGTTATACAAAAATAATAAAAAGTGAACTTGAAAAATTAAAGTTTTTTTCATAATTAAAAAAAATACAGAACTGGTCCTTGAATTTCAAGTCAGTCAAATTATTTTATTTTGAAAAGTGCAATTCTATAAATAACTAAGCTAAAGCAATGGCTGTAGATTACAATATAGGGGAGTGAACTAATAATACCCTTGTGATAGAATTTTTATTTTAGCTTACAAAATTCTATTCTGGTAAAAATAGTAAACTATCTTGTTCTGGGGCCCGATTCTTTGTAGGGAACACAACATGCCACCTTGCCTCCAGTTAACAAATTCAACACATGGTGATGTGTTGAATAGTATCTGAAATACTAAAACTGGAATTATTACTACCAGGTGGCTCATCATGACATTAAACAAGCCTTCTGATCAATTGCAGAAAATACCTAATGATTTGAAATAACTGGAACATGTGCTTCCCTATTCTTCTGCCACCAGGAAGCCTCAAATTGTTTAAAATGGTGCTTTGGCTGCTTGCAACACAAAAATGCATCTGCATGATGAAATATGACCACAGAAAGACATTAGAAGGGTGGTTTGTACAATGTTTAGATGTTATACTGGCATGTGGGATCCCATTGCTGAGGTCTCAAGTGGTGTCTGAGTTCTGTTAATATAATGGCTCCTGTGCTTAGATGCAGATGCAATCTGTGAGCACGCCCCACTGGGAGATGGGATTTTGCATATTCAAATCATTTTTAGATAAGGGTTACATTTTTCCCAACATACTGATCAGATGTCACTTCCCTTCTTAGTAACTCTCTCAACTGCAGCTCAATTCCCTCTGTACCAGGGGACGTGATGTGATAATTCACCCTGTGAGTGCTCTTTCTCCTGTTCAATGAAAATGAAAACAGGTTGATTTAAATCGCACCTAACAGGGTTTTTCACCAAAATACTAAAAGGTCTCAGATAATAAATTACGGCACCTTGGTGCAAACATTCAACTTCTTCTGCTCTTATGTCTGAAGTACATCCATCAATGCCAACAACAAAATCACCCTTAAAACAAATAGGGCTGTTTTATCCCAGGAAAAAAATATCCATAAGATACTTGTAATAGTTACTATTTTTCAAGGCATACTACAACATGTTTTAACAAAAATTAGTATGACAATGACCATTAATTCAACTACAGTAAATATCACTGGATTGCCTCACTGCCATGCAATTTGCTTTTTTTTATTTAAAAAAGTGGTGGGTTTTTTTTCCTTGTTTTTCCAGTAATTTCTTCTCTCCCACTGCTGTTGAAGTACATTTACCACTTGAGAGGTCCTAAAGGATTCTTGGAAAAGTCCCTGCCTTAATCTATTCTCTGCTAATAAAATATGAACATATTCTTTATATTAAGGATTTATTAGCCAGTGTCTTATAAACACTGTATCTGTTTATGATAGAATACAGAAGAACTGAATAAATTAATAATAACTGCTTTAACAGATGATCATTAGACCAAATTTATCTATATATTCAGACTGAAGTTGAACAATTTCGTAGAGACGGCGGCATGACTCAGACTTTCTCTCACCTTCAATCACAGCTGAATTCCAGCTTTTTTTCCCCTTCCTGTAATTACACTGAATTAACTGTCATTCCTGTCTATTACATGGTAAAACCTATTAGCATTAGTTCGAAGAGTATCAATGTTAACCTTTCATACAGAAGATGGCTCTACTGCTAAATATTGCAGAGTTTTGATCTAAATTATATCAATTTTTGAGCTGATATTTTAGAAAACAGAATATGAATGGAAAAAGTCAAAGAGAGATGGTTCTGTAAAGAATCATGAGTATACTGAGTAAAAATTATCTTGAATAAACAAATTACCGTTTACTGAATGCATAGAAAATGTTCAAAGGGAGAAATTGTAATTATAAAAAGCAGGAGAATAACAGAGAGCACAGATTTGTCTTCATCATGACTGTCTGCTACATTATTTGAAAAGAGGTCAGGGGTATCTGTCATGTTGTTGCACTTCAACTTTTCAGATGATCAAAAAGCGTTCAAAAATAGACACAGATAACAGAATGGGAGGTTCATAAGTTTCTGTTTAGACAGTTTTTTAACTGTTTCAAGCAAACATACCTCATGGTATTAACAACAGACAACAACTGTTTTTTCCATTTGGCCTTTAAATTGCAAGAAGATGTGAGAAACATGGCAAAATTCTGCCTACCTGAGCAAATGGTGTCACAATCAAGTCATCTCCGTGTCTGAAAAAATGAGCAGAGTGTTAAGTTAGGTATTACTAAAAACATTTCACTGCTTTAACAGATTGAAGAACAGGTTTTACAATGCTTACTGTGGGTAACTCTAGTTATATTCTTCAGCAGTTATTACATACCAGTGCTTTACATATTCTCTGAAAAGTAAATATTGACTTAGTTGCTGTCCAGCTGCCTGGCATGTCAATGGTATGGCTCATGAGCCTGCTGATTTCAGTGCTGCAGTTGGGCAGGTGACCAGCTGCCCAGGACCATTCTTCAAAGACTTCATCCCAACAGATGGAGGTGAATACACCAAAGGCCCATTGAGGACTGCCAGCTGGTTGTGAGCACTGGGTGAGTGGCTTCAGATGGCTGGGGTTTTTTAACTCATCACAGATGAATAAAAACCCTGGAATAAAACTTCTTGACTTACTCATGCCTCTGTATCTTCAGGGGCTGTGACCAAATGTGTGCTGTTGCTGTGACCACCTCACCCACACGGCAGGGTGATGTTTGGGAAAGATGCTGGGATGATGCACTTTAGGGGAGAAGGAAGAAGGGGGCTCCTTTGCTTCAGAACCAAAAGCTGCCACTTAAAATGGCTTTAAAAACTCACAGTCTTGTAAATCTAAGTAGGCTGAAGCACTGTTGAGCTTAAGAGTTGCTTAAGAGCAGCATCTCTGAGAGCATATACTGAGAACATAGAACCAGACCT
Organism: Florisuga fusca; assembly: GCA_038090715.1. Classification (NCBI taxonomy): domain Eukaryota; kingdom Metazoa; phylum Chordata; class Aves; order Apodiformes; family Trochilidae; genus Florisuga; species Florisuga fusca. The sequence goes on from JAAWXA010000012.1 coordinate 5,971,087, forward strand.
CTCCAGCAGACCACAGGGACAGGGAAAACTTGGGGAGTTTTCAGTTATTATCTAGTACATGGCAACAATCTAGATGAAAATGCAAAAATCCAATATGACTTTGTTTTCAATTCTGTATTTACCTGCTATGAAGTCGCTGTGATGAGTTACAAGTTGCATCTTTCAGCAGAAAAAAAAAATATTGGTCTGGTGCTATTTTAATGTTATTTAAGCATAAAATGCAAGTGTTTAACAACAGATTTCAATTCCATGAAAAATCTAATCGGAAAAAGGCTTTCTGATAAAAGGAGGATTTTTATTTTTGTTTGAGTTGATACATCATTCTTATAACTTATTGTCCACAAGACAGTAATGTTTTTGCATGTATTGCATGAACCTAATAAACAACCAGAGACCCTGCAGAACAAGACAAAAACTTATAAGCTATACTAATGTTTAATATCTGTGTAGCTGATTTTACTACCCTGTCTTTTATTCTCATTAGCTGAAATACAGAAGTTCAGACTCTGTGGAATAAGTCTGCACTTTTAACAAGGCCTTTGCAGGAGTGGTTAGAATAAGGTGTTGTTTCAGGTGAAACCAGAATTCCAGCCTGGCTGGAAAGTGTGTAAGCCTGGTCCTCACACCAAACAGAGGAAACGTGGTAGCATGGGAGAACTCAGAGACTTTAATTGCCTGATGAAACAAAATCCAATTGGCTACTATAGACATAATGAATCAGCTCAACATTAACAAGGGAGTTAATGGTTAGCTGGATTAAGTACCTCTTCATATTTTCATTGAGCCACAAAAATATTTGGAAATGCCCTCAACTACCATTTGTGATCAGGATTGCTTGTTGAGATAAAGGCTTCAGCAGAAAATCACATCCATTATTTTCTTTTCTTTCCTGTTCTCCACTTGAACAGGCATACTGTGAATATGTATGCTACTGCAGCTCCATAAAAATTATGCTCTTTGTCTTCAAATTCTGTAAAATGGCATTATCTACCATGTGGCAGCTGGCTTACCCAGTCCTCAGTAAAATCTGTTTGTTTCCCTTTTATAAAGTATATTTTTATTATTTGTGTACAGACACTCCATCTTCTCTGGTTAAAACACTTTAAAGAGGCACAGCTCTGTAGAACACAGAACCCTGTGTTAGTCACCTGAATAACTTCTGCAAAAATGGAAGAACCTAGAGCCTCAAGTGCCAGTCTTCATCACACCTACCCACTTTATCTGTTACTCAGGTTGTTTAGCAAAAAGTGAACAAAAGGGTTGAGCAAATGCTTAGAAATGAGTGTGTTTTCTAAGCACTCAAATTCAGCACAGAAACTAACTAAAATCCTTACACAAAACCATTTTTTACTGATCAAGTCTAGTTCCCACATGTGGAAATGATGAAGGGGCAGCATCCTGGAGATAAAATGTTTTACAAGTAGCAGCAGCATTATACAAAGACCAGTATTAAATTGTTTCTACCTGTAAATAAGTCAGATAGACTACTTCCTTCTAGTGTCACAAGCATCTGTCAGTGGTAAATACTCTGAGTGCTCCACATATGACACAAATGCACAAAACATTAATCAGTGCTTCAAATTCCTAGGCAACTGCTATAATGTAGTGATTAACTGTCAAAACGTATATTGGCAAAAATATGAAAGAAAGATCTTCTCACCATCTCCTGTGGGCTTCATTACTAGAGGTTATTCTGTCTTCTCTTCTTACCATTTAGTGTCCCTGTTTTCCACCCCTTGAATGCTGAGGCACTTCTGAGGCAACTAGTACATGTTTCTAGACTTTCTGCCCTGGACTATTTTTTCTGTTCTATTAAATTGCATGACACTACTCCTTTAATTTTCAAAGTTCATTCTACTGGAGCACTTGCTGGACTTTATTTCACAGGAGAATATTGATAAAATACTGCAGCTTGTTACTTTTAAAGAAGATGCTGTTCAATATTAATTTAATGTACAGCAACCAACCCAGTATTTTATATCCACTATTCAAGAGTTCCCCTGAGTCAAGATAAACATTTCCATAAATTACCATTATTGTGGTGAAAGCATGACACTTTAAGTACAGATATCCACAGCTTTCACAAAACTGTTTAGCATGCACCAGACTCACTTGGTCAGAAAAGCAATTGCATAGTGTGATGAGTAATCTTTAACTTACATTGGGTTAGAAATCTGAAAAAGGTAAGAGTGCTCAAAAAGGGCGCAGTCTAAAGAAGTGGTACTATTTTTCTGCATAGACGAGCACGAATGTATGATCCACAGTGTACTGCGGTGTAGAAAACACTGCAATGTAGGGATGTCCTGCTGGTTTTTTTCCAGATTATGTCAAAACTGATAGATGGTCCTGTCTGGATTCTGGACAGATTAGTGCCACACATCTATATAGAGAAGGAGAAAGAGGGAATCTAAACCCTCTGCAATGTGTCACAAGCTTCTAAAGATAGACAGAGCTGTTAACTTTAAGGTTATTACAAACTGCTCAAATTACTGTTAGACTTTGTAAACTAGTATGCATAGCATACTTTTTCAAATCTTCATTTTTCAAAGAAAACACATATTTGAAAACAGAATCATCCCCACATAGCCCAGAATCTTAAAATTACCAAATCCACCACCACCAAAAAAACCTGCTAAAGGACACAACAGTCCACATGAGATAAATTGCTGGTACATAAAGCACAGAAACTTAAGAGACGAATGCATAGACAGAGAAATAGAAACATTAACACAAGCATAAGAAGGATGACTGCATAACCTTTATTTCTTAATTAAGTGAGGATGATTTAATATAATCATCTAATAAGAGGAGCAGTTAGAGAGACATTCTGCAGACTTGCTAGGATATAATTAAAAAACAGAGGTTGTTTGTGGTCAAAAAAGTCAAGATACCCATTAAGAAGTGAGTCCCAGACCTTAGAGACCACTGGAAATGTGAGTTTGCACTTGCCAGTGTGGAGCTTTGCAGGGAAGGTCCTGAATAAGGTTTGTCTTTGGAAAGGCCAGAGTAAACTCAGATTAAAACTTCCTAGACATTCTTAAAGAATACCAAGTGAGGGCTCTTGAGGACATGTATTGCAGGTGGGAGCTATAAACAAGGTAGGTAACCTCTCTCTCAAAATGGGTGGGGAGGTAAAGTTCAAATCATATTTATGCCAGTTTGGCACATATCTTTTAATGGACAAGATATGGTCAAAAAAAAAAAAGCCTAGTTAGTCTTGAAGTTATGAAGTTATGAAGTCTTGAAGTTATAGTCTTGATTCAATTTTTATAGCATGAATTATAAGACCAGTGGAAAGAATCTTGGCTCTTTTTTATCACTTCGAAGCATGATCATACTGGTTTGCCACACTCCTTCATTTGAGTGAAAAATTCAGTTACCTCCCCAGGGTAAGTACTGGCTCAGGATGCTGGCCAGGCTTTAAATTCAACTGGCATAGTCTGTGTTGGATTCTCTGTCTAAAATCTTTGGGACACAGCCTACTTGAAAGAATTGTACCCTTGTACTCAGCCTGGTGAGGCTGTACCGCGAGGACTCTGTACAGTTTTGGACAACACAGTATAAGAAGGACATTTTGGTTCTGAAGAGGGTGCAGAGAAGGGCAGGCTAGGCTGACTAGGGGTCTGGAGAACAGACCTTATGAGGAGAGGCTGAGGGAGATGGGGCTGAGGAGAAGAGGAGGTTCAGAGTAGACCTTATTGTTCTCTACAGCTACCTGAAAAGAGGCAGATGCTGGCCTCTTCTCCCCAGTGATAGGATGAGGTAACTGTCTTAAGTTCCTCCAGTGGAGGTTCAGATTAGATACAAGAAAAAATGTCTTTACTGAAAGAGTGATGAAGCATTGGAACTGGTTGCCCAGGGAAGTGGTGGAGTCACCATCCCTGGAGGTTACCACCATCCTGGCACTTCATGAAACGATTTATTGGGTAAGGTGGTGTAGGACTGACAGTTGAACTTGATGATCTTGAAGGTACTTTCCAACCATGATGATTCTGTGATTCTATAATTCTATAAAGATGCCAATAGACTGAACAGGGGACAGAGGCTGTCTGGAATCCCTGCACTGTGCTCCAAAGCAAGAAGTAAGGCTTTTGTCATATTGTCACAAGAATTGACTCCATTTTAGAGATATGGTTTTGGGCACTTTTTATTTGTTTATTTTTAATATAAAAACATAGCAAAAACAAAACCAAGGGAAAAATCTCACCAACTACACATAATATACAAAATAGGAAAGATAATGTGCATGGAAGTATCCTTCTCTTTAAACAGAAAATCCATTGCAGCCTCCTTTTTTAGAGTAAACATCTAAATTTGGATTAAACATGACACCCACTCATTTTTTGAATACAAAGTTGACTCAGACTTACTGTCCAAAACCATGATATAAATATATCTTAGATGAGACATTAATGTTTTGTTTGCACATATTCTGGAACACAAATACACAATGTGCAAAACCACAAATGGAGAACCAAGAGTAAGGTGATCATTTACCCTCATTGCTAGGATTATTTTTTTCTGCCCCAATAAAAAATTATAGGTGAAGGCAAATAAAGACACAAGAATCATATGCATTAGGTATGCTGAAAATGCAGGTGTCACTCAGATTTAGATTTTAGGAGCAATGAAATCTGATTCTAGACTGCACTCTGATACAGTAATGGAAATGCCAAATAACGACTCTAGCCAACAGAATCTGTGGTCTAAGGGCAGCAAGCAAGAGGTGTGGGTGGCTGCTCGGTGCAGCTTGCACTTTATTATCATCTGCATTTGGAGAATCCAAATCGTTCAGTGTGGAGTCTGAAATGACAGTGTGACAAGTTATTTTTTTCTGCCAGAAAAGTGCTCAAGTCATGTCATCTCAATTTCTGGACTCAGAGGACAATTTTCTTGTCCTAATATAAGATAGCCCAGGCCTGACTCCAAAAGCTAAGACTGACTGGGAGTAAGAGGCATCTCTCACTACTGTGCCCACATTGTGGGGTGTGACAAAAACTGGCTTACAGCTGTTCCCACATAGTCATTGGTTTGTCTGTGATTTGCACCTCACTGAAAGGCTGAGGGCCATTTTGGGGATAGTGAGGCATTTAAGGCAGGGGTAGAGCCTGCAGCACTGTGCGTATGCTGGGATTTAGGGTTGACAGAACAAGCAATTGAAAGTTTTGATGGGGTCAAGAGCTATAGGGGGGGTGTGTGTTTGAACATTTTTTATTTGTGGGAACGTACACCTTAAAAGATTTTTATAAGAGCTACTTGAAACCACTTTTTCTATCACACAGGAGGCAGAATGTAGATCCTGAATGAAGCAGACTCTTGTCAGCCTGAGTGTTTCTGAATGCCAGATTTTTCCGTAACACTGTGCAGTTATGTATCAGAAATATATTATATATATATTTCTGTAACACTATGCAGTTATATAACAGTATTCTGATGCTTCTTTCTAGTAAAAAAACAGAGCTTGCCCTAATAAGTTAAAAGTATTGCTGTAATACTGGGGTTTCTGAAGAGTTCCATATACTTAACTTCAATTGAGCTTAATGGGATGAAAGAAGATTGGCTCAGAGAGGCCACTGTAAAGTTCATTATTCTAGCCAAAAGAATGGCTGGTGATAGACAGAGAGATAGATAACTTGGAGTATCTATCTAAGCAAGGTATATGCTTTATATGAAGCACAAATTAAGTAACTCTTCTATGGCATGTTGATGAAGAAAATGATATTTGGCTGCTTTGTGATAAGAGATCCAAAGGACAGATCAAAAGAACTGCAGGTCATTACACATAGCTAAAACACACCAAGATAAACTATATACTAATGTACCTGGAGCTTTCTAGACATAATGCATAACTTTTTACACTGTTCATGACAACTTTTTAGCACCTCAGTTGCTGAATATATACTTCATTAGGTTTGAAAGAAGTCTTTGAATACTTGGACTCCGATCTGTTGAAGACATCAGTGTCAGGTTATCCAAATTACAGTCTTCCTTCCAATTAAACTGCATTAGCATGTAAGGTGAGGAGCTCACTCAAGACTTAGAAAGACAGAATGATCACATCCATTACAGACTAAGGGACTGTAAAAGAACAGTGAATACCAAGATGTTTCTGAAACAGTATTTTGAGATGTAACCCAGGCAGTATCAGGAAGTATTACCTCATTACATGTGTACCTTATCGTGTATCACCAGCACCATATCAGAATGCTGTGTGTGTTTTTGAGTAGAGTAGAAATAAGAGACATTTTCTGGATGATATGGGCAGCTAGCTGCTGATCTGAACCAAGACCCATCAAATCCAGAAGCTTCATTCAGGACTGCTAATGGGCTGGAATCAGAATCACCTGACTAACTCAAAGAACAGGAAGTATTACTATTTTTCCTCATTCCATATAGTATGCCTTTAAGAACACTATCAGGCATCTCTCATGGAAGTGTCATCATACATTTGAAAGAATTCAAGGAATATCAAGGTCTCTTGTGTCAGACTCAACTACTTGCTTGCACAGGAAGCTTAAATGTTTCCCAGGGAGTCTGCAGTCTGACTTGGACAATCTGTCTGAAGAAATCATGTAACCACACAAGGATGCCAGCATAATGTGCATAATGTGCAAGATATGAAAGTAGAGGACAACTCAAGAAATAACCTGTATCATATTGCTCCCAAAAGCCACCAAGCTTCAATGCTTTAATCCTACCATTATGCAGCAGATCATTTAGATGACCGAAGAATGGCAGAGCTCTGAGCAACTGGACTTTATCAAGAGAACTATTCAGTTCTAAAGACAAGACACCAGAGTGCTTGACTGGTGTAGGTGGTTTTCCTTTTAAAAGCAGAAGCCAGTCTGCTTGGTGGTCTCTGAGTTGACTGCAAGAGAAAAGAAGCTACTGCAGTGGGGGGATTTTGTTTGTGTGTTGAAGGAGGGCCTGGATTAAGCCAGAGGATATAGAACTTTGAACCAGAAGAGAGCTGAACTCCATCAAGAGACTAGGCCAGTTCAGCAGCACTGATGTTGGACTGTTCATACAACAGAAATCATCATATAGCTCTAAGCAAGGCTGTAAAACAAACAAGTGTCATTGACTAAAGGATAGGTTTTGTTTTGTGCTCAGGTTAGAGAAAATTGATGAGCGGGTGTGCACACATGACTGAAAGCAATCAAGTTAGTGCAGCTTTATGAGCTAATATTAATCAGTTTTGATTGCATTAGCTGAAACACATAAACTCCTAGCTTGCTGCAAATGAAAATAAAATGTATGAACTTAAACTGCTTTTTAACCAGTCTCTTCCCCATATGCTTATGTTACTTCTGAAGAATAAGCACACATGATATTCCATACAACTCTCCTACTGATGCAGGCTTACAGATTTCATCTCTAAAAGAAAAGAGCCAAGCTCCTACAAGCAGCACCTCCTCAAGGTAACTTCCCAGCCTGCGAGATTGCTCACAGCCAGGCCCAGGAAGATTATTTCTGCTTCAAGGTTTAGAAAAAAGGGCCTCAATATCAAACTCATAGGCCACTTAGTGTATGCATATGAGAAGAAATAAAAAGACTTCAAGCACAAAAAAGCAAACCCATCAGAATTCCAGTATTTCTATTTTCAGGGAACAAACTCTGCAGCTAACACCATTACTGCCATTGCAAGCATATAGTGCATAGTTTATTCCCTGAAGGATGAAAGAAGAACTAATGTTCTGAGTTGTGACATACAATTCAGTCAATGCATTTAGGTGATCACTGAGCTAGACAAAGAGTCTGAGAATCATCCCTGAAAACATTTGAGTCCCTTTTTACAAGGCTCCCCTTACCTCCATACTGCTCCCACTCTTGGGTTGCAATCCTGCCAGGACTGCATGTGCATGTGTACATACACAAAACCACACCAATCATCCCTCCTTTCTCCTGACGATCTGTGTAGCAAGCCCAGAGTTGAGTGGTGTTGCGAGGTAGCTGAAATATCAGCTAAGAATCACTTCTGGTACCATCTTTTTAATAATACATCACCTTTGACTGAAAATGTTTAGTGATTCAGTCTGCTTTGTTTAGCACAGGAGCAATAACTTGCCAATTTTTTCAAACACCCATAATTTCCAGAGGAGGGGAGTAAAAGGCCTGACAAACTGTTTGGAGGGGAAGTGGTGCATTTAACAACTGAGAGTTATGTTTGGAAAAAGATGAGGTCTTAGCATTTGACATAAAATCAGTTTTATCTGAACAAAAGAAAAAATCAAGTTTCTTTTCATAAAAAAATAAATAAATCCTTACTCAACAACAACAGAGAGGCAGAATGGAACACTTCAGAATCTCACGTAAAAGTCAGATCAAAAGAAGACTTCTCAATGTGAAAACAGTCTTGTCCTGTGTGTAACATAACTGATCTCCTGATCAACACAACTTAGCACAACCCTATTGTTTAAATTTAAGTAAACTGGATATTACAGAGTTCTTTGGCTTGGACTCCGTTTGTGAAATGTGCCAAGCAACTGGAAAAGACACTCTGGTCTTCAAAATGGTTTAGTTTATAACTCAAAAAAGACTGCGAGTTTCTAAAACCCTAGCTTAATTTAAGCTGCTGAAGTTTTCTTCAATTTAAAAAGATTTTGAGAACAAAAAAGCAAATGCCAGTGAAGCAAAAATATTTGTCTATTTTTCAAAAAGACACGTAAGTACATTTCTTTCCAAGGATAAATACATACCAAGCAATTTAATGTTTCTTTTTCCACTAAAAGTATTCCACTAAAAGGAGTGTTTCAGTCTAAGCTGAAACAAACAGAAAAGGCATCTTAAAAGATTTTTTTAAAGTAGGCTTTACTTTGAAGTTTCACTGGCTCTTTTCAGCCAGTAGTATCTGTAATATAAAAAAAAAAAATCACAGTCTAATAAAAGAATCTCAAAACTCATAAGGAATTTCAATGGCAGTTTATCTGGAAAGACAATTATTTCTAAGTTGTTAAACTGAGGTTCAATTACTTTGCTCAATAACTGAATGTCTTCTCTGCTTTCCTAGAGTTTTTCAGAGAAAGGTGATCTTTTGTTCCCTCTGTTACTTCAGATTGCATACTCACAGCATTTTATTAATAAATCCAGGCCTTACTGGATGTATGTCTAGGATTTTGGCTTCTTATTCTGGAGGGGAAATATAGCTTCATTTCAAGATTTTATCAGCATATTAAAGGCTAAAATGAACCTTAACTGCCCAGGTTTGCCACCTCTGTCTGCCAATCTTATAAAGCACACTGCCTTTATGAATCTCATCCATATTGAGTTCAAAGCAATTTTTTAAAAATCTGATCAGACTGTCAAGAACTGGGTAACATGTATGCAAACCTACCTCAAAAATTCTCTTTCCTGGCAGTTTTTCCACATGTCAGCTAAAGTGATATTTTAGCCTATTAGCAGCTTCAGGTCAGGACCAGGCGTGCCGATCACCAAATAATAAGAGAACTCTCTATCCTGGAATTTCATAGAACCATAGAACCATGGAATGGTTTGAGTTGGAAGGGACCTTGAAGATCATCTAGTTCCAAACCCCCCTGCATGGGTGGGGACACCCCCCACTAGACCAGGTTGCGCAAGACTCCATCCAACCTGGCCTCAAACACTTCAGGGATAGGGCATTCACAACTTCCCAAAGCAACCTCTTCCAGTGTCTTACCACCCTCACAGTGAAGAATTTCTTCCTAATGTTTAACCTGCATTTGGTTTTATTTAAGCCTATTGTTGCAGCTAGAATAATTCTATTATTCTTTGTTTTTGCAAAATTACAGATCACTTTGGTTTCATTTTGGAAAAAAATACCCACATAAATTAAAAATCCTGTAAAAATTTCTCCAGCTATTGAAGAAGGACATAATTCACCCTGACAAAACAATCCAAATCTCTGCATGGCACCATCCATTTTTATCAGGCTATAGAGGCTCTGTTGTTCCAAAGTAATCCTTATTTGGGTTTTATTATTCAAAGAGAGGATTATTGTCTTTTGTATTAGTTTTTATAAATGTGGAGCCAAGGTTTACAGATATGTTCAAATACAATCAGCATGTCCTCTAGGAGAAGGCCATGTTCCATGGTTAAAGCAACTTGCCATTTACATTTCCAAACAGTGGCAGCAATATTTACCTTTTTAGTACAGCAGCTTCTCTGTGACAGGACACTGGAAAAATCTATCCAGATGTAAAGTCCAATAAAGTTTGAACTCAGATTGGTTCTAAGAAGCTTTTAAAAGGAAGAATAGATACAAATATCTGCAGGAAAAATTGTGCTCAAGTGTTCCAGTAATTCAATTATTTATCCAATTTACTTCCATGTGCTCAAATATTACCCAGAATTCTAGGAAATGCAGTAGTGGATTATGAGTTCAAGGATGGAGAGCTAATCAAATTCTTAATTGAAATGACTCATCAAAGCAACACAGTGACCTGGACTGCCCTCCTGAATGTAACAGCCTTTCCAACTGGTATCCCTGCCCAAGTGCCACACTTAAGCTTGTCTCTTTTCCATCTAAATGAAAGGTTATCTGCCAGGAAGATTTGTTTGAAGAGAGTCATACATGCAAGTAAAAACATATTTGCCTTTTTTTTTAATTACAAGGCAAGGTGGATTGGTCTTCTTCTTACTGTTTTGTCTCAAACGAAACTCACCACTCTGGGAGAAAGGCTTACCAAGTAATACAATCTACAGGGCTTAAGTGAGGTATGGACATTATACAAACTCTCTGTAAAGTTTTCTCATTTTGACAATTCAATATGAAAAGAGCTATATCTAGAGGGATTAATCAACATTTTCAGTAATGCTAAACAAACTGGTAATAGGCGTGTGCAATTATAACGAATGCAAGTTATATAAGGTAAAATTATTAGGAAAAACTTTTTTTTCGTGTGTTGTGTATACTGACTTTTTAAAATAGGCTTTTGATTGGATTTCAATTCACTAAAAAACAGTTTGGATGTTAATATTTTATTTTTAATGCTTCAGTCTTCCTTTCTCTCTAAGGGAGGCTTGCAAGCCTGATCCATTATTTTAATGATTTATAACTAAACCATAAAAACCTACTTGGCAGTGAAATTTGAAGCAGTAAGGCAAATAAAAAAAAATAGTATTCTTAATTTCTACAACCTACAATTGACTAGAATATAAGACATTAAACATGCTTACAGTCTTTTACAAATAAACAGAGTGTTTGGCATCTGACTTCTACTACCCTTGAAACTTGTAGTGTACACATCCTTGAAAAGTATGCCACTAGCAGAAAATACAAATGTCACAGCACATAGAGAGGACAGAATTACTTTCTGAAGGCCTTTAAATAAAATTCCATTATTTAGTTAAAAGAACATTTTAATAATTTTTGTCTCTCTTGAATTATTCATTAATTTCTGCCAGCTGGCAATCTTTTATCTAAACAAACAAACAAACAAACAAAACTGGTGAGAAAAAAATTGAATCTTTTTTCTTAAAAACATTAGGAAAGAGAAATTGAGTTTGCTTAACTTGAAAATAATTCAATAGCCGGGAAAGCAGAATTCTCCTTAGTGTTTTGATAAACCAGTACTGATTGTCTTCATTGTTTTGTCAAGGCTATTACAGTGCATAAACACATCAAGTACACCCTCCTTATATTCTTGTTTTCAGAAAACTGCAGAAGCAAGTACATTTCTTCTTTAAAGAAATAAACAACTGTCAATGACTTTCATAGGACGAGTGATTGCTGGTGTTGATTTCTAAAAGAAATTTTTTTGTGGCTGGAAAAACCTTAAGACAAAACACAGACTAAAAGCTTTTTAGAATGTACTTACATATCACTGGCAATGGAGGAGTTTCTGGACATGGACTTTGGAGAAAGGTCATAGTCACTGTCTGACCGGTAAAGGAAAGACTCCCTACGTTGACTATGGACAAAATTTGCCTGAAGAATTAGTCCTGATCCAGGGCTTGTCATGGGATCCAAGGGACTTCGTCCTGACGATGTACCATTGTCTACATCAAAACTGCAAAAAGAAAGGAGGAATGGATTAATCCCATTGACAGAAGAATTTTGAAAGTAATACTCTATTCTGACAAATTTATCATGAGGTTATTGCTTCTTGATAATAATGGGAAAATAAAGACCTGGTCAAATCTACTGGTAAGCCAGAAAACAAGGCACACAGGAGATATACTTTAACGTTGATGATAACCACAAAGAACAAATGTGAAGAAAATCTGGTAGTGAAAGAAATGAGGGATGAATAGAGGATCTTTCACGTGACTTTTTAAAATGTTGGTCAGTGTTAGCATCATAATATATATTTGCAATGAACGCATTTCAAGTGCTCATTTTGGAAAGAGTGTTAATGTGAAGGGCATGCACCAATTTTCAGTTATATATCATGTCAGCAAAAGAGAAAATACTCAGTATGTGTCAGTTGTTTAGACTTCAGCCTAGTGCAGGTGTCACAGCAGGCAGCAGTGCTACTCTCTGCACTAGCTTGTTTCTTGCTGTTATCTACTGTGGACCTAGGATTGCAGTGAAGTGGCTACTTTAGTATTTCACTGGAGTGACAGCATTCCCATGGATTGTTTTTCCCTCTTAAATGAACTAATCTGAGAAACATATATTACTTATTTTGACATGAGACGTGTATTGCCTAGAAGACAATAGACCTTGGTTTCATGTTTTCCTTCCTTGTGTCATTGATAAGTTGGACATATTCTATTCACCATTCACAGTTTAAATGTAGACAGCTAATATGACAGGTTTTTTTCAGAATATGTTATTAAATAAACTGTAAGGGACTTCAACAATTTAACACTCTTTTCATTGTAGTTTTCAGAACAACTATTTTCACAAATTGTTTTTTTTTTTTAATTATGCCTGAATACTTCCTTGTATGTCCTCAAATGTTCTACTACTATGATTTTATCAATCTCAAGCTAGCAAAGCTTAACTGGTTGGACATCAAACAAGAATTCTGCCACCAGCCTGCTGGATGATCTTGGACTCGTCCTATTCATGGCATATTAGTGATTGTTGTGAGATCTGTTTACAAAAAAATATTGAAGGGCAATATAGCATGAATACTACATCATTTGCAGCTTATAGGGACAAAAGTTACTAATCATATTGCCATTACTACTAGTATGACCGCTATTACTAGCAGCCAGTATCTTTTGAGTTTGAATTCCTGAAAATTCCAGAACAAACTACATTGCCAGTAAAGGGTCTGAAACAGCTCTGAGCTCATCATGTCCAAATTTCCTAATACTTCTGTTTCACTGCCTAGATAAAATAATGTTTAAATAGCTACAAGAGCACACAACCACCTAAACAATTCACTGTCTTTACGTTTTGGCTGTTTTTATCGAGGTCAAAGGAGTGGCTCCTTCATGGAATCTTAAGTAAAGCAGAGGAGGTTTGTTTACTCCTGTGCTCAATAGACTAACTTTTGCAATGACAGTATAATTTCAAATACACATGACCTTGTCTGAGTGGTCCAAAGTGAAAGTTAGAAGTGGGACAGAAAAAAATGACGGTAAAAGCATAAAGTGACTATTAAACTGATTTCTTTAACAATGGGCTTAATAATTCAACTGATTAAAAAGTATTTTAAAGGAATATATGGCTTTGATTGCAGAGTCGTTTTATTTTCTTCTTTTACCTTTTGTGGGCATATGAGTATTTTATTACCAGTCATATTTCTCCCAGTCAGAAACTAAGGTGGTGGTCTTCCATGAATGACTTCACCATCAGATTATAAAATAATATTTATTTTAGAATTTAGAAGTCTATTTGATAAAGTTGCGGTTTCATTGGCTGGGAGAGGCCCTGTGGTTTGCACCACCAGATAACCAAAAGTATGTGCCAGACTTGCACATGACTGTTGTGAAGGGAATTTTATCCTGTGATATTGTGTTGTGCCCACTAGATGGGTGTCAAAAGTAATGAAAGGTCCAATATATCGGGTAGTATTTGGGTTGTACTGCTCAACCAACATGTTTTATGTAAATATATATAAAGAAAAAAAAAAATAAGTTCAGTTCTACAGTTGCAGGGGGTAAGAATTTATCACTGGCTTGCCAGAAACATGCTTACATTAAAAAGTTTCTGAAAGGCTACAGAAGTTAAGTGTCTTGTTTAGCTCTTACTTTCTGAGGCATTTGCTAACACTTTCAATATAAAATAAATCGTTTCTTTGGCTAAATCACAAGTCTTACTTGCAAGAAATGGCACTGATGATCACACTGCATCAAATGAACAGAGATTCAGGAATGAAGAATTGTGAATTTTCACACTAGTTGTTTGTTCTTGCTGCATACACTGAAAAAAAAAATGTTTTGCCTCAGCAAAAATTGCAGAAAGTCAGCTACGGTTGCTCCATACATAGCTTTCTGCTCCTGTGAACTTTTAAGCCACAGCAAGAATATGCTGTGAATTTAAAAGGGTATGTTCAATATTAACCAGAAGTTATTTTCTTCCTAGAATGTTCCTCAGCCTCCTCATACTTTTGGTGGAGACTGTCCTTTGGAAAGGAAGAAACATGAAAGTTGATACTGAAGGCACAGGAACTGCTTTGCTACTGTTTCACAGGCAGCAAGTGGCCATTTAAAGACAATTTTTTCCACATTTGTTCTGCAGTCAGCTGCGGGTGCATTGCACAATGCATGAAAACTTAAGCTGCTTCAAGTGACAGGAATAGCATAAGTCATAGAACTTTCTGTGTTCAAAGAGCTTTGGTACAACTCCAGAGACACTGAAGCTAAGAAAAGGCAGTGATAATTCAGCGACTTTTGTGTCTGCATTTTAACAAGATGTTTTATGACATTAGTGGATACTGCTTATCCTTAGAGCCTTATTCAGTGTTCGCTGATGACAAACATGACATGAGATTAAAGTGCAGCTTCTTTTTCCTTTTTTGGTTATCCACATCATTTGAACGTCTTGCCTGCTGTGTATCATCCAGGATCTGTACTGAGAAAGGGATAAATGTGGTGAAAGCAACTTGTAAACTTTCATGGCTGCACTTCCAAGTGCTCCTAATAGAACAGGAAGTAATAACATCAGAAGCAACCTTTAGGAAGATTATTGATGATTGACTGCAGGGAATAGTAGGAATCTGTGGCCAGGTCAGGAGAAGTTCTGGATCCTGGATCTCCTCAGCACTGCTTCACTGTCAGTCTTCACAGCTTTCACAGTGAAACCCCCCCCCCACTAAACTTCCTTTTGAGTCCTTAAATCATGTTCTCCTACTCTCTGCAAGGTTACTAAGAGAAAAAAGGGGAAGAGCTGTGTGCAAAATACAGCTTTTAGCTACATAAGGAGTAATGCCATCATAATGAATATGCACAAGAGCTTGTAATTAAGGCAGCATAGAAAGTGCTGATCGTCCTTGTTACTGACAGTTTAGCAATTTAATCCTGTAGCTTTTTGGTTGGTTGTTTGTATTTTTTGTTTTTTTGTTTTTAGAGAAGTAAGCAATAGAAGAAGGAAGGAAATAAATGCCATCCCAAAATGACAAATTTACGCAACTTTAAGAATACAGATTACACTCCTAATAATTTCCTTTAAGTCTCCCTTCACCTTCACCCCATCCTTTCTTGGGATAGGGAGGGATTTGGAGAGGGAGAGAGTTAAGGGCTAAATTAGCCTTATTTTTTAAGACCGTCTTTAAACATTACAGAGGAACGATGCTCGATACATTTTCCTAGTGTCAAGCAATCTCTCCATCCACCTGTCTGTGCTAAAACCTACCTACACATTGCAACATCCTTACTTCCCAGAAGTTTTATCCCTTATTTTCATCTGAAATCACAATCCCACCATCACACTGAATGGGTGTGTTTGGTATAACATCCGTAATTCCCTGAAATGATCACAGAAGAGCTGACTGTGTGGTATTTGCCTTTGGGTAGGGTCTTAGTTAAAGCAAAAGCAGGGTAATAAAACTTTATTTACATTTCAAAGGAAAGGATAAACTATTCATCACTTCTGCCCCAGGACAGGATCCTGGGGCTGTCTGTATCTACCTGAGAAAGGAGAGAAATGGATGGTTCCTTCAAATGCAGAATCTAAATCTATTACTTGGATTGTTCTGAAAGTAAAAAGCAGTGGATCACCTCAGCTGATGGACGCAGCATGGGTATGGAGGATTGTAGACAAAGGTCACAGTGTGCCTGTCTCTACAATGATTTGGTACTAAAGACCAGGGTAAGGAACAGTGGGTTGTGCTTTTAGACCTCGTGTGCAATAACTACTGTGTATATTGAAGATGTTCGTGTTTCAGACCAGAGCAGGACAATGGAAGGTTTCCTTCTGAAGTGTGATGGAGTTATTTTGCATTAGTGTTATGTTATGTTATGTTATGTTATGTTATGTTATGTTATGTTAGTAGGACACACCATTTCAGTTACTGTGGAAATCATGCTCTCAGTTCCCCAAAAGATGTACAGACTCCAGAGATACTATGTCATTAGAAAATATTTTGTGTGAAGTAAACACTGATTCTGTCATATTACTTCTACAGCTCTCAGTCAGGAAAGGCAGTGCAAGGAATAAATTAAGACAGAGACAAAAATCTCTTCCTATAGAACAGACATTATTTGCAAATAGGAACTGGATTTTCCCTGATGCATTTTAGGTAGGTACTGTATACATAAAAAATATATTTGGTGAACTCATTGGATTCTGTTATAAATTTAACTAAGGATTTGCTAATATACCAAGTAATTATCATAATGTCATTGTGAAATACTGATTTTAGAAACACTCTACATGCATTAACTAGACTGGATAAGAACTCTGTTTCTGTCTTTATGAAGTCTCTTGGGCTTTTTATTGCTTATTAATTTACTAGAACATTAGATTGAGCTGACTTTGGTGTCTTTTTTTTTTTTTTTGCCATACATAGTTATGTCTGGAGTTAAATAAAGATGAACTTTACAATTTTCATTATCGGAAAGAAAAAAGTTGTTACAAATAAAGCCTGTGCCATTGGCTCCAGCTGGACTTTAGATCCTGCAGCCTCAGAGAAAAAAAAAAACCCAAAACAGTGGATTTATATAAGTGAATTAGAAGGCTTTATTTCTTTTATTAATTGTCTGCTCAAAACTGTCCAAAATATTTTCTTTCTGACAGTGTCTACCCAGTAATGCAGAAGAGACTACATCTGTTTTTCTCCATCTATTTTTCTTTCTATCTCTTCCCCCATGCCTAGCAAAAACGAATGACCTCAGGAAAATGAGGGGGAGTGGGAAAGAGAAATATTTACACTGACATTTTAGAAGGAATACCATATCAACTTTACATTTGAAGCAAAAAATTGTTTATATATGACCAGGTATTTTTATTTTCTCTGTAGCAAAATTAATTAAAACATTTGCCTTCCATTGCTTAAAAATATTTTCAGTGAATTGTAAGCAAATTATATTAAAAGGAACATCTGAATCTTCTTGTACCAATGGAGAGTTCAAGCCAACTACGCAGTTATGTCTTTGGTTTTCCAGTTAAGCAGTTCAGTAAGTGAGCCCTATGATTAACTCCATTTTTAGAAGTGGTACGGATAGATTTTCCAGTATCAAAACTCCAAGCAAAAGAAGAAAATGAAACATTTCATGAAAATCACTTTTAGCAGCAGAACTTGGCTTTTTCTCTTGGCATTACTGTTTTTGGAAACATTTAGAGCATAACAAGGCTTAATACTAATATTAGAAACCCAATACAGAAAGCCAAATAGAACATGTTTAGGACAAACAATACAATGAAACAAAATGGTTTGTCAACTCCAACATGTTACCAAAGCAACTCCAACTATGTATTGGAGTTTCTATTTCATGATTTTTAAAGAGCATCTTAGGAAATGTAGCTGAGCTCTCTTAAACAAACTTTGATATTTTGTTAAGTTTCCAAGCCAGAAGATTTCTGTGATGACCATTCTATATTGTTGGATCTCTTGAACAGTCTCCACACACAATTCAAGATGTGCTTTTCATAATATTGCCTCATTAGTCTTAATTATACTTGGATGGTGTGTGCACTTGGTATGCAACCCTTTGTTGCACTCAGCCATATCTTTGTTGTGATTAATTTTTTACTCAAAAAGAGGATTGTCCCTCACTTGACCATTTTTATGGTCTGAACTTGGCTCATGCAAGTGAACATCTTCCTACTGATGTAATGCTCATGGATAACAGATTCCAGATCATGCTGCATTAATTTGATGTTTTGATGTTTGTTTCTTTGAAGCTGAAATGTATGTCTTTTTGCAGTATAACAAAAATGCAAAAAAGTCGCAAGAGAAACAAAATAAAAAATAATTTCCAAGAATTGTGGTAACCTGTCCAGGGTTCTACTAGTCACCTAGTGTGGTTCTTCTGATCTACTAATTCTACTGAGACTAGTGTCGCCATTTTTAGATAGTAAAAAACGGCCACCAGACATTAACCATTTTCCCAACTGTTGAGGCAGGTTGAGGTCTGAATAAGGAAATCTGCAGAAAATATTGAAAAAGTGGAACCATTTTGTGTAATGTGAAGTAAAGAAGGCTGAAAAATACAACTACTTAATACAGAGAAAGACTATGCAGTGACTCTGGGGGTCACTACTGAGCACCCTGACAGCTGGTTGGCCCCAGCCACAGCCCAGCTCCCATTGCTGCTGGCCTTGCCAGTGCCTCTGCCTTTCCAGGAGTGCAGTCTCAGCAGGACAGATGGTTCTCCACTTCATTATTGTCATTATTTAATTACAGTCCATCTGTCACCATTCACTTAAATAATTCCATAGTGTCCTCTACACTTATTTTCTGCAAGATATGTTTTTTCTGAGCTCTAAATATCAAAGTATCTCCAAGCTCTTTTATAAAAATCCCTTTTCCTAATTTAGTCAAGGAATTCTGGAGCAACACTGCTTTTCTTTCCAGCCTGACTTTTTATTCAACTACCCCCACTTCCTTTTCTGCAGCAATTACTTTTCTGAACACTGTTTAGACACTGAGATACAAAATCAATTTGCACTGAGTTTGACTATATAGCATGTATTTACTGTAATTCACACTGCTATTAATCTTCTCTTATTTTAAATGTATTAAAATGAAATAAATTTCAAAATTTTTATCTAGCAATTTATAAAAATATGCAAACCATCCATCAAGCATACTGGCTTATTCTAACCAAAATGCAGCCCACTTATGGTGTTAGTGGAACACGTTTCTTTACATATGAATGTAAGATCATGGTTGAGAAGCGGACTGTAGCCAGAGAAGGCAACTCCAGTTCAGTGAAAGAGATAAGCCTGCTCTTTCTGTGAACTCAGTCAGATGCCATTATTATAAGTGGCCAAATTGCTTATACATTCTTTCTGAATTAGTGATGTGATAAAGGAAGCATATAGGAAAAGAAAGAGTTCCTCAGACATGTAATAATTTCAATCAATACCCTATAGCACTGATAAAAGCACAGAGAATCCAGAAAATAGGTATAAATGTTGCCCAGAGCTAACACTGGCAAACACATCCTTCTGAAGAATCATCATATGTAGCAACAATGATGATAAATGCTTGGCATGGTCACAGAAAGTATGGTTACATACACCCTACGCTTAGTGATAGAGATCTTTGGCAAAGAGCACCCTATACAGAAGCTGACAAGAAAAAGCAGTCCTGGTTACTCCTGGATACTCTCGTTCCAGAGAATGCTGCATAGAAGGAGTTCCAAAGAAGCAACTGCCTTCAAAAAGAAAGCGTCTAAGGGGCTGTTGACAGAAAAGTCCAAAAAGAAGATCTATAACCCCACACTGTAAGAACCCTTCAGATGCAGAAGACAAGATGGTTTTTTTCATTAGTGTGTACACATGGAGTTCTACAAGAAATTAAGGCTAGCTTCAGAGGAGAGCAGACAGGAGGCAGCTGGGTAAGAAATTGCCGTTGTCTCTTCAGGCAAGAAAGTGTCTTGCAGTATTCCTTAAGATTTCCTTTGTCAAAGGAAGCTCCATGAAGAGAAGACATAACTGTTTGATAAGCAACATTTTTTTCTGATGCTGTTGTAAAATGTCTCTACTTGCAGCAAGCAATTGCTGCAATAAATCACATATGAATTCTACTTCTACCAAAATTCATGTTGAGATATGACAGCAGCAATTAGCACTTAAAACATTTTTAAAAGTTTAAAACCTGTAGGTATTAAGAGTTGTGAAGCTTTAAAGTTTTGTACTTTCCTTTTCCAGAATTGTTTGATTGAAATACTTTCCATTTCAGTTCTTTACACTCTGTGTATTTGGATTTTTTTTTTTTTTTTAAATTTTTACCTCTTGTATTTTTTTTACTCAGTTTATCAAATTTACTAAATTTTAGGTGCTTCTACTTCCCTAGACTTCTACTAGATGTTTCAAGATTTATTTCATTATTTAGGTTCTGGAAATCCTTGCTGCAGTTTTGCCACATACAAGCAATAGTCTTTAAAGAGAAATAAAAAGGTCAGGAAGTTGTCTTGGAAAGGTGCCAATACCGGAGTATCTTGAGTGTATGTAGTCATTTTGTATTTTGTTTTATACTGATTGTACACCTAGAGCATACTCATGAGTACCTGGTATGTCAAGAAAGATAATTCTTGTCATTAGTCAAAAAAAAGATCTACAATAGAGGATCATTTTATTTTGTCTTTATTTTTACTATATTATTTTAATGCTGCATCATATTAATTATATCATAATAATTATATTAGAACAATTATATTACAATATTTTATTATATTTAATATATTATGACTACACATAATAACATTACCTAAGAGGTCTGCCTGATGTTCCACATTATAAGACTTCTGTATCTTTTTACCATTACTTATTTGCAATTTGTTACTAATGGCAATTACTTAATAATGATAAGAACCAGTGGTTCTAACATTTTCCTTCCAATTTTTTTGAAATGTATATTTTTGTGTGTTTAAAAAAAAAATCTAGAAGCTGTTTTATGAGGTATTCTAGTGGCGATTATTTTGCAGCAGAGAAGTAGAATTTAACCAAATCTCTACAAAATGCTTTTTTTTTCTTATTCTGTAAACATCTACACAAATTTCAAAAAGTTATATGCTTAAGCCAAACACTGAATGGAAAGATAGAAATGCTTTTGTCATCATGAACTGGAAATACTATTTGGCAAAGCAGCCACTACGGAACTTGTGACTTGCAACAACTTTATCATAAGCCACTAATAATGTGTTTCTCAGTCGGCACGTATCCACTTTGATCAGCTGTTGCTTGAGCCATGTGCACATTCCAATTATAAATATGGATTAATTCAGAATATCTGAGCAGCCACTGAATGGATTAGAGGTCCAGCAGATCCATGTTTCTATCTGTGGCCAAATGTGAATGCCAATGGAGGGAGGTAAAAATGGTAGCCCCCAGTGTATCCCAGCCCTTCAGCATTTGCTCATCCTGTCATGAGAATTATGCTCTGAATACATGCGTCATTCTATCACAAGGAGACAAAAAGCCAAAGTCCTAGACGTCTAATTTTGGACCCTAGTTTAGGGAATACTTTCACTGTAATCTCCTTATGCTGAATAAGTTTGACAGTACTTCCTCATACAGCATGGGTGATAATAAAAATAATTTATTAGCCTCTGAGAAATAGTAAGGTATTACAGTGATTAACACCATAGAAAAGCCAATGAAAGTGCCAGAACTGCTTTTCCAGTAGGTCTGATGAGAAGGATGTCAATAAAGCATGTGGCCATAGAACAAGAAGCAAGAAAATAACAAAATATCAAATATCTCATAAATAGAATTACGTTCATTCTATGCACTCAGTGAATGAAAAACAGTATGGAATCATGCAAGTGAAGTCTTTAGCAGATTATTTATGCAGAGGACTGAACCAAAGTTCCTGTGTCCGTCATAAAGCTGGTATTTCTCTCTTTTGTGCTTCTCAATGATAATAATGTGGATATGAGGATATTGTGTATACATCCCTGCACATGTTGGAGACATAGCCTAATTTCTCTAAAACCTTGCCTTTCCAATTGCTTTTCTGCAGTTCTCTTTTTCAGCCTACTGTAGCACTATCTGCAGCCGTTACAGGTAAACCATCAGAAATTTCAGTCTTCAAATGCATTGCTGCAGGTTAGTTTTCTAATGGTTATTATACAGATGAACAAATGCACATTCTGGTTTGGTTATAATGCATGTTTGATTAACCTCATCTTCTGCAGTCTTCTGGTTAAATGGAACATCTCATTCATAGTCTCATTATGAATAACTGCTATCATAATATAAGCATACGCCCACTAAACTCTTGTGCTTCTATATTGTCTGTGAAGTTTCTGTTAGTCACTGTATCATCCCTATCAGGCACAGGACTGTTGGACTCAAAACAAAAGCTATAATGTAAGAGCTGTAAAACTATAAATACGGTGTTCTAACTATTAACAAAATAAATACCATATTGAGTTGTAAAATGACTATACATGTTGAACAATGCTCATTTGGTAACATACCCTAAATGAGCAGAAGTTCTGCAGATCTATTCACAGACTGACTAGAAAGAATTAAAAACAAAACACTAGCTGCTACCAGCTTTAAATGCCACACACAGAGCTAAGATAAGCAAGTCTTGCCAAAGAAATTAGTCTTTTGCTGTGGAGGAATGTAGTTACAGAAATATCAGTTTATTCTCATTATTTGTAAAAAGGCATTTTTTCAAGTATTAAGCAAACTTGGAAGCAGAGTCAATGCAGAGGGTTGAAACTGGAAAAAATACACCTTTTTTTTTTCAAGAAAAAGCTGTGAAAAATCACTGTATATTGCAAAACAAAATCAGACATTCTCTTCACAAAGCAATATCAAAGTGTTTTAATTATATTTACAACTCAGCCTGCACCACACAGAAATACGTATCTATAGAAGTATCAATACATTCAAGGATAGGTCAAGCTTTTCTCATAAATTACAGTTATTTGTAAGTGCAAGCCAATTCCAGAGCATGAACTTTGTGCTCCATTTCACATTAAGAATCCAGGAGGGGAGCAGACTAGTTGCCTACTGCTGTGCCTGTCCACCAACCATCCTCCCTGCTGGAACCACTCCTCTGCTGGCATTCTCTATCAGGCAAAACATGCTGCCTTTCCTCATCCTTTCTGCATGCCCTCCCTCCAACAACAAAGGATCACGTTTGAACTACCAAAAGCATTGCAAAGTTTGGTCAAACTGTAACAACTGAACTGCAGAATTTCTTGGAATAAAATTATTAAAATGCCATCTGTTTACCAATAGAAAAACAAACAAAAACAACAAAAAAACCCCTCCATAAACATCATAGAAAACTAAACCAAATTAAAAAAACACCAAAACACCTTACATAAATAAAAAATGCATTACAGCATCTTTTGAATTATGTAATTTTGCATTTTCAGGGAAAACTGTGGATCTTTTATTTTACTTCATGCATAAAAAACTTCATACACTTGACACCAAAATCTATTTCCTTGACACTGGTGTCATATCTAAAAGTGGGACAGGACACGACATTGCTGGTGGCAAGGAAGTAATTATAACACACATTACAAAATGTGCAATCCAAGACACCGAGAAGGAGAAATGCCAGCATCTAGTCCTACAGCTGAAAAAAAGGTCACTGTAGCACTGATGCTTTGGGAACAAGCTTTGTTCCCAAATATTTCCCCCTGACATCTGGATGTTTCATCCCATGAAGTGTTCTCAAAAGAATCAACAATTTCGCCAGATAAAAAGCACTTTTCAAGCCGTTCTTTTCAGTAAAATTCAACCTACATGTACAAAGCTCTGCTAAACTGACAACAGATGTGGTTGTGTGGTTATGTGCCCTCCCTAGCTGGTACCACTGGTACCACTGTACCATCCATCACCCTGTCTGCCCTGCTGTTCTAGAGTAGAACTCAAAGTCTTTGGCTCTCAAGGAGAAAGCTTGAGCAGCTACGGGAAGCACATTGCAATGTCAGTGTATAAACTGTCAGGATATCCTTTGATTCTTTTTTTTGATTGGTTGGTTGGTTGGTTGGCTTTTTTGTATGTGTGTGTTGGTAATTTTTTCTTGGGTTTTGTTGTTGTTGTAAGTTGTTGGGTTTTGTTTGTTTGGTTGTTTGGTTTTTTTCCTTTGCAGGAATGAAGCACCGTAAGAGGTAGAAAAGCCTGTTCTTCTGCTGGATGAGTCATCCAGAGTGAATCATTTTATCCCCTTGTGTACTTCCATTTCCCTACCTAAAAAATGAGTACTTCGTTAAGTCCTAAGAGCTCTGCACATTTAAAATAAAAGAAACAAATTTAAAAAAAAAAAAGTGTAAGAGCAAAATTAGTATTAATGGAAGGAGTGGTAAGAGCAGTAGGAATATCAGAAACACTGTTTTTTAAGAACATACCAAATGTGGATTTTTAAAAATTTAACTGTTTTTTCACACAGAGAATATGTGAAGAAACAGAAAGGATAGAAGGAAGACTTGCTTTTTTACTTGTTTAGGTACTTATCAAGACCTTGTCATCATTAAAAAGTGGAAGAAGACACTAGAACTGATGTTACATTTCTGTAACATTTAGTAGCAAATAAAGGGAATAACAACAAGAAAAAGAAATAAAAAAAAAAGAGTGGAAACCCCCCCCCAAATATTTATTGTAAACCATTTTATAAAAAGAAAAAAAAGTTTAGAAAAGAAAGAAGAATTATTTTTTGCTTCAGGCCAGCAATTGGTTTGATTTCTATAAAATGTGGCTTTTATTTTCTTTAATTCTATGCTATTCTTCTACAAGGCACAGAAAATAATTATGAAGTCTCCTTTCAGCTAGAACAACACCACCTTTTTAAAATGTTTTTATAACAAAAAATAGACTAGAGACTTAATGCAACTTAAGCAACACTTAATTATTTCAGCAAATAAAGTATTACTGAGGTCTAAAGAAGAAAAACATGACAGTGGCCAATACTTGCTTAGCACAGCTCAGAACAGCACCCGGGCCAGTGTATCTTCCTGGGAATCTGGTAGTTGTGCCTTAAGGAAACCTCAACAGTACATATTTTCCTGTATTCCTTTTTTTTTTTTTTTACCCTTTCCAGCCAAAAGAGAAGAACCTGCCCATCCATGAGAAAGGCATAATATTAAAAAGGATATCAAATTAAGCAGGCACGTGTACTATTTTCATCTTTGAAATAGTTCTTTATACCTGATCTCTCTAATCCGTGAATGAAGTAGTGCAAGTGAAATGACACTCCAGTTTTTGCTAATAAACTTGTGTCAACAAAGAAGTGCAATTTACAAACAGTAGGCATAAATTTGAAGAATATTAATGGGTTTGTACAATTTCAGAGATTGCTACAAAGATGCTTGAGACATGAAGCATTTGATTAAAACCAAATAAAATCCTCAAGGAATATTTAAAGTGGAGAAAAAATGAGGGGAAATATCTGCTTATACGTCAAATATTAAAGTTCATACAGTTCCCTGATACCTCAGAAAGTAAGATAATCAATAACAGGAATATCTGTGCATTTTTAATCTTCATCAGCTACGGTGTTACACAGTAATGTTCGTGATTACATCTGTGTTTCAGCCTTTGTGGAAAGTTGGATTTAATTTATTTTCCAAGGAGCTGCATTAAAGAATATTGTGCAAGAGCTGAGTCTGCAAAGCTAAATTTCCGGAAATGCAGACTTTTCTTCTGCTTCAATGAGTACAATGTCTGAGGCTAATTTAACATTAAAAGAACTAGAAGGTAATTCTGAAACTAGACTCTGGTCCTGAACTGCGCTAGGATACTACAGCAATGTTGAATAAGTTCAGAAGACTGATTTCAAAATAATTGTTCACCAGGATTACCATGGTAAAATCCATAACAAGGTAAGAGAATATTCACACTTGGAAAGGAAGAGCAGCAGGCAAAGGTGGAATGAACTAGACATGTATGTGGAGAAGGGGAATGAAATCTAAGAAGATATCCTCCTGCTGTAAACTCATCCTTTTTAGCACATAAATATCTCTAGCAAGCAAAGCTGTGTTTACCAACACTTTCAAAGCAAGCTTGAAGAAAAGGGTTGTGCTTATAAGCAAAAGTACATTTCAAGAGCACTTAGCCTTTAGATTTTTTTCTCCAGTTAAGACAACCATATTTTGCTCATATTATCATTTGTTACTATTCTATTTCAACAGTCTTTTCCAAAGAGCTTTGAAAGCAACCAGGAAGTTAGTGGAATTTTTTTATTATTATTTATTTTGTCATTCTGGATTTCTAATTGCTAATGAATATTTAAATTAAAATAAAAACTTACTCTGAAGCACAAACCTAAACATTTCTATGATCAGTACCTGAAACAGAAAAATTGGAGAGGGCAGAGAGAGCAGCTGGTCTTGCTTAAGGATAAAAGAGCTAGAGTACTTTGCTTTCAATTACAAGGAATTATACTGGATTTCAGTTTCTGTTACCATCAACCAATAAGGTATACAGACTGGTCTGGAAATTAATAAATTCTATAATATATAATACTGGAATACTGTATGATACTGGAAACTCACTTGAAAGCACTAGTAACATCTCCCTACATGTCATTTTCAGCCAGGCTGCCTAACTAGAAACTGTTTTCAAGCTCTGCTTTACAGAAGCCTGCTAGAGTACTGTCCTTTGTGTGTTCTTAATTGCTTTGACATCACTGAACATGCTTAGAAGTAAACTGGTTCACAGTGGAAATGGATGGAAAAAGGGTTCTCCAGCATCAATAACGGATCCCTTCAGGGCCTTAGTTCAATTTTCAGGATGAAAGAATGTATGGTGGTTTTTTTCCTTTTCTATTACTGGCCTTCTTAGTCCAACTCTGTGTTTCTTCTCAGCAGCTAAAAAAGTATGCAAGAAGAGCAACAAGGCATTAATATGGCCTCCACTACTGAAGAACACTTGACGATGAGTATAACCAGAACATCTAATAACAGATACATTGATGTTACTGTTCTTTTGCAAACTTGACATTTCAATTTGTTGTAAATTGCCATTAGTCATGTGTCAAATGGTTCCATTTTGCCATTACTGAGTTTGTCAAAGGTAGCTTAAACAGTGGCCTTACTCTCCTATTGAAAGTGCAGACTCATTAACTTTTAAAGTCACATCTCCACTGTATCTCTTTACACAAAAGGGGGCTATACCCACCAATAGATCTTTCATGCAATTTCAAATTAAGTAAGACTTAAAATGATGAAAAACTACACAGGAGTTGAATAAGATCTAGCATTTGTGAAATGGCTTTGCAGCCTATCAGACATCCTTCCTCCATATTTCCTTTTTCCTATGTATATTGCAACCCCAGCAGATAAAGATGTTACTGTATCATTGTTATGCAAAGCATAAGAAGTAAATAGACACATGAATCAGCAATAAGAAGTAAATATACAAAACCAAAAAAAATTCCTTTTTTCTAAAAAGTTGCCAACATGACCCGGCAAAACTTGAAAAAAAAAAAAAGTGTTTATAGGTCACGAAGGGAAGATTTACAGCACAGATTTTCTCAGATGTCTGAACATGGAAGCCAGGGTCAGAGAGCTCAGATGAAAGCTGGGAGCACTTGACTATGTTAGGATGTCACTCCTGATTTTCCTCTATCGTCATGCCATTTCCTGAAAATTTTACATGCTGTAAGACCTGAGTTTATGTAAAAATTACTGGATCTCTGCCAAGTGGAAAGTAATAGGAGCAGATACATTTTATGAATGAAAAAAATCTAGGAACAGCATATAGGATGGAAAAAGAAAATAGCATTTACACGTACAATTTAATTCAGACACGCTTGGATGACATGAGATGATAGCACTAAGAAAAAAAACTTTCAGGACAAAGGGGGTCACTTAGGAACATGCCTTTTTTGTCATATACACCACAAGGAGTACAGCACACTGTGAGAATATGAAGATATGAAGAAACTTAACTTGCTGTATCAGATTTTAAGCAAACTGGATGCACTTTGAAAAGGCAGATACAAAAGACTAAGTTATAGTATGCAACATACACAATATGTTAAATGTATGTTAAATACACATCCAAAATGCACATTTATCCTAGCCTGCAGACATCACATATCACACAGTGCAAATAAACCAAAAGGATCAAGCTGTTTACAACATAACTAGATTTCTTATATAACAATAAAGATATCGGTGCAGGAGAAGTTGAACAAGGAAGGACGAAAGCTGCTGTAAAACAGCTATATAATTGCTCACTTTTAGGCACATGAATACCAATTTTGTATCTTGAAGTTTTGAAGGCAACTACTGAAATCAATTGTTTGGGGTTTTTTTCTGAACTGAAGTTAGCATTACAAAAATACTTGGTTTGTTGCAGTCTTGCTATGCCAAATTTTCATGGCATTCAAATGAACCAGGATGTTTTACAGTTGGAAAGGAAGATTTAAATGCAAATAAGGACAAAAAAAAGAACAAAAGAAAAAAGGGTGAAAATAAAAGTGAACGATCTATGGATTTGGAGCCCAGTTAGTTAGGTAGTTTAGGGATATTTTGGCTAAGTCAAGGAAAAATCATACATCAAATAACAGCACTGCTTTAAATCATTAAATATGAAAATTTCTGATACAATAAAGATGATTATGGATACAAACTTAAGAAGGAAGATGATCTGTAACTGATCTTTTGTAGGGGACAGCTCAGGGCAGCAACAACTAAGAAGCTTTTGTAGCAACTGGCTGTTTTCTCTCTATATAAATGTCTTGGAAAGAATCTTCTACAAGTGCTTGCTGGAATCTGCCATGATATTTGTGTTGGGTGGCTGCTGGCAGCAGCTGTGAGATACCGTGTGACACCATGTAGTGTTAGGCACTGGGGTGCAGAAAGCAGCATAGCCATGTCCCTGTGGAGGAGGGCTAACTGGCCTCTGGACAGCATCTGCCCACCAGCTCCCAGGGCACCACCACTGGAACCAACATGCACATCTTTGCCATGAGTAGTCTTACACTCTGCCTATGGAGCATCTATGTTCTCTCTTTGAGACTTGTTATGATTACATATTATTGAGATTTTGTTTATAGGGTCTTAAATAATTACACATCGGAATTTCTTAAAAAGTTGACAACTGAATGATTTAATTTCACCAAAACTTAAACACACACACACACACACACACAAAATTATTATTAGAAGAAATTTAAGAATAAATTTTAGAATTATCAAAAGTTCTTTAATAAAAACATCCTTTTTTTTTTCTAGTCTGACTTGATTTTTTATTCAAATATCTTATTTGAATAATAATTTTAAATGGTTATATTGAAACAAAGAATTATGAAACTACTAAACCAAAAATTTAAACCTGATGTTTGCTAAATTTGTTTTGAGGTATCTGACAAAAAAGACAGTTTTTCCAGTTCTGAAATTGTTCTCTTC
Organism: Florisuga fusca; assembly: GCA_038090715.1. Taxonomy (NCBI): domain Eukaryota; kingdom Metazoa; phylum Chordata; class Aves; order Apodiformes; family Trochilidae; genus Florisuga; species Florisuga fusca. The sequence continues at coordinate 6,000,454 of JAAWXA010000012.1, forward strand.
CTTTTTTTTTTAATGTTTAAAAAAGGGGGAGAAGTCTTTCTTAAAGGTTTATGAAGAAAATTATTTTCAACATACTGCTTGAGATTCAGAGTTAAGTATCACCATCAGGTGCTGCTATAAAACTAGCAAAGGAAATGGGAAAAAACCAAATTTAAGTCACAAGTTCTTCTCTGTCCTTACTGGCTCCTCAAATGACAGGTAAGATGAGCAAAATTTTTTCTGCCATCTAGCTTCTAAAGCTGTGCACTGTTCAGTCTTTTAAACATATCTGGTTTGAAAATATTTCATAATTTCTGACGAATGAAAAAATATTGAAAAACATGATCATATCATACTACAGCTGTTTCATGCACCCATTTAAGTCATACATTAATACATCTTGACAATAGCAACAACAACTAAGAAAGTTGTAACTAAAAACTACTTGCTTTGTAATGTAAATGTAAATGATGTAATGTAAAGGAATGATGTAATGTAGAGAAATCTGCTCTAGTGCATATTAGTTTGAACTAAAACCCACAGTAGCTGAGATCTGCTGGGAATCACAGCAAAAAGTTGAGTCATACGTGCTGCCATTAGAATGATGCTGCTTGTTTACTTCATGTATGTTTATTGAGCACACTTTTGAGTACAAGGTTCTTTCAGTATTATGTTAGGTCTATGTATGTGGTTTATTCTTGCTGCTGTGCTTCAGAACATTCTGTACTGGACTTTCCTTTTTTTTTATTCAAGCACTTTCCTTATAACATAATGCTACGATTACTAAGCATTAAGATATGTATTCAGCATAAGCTACGTGAGTTGCATTAGAATTAATTAATGTGGTTAAATGTGCATACTGCAGGAGTTCACATACAAGTTAGTTTCCATTTGTAGGTAATATTCATGATTAGTGGAGCTTCTACTCATAGAATCAGCCATATCAAGTGCACATCTCCTCTTGAGGTAGAAAACATTTTTTAAGTCATGTGCTCAGAACATGTATTTTCTTGGTTACAAGTTCAGGTATGGCAGATATCTGTCTTCAGGACAGCTGAATCCTTCCTGCTATCCTTCACACCATAATTGTGTGCCTCAGGAAATCATGTTGGAAGAAAGATGCCCCTCATCTTGGAAAAAAGGGCAACCAACTAGTTCAGCCAGAGAGGTTAATAAAAGGGACTTCTATCAAGGCACCTCAGCATTGATCAAGAGCTGTCAATTGGGCTACCCATGAAGCTTGCCAGCCTCTCCTTTATGTTATCCTAGGGAGAGACACTGAAGAGCCTCGTATCCACTGTCTTCTTGGTCCAGTTACGTTTGAACAGAGCTTTATCCACGACCTGATAATCTACAGATGTGCACAGCAAGAAGGTATGAAACAAACTGTGTACAGACAAGATTTTATCTTCAGGAAAATTGAGAGTTGATTGTTTGTACATTAAGGTGAGTGATAGAGAACTACACTATGTGATTCCATTCAGAGGGAAAAGAAATTTTACTGGCCATAGCTTGAAAAACAATGTCTTTGACGAAATGCCCTTTCTCTGCTGGAGTCAACCTTGGCCTTTTGTTCTGTTTGGCATGGTTTTCAATATTTTTGTTTGTTTAAAATAACATTTATTATTTCAAGACAGCAGTTCTAACCTTCATGTGATAGTAACTGGATTTTATGTTGGCAAGTCTAACACTTCTGCTACTAAAAAATGCAGATATGAGACCATGCCAAAAGGTTGTACTGGCAAGAAAAAACAGTAGAAATTCTCTAAAATCACTGGCTCCGCTTGAAATGGAAGTAAAAGAAATTAACAGCATATTAGGCGTCATCATCAAAAGTACAGGGAAAAATGCAGGCATAATTTTACTCCTGTAAAAAACCCTTGGTGTGTTATGTCTTGAACATACATAGTCTTGTCTCTGTATTTCAAGTCCACTATGGTGTCAAAGGAGACACAAAACTGGCAGCTAAATGACCACAGCATGGGGCAGCAGCCTTCTTAGGAAAATCTAAGGCAGCTACAACTCTTCAGTTTCAACAGGAAGAGGCTGAGATTAAGTCTGAGCTTTGTGCATAAAGTAAATGCAGAATCTTTCATCAAATGCCACAAAGGCAGAACCAAGGAAAAACCAAGTTTTTTGAAACCAGTAGCACACCATTTAAAAGCACAGTAAAGAAAGTGCTTTCCTGATTAGTCAGAAATGTTGTCAGAAGGCTATGGAGAAGGATAGTATCAGCAAATTCAAAAGAGATTAATCAAATCCATGGACAACAGGTCCTTATATGGACTCTAAAGGGAACCTTAAGTGTACAACATCCTGTAATGACCATAATACAACAGTAGCTGGGCAGTATGATAGGAACAGACTTCAGAAATTTGGCAGGCTTTCAGGTTCTCCTGTTGCAGAAAGTGAAGGCAGAATACTAGGTTAGGTTTAGAATATTAGGTACATTGCTAAGGCCCAATAGGACGTGTCTTATATTGTTAAAATACAGAACAATTGATCACCTCAAATTCCATCCTTACTTCACTAGAGAAAATGGCATTTGTTGCTGTTTCATTCTGTAAAAAGAGCACTGTTTAACGTATCACTCTAGAAAATAGCGCAATACTGACTGCACAGGCTTCCTCATTATACACTACCTCAAATTTCTATTTTTGTCTTGACTTGAGGCCCATATGGCTTATGAAAACTTATTTTGCTAAATGAATTCACCCATGAATTCCATCAAAGTCAGAATCCATGCAGGAAAAGTCATCCCTAGCTTGCAGGCTTTGTTCAGCATTCAGAAATCCTGTAATTCTGCATATTGCATTTGCTACTATTGCATCCCCATGAGTATGGGGACTGCAGCTAGTGCTGATCTTTCTCAGTGGTCTGTATTCAAAATTTTAACCTACTGAAAGTGTAATTGAAAACTATGTGAGGTCCCAGTTCCCTTTTGTTCAAGAGTAATTTCATAAGCTATGACAACAGGGGACAGGTAACATGGCCAACAATTAAGAGCAGGCACTTGCCTCCCACAGACAGTCACTGAGAGGAAAAAACATTAATCAAGTACAGGAATAAAAAATCTTAACACTTCAACAGCTAAGTGGTATGCAGGCTGCTAATGTTATTCACAGTTACACTTTAATACTATTCTCTGCCTTGTAGACGAAGACTCCTTTGAAGAATACCCCAGCACTGGGATTCCCAGTCTGAAAATATCAAGGTTTAACTCTGGGCCAGCAATTAAATGACAGATGTTATCTATTAACACTTCTCACTCCCCAGAGGGGAAACAAAAGAGGATAAGGGAGCTGGACTTATGAGTTTGAAAATTAACCTACACCACTTTAATGAAACAGTAATGATTAAAAAGGGAATAATATAATATATACAAAACCAATAGCGCACTCCATCCCTGAGCTGTAAGGCAGCCCTGGGAATGTCCCAGATTAGGCTCCTGGAGTCAGTGGGAGATGGGAGCGTGAGGCAGGAACGCATGGATTCAGGAGGGCAGAACTAAGGCAGATGAACGGACAGAGTCCTCCAAGAATGCTTCCCATGGACAAAAGCTTTGCCCTCATGATCCCTCAGCTTTACACTGTGTATGATGTGTATGTGGTGGAATACTTCATGTGGTCAATTTTGGTCACCCGTCCAGCCTGCTCATCCCTTCAAGAGGGTCACATATATGTCCCTACTCCTACCTTTCAGTTCTGGTGCATAAGAAGTTTAGCATAACCAAGCATTGACCTTGTTTCTGGGTAACATTCTCTAGCTATGACTATAAGCATAGAGAAGTCCTAGAAGCAGACACTGAAAAACCTCCTGTTAACTTCAGAAAGCATAGTTAATTTGAAAAGACTTTACTGAAAACTAAAGTTACTAAGAGGAAAATTGGTTCTGACCTGGCATAACCAGGACACTAGGTCAACAAGCTAGAGATATATGACTCATTCAATAGCACTTATTATATATATTAATCATCTTTATACTGGCAGCAGGCTCGTTAGCAACAAAAGAATAACTAAGGAACTGAACTGTTTTGGGATGGCCAGTCTCTGGGCAGTGTGATGTAGCCAGAGCTTAGCCTATAGATATGGGTACCAAAAGACTGGGTAATACAAATGGCAGTTCTACTTAGTGGTACCCTTAAGTCAGGAAGACAATGCAGCTACCTCAGGTTAGCACAGCTGGATCTTATTCCATTCTTCTGTCCTAGCTCTTCAGGCATAAGTATTTTCCTGTTTCTATTGAATATAACTTTTATTTATCATCCCTAGTGTGATTCACATATTAAGGATACAGTCATGAAAATATATCCAATATATGAGTTTTGTCCCACTTATCTACAAATATGTTATAGACTGAGAAAGTCAAGCTTGACAACATCCTTCAGCAATTTCCAATCTACTGAACTTTATGATATCACATACAAGCAATATCACTCAATTCTAAAGTTAAGTAAGAAAAGATGCATTGTTATACAGATTACTACAGATGAATTATCGAAAACCTCAACTCTAAGGGGCACTGCAGAGTCTAGGATGTGCCCTTTACAGATCACCCAACCCTAAGTTCCAAAAACGAGGAAAGGCTGAGTTGGCATGTGTTACAAAAAATAAATAAAGACAGAGGAAGGACAACCCACAAAGTAAACAGACAACTGTCAACACCAGACACACCACAAAGAAAGGATTGTGGCAAAAGCTGACAATACTACTGAGGCTTATTAGCCTCAGAAATAGTTATCTTTTCTATGAAATAACAAAGAAGTTTTAAAATCTAATCCATTGTGCCTTTTCCAGCTAATATGCTGCTGTCCAACAACCCTCACTGCCTCCTTGCCTTGCCATCAGTTCTTCTCTTAGACTTCCAGAAATCCAGTTCCTCCAAAATAGTGGTCAAACTTTTCCTTCATTACAAAAGAAGAAATACCAGAAATATGACATTTTCTGTGGAACACTGCTGCTTTACTGTTCAGTGGCAAACAGTCAAGGAAGTGGAGTCATATTATCATTTAAATGCATGTACTGCCATCTCAGCCTAGGTTTTACCTTACAGTAAGTTTCCTTACTACCCTGTTATTTCCTCTCAGGAGTAACAAGACAATCCCACTGTCTTAATTGAAAAGCCCATAGCATTATTTATCCCTTCTAGAATATTCTCCAGGATTGTTCTGATTCACAGCATTCATGGACATTTTATTATTTATTGCATTTTAATACAGCTACGGAGCCACAAATTACAAAAGTTATTTCAGCAAAACCCTTCCTTAGCAGTTTCTAAGAACAACTGGGACTACTCCAGTAGTGTAGTTATTTAATTTTCTTTTAATACTAAATGGTTTTAGTAAAAGGCGGGAGTAAAAAAATTCTATCTGCTTTAATGTACTACTGGCAAGGCTTTATCTCAGAAACAGAACTCTTAAGAGAGAAATTTTTAACAGCCTAATGCTCAATTATCTTGATATATTTTCTCACAGACAAATGTATTTAATAACTAGTCTATCTTACAGTAACAGATCAGACATTAATTTCTAAATGAAGGGTGTCTTTAAAACACATTGGTTTGTACCAGTTAAATACAGACCTGAACAATTATTGTACTATGTGTTTATTAAAATGATAGTGGATTTATTAAAAACAGAGGGAAAGGAAAAACTGTGGGAAACAGTGAAATGAAGAGGGAGTTTATTTTGTACACCTATTATAAACATGTCCTGTCGGTGCATATTAAGCTATGTAAGTCATAAAGTTCACACAAGAAAAAAAAAAGAAGAAAAATCAGAATATTGCTGACTACTAAATGAAAAAAAATTGCAAGAAGATAACATACACACATCACTGTTACACGCTACTACTTCTCCTCTGAGAGGAAACACATGAAGCAAAACACAACACAGTCTCCTGCATTCTACTCTAACGTCTGTCTCCTCCCAGGATACTTACCTCTCCCAGTCAGTCTACTAATGCCACAAAAATGCAAGTATCCCAAAATAGCTCACACAAACTATATCTTCATTTTACCCTCCAGCCTCCTGAACTGCAAACTTCATGTTACAACTTTGTACCTGAACTAAATCTAATGAGAATTTTTAGAAGGTAGCTGTAAGTGAAAGGAATGAACCTAAATACTGAATGGGAAAAACATATGTCATGCGTTAAAAATGAGTATGCAATGGGTTCTCATTTTAAAAATGCTACACACAGTATTCTATAAGCAAAAGCTAAATAATTTTGTCTCTCAGTATTAATTGTGAAACTCAGCAGCTAAACATCTTCAACAACCATGCAAAATCTATAAAGTCAAAATTAAACCCTTGTGACTTTCTTGGGTCGTGTTTGTGTGTCATAATAGGAAAGGGAGCTTGAAAGAAACAAACCAAACACATTACCACACTGCATCGGCAGTCCTTAAGGAGCTGGTAGATCGGGATCTTGGCTTCATAACAATGCTCATTTTGAAAAATTCCTTCAGCTTTCCTAGCAGTCGAACATCAGTTGTCCTTACAAAGCGCTTTTTCAAAGTACTCCATTTCAAAGTAGAGTTTTAAATCCTCTGCTTTTTAAACCACTGAAATCCTTTTCCTGTAATAATCCAGGCTCTGGAGGAAGAATTCTAACACACTGCAACTCTTTCCTTTTTCACACTGAATTTACTACAGCACTGTGCTGTTCGGAAATGACATTGCGTCTCTCTTCTGTCTTGAATTGCCCTGGGAGGAACTAGTCTATTTTAAATCTATTCTCCCCGCAGGTCACATGGCAACAAAGGCAGCTGAAAAGAGTCTCTATCTCTTTCTTTCAGCTTGATAACAACAGGTATAAAGGTCAGTCATGCTTGTTATTTTCCTTCTTTTTTTTTTTTTAAAGGAACAATACTGATGCACAATAATGTAAGTTACTGTAATATGAGTGAGTTTGCAGGGAATTTCCACTTAAAGACCTCTTATAAAATTTATCTTCTGTGGAGTAAAAAAAAAGGAGCAAAGACTTTTTCATCCAAGCTAACTACAAGCTTTACCTAGAAATTTAATTCTTCCATTTCTTTTTCTCCTAAACCTTGCCTAGACACTGTGAATAAGTACTATTGTCTAATTTCACAAAAAGAAAGTATTCCATGTCTGAAAGTCATTCAAAACACTTGGGGAAGTTAAGATAAAATTCCTTGTTGACTGTTAAAAGTCAAACACCCATACAGACAGCTATTGTTATAAATCACTGAAGGACAAAATACCACAGTTGAAGAACTCTAATATGATGTCCTCTTTGCTGTACTGCAAAAAAAAAGATCTAGATCTTTTCCTGGTTTTATATTAATAGTTTATTCATTATAAACAAACTTGCATTTATGTAAAATTTCCAGCCAAAACCTTACCATTATAGCTTTCAGAGTTGTGTCATTTAGGAAATATTAGTGTAAGCATATTTGGCAATTTCAGCATTAGAACACAAAAAAACCCCCAACCAAAACCAAAACCAAAAACCAACCAACCAAACAAAAAACCAACCAGAAAACTAGATAGTCATTATACAGTTTAAATGATACATTTTGAATTTGCTCTGAACTGTATTAGCATTCATTTTGAACTGGAAGAGCAAAGTAAATGCTTAACAAGTGATTACATGTGTAACAATCACTCCTTTGTACAGTCTTTACAAGTGTTTCAGTGTATTACTTTTGGTAGTAGTGCAGCTAGGTTAGTAAAGAAAGCAAGCACTAAAAATTGTATTTATAAAATTTATATAGATTTGGAAAATAGAAGGAAAACACGATAAACAGGCTGCTCATTATAACATCAAAAACATCAAACAGCAATGTGGGTGAAGTATGTAAAGCTCTCTAAAAACTTTGTACTTTACTTTATAACACTTCAATAGAACACATTACCAACTAAACTGTTTATAAACAGGAAAGATGCAACCACATTGTGTATCAACACAGAAGATCCTAACTGGCCTGGAGGCTTGTGCCAGTAATCTGCATAGGAAGTGCTCCACAACAGCAGCAGCAGGAATGTTAATAAGCATTGCTAAGCATTCTGTCTTTCTTGTTTTCTGTCACCTGTCTTTTAAATATCACCTACTGGTTAATGCAGGATATTTTCTAAGAGTCTTGTGCAATCATAAAAGTCAACCTCAAATTGTGGAAAAGCATCTGTGGTAAATTTAGCTCAAAGGGTCATATAGTCATGGGACCTCTAGTAATAGCTGGGTCTGTCTCCGTGCAGGTCACATGTCTATAGAAATGGCCACAAATCAGGCACCATGCTGTGAAACGTTTTTATCCTTAAACAGACAGAATAGGTCATGAAGAAAACCAAAAATCATATGAAACAGAGGTGCTGGGCTATTATAGAATAGCTGGCCATTTTAAACTTTTAAGTTTGCTTGATTATTTATTTGTTATTGATAAATATCCACATTATTTCCATATCAATGCAGGAACACAAAATGAAAGAAAATAAAGTTTTTGGCTGAGTGTTTACTATACCATACTGAAATGGTCTATATAAGGACTACTGCTCTGCCTCATAGAAGTGGCTTGTTCTTACTTGGTAGCTAACAGAAATATAACTAGAAATATACTGTCATATATGCATATACTAAATATTTCTATAGAATATAAATACATTGTAGTTACAATTACTTATATAATTAAGGTAGTGTTTTTCAATGTAGATAAAGAAAAAACAGCCTGATGACTGGAGAAGCAGTTCACCAGTGGAGATAAATACCATCACCTACTGACAGCATGCTTTCTTTTTTGGTCTCCTTCATTATCTCCTTAGAAATAAGTCCCTGCCCTCCAAGTGCCTGCCAACCTCAGACCTGGTGCTATCGTGAAGTATATATTAATTAGCAACAAAAAGACTACAGTATTCCAACCATATTCCAAACAGGTGAATCAGGTAGCAACCTTAGAAGCACAGGTTTACTGTAAAAAGAAACAGACCAGTAGAAAGGAGAGCTTGCAGGCCTCTAGGGAATATTAGTTTTACGTACAATTCAAACAGTGACTTTGGTGAAACAAACAAAAAAACAAAACAAAAACCAACCAACCAAAACAAAACCAGACAAAAAAAAACCAAATCAACAATAAGCAATCAATAAATCCCATAGATTTTTATGTGGATTGGTATCTCACAAGCTTTGTGGAAAGCAAAAACCAGATTTCTATGATTTTTCATCTCTACTTAGTTGGAAAAGATTTTTGTACAGGAATTCCATAGTCAGTGTGGGAAGGCCAAATCGTTTCTAGACAAGTTTCTAGGGAAACTATTAGACCAATTTTAGCCGTCAGCAATAACTAGTAATTTATACATAAGACATGTTGTGCTGCCATTAATATCAACAGCAGTTTTATCTAAGATTTAAACAAATATGAGATCATAGAAGATGACACAGCACTTATTTTAGGCCCCATGTCTTCATACAGGATCAAGTAATACATACATTCATTTTCTCATACTTTGAGGGACTAAGAGAGAGAGAAATTAACTGAGTAAAGAGGGAAATGGCCACTCCACTCTGACAGAAAATTTTGATATTAATTAATTAATTATTAGAATAGCCAGTATGAACCATCAGCAAGAGAAGCAAATGAAACTTCTCAAAGACACAGGAAAGCACAGTATCAGATCCATTTATATTATAAGACCAAAGACTGACGTATTAGAAGGTGGAAATATACCTACACTAATTGGAAGCACTTTTTTTTTTCCCCCAGAACAGTTGTATGAGTAAGAGCTACTGCATTTTATGTTATTAAATCCAAAATTCCAAGAGGTAAATTATGTACATATATATATCTAAAGTATTCTAAATAACAACAAATAAAAGCATATTAATAATTGTACACTGCATTTTTGTAAACATATGTGCATGGATTTATAGATGCATGTATAATCTACAGAGTATATAAATATAAGCATTTATTTGAGACATGCAGCAGGTATTTGTAGCATGGAAGCTGTGCAAGCAATTCTGTAATTTCAAAAACACTGTTTTCCTTTTTTGGAATCCTGTTCTAGGGCAGCAGGAATACAGGCTCTAGAACTGAGGTCTTGTTGGCATGACATCACAGTTAAGGCAAATGTTGATTGCACATTGAAAATAAGGAAGAAAATATTTAAGTTAATGAAAATACTTTAAAAATTGGACATTTATCATAGAATGATGGAGTGGTTTGGGTTGGAAGGGACCTTAAAGATCACCTAGTTCCAACCCCTCTGCGTGGACAGGGACCCCTCCCACTAGACCACATGGCTCAAAGTCCCATCCAACCTGGCCTTGAACACTTCTAGGCAAAAGTAAGAGAAGAGGCCCCACATTTTCCTTACTCTCTCTTTTATCACTGATGTACCTGTAGAATTTTTTTCCTGTTGCTTCTTAATTCCTACTAAGTACACTAATAATAAAAGCAGCAAGAACAGCAACAAAATGTATCTGTCAGCTGAGGTTTTGGCTGTGTAAATTGTCTAGGGAAGAAAAAATAAAGATGTCACTAAATGCCAATAATAAAATTTGTGCAGGATTCAAACCACTTTGAGGATGCTTGTATCTTAGTTACTCATCTTCAAATTAGTAACTAATTGAATTAAAGCAGAGTTACCTTGCACAAATTTGAAAATTAAAATTAATTTGAAAAAGCATGGCTTAGGGAAAAAGATGTAGGACTTTCCTGTCCCATGCTCAGGATAAACTTTGTCTTGAGAGTACAGAAAGTTTTCTTGAACACTCTCATTTGTAAAACAGGGATAATGAACTTCATGCTGCTTGAAAAGCACTTGAACATCAAAGGACAGAAAACACACAATAGGTGCCCGGTTATTATTGGTGTTGCTATATACAAGCTGAAGAAATAAATTCATAGTCTTGTGTTTTAATACAAAGGGGAAAGCCCCTCTAATCTCATACTCGAGTTTAATATTGTAAACTGAACGTGCAACAGCTGACACCAGTTAGCTTTGTGAAACCATGAGTTGCATAGCTCATCCTTGTTCATACAAAGCAGTAGCTGATCCTCCCACGTCCTATACTACAAGACTGAAAGACAGAAAAGATTAACAAGAGATACTTACATTGCTTCCATGGGGTGACTAGTAACATGGGAGCTTCCATGGAGAACTAGTAAGGCAGATGTAAATTCAGAAGAGGTAACTTTCAATAACAAGCATTAAGCCAGAGAACGAGAAGGAAAGTTTTGAACTGCCAGAAGGTTTCTCCACTGCTCAACAGAGCAAATGATTTTTAAAGTGTTCCTTTGCAGGGTGTTGGCAGAATACCAGGGAATTAAGCTGCCATTCATTTCTAGGTAACACCATGTTCCCTTTTGACTGGAGTAACTTTATTAAAGATTAAATATGTATACATAACTGTGTAAGTAAAATAACTGAAAACTGTAATACTTACAGTTTGGAATGGAAAAATGCAAACCAAAGGGCAGAGAAGAAATACAACATATATCATGAGTGCTCCCTTCCTATATGCATTTACACTTAGCTGCCTGGATTAAGGTATCTAATATATGAATAAATATGGTTTATTTGCACAGTCATTACAGTGTAAATAGTTACTACAGTCTTACGCAGACTCAAGTGTGCAAAACTCCTCCTACGTAGCATGGCAAAAAAGGCCTTATGTGAGGATAGGATGTTCTGCCATGTTTCTTTTTTAAAGACACTCATTCTTGGTACCCTTTGAAACTGTGAGGTGCTGCTGCATGAGCCATAACATGAGGAGCAAACAAGGCATGTCTCAGAGAGAGGCCCTACAGTGCACTGCTCCCTCACATAGCAAATCCAGGTTTTTGATCTATGATGGACTTAAAACACATCCCTCTGCCATTAATCTGCCCCTGTTTTCATTTGATTTGGTCAGATATGCAATTAGAAATTAGCAAATTCATTACTAATGGACTGTCTCTGGCCCATGTAGACTCAGATGCAAACGTAAGGTTTATCTTAACTCTACAGTGGTTTAAAAAAGAAATATTGGCTAAATACTTAGTGAAGAGTTAAGCAGTACCTATGCTTTACAAGTGAAGTATGCCAGTCTTTTTGACTTGAAAAAAAAAAAGAAAAAAGTTAAAGACTAAAATTTTTTTCTTTTGCTAATGAAGCAGTTTCTGCTAGGAAAAGGAACAAAGAACTATATTCCTTCAACTAAGATTTCACAATTGGGGCTGGTCCTAGAAATAGTCAATGCTAAGTGTCAGGCTTACTATCAGAGCAATGATACTGTGTAGGTTATGTTCTCTTTCATCTTCTTGTTCAAAAGAATGGGATAGTTCTACTGAATATGACTCAAATGCAAAAGTGAAAGATTAAAGACAGATGTCTGTAAGACACATAGGAATACCACCATTTCAAGACAGCTATGTATGTATTTGAAGAATATAAAATGTAACTCTGTTTCAAGAAGACAAAAGTTATATATACAACCTGAAAATCTACACATACACTTAATTTTTATGTATTTAAGCAAATCTTATCCATGAAATCACTTTTTTCCTC
>JAAWXA010000012.1:6014245-6064414 GCA_038090715.1 Florisuga fusca
ACAGCCCTAGCTTCCTCCCTTCATCTTCCTCCCTTTGTCCTTTCCTTCCCTTCCCTCTTAACTTACTTCCTTTGCTACCTTCCTAACTTTGCTAACTTCCTAACCTTCCCTTCCTCCCTCCCTCGCTTCCTCCCTTCCTTCCCTTCCCTCTTAACTTACTTCATTTGCTACCTTCCTAACTTACTTCCTAACTTCAGATATGCCTGCCACTTAATACTTCTGGCAATAAGACTGACTTCTCTTGAATGCCCAGACATCTGGAAGAGAAGATACAGTGTGGGTTATGTTTACTGATTGTACTCCCCAGCACAGGACTGATCTATTAATTCTATCTGTATTCTTAATTTCATTTTTATCTGTTTGAAATGTCACTTATTAGAGAATGTACCAGACGTAAGAAAAGCATGTTGCAGAATAAATCTCAAAGAAATTGACAGTTACACTGAGTTTTAAGTATCCTCAGAGATAATAAACCAAAAACCTCTTGCTGTTGTGAATGTATAAATTCCATAGATTGGAGGGTAGCATTTTGGTTTGGCCAATATGGTGCCACAATGGAAATGGACAATGTACATCTTTCCTCATTGCTATTCTATCAGCTAATTTGTGTGTCACCAAATTAATGAAACTATGTAATAATTCATGGGTTTCTACAGAGGCATATTTATGTGCAGAACAGCAGTTCTGAAACTAACAAAGTTTTACTTGATGCTTGGTGGGTGCTTCTCTTTCACATACTCTAATTATAGCCTTCTAATACAGCAGATCAATCTAGTACCTTTTCTTGATGCTCTCCTTCAGTAGCTGATTAGTAAAGCTAAATTTATTTTTAACCACTGAATCCAAACAACTGACTTCCTTCTACATATTTGTTGCTGAATGCAGACAAAAGAAATTTTAAGTAAAGAAAAAGAGGAAACTCACCAAGTATTTCTCTTTCTTGACTTAGGTTTTGTTTGGTTGTTGTTATTTTTTAATAGAGGATATTAATCTACTTTACAATACCACACTTGCTTTAAAAAAAGTCTTCAATATACAATTGCAATGGGAAGTCCTAGCTTCCCATTTCCTTTCTGTGATCTACATGTCTATGGATCCATTACTGATCAACTGCTTCAGATAAATGTCCAATGGCCACAGAGTCATTCATTAATGGATTGATTCATTCTCTCCTTTTTATTAAGAGTACCTCTGAAAGAATACAACCAGCTAACTCTCAACTTGATACCTTTTTAAAGTTTTGCTTTCTCAGACATAATAAAACTTAAAAATTAAATTATCACTTATTTGAAAAAATACAAAACTGTTCTCTCCAGTCTTAATCAAAAAAAGAAAAAATAAAAAAAAAAGAAAATAACCCTTCCTCTAAATTTTCCTTTACAGGAGTATGCTTTTTCAAATAACACAACCTTTGTCAAGGTAGCTTTACACATTCTTCATAAGGTCATGATTGTACCCACTGGCTTCAAAATCTGTCAGAGGTCAAGGAGAATGAAAATAAAATTTGGACAGGAGGAGGAGGTCATTTGAAGCCAGAAACTACTCCTTGACTCTAAAAATTCTTTCACGTTCAGCATCCTCTGTTCTCATATTTCAGCTCTGCTGCCTGAGATCTTGTTTTCTTCCTTCATCTCTACACCATATATTCTCTGTAGCTAATGACACAGACCTCTGTTTTTGATGTTTTCTTTCTTATCCACTGCCTAAGTAATTTTAAACACCAGTTTTATGTTCAGGAGCCATTATGTAGACTTCTGCATTAAATTCTTACTGCATTTTACCGAGCCATGCTTTTCACACTATTTTCTGATATTCCTGTACATGCAAATTTAAAACTGAGCTTAAAATGAGCAGTAAGTCAAAGATTTTTCTTATACATGGATAACACTATCACTTATTCATGCTATCCTAAAATTATTTCAGTCCTGATCCTTTATTTTAGCCAAGTCAGGCTGGCTATGGCTCAATATAATTATTTCCACTTTATAGAATATTTTTTCCTATGAATTATGCTGTCTAGTGTCTCAAAACATGATCAGTCCTTTACTACCCATTCTCCACTGGGCTTGGCTGGTATCACCACTTCCTAAGCAAAAAGACCACAACTCTTTGTGCCTCACTCCCTCAACAGTATAATAACATTTGTGCATCCCTATGTATGACACTTTCTTCTCTGAATTTTTTATTTTCTACATAAATTCCTTTCTCTTTACAGTAAGACATTTTCATGTCTACTGTATCTATTAGCCCGACAAACAGCTGACTTCAGTTAGTAACAAAGACTGCTTCAGTCACCAATTTTTGCTTCTTTCTCAAATATTTTGTGCTTTTCAGGCAGACTCTGTGTGCAGGGAAAAGGATCCCATCCAATTTTATATCCTTTTAACCTTCTCTTTGAAATGATGCCTCAAAATATGCTCTTTCTAGAGAAGCTAGAGAATTTTCATGTCTGACAATGGCAAGAGAACAACTTTTGGGCTTTTTTTATAAGGTTGAGTAAAATCCTAGGCATGCTGTGGCCATGGAAATTTTGCTGCTTCAGTAGATCCATGGTCATGCTGGCTACATTTTATGCTGACTACTTCTCCAAACATAGCTGTTCAAGTCCTCTTTTTATTAGGGCATTATCTCACAAAAATCAGGAGTTCTTTGGAAGATTATGTCTATGCCACACCTTGAATCTGTTTTGCATGTATGAAATGTGAACCTATTCAAGAAATTAAGAAATATTTATTAAAGGAAAAATTATTCTAAAATTATTTTAAATCTATACTGCAGCTGGTCACAGATGCAATTTAGAATTAGAGTACAGGTATTAAATTGTGTTTTGTGTTTTGCTTCATATAAATAAAGTCATTGTGTCAACAGAGATTTACAGCAAGCTGTATTGGGAATGTCTAGTTAATGACTGTAGAAATTTACACTCAAAATATATCTAAACTGCAGCAATTAGTATTTGAAACTAATTTCACAAGCATTTCTCACAAAATGTACTTAGCACTGGTTGCTTTAGAGACCTTTTGGGCTGTATTTCAGTGTGTTTGCATGAAACCTTGAAAAGCTAGAGCCTTTTCATTTGACTGTCAGCATTTTACATATAGCTTTCAAAGGCAGTTGGTTTGGTTTCAGTTACATGTCCAAGCAAAGGTTAAAAAAAAAAAAAAATACTGGCTTGCAAAGACCATTCTGAATTCTTATTTTCTTTCAATTCCCACCTTAAATTACCTATACAAGTACTACAAAAAAGACACTTCTGTAAGAATATGTGAAAGCTGACATTAAAATAATTGTTATAGAAAATTTCAGAAAGAGATAGAGCCACAAATATTTCAATAGTAAATTTTAAAAAATATTTATACACAATTTTAAGACTTCCAAAACCTGTTGTATGTGATACATACATGTAACATGTGATACGTGTTAAAGACTACTGCTAACAAGAAATGTTGACTGTAATAATATCCTTTAAAATATTCCATGCTCACAGGAACATATTTTATACCTATTATCTAACCTGAGCTAGCATTCAAAACACAGTTTTACAAGTCACAGCAAGGCACACATTTCTGTCTCCTGAATATGAAGTAATAAAATGGTGAAATTTATTTTTGCTATTTAAGCAACTGCTATATATGTAAATAAATTCAGTCCTGCAAAGTCATGTCCAGGTGATCAACACCCAGATAAGGTGACATTTAAGAATGGAAACACTGGCTTGGGATCTTTTTGCCCTTTTGTTTCTCTCCATCATGTTCTGTTATTGTGGACAAGAACACAAATAAATGATTCACTTTTGCCTTTTACAACTCAGAAAGAAGTCTTGGCATATAACATGTTTCTCACTTAGGATGCCATTCTCACAAATATAAGGATGAGCTACGAGGACATTTTGCCTAAAACCCTCTCAAGCTTATGTGCATTGTGCTGTTTGCAGTGGAAAAACTATGACTTCTTAATTTTTTTTTTTTTAATTGTTTTTAACAGTGTTAATGAATTTAATAGTTTTTGAACATCTAAAGCTTAGTTATTCCAATTTTTCTTGTCCAAATAAAATCCTCCAAACAACACACTGAAAGTTCTCCTAACACAGAGTTTTCATTTGCATTATTTTTCCTTCTAGCATTCCCCATCAAGCCCTCTACTGATTACTTGCTTTCCATTTTAGCTAGTTGGTTCAGAAAGTAATTTTTGAGAAAGCTTTGGAAAGAAGTATTTCTTCTGAAAAGACTTACACAGAAGAAGATTATAACAAACCCTAATTTTGCCTACATTACTTATCAGAAAGGCTCTGAAGGAAAAAAGGTTCAAGAATCTTTCTAATCTTTAAGAAACTTTCAACTGCCTAGAGAAAGAGAACAAACTAGAAAGAGAAAAACATCATTTTAACTCAAGTGAATTAGAAACGCATTTAAAAGCCACAGCACCTAAAATTACAATTATTGTCCCCAGGTTTGTAGTCCATAAAGGATTCATCATGTCCTTTTGTCCAAGGATGTGCATATATTTTAAATACAGGCCACACACATACAGTCCCATCAAACAAAGCATTAAGACTGGTGACTGCCTTGCCTAACACAGACATGTGACAGGGTGCACAGTGCTGGAGCCTGAGGGATCTTGGGAAGGAGGCTGAGCTCTCAGAAAGACAGCGTACCTTCAGGTCCATTCACAATCTTGTAAACGATGACCATTTATTTATGAAATATAAGCCAGCAGCTATTTGTACCAAAACATCTATTCTTAACTTCTAACAAACAAGGATGTCAGAGAAGCATTGTTTTGTTTTTTGAAATAAAACAGAACAAGATCTGAGATTGCTTTTCCAAGATTTAAATAAAAGTTTTCGGAGGTGTAGATACTGACAGTAAAATCTGTATTACCAAAACCCAAGAATTTAAACATATTAATTTTATAAGTTCATGTTCAGCACAAGACATTTCTAGAGAATTCAGATTTGCAGGTGTCTTTCAAAATACGAGTTTACAGTAATAAGTGAACAGAATTTGTATACACAATCCTTTCATCTACATCTAAGAAGCAGTAAACAAAGACTAATATGAATTAGAAGCAAATGTGTTCTTAGGCTAATCTAATTCTGTTCATTAATTAATCCCTGAAAAAAAAACCCAAACCACTGTACCTGTGAAGAAGGGATGAAAGGGAGCAGACAACAGAGCCTCAGAAAGCAAAAAGAAATAAACAACATCTAGAGAATAGAATTGGACCAGTGGGAAGAATGGGGAAAAGGTAAGATTGAAATAAACAATGTTCCTGTGGTTTCTGTTAATTTTGATGTCCAGTAAAGTGACAACTTTTAATTCATAGGCTTCCTTTTAGTTGTTCTTCAATGTTCCTTGTGTGTTACTCTGTGAGATGTGAGATACAACGTGGCAGCTGTTGTTGCTGACCTTCCTTGCTTTAGGAAGATCATTCCAGGTTGCAGAATGTGTGTATTTTGGCTCACATGGTTTCTACAACAACATCCAAAGCATGGGATAAAATACATTACACTGCTAAGGAGCAGATGTAGGATCTATGGATTTTGATAATTCTGTAGTGAAAATGGACTTTGTGGCTTTGGAGATGCACTGGCCTTTGTAATTTATGAAAACATTAAAAATCTGCTTGTAGGCCTGAGAATTTTGGCTTTATAGCTTGGTCAAATCCTTCTGGTTTGTGTTTGTCTACTGAGAATGCCACTGAAAATAGGTTTCCTTCAAGTCAATACACTAAGATGCAGGAGTGTCGTGGTTTAACACTGGGCTGGCAATTAAACAGAATGACAGATGCTCTCTGTTAATCCCCATCCCCTCCCTTACAAAGAATGGAAAGAGAATAAGGGAGAAGGACTTGGAAAATACTACACATCTCTAATGAAAGATTAATGATATAAAAGAAAAAGAATTAAATATATACAAATATACAGAAAAACGATACTACGCTCCTCTCCCTTTCCCCCCAGTAAGATTCAAGTCACCACCAAGGCTGCAGGGCAGCCCTGGAGAAGTCCAGGCTGGACTCATAGAGTCAGCAACAGTCAGGAGCTGGAGGCAGGAATACACAGATTCAGGCTGCCATGGATTGGGACCACAGGCAGACAAATGGATGGAATCCTCCCAGGACACCAAAAAAGCAGGAAGAGACAAAGGAAGGCCAAAGGGACTTGATCTTCGTAATCCCTCAAATTTATACCAAGTATGATGCACATGGGATGGAATACTCCATTTAGTTAGTTTTGGTCACCTGTATTGTTTGCTCTTCCTTAAGGAAGGTTGCAGGGGTGACCTCTTTACTCCCTTTCTCTTTCCAAAGCATAAGATGTACCTCAGAACTGAGCAGTGGCCTTGGTTCTGCATACCATTCTCAAGCCATAACCACAACCATTGAGTGTTACCAGTCCTAGAAACAGCCACTGACTGATAAACTTCTTGTTAATTTCAGCAAGTGCAGCCACTTAGAAAAGACTCAGTTGAAAGTAAAATTGCAAGACAGAAAATTAATTCTGTCTTGGCCCAAACCAGGACAAGAGGTTATCAGAGCATATAGAAAACAGTAAGAAAAGACTGCATTGGAGCTTTAGATAAATATGTGTTATTTCCCTAACATAAAATTCTCATCAACTCTTATCACAAACTGAAACCTTAATGAAAAAAAGACATTGAACATCAGAATAGTTAAATAATTTTCTAAACAACCTTAAGGCCTTGCTTACAATTCAGTCATCCTTTCATCCTTTATATATACATTATATATATGTATATATATATACACACACACACCTTTTGGTTTAGTTTTAGCTTGAATATGAAACTTTTTTAATCTTTTAACTCTGGCAACACATAGTATTTAGAACAAAATCGTTGAGTCTTTCTGTCCTGTAGGGATTTATTCACAGATATATGGAACTTGTAGAATTTTAGTTATTTCAATCTAAGGCATAGATATGAGTCTGTGGTTTAAATCTCAATATGCATGATACAACCCCATTCAAATTTTACATACTTCAGCTTTTTGAACATAAATTCTTTTGATCATCTGGGGCAGCAACAGAATATATTGCTTTTCCCTTTGAAGCTATAACACTCAAAAAAAGTAACCTGTTTTCCCTGAAGTGGGGAACATGACACATATGATAAACAAATACTACTACTACTACAAAACCCAACCAATCAACCAACCAAACAAAAATCAGCTTTAAATACCTTGCAGAATACTTGCTTTTCTTTAATTTAGACTTCACATCTCAATTCTACCACCAGTGTTTATTTTCATAACCGTATCTGAAATTATTCTGGGACCTCTTTCAGGCTCAGCTGATGGGACATTATTCCCAAAGGACTAACCCCTACTACAGCAGTCTATTAATTACACAGTGTGATCTTTAACTTCTCGGTACATTTAGTTGACGTGACAATTTTTAGATACACGTTTAGACACTGTTTCTAGTGATTTATAAATTGAAGTTTGCTAATAATACTTTCCTGCCTCATTTTGTATTTTAACTTCAGCAAACATAATCTGTTACAGGAAAAGTTAAAGCATGGGGGAAAAAAAGTAAACTTTGTGGTGATTTACATTGGTAGGGGGGTAAAAAGCACCACCAATAACTTATTATGATACTTTTTTAAAAGCCAGTTTGCAAGAAGAGTAAGATAGAAACCTCATCTAAATATGGCCCTATGTTTTATCTAAAACTATAACTATGAACAACAACAACAAAAATTTTTTTAAAAAAATGAGTCAAAGCATTTGTAGCTTAATTAACCGGGTTTGCATTTGTATCTAGATGAACAACTGAGAACCTCCTTATGCTCTCATATCTGTTAACCTCTGCTATCTTTGTTCATGTGTGTTCTGCTGTGATATAAAAGTCAAAAATATTATCACAGAAAATTCACCTTGGAAACTGCAATGAAGCTGTTATGTGACTTTAATTTAAATCTGTATTGTGATGCTACTTGCTACTGGCAACCTGAGACGGCTCTGACCTTTGCCTGGCCACTATATAAATCATTGGTTATTTATTACACAAATCATTGGATTACAGAATTCTTTTGGTTGGAAAAGACCTTTTTAAACTCAGATCATTAAGTCAATCGTAAAGTTAATTCACAGCCAAGGCTACCACTAAACCATGCCCCCAAGCACCACATCTACATGCTTTTTAAATCACATATAAATGGTTTTACTGGAAAAGACCTGAATATTTACAGTAGGTTCATTTATATTTGTGGAAGGGGAATGTAAATCTCAGCCTCTTGAAACCAGTAAAGAGTGTCTGAAGGTATGAAGGTAACTCAAGAGGGCAGACTGTCACCTCCAGGAACTCCTGTCCCCGGGAAGCTGCAAATCTTGTGCTAAAGACAGATATTTCAGATCAAAAGGCTCTTAGCAACTGGTAAACAATTGCAGCCCGGCAACAGGGAGAAATAAAAGAACTGAGCTGCAGGAGTATGATGTAACTTTTGCTGATTGTTTATACAGTCGTCATACGTCACTGTAGTACACCACCTTTTTCCTCTGCATGCTTTTCTTCCCCTACATTTTCTGTTCTCTCATTTCCACTTTTTGTCACACATTTTTCTGCCACGTGGCCAAATCAAAGCTGGATGTTAAATCTGGAAAAGTGAATTCTGTGAATCCTCTGGATTTTCTGCACCTACTTTAATTTGGATCTCTCAGTCCACAGTTATTACCAACAGTCCTGTGCAACCTGACATTTGGAGATGAAAAATAATGTCAGAATATTTTGAATTTTAACTTAAAGAGACATTGACAAAACCTAAGCAAATTATTAGATTATTAGAAATATACAAAATAAAGACAACATTTTCTTTATATTCCTACCAGATGATCATATCACCAGATATGGAAAGAAAAGATTTTTCCACAAATGTGCTATGTTACTCTACTAATAGTAAATCATATGTAATGGTGCCATTACATACTGACACAAAACCAGAAAGAAGGTAACAAAGGCAGGTAATTTGTTAGGTAGAAATAAATTCCACAATATGGAAGAAATTCCACCATTACTTCAATTAAGGAATAGGAATAAATAACAACTGTAATGAAAAACAGTTATTTAGGTTATACATTAAAATACTGAATATAAAAATATTTCTAATCTACAAATATAAAATTAATTGGAGAAAAAAAAAATCAATTTCCTTAAGTGTGAAGACATTATGTGTTTCTAATAGTATACCTGTACTTCACTTTCTTAAGTTATCCACTACCTATGGAAAAGTGATGCTGCTCTCCGAGTTAGGATAAGTGTAGCAGGACTTCAACTAAGAAGCCTAAGAATGCTTTATGTTGTTAC
Source organism: Florisuga fusca (assembly GCA_038090715.1). Classification (NCBI taxonomy): domain Eukaryota; kingdom Metazoa; phylum Chordata; class Aves; order Apodiformes; family Trochilidae; genus Florisuga; species Florisuga fusca. The sequence continues at coordinate 6,023,571 of JAAWXA010000012.1, forward strand.
CACAAGCTGCTTTGCATTGCTTTACATTATTGACAGAACTCCTAAAGCATCAATTTTGAGGCAAGTGACTTTGTAAACCTGAAGAGCTGGCATGAATAAGCCCATGTCTTACTGAAACAATGTGTACTTGAAAGCAGTTTAACACTTACCTTTTATAGTAACAGTGTCTATGACATTTAGTGGTGAATAAATGTTCCAGGATCAAAAATACAGTGTACCAAAAAGATATTTTATCTAAATCATTCAGGAGTACTATGTGAGAGAACATTTACAGTAAATTGCTAGTAACATCCATTTATTTCTCTATATCACAGTTAAAAATGGGCAAACTGCAGCTCCTACAGTTCTACACTATGATAAATTATTTTCACTGATAATTCTCTGACTACTTTTTAACCTCCTTCATTTAAAGTTACATTAGCTATTATAAACTGTAATCAAAATGACAAATTAATTCAAAATAAGTGGTCAAAATTATGAAGAATCTCTTTGGTCAAACATCCACTTCCATCCTTTGTGCTGTGAAAAATAGAAATTTAGATGAAGTTTTCATGGTATGAATCTTTATGTCACATTGTCCTGCCTTGCCAACCTTTGAAATTTCATTTCCAGTCTCACAGACTAAGGCATTTTCTTGACACTTCTAGAGTTCAGCTCTTATGTGAAAATCTCAAATTGCATCCTAAGAAAGCCTTGGTATTTTCTGGTTTTGTAACATACTACAATATAATAAAATAATAAAGCAAAATATAACATACGCCAGTAGATAAGTGTCATCCATTTATTTTCACAGAACAGAAAGGAGTAAATCCTCCTTAGTTTGGAGGCTGCCAATCCTCCTTAGTTTGGAGGCTGCCATGGACCACCTAACCCCTGGACCAAGAATCTTTCAAGATGAGTATTTTCAACCCCCAAATTCTGCTCCGGGGCACAGGAAAGGTTAATACTATGGACCACAGCCTTGTCATGCCAGCTAATCCCAGTTCACCACCTGGAACGATTCCTGGGCCATTCTATTCCATGTGTAGATACAACCAAGAAAACATCAGGGACCTCAAATGGCACTCACTAAAAGCACTTTCTGATATCTCAAAAGGATAGCTTTTCACATCAAAATTTTACAGAAAGATGCTTTATCCATACATGGAAAAGACAATCATACAATTATATGATTATGTCTTTAACAGATACTATCTGTATTACTGTATATCTGCATACTACTAAGTATTGTTTTGCAATTAAAATATATGTGAACTTGCACTGCAAAAGCATGCTGGCTAGAATTCTTTCTGTTTTCTATGACTCAAGCAGATTTTATCAGAAAACAGAACAACATGTAACTTTATGCTGAGTTCAGATAAGCCTAAAACTGTGCCATATTCCATTATGCAGTATACTGGAGAGAGCTTAAACAGAAACTGTGGCCAAGGGGAAATATAAATACAATTTGCAACTTACACCCTCAGGAAGACTCCATGATGTTAAGAAATTACAAGAATATGCTTTTGTTTCTTTCTATTTGGCATACAAAAATATCTGCATAAATCGGTTTGGGTGGTTTTTTTTTTCAGAAGGCTGACATGATTAACCATGTGTTAATATCATATAAACTTCTTCCTGATTCTCAGGTGCCAGTGATGCTTTTGTTAAGGAACCCATCACTTCTAGGTACCTCACAACAAATTCATGGGAGTTTTTTCCTTACGCAACATCTAGAAGAAACTTAATTTTCTCATCTGCCACAAGCAAAATCCTAGCTCAGTGGATTTTACTTCTACCGTTTTACAGACATGCACCACTTGTGAAATTCTTAATTTTCCGACAGTTCAGTCCCTGGCTCAATGAATTGCAAATGATGTTGAAACATCTGGTGTGGCTTCCAAAACATGATATAAACCAGATCAAATTTGTTGCTTAAAACAGCTAACTTCTCTGTTTTTCCCATATAATGACTGCATGACTGTACTCTTTTCCATTTCCTTTTTATGAGTAAGAGGAGGAAAAAGGAAGGAAAAATTACATTTCAGATGGTTACAAAGGAGTTGAAAGATGTTCCACACACTTAGGAAAACCAAGTAAATGTAAGAAAAAATCCACACCTATTGATGTCATATGGATTAAGGTAAAAAAGGTGCACCATTTGCATGGTCCTGCATGGTGATTATGCCTTACATGAGAGCTATCTGAGCAGCAGATCCTGCTCCACCTGCAACATTTAACAGGCAATTATGAGTTTCACATATTGCAACATTTCAGTTTATCAGACAGAACAGAGACCTTTAAATCGAAGAGAAGAGACCAGAGTGTTTCTAACTGGGAGGCAAACCAACCCAACCAATGAAACAAACAGACAAAACCCCAAAGCAAAAAGAACAACAACAAAAAAAGCAAACAAAAAAACCCAGGAAGGAAAACAATGAGTCTTGATGCCCTGTTCCATAGGCATGCTTTCCCCTTTGGAAGGGATAAAAGGTTCAGCCAGCCAGCCAGCCAACCTTATGCTCTGTACACCTAAAATGGTCATTTATAAAAGCAGAGAATTCACCACTTAAAAACCTGGCAGTCTTTCCCTTGGAGCATGAACTCCCTGTGTTTTCTCTGTGGGTGAGAGGCTCCTCACAGCAAATCTAATGAAAGCCAAATATAATTCCTGACAAAGCAAGTGGAAAGAAAGTCATTGAAGACTTGTCAACATGCCCAAACGCTTTTGTTTGGTGCTAGTAACAAGGGCTACAGGTGCATAGTCACGTCTAGACAGAGCTTAGGGGGAAAAAAGGTGCCTCCAGATGATGTTTCACAAGGACAGTGAAATAGAGGTATGGTTTCCTGCCCAGCAACTGCAGATTAAGTTGTATTCACAGGGTAACTCATAGGATATATTAGAGTAACACAGACGTAGCTCGTGAGGGAGTTATTTTTAAATTGTATTTGGCTTTTTGCTTCACATGTATGTGTTAGAACAAAAAACATATGAATGGGAATTCTCCATCTGAAGGTAATTATATTCCATACAAGTACTTTTGCTTTCTTCCATTTTAGTTTTCTTCACTAGCTACATAACCTCATCTGGTGTTAACAAGAGTTTAACTCATTCTACCTGGGAGAGATGAAAGATATTCTTAGGCCCAGATGTTGTTCGTTCTGCTGTGTCATTTTGCGTTTACAACTTCAACAGAAATTTGTGCCAAAGCCTGTGAAAGCTAAGCCACTACAGGACCAGGTATTGTCTGGAAGTGTTACAAAGCTAAAATAAATAAAGGAAAGCCAGGTTCATGTGGACAAACAATAACGTACTGTGAATTCAGCTGCATCTTGGAAAACTTCTCATTTGCTCACTTCAGTGTAGGATACATATGTACGCACATATATATGTTTGTACCCATACTGTGTATTTAATATACACATAAATAATAAACAGCTGTTTGAGTATATTCATAGAAAACATCTGCATCCTTCTGCTTCAAAAACCCCAATTTCTGCAGTTGCCCAGATTCTGGAAGCTTGCCTGGAGGACTTTCAACCTCCTAACAAGCCAGGAAACATGAAGAAATGAGGATATAAAAACCTAAAAGACATTTTATATTTAATTATCTTAAAAAAAAAGAAAGAAAAAAAAAGAAAAAAAAATCATTCTTCCTATAAAAAATTGTAGGAAACTGTCTCCTCATCTCAAGGTTTTTTTGTTTTTTAAATTTTAGATATGCATCTCTGTTTGCATCTTGCATCTCTGTTGCCTTCACTCAATATCGTGTCCTTGTAAACTTGTCTCAGAGTAAAGAGAAAAGACAGACATGGAACAACAGAAAAAGTACATAGTAATGGAAGTAAAACTATTTCAACAGCATTTAAAACACAGAATATCTAGTCTTGCCAGTACAGACACTACCAGCTATTAAATGGAATGCTCATAACTCAAAATTAGTCATTCACCAAATCTGTCAAACTGTATCAGAAATGAGATAACAGGGTAATAATGGAAATGTGAAAATGAAAATGTTATCAAAATTATAGAATCATAGAATTAGCCGGGTTGGAAGGGACCTCAGAGATCATCAAGTCCAACCCTTGCCCCACCGCTGCAGTTGTTAGACCATGGCACTGAGTGCCACATCCAGTCTCTTTTTAAATGTCTCCAGGGACGGAGAATCCACCACCTCACTGGACAGCCCATTCCATTGCCTGATCACCCTGTCAGTAAAGAAATTCTTTCTAATATCTAACCTAAATCTCCCCTGGCACAACTTAAGACTATGTCCTCCTGTCTTGTTGAAAGTCGTCTGGGAAAAGAGACCAACCCTCACCTGGCTACAACCTCCTTTCAGGTAGTTGCAGAGAGCAATGAGGTCTCCCCTGAGCCTCCTCTTCTTCAGGCTGAACAGCCCCAGCTCCCTCAGCCTCTCCTCATAGGATCTGTGCTCGAGTCCCTTCACCAGCCTGCTTGCCCTCCTTTGGACCTGCTCCAGGACCTCAATATCCTTCCTAAACTGAGGGGCCCAGAACTGGACACAGTACTCGAGGTGTGGCCTCACCAGCGCTGAGTACAGGGGAAGAATCACCTCCTTGGATCTGCTGTCCATGCTGTTCCTGATACAGGCCAGGATGCCATTGGCCTTCTTGGCCACCTGGGCACACTGCTGGCTCATGTTCAGCTTCCTGTCAATCCAAACCCCCAGGTCTCTCTCTGTCTGGCTGCTCTCCAGCCACTCTGTGCCCAGCCTGTAGCGCTGCATGGGGTTGTTGTGGCCAAAGTGCAGGACCCGGCACTTGGCCTTGTTGAACCTCATCCCGTTGGAGTCAGCCCAACTCTCCAGTCTGTCCAGGTCCCTCTGCAGAGCCCTCCTGCCTTCCAGCTGGTCCACACTTCCTCCCAGCTTGGTGTCATCTGCGAATTTGCTGATGATGGACTCAATCCCCTCATCTAAGTCATCGATAAAGATATTAAACAGAACTGGGCCCAGCTTTTTCAGGAGAATGCTGTGGGAGACGGTGTCAGAGGCCTTGCTGAAGTCCAGGTAGACCACATCCACAGCCTTCCCCTCATCCACCAGACGGGTCACCCGCTCATAAAAGGAGATCAGGTTGGTCAGACAGGACCTGCCCTTCCTAAACCCGTGATGGCTCGGTCTGATCCCTTGCCCATCCTGCAGGTGCTGTGTGATTACACTGAGGATGATCTGTTCCATAACCCTGCCAGGCACTGAGGTCAGGCTGACAGGCCTGTAGTTTTCTGGGTCCTCCTTCCGGCCCTTTTTGTGGATTGGCGTGACATTCGCCAACTTCCAATCATCTGCGATGTCCCCAGTGAGATAGGACTGTTGGTAGATGATAGAGAGAGGCTTGGCGAGCTCTTCTGCCAACTCTCTCATCACCCTGGGGTGGATCCCATCTGGTCCCATAGACTCGTGGGGATCCAAGCAGCTCAGTAGGTCACTGACTGTGTCCTTCAGGATTACAGGGGGGCTGTTTAGATTCTTATCACCTTCTATAAGCTCCAGAAGCCATCTGTCCTCATGATAACCTGTCTTTCTGTTGAAAACTGAGGTAAAGAAGATGTTAAATACCTCAGCCTTTTCCTCATCTTTGATAACTATATTCCCACCTATGTCCAGTACAGAATGAATGTTTTCCTGGCCCCTTCTTTTGCTGTTGATGTATCTGTAGAAGGATTTCTTGTTGTCCTTCACAGAGGTGGCGAGATTCAGTTCACGTTGTGCCTTTGTCTCTCTGATTTTCTTTCTACATGACCTGACTATATTCCTAAATTCCTCTTGAGAAGTTAGCCCTTTTTTCCATTATATTTCTATGAGAATAGCAATATTATAATTCAGCTAGACCACATGACCTCACCAGAAGCTCTGGGTTTGCTTCTAGTCTCTGCATCAGAAGGAACATTGTAATAGGAGAAGGAGATAAGAGATCTGTAACTAGAATCGTATGAACACAAAATTTTTCCAAAAGAAAACACGCACTGAAAATATAGATTAGTTGGAAAGCTGATGAGCAAGAGTGGAATATGAATACATTAAAGAGTAAGTAACCCTTTAGCAACCACAGGTCACAATATCACTTAAAGCATTCCAAGGTAAAAATTCTGCACATTACAGATAGTTCAGCTGTGGAAGTGAGTGTCAAAAAACACTGCTGAAGCAAAAAATCTAGGTACTGTTCTATTAAAATTTAATATTTATTAAATGAATAAACCAGACTTGTTAGAGTAACCAATACACAGAATAAGAAGAGTCCTGGCGTACTCATACAGAGAGAACTCCAGAGATATTGGGGAGATTCTCCCTCAAGGAAGATTATACGGCAACCATCTAGATTTTACTGTTGTTCCTCAAACATTTACTGCTAGCTGCTATCACAGATTAGCTAGCTGCTTTCACAGATCCATTAGTAATGGATCAGCCCTGCAATGAAATATAACAACCCTACAGCTTTTTTGTTTGTTTGTTTGTTCTTTTTGTTTGTTTGGTTTTCTAAAATTCTTTTATTACTATTATTTTACTCATGAAGGAATTCACACTGAAATCTTAAGTTACCTTCTATCATATTGTAGAAGTTGTCAATTAGCACTTTGATATGACTTTCTTAGGGACAGTGAGACACAAAATGACCTGCAAATTTTAGTAGCTTCTGGGGTTCAGAAACAAATTTTATGTACTAGTTCCAATACAAATTTGGTTTTTCAATTTCCTTTGCAATAAAAAAAAAAAATCTATTCAGATTCACTATGGACACAGATACCATACAGTGGCATTAAATAAAAATTAGTGGGTTACCCATGTAACACTTTTCCTCTTGTTTAATATAGTAGCTAGAAATTAATTACAACATTTTTACATGGTATATGCTGAAATTGTGTCAGCTTATTTCTGATGTATTCGATATCAGATTGAATGATAAATCTACTTATAGTGGTTTTAAAGTTTGTGACACATCATGGACTTGCAAGTCAGATAGTCCTGATATTAATATAAATATCCATGGACAACTAAAATTTGTAAATCGAACTGTGCATTTCCTGGTACGGTGTAATCTTTTTCTGCATCTCAAGCAATAATGTCTGCTCCCAGCCTGATCTGGAAGATCAGGCTTTGTATGGGGATTGTTTCAGCCACAGCAAAGTCCAGCCATTTATTTATTTATTGTAAACTTTAACAACATTAGTCATCACAATTTTCACTGTGTATAAACGAAAATATCCTGACAGTTATTCATACAAGTTTAGGCTTAGACTGCTAAAACTTAAGAATAAATTGGAAACACTTATTTGTCAAATACCTACAGATTCTGATTTCTGTTTCTTTCACATTTATCAAACCACTTTCAAGGCAAAAAAAAAAAAAAAATTCCTACGGAATAAGCACTTGGCTAATGCTCAAGAAACAGCAATAAGAAACACTGATAGACTCAAACTATCCCACTGTGATAGACTCACTCAACCCATCTGTGGGAGGATGAACTACCTCTGAGAAATTTAAACAAAACATGTAACTGTTGATCACTTTACTTCTCTTCTGTTTTAATTACTGATGTTGGAGACCTATGGACTAGGACTTCATTTTCTGAGGTTTCAGGAAGTGATATAGAGACTATTAAGTTGTTAATGGGAACAATCTTTCGTAACACTTTTGTTAAGGACATGTCTGCAGCAAAAAGAGTCAAATATGCATCTGTTTTACCACTGTTCCTTAACCTGACTAGCAAGGTGCCTGGCTATTTTTCCACTTTTCTGAAAATTTCAAACTAACAACTAAATGTAAGAATTGGGTATTGGTGAAACTTTGGTGTGCAGACTTGTCTAAAGTAAGTTTGAGTAATACTTAAAACATCATTTGAACAGTGAAATGGCATACTCTGAATTACGGAGTTACTGAGCTGAGCAGGAAATTAACTGTGTGACATTATGTTCACTAGAAAAGTCCACACTTACATACTAGAGTATTTGATTTTCCAGACAGTGTTAAATCACTACTCAAAAAGAACTAAACCAGTAATGGTGTGCTGTTGCTCTAATCCCTAATAAATAAAATAATATACTTTAATCTGATTTCTCTTCCTACTTCCTTACAAGGCTTATAATAACAAAAAAATTAGAATATCATGCTCTGCTCACTAAGAACTTTCTGACATCATTAATAAATCCTCTTAGAGAAGGGATTCCTGAAAATCACTGTTTAAGAGACTTTACTACTTTCCATCCCAGCTCCCAAGAGTTTATTTGCTTGGAATACATTTATCTGTCAGGCAGAAATCTGCCTCCCTATGTACAAATGCTATGAACAACTGCTGCAAAAGTGGTGTTGGCAGTAGCTTCAGCAACATGACCATTCCCCTAGTCCAGGCGCATTTGCCAGGTGGCAGCCAAAGAAGAAAATCAGAAAGAAAGCATAAGAAGGGACAACAGAAGCTCACATAAACCAACAAGAATCTTTCTTTTCCATATGAAGATACAAGGAATTGCACCTCCACTCCTAACTGAAGAGCAATGGAGTTCTAATACTGCAATAATGTTACAAACTTACTGATTCTTTGATTTTCCATCCTAATGCATATTAGTGGCAGTGCAATTTCTCCGTAAATCCCATTTTACTTTAGAGTTTAAAATGTCTATAAAACTGTCTCCACAAAAAGGTTTTACTCAGCAGATTTTTAGTCATTCACAAGATCTTCATTATGAAAAAAGACATAATGACCAATTAGACAATCAGTGCAGATCCTGCTGCCTCTGGAGCATGGAGGTGGCAGCTATGAATGTTTAGCATCTAGCACGATTGACTGCCATGTAACTTATTCAGACATCTCAGTTACGTGAAGGAAAATTTGATAGGTGCTTTAGTTCTTCATCCTTGTGTGATTGATAGGATTTAGGTTTCACAAAGAAGGCTTCTGTCTCCATCTGTTCTTCAGAGGTCTTGTGAGACTCTAAAACATAATTATGCACTGGCACTAGGACTCAGTTTTTAAGGTCACATCTAGTGGTATTCTCCTGATCAAAACTAAATGTAGTGGGAAACATAATTCTTGTCTGTATTTCAGGAAATAAAGCTTTAGAATTTAAAAAAAAAAAAAAAAGGAAACGAGTACTTGTCTGTGAATTCAAGAAATGTAACATATTCCATATGTTGTGTGTACTGTCTATAAGAATGCTTATCTTATGATCAGTATGGACACACCTCACTACAAAACTAATCAATCCTCCTTCTCCAGCCCACGTAAACATACTAAAATTGTAAAATGGTTCAGTGGTCTCTGTGAAGCAGCCACTCTCATCCTTGGTTCTATTTCTAATGCTGTAAATACTTGCACTTCTGGTGTATAGTGAATTATAAGTGAAACATGACTCTTTGGTTTGCTTTCATGTTTTTGTTTGATACAGTTTGCTGAGACTTCAAGCTATGGATGGGAAGGGGAGAGGAGGAGGATCTCTGAGTGATGGCATTGCACTCTGGCTATTCCTGTAAAAACTACCTTATCTCAAGGCTGATTTTTTTCCCACTCTGGGAAAACTTGCATTAGTGTGGCTCTTCCACCACCTTCTGAAAGTTGCAAACCCAGCACTTGCTGATCAGCAAAGAAATACAAATCACTATTCAGCTATAAGGGGGCATCAATTTATCTAAAAAAATTAAAAATGTGAGTTCAAACAGTCCATTTCATCAATAGATTCTGAGTATCCTGCAAGAGAAATAATATCTTTTTGCCCAAAATGTAGGAAAAGAAATTTTAAAAACATGGCCAACTTCACAATTTGAATTAAGATTTTGAAGCAGAAAAGCATCATGAAAAGCCTGTGCAATACTATCATCAGGCATTCAGTTTTGGAAAACAAAGCCTCTTGACATCAGATAGTTGAGTGATGTGAGCAGAACTGTCAGTTGACATAAACAAGGTTATTAAATAACATAGGGACTGGGTACTGTAAAATTTTGTAGTAGATTTCTAAATATAACCTACAGTGTGAATGGAGCCATAGCAGTGACATGGTAATACGTATACTGAGGATCCTCTACTCAGAGAAAATTTGTATTAAAATTAAGTAGTAACAATAACAATTGATTGTGCTCAATAATACAAAGATTCAGTTTTTCTAAAATTATCTGCAACATCATCATGCTAATGCTTTAATGCTGCTGAAAAAACAAATATATTTATATATATAACACTTTCTGTAAAGTGAGACAAAAGTCTTTCACAGCTTTAGACTTTAAATAAGAGTTCCCTCCATTAAAAATGTTCTCAGTTAATGAGAATAAAAAATTAGACAATGTGCTATATTTACATAAAACAATGATCGAAATAATCAGTTTCTATACTAACATGTTACTTGAAATATCTCTTTGCTTATCAAATATGTATAAAGTTCGTAAAAGAAACATAAATAGCTTTTAGAAAAAAAAAATCCATTATAAAAAAGATTTCCTTAAAAGAATCAAGATTGAATTGAATGACATAGTTTTGAACTTTTAGAAACTATTATAGATACCCTCTTTTTATTCACTATCCCTTTATATCACTTTTTATTCAAATCCCTTTGCTGTTATTAAATTTTTGCATTTAAAAAAGCTTCCTCTGCATGAACAACCTGTTTTATTGCAAAAGAAATTCTAAGAGAAATTGGACTGTACCTAGCAAGTTGTTTTTTTCTTTAAATAAAGAATTCAGCTTCTTGGGCATCCAAAATTGTACCTGTGTACAAATGTAATTGTACCTGTGTACAAATGTGACTTTAATATTAATTAATATTAAAAAGTTATCATTAAGATCATACATATCAAGTTCTTCAATGTTTTATGTACAGATAGAAGGATTTCTTCTTGGGAATTTTATACTTGAAAATTTAGATTTGCGTATGTTACAGGAAAAAAGTAAGTTGGAAAACATGTACTGGTTCAGTTGCAAGAAGCAGTACGATATATAACAGAAAGCATACATTACTATTGTTATTTTTAAATAATAGATAAGGAAAAACCAGGATCTGTATGTTTTCCTCCTTGGTTATACGTACTTTTAAAATGCTGAAAACAAAAATATTTAACAAACATGGGTTTCTGGATATGAAGATGGTATTTCTGGTCAACTGCAAATATTAATTTACAGATGGAATGCTGTATTAGTGTGTCACATTTATAAATAAATATGTTTTAGCTATAGTAAGTACTAGCAATAGTTAGAATTAATATTTTTATAAGAACACTGACATAAATGTTAATCTACTTTTCCCCTGACTTAGTGGTCAAAAACCATTCAAAATTATAATTTGCTTGAAAAGTTCTGTTTCATAAAAGTTTATGGTCAGTTACCAAGATTTTCCATTCACACCAAAACACTATTTTCCTGATACACATGTTCAGCAAAGCCTTTATAAGTACAACAGAATCACAATTATTAAAAGACGTTTCCAAATTTTTACACACTATAATCTTATACCATAAAAAAAAGATAGCTACAGTTGCAACTATTATGACTATGAATTACACCGCAATATTAGAAGATATACCTGTAGGACTTCAAAAAGCAAAATCTCATCTTATTTCTTGGAGATGGACGAGGAGTATAGGCTCCAGAAGGATCCCACAGAAAGGCCATTGACAAAGTTAATTCTAAAATTTTCTAAATACATATATCCCTGAGGAGAAGCAGGACACTTGTATCGGAGGCGTCCCACACTGACCATGAAGTACCTCTAACTGCGTAAGTGAACATCCTTTTCCTACAGTATGCTTTGGCAGAGATGTGGCTGGCTGAGAGCATAGGCTGGAAAGGATAACTGGGATTTCCTGCTGCATGAGACTTGCCTTTTGCATTAACGTTTCCTGTATTCAGGGCTCTTATCTCATTATTCAAGTGAAAACTCTTATGGTAAACCCGTAGCTAGTTATAGCAGCCACTGAAGAGCACGTAAGTTTAGAACCAGGGCAGAGAAGAGGGAGTCAAGGCTCTATTTATTCACTCCTACCCAGATAAAGGTCTTCAAATTCTGCCTGTTTGAAGTATTTTTAATATGGATTACATTTGAACAATCCGTTTTGCCTGGCATCAGACAGCTAAGGAGTATACAGAAAAAAACCCCATCCCCCTGAAAAGAATCACAAACTAAAACTCACTCCACTCCATCCCACAATGTGTCCCCCTCCATCACTGTAATGAGCTAGTAACAAGGTAGTAAAACTGCTATTGAGAACATGCCTGCAACCCCCGCATTTTTCTAATTCTTAACTATCTTCAAGTGTGCCTTCCTTACTTTCTAAGGAGAACCAATTTATAAAATTAAGTAGCTTTTCTGAAAGGGCTTAACCAAGCCCTTCCAAGAGATCAGCCATTCTAAAAAAATAAGTCTGACAGGTAGATAATTTTCAGGCCTCTTGGCAACTTCTCTCAAAGACAGCACTCACTGTACTGAATTACCTCCAGTGGCTTTGAAAAATTAACTCCATTTCCTGCTACCTGGTATGTTGCAGGTTGGCTTTTTTTTTTTTTTTTTTTTTTTTTTTCCCCCTGTTAGTTTTGCTGGTTTGCTTGTTTTTGTTTGGTTTGGTTTTGTTGCTTGGTTTGTTTGTTTGTTTTTTGATTATTATTAATTCAAGCCCAAACTCTGAGATACAATTATTTCATCCTAGCACTCACAGCGCTGAAGGCAAACAACAGCTTGCAGTTCAGTTCTGACACCTGAGGTCTTGCCAGCAAAGCCACAGTATTTCTTCAACCAACTCTGAATGTGGCTGTGATCTTTGAAACAAAGCTAACCTATGTATTTTTATTCATAAAAAAACATGATGAAGAAAAAATTAATTATTCATCCAGAGACACTTTTAAAGATGATAATTTAGGATTACACAGGTCTGTACTGGAAGAGGTCAGAGAAGAAAGGAAAAATAAATTACTAGGGATAAATTATCTCTGTCCATCAATTATCTAAGGGAATGTATTAGCTTTATTGTTAAAGGTACTACAGGAAACTACACTTTTCAGAAAAAAATTAAATATACTATAAGTGAATATATTTACCTTTTTGGAAGAAATATTTTTTTTTTACACTTTCAACTGACAACAAATCTATTCACATAAAAAACCAAGTTTTGAATATATGGGATTCATTGATGAAATCAGGCCAAATTCATATTCTTTTTGAGCAGCTTAATAAATATAGTGTATAAAGAAATTATAATACTAAAGCTTCTATTTTCCACAGAAAAGGAACTGTGATCATTCTAACAATGGTTAGTTAGGTGTTATATTCTTCACAGTCATGGTATCATAAAATTTTGAATGATTAATAGGTCATTCTAGGTTTACCTGAGCAGTGCCAAAATCAGTAGTTCTTCTCTGGTAAATAAACCAGGGTAGGTTGTATCCTAAGTAATTTAACGTTGCCAGGTATGTTTTTATTTACACATTCTGTCTGTTAAAATGATTTTGTGCAGCACATTAATACAGTAGCATTTGGGTTTTCATTTTTTTTCTAGAGAAAAATGTATCAAATATGCTTATTATGAGCTCCCTTTCTTCCTCCTTAATGCCCTTATGTCACTATCACACTAAACCTGCTAATGCAGCCAGCCACAATAAGGTCACAGAAATAAGCTCCTTGCAAGATTACTGAAGACTAAATTTATACCTCTATATCAAAACCACTTACTGTCACTATGTAATGGCATGTAGTAGATCATCATATCAAAACAAAACACAGTGTTTAGGGAAATTTAAGTAAATCAAGGAGCAAATAACTCTGTAGTACAACTTGAATTGTGTAGAGAAGTACTAGGTCCTTCAAGCCTTTCTTCTTTCAGACAGAAAGAAAGTATTTCTAGATGCACCCAGAGAACATGGAATGATTTGACATTAAGTTGTTATTTGTAGGCAGTGGTTTGTGGAAAAAACAGCTCAATAGCATGAATAAGCAAATATCTAGTTTTGTATAAAAAGGGTAAATTGGTCATTGCAATCAGTGGTAATCTCGACTTCTTACAGAAATGCATACCTTGATACAGTGCAGTATCTTTTACATTCTATGAAGCTTTGTGCTTGCAACTTTTGCTCTATATTTTTGACAGACACTGGGGTATCAGTTTCAGACTCCTAGCTGATTAGTGGCACCACTATAGTATGTAATTACTAATGGCTTTAGGCTTACAGGATTTATAATGGGTGCATTATTAAGAAAATATTTACATTACTATTCTCCCAGATACGTAAACTACTGCTAATTATTTATTTTTTTTTAAGAAAAGGTTCATTTAAAAATACAGCAAAGTAGTGTTTTTTTCACAGTTAAAAATGTGAAACTTAATAATGAACACACAAACCCAGATGAAATTAATATTCTGGATTTTTTCTGTTCAAGTTACATAAATGTAAAAGCTCTTGGTAGTAATCAGGCACGGTGATAAACATAAATATCTTTGAAGACTCAGTTCACTTTCCCATTTTTGTCTTGATGCATTGTATAACTCAAAGGGACAAGTTTTATTCTTAAACTCCTCTCAGTATATCTAAAGATCAAATAATTACATCTTCAAGAGGCCAGAAGGCTTGCCAGTTATGGCAATGGTGTTTTGCAGAGATCTCCAATTTAAGCCATCTCCATGCTCTGAGTATTGGGAATCCACCACATCACTGGGATGTGTGACAGACTGTGCTGTTCCACACAGCACATGATGGAAGCATAGCCTCAACCAGGACACTACAACTTCTTACAAGGAGTGGCTCAGAGAACTGGGACTGTTTAGTCTAAAGAGGAAGAGGCTGAGGGAAAACCTCATTGCTCTCTACAAATACCTGGAAGGAGGTTATAGTGAGGGGGTTGTCAGTCTTTTCTCACTAGTGACTAGAGATAGGACAAGGTGTGCCAGGGGAGGTTTAGGTTGGAAAATTCTTTACAGAAAGGGTTGTCAACCACTGGAATGGGAAGCCTAGGGAAGTGGTGTAGTCACCTTCCCTGAATGTGTTTAAAGATCATATAGCTACAGTGCTTAGGGACATGGTTTAGCAGTGAACCAAAACCACAT
Source organism: Florisuga fusca (assembly GCA_038090715.1). Lineage (NCBI taxonomy): Eukaryota > Metazoa > Chordata > Aves > Apodiformes > Trochilidae > Florisuga > Florisuga fusca. The sequence continues at coordinate 6,038,582 of JAAWXA010000012.1, forward strand.
CTGGGTTAGTAGAATTAGCTTCATGTTTGGACTGGATGATCCTGAAAGTCTTTCCCAACATGAACAATTCTATGATTCTATCAGCTGCATTTGAGAAGTCCCAGGCAGGTGGCAGGAAGGATGCTGCACCAGCAGTGCATCGCATCAGGAGTGCTCAAACACCACAGGAAAATGAATGGGACCACTGATTCCCATTTCTACAAAGAAAGTGTTGGTAGATGTGGGAAGTAGGAAAAGCAATAAAGGTTATTACTTTGTAAGTTGTGTAAAGTAACAGGGCTCTTCCACACTCTCCCTTCATGGTTCCTATATGGTGCAGAGTTGCTCCTTCCTCAGGCAGCCTTCCCAAGGCCTCTGCCCTTCATGCTGGTATACTGTAAGGAGTACAGTATATACATACTTTGAGGAAAAGGATGTTACAGTTACTGTTTTGACAACAGCAACATATAACCTTTCTCTTAAAAAAAAAAAAAAAAAAATTGCTTATTTATCAATAATTGGAAATTCTGAAAGAGTTCCAACTGGGCGTATCACAGTGGACAGAACAGTTTAAGTTAGTATGCATAGTATGCAATATTTTACTGACACTTCTCCCAAGGTTACTCCTTCTGTTTACAAATTGCCTGGTGGTTTAGTCGGACATCTACAAGAAAAATGCCACAGAATATTATGGAGCTAAATCAAATATTCACTTTCTGTTTCAGAGGTGGCTTGCATAATCTGATTTCTAAACATTTTAGTAATATTTATGCACGTTTTATTACAGACAAGATATTTTTCCAGGTTTTTCTTCCCCTCTCTTGCCATTATAAATAAAAGAATGAAAAACAACTGACAAAACAAGAATTATTAAAAAATCATCTGAATGTAGGATAACATTGTATTTAAGCATGACCGAGTCTGGAGTTTTATACAGACCTATCTTAACTTTATGCTGGAAGGCTAAGAAAGAATGAGCCCTGGAATTAAAGCAAATTATTTTGCACATTTCATTCAGCCCTTAGATAATTTGAAGTTTACTTTGTAAGATTTCTTGCATTTTTTATATTACTGTTCAGAATGCTATAATTCCATAACCATTCCATGAGCTATTTTCTCCTGAAAGAAGTATCTTGAGTTGGAAGTATATTTTTATTACCTGAAAAAAAAATCATTCCAGCAGAAAATACCTCACCTAATTCCTATTTTGGAAATCTGTACTTTCAACTCCTCAAAAAGGAAGTACATTTTCTCCAGTCTTTAATTTTTTCTGTTGCTCCAATCTATTTTAACAGGACAGAAAATCTGGATATATTATTTATTACACCAACTTGGCTCTGTTATAAAATTATTTCACTGGTGACTAAGTATCAAGAAAAATTAATGTTATCACTATAATTTATTACACTTAAATACGATTCTACACAGGACTACTATGTCTTTCCTCTGCAAATTCTTTATGATTAATACCATTTATCATCCCTTGTTGGCTTCAATGATCAATTATTCAGCCCTTTTGTAAAAAAGTCTGGCTGCTTTATAGATGGGTATATGGGATTATCTAAGACCTTTTCACATGAACAACAATTTTTGAAGTGTTTTGTAGTACTGACACTATTCCCGAAGTTGAAGCATTCACAAAAATGCTCTCCTGTAAGAATTTTTTGGTGATTAACAGAGAGTCAGCATAGCCTGCAGCCCTTCTTTCAAAGGAGCAGCTCTAGGTAGCTGTATCTATCTGATTCTAACATGATAATGAATAGTCTAATTATCTTCCAAGTTCTCAGAAAACCATGACATTTTGTGGAAACCATACATGGTGAAAAATGGTGTAAAAGGAAGATATATAAACATGAAAGCACAAGCAAGCACTCACACATTGATTCTGTAAGCAAGAAACATAAAAACTCTGAAAACATCACAAAGTGCCTGGGTTTTGCTCTTTCAGTAACTTCAGTAACTTCAATAAATTTTTTGCTAGTGCAATTTGTAGAGTTTATAATACAACCTGTTAAGATGCATATATGAAGAGTTCTTTTGAGGTCCCTTCCAATCCCTAACATTCTGTGATTCTGTTTTATCAGTCATGAACTATTTGTTGCCTCTCTTATATCTTTTCTGCGGAAATTATTGGTAAGTAGTGGTGACTACCTTAAAGTGAGAGAAAGTTTAGTTGTTCTAGTCATTTCTATTAAAAACACGCTATGAAGCAACAAGCTCTCACTCAGAAAGTAATACAAATGAGTGTGTGCTGTATGTGAGCAAGCCATGTGGAGAGCGAAAAGTATGTAAGATAAAAAAGTGTGAAATTCTTTCCTAGAGATTACAGTACTAATATCAGAGTGCAAGAATAGAGATGTCAAAAATGTACCAGCCTAAACAGATAACATTTTTGTTAAACATACACGAGCATGTCTTTATAGGAGGTTTACATTAGAGGAGAGGCATATCAGAGTGAAAGCCAGGAAAAAAATGAGCTCAGAAAAAAGTTTGTTTAATCATTAAGGAAAGACGACAGGATGAGAGAGTTGGGGGTGTTCAGCCTGGAGAAGAGAAAGCTCTGAGGAGACATATAGCAGCTTTCCAGTACCTGTAGATGGCCTACAGGAAACAGGAGGGACTTGTTACAAGGGCATGTAGTTAAAGGATGAGGAATAACCGGAACAAACCAAGAGGGTAGATTTATATTAGGTACTAGGAAGCAATTCTTCACAATAAGGGTGGTGACACACTATAAGCCTGCATTACCAAGGCAAGCTGTGCATTCTCCATCCGTGGAAGTGTTCAGGGCCAGCCTGGATAGGGCTTTGAGTAACATGGTGTACTGCGAGGTGTCCCTGCCCATGCAGAGGGGTTCAAAATACATGAAACAAATTTTAAATTCTTTAAAAACCACAATGAAAAGTGTAACTTTTAAAAAGTTAGCCATATTAAAGAACATGGACTTATTCCTAACAATTTTCCAATATATCATATAATTTAGGAAAAAAAAAAAAAGTAAAAAAGTCATGAAACAAAAAACCCCACATATTACTATCCTAGTATGTGCTATAGTCATTATTTTTAAAATTTTTGCTTAAATCAAAGCTCTTCTATTTATCTCTTATTTCAAAGGATGATGATCAACTTCAAGGGCAAATGGCATCTCAAGAACTACTGAGGAACCTAATTTTAGTTAAATGAAACTGAAGACCCTGTGTAAACAATTACCAGGCACCTTTGAATCATGCTTGGAGCTAGCTTATTGAAAAGACATTTCACAAAGAAGCAAACCATATATTCAGCAAATACCTAGAAAAGCTTTCAATTGTTCCAGTGGACATTAAACAACCCCTTAAACCTATATGACCCGTGAGAGAAGCATGATTAAGAGTCAGACCTTGCCCTGAACACTTCCAATCCTATGTTTATACTGAGATTTCAAGGACTTTTTGGCAAGAACCCATTCTATCTGATTGCAACAGAAGTGGCATCAGAGTCACGTAGATCAGAGCTAATTTGAGAAGTCCTGCCACAGGACAAGGGCAAAAATGGTACAGTAATGAAATGCAGAAGAAACAAGCTGAGTTTATAGTCTGCATTTTAATTGACTAAATTTACTGTTAACACATGCAAGAAATCCTGCTCTTAACATATATAGTATTAAATGATTTTTTGTAAAGATAGAAATAAAATTTTTGCTTTAATGCCTGAGCACAAGCAGATAGAATTAGCATTGCTAGCAAGACATGGGAAATCTGAGTCTTCAAGTCTTTTCAGTTCAGTCTGTGTGGCAGTTAAAAAGATTTTTTTCATTTCACCTGGTGCTCAGAGAGACAAGTTTATTTGTCTTTCAAAGATCATAGACAATATTTATAGGTAAATTCTTACATGAGAACATATGAATTACTTCTCAACGTCTTATTCAAAAGAAAGGAACAATTAGAGCAAAGGACAGGATAGGAGCTACTTGCCAGAGAAATGGCAAACTTGGGTTTTGTTTCAGCCTCTGTGAAAAATATACAAGTGAAAACAAGTGGAATGGTGGTCAACATGGCAGACAAAACCACCAGAAATTAGTTTCCTGCAAGAACAGAGTGGAGATCAACACTTCTCTAAATCATGTAAACATTGATTTAAAGCACAAGCTTCCTGAGAAATGTTGAGATTTTCCTGGATAAATTGACTGAGCCAACACTACACATTTTGTATTCAAAGAGAATCTCATTTGTGAAACAACTTCTTAAATATTAACTTGAACATCCATTTTGGTTTTGGTTTGTTAGTTTTTTTATTATTATGTTGTTGTCTGTTTGTTTGTTTTAAACAGCTCACTAAAAAGCAAGTTATCAAAAAGCAAGTTATCCACCGAGAAGTATACAGTATTTTCTCATATAATAAAAATGGAAGCTGAAGTAGGGAACTTAGCTAATTCAGCCTAAACTAAAAAGGAAATCAGTACCTGACCCAGGACTAGAATATTGCTTCACAGGTGACTTCAATGTAATAAAAATCTGTAATAATATAAACTTCTCTTTAAACAAGGAAATATACTCCAGTTAGAAAAAAAATTTAAAATATATTTATCCCCATTAATTTTCCCCTTAAGTCTTTGAACTTTGATTATTTTTACAATTACTTTTTTTAGCTTTAGTGATTATTTTTTTTTATTATAGAATCATAGCATACTTTGGGTCAGAAGAGACCTTAAATATCGTCTATGTCCAACACCCCATGCAAGGACAGGGACACTGCTGATTAGACCAGGCTACTCAAAGCCCCATCCAACCCATCCCTGAACTCCACCAGAGAGGGGACATCCACAACTCCTCTGGGGACCCTGGGCTAGTTTCACCACCTGCGCAGTGAAAAATTTCTTCCTGATATAAAATCTAAATCTTTTTCTGTTTTCCAGTTTACAACCATATACCCTTGTCCTATTACTACATGACCTTGTAAAAAGTCCCTCCCAGATTTGCTGTAGGCCCCCTGCAGTTATTGGGATATAAGATCTCCCTGGAGCCTTCTCCAGGCTAAACAACCCCAACTCTCTCAGCCTGTTTTCATGGGAGAGGTGCTCTAGCCCTCTGATCATCTTCATGGTATTCCCCTGGACTTGCTCCAACAGTTCCATGTTCTTCATATGCTGATGTCTCCAGGACTGTACAGTACTCCAGGTGGGGTCTCTTGAGTCTAGGGGTAGAATCAACCCCCCTGATCTACTGCCACAGCTGGTACTCTGGGCTGCAAGCACACACTGCCAGCTTATGTTGAGCTTCTCATCAACTACTATTCTCAAGTTCTTCTCTTCAGAGCTGTTTTAATCCAGTCTCCACTCAACCTGCATTTGTGGTTGGGATCATTCCAACCCACAAGCAGGACCTTGCACTTGGCCTTGTCAAACTTCATGCAGTTTGCATGGGCCCACCTCTCAATCCTGTCAAGGTGTGTCTAGATGGCATTCCCCCCCTCCAGCATTTTGACCTTACCACACAGCTTGGTATCATCAGCAAACTTACTGAGGATGCACTCAGTCTCACTGTTCATCTCACAGACTAGGATGTTAAACAGCAACGGTGTTCCCTGAGGAACTCCACTCATGACTGGTCTCCATTTTGACATAAAGCTGTTGACCACAACTCTTGGTCACATCACTGGTCAAGAGAACAACCAGCCAGCCAGTGCCTTATCCAGTGAACAGTCATAGAATCCATATTGTTCCCATTTAGATACCAATAAATTGCACAATCGTAATACATTTTGCAATTTAAGATGAAGACAACACTTTTATTTATACTTTATATAGAAGTCAGTATCATAAAGCTCCTAACATAAACAATGAGAACTACATTATGGAAGAGTATGAAATAAAGAGGCAACGCTTGGGTTTTCAAGTTACCCTAAAAGTGGACCAGGTTCAAAAGTAGTATTAGACCATTTGCTGTTGCAGGTCACTGAAAAAAACACACTGTAATGAATTTTACTGAAGTTTTCTTGACTGAATTAAAAAATAACACAATATTATAGTGAAAGACTATTGCTAACTTTATTCTCAGAGGACATCAAAACTAGAAATAAAGCCGTGAAGTTGCCAACCAACACAGTCTTGGACAGATGGCCCTGTTAGTGGAGTAGGGCATTTGCAGAGGCGGTTTCCTTCATGAGTGATTCTTTGGTGCTGTAAACCAATGCACCTTTAGATGCCGCAAAAGCTATGGGATTTCAGAAGTGTATTAACTTCCATGCAAAAAGCATGTCACTTTCGAAAAAGGCTTTGATGCCCTCTAGTGTTCAAATTAACAAAACTTGTTATTCTCAGATCAGTCAATTACATGAAAAATAGTAACAACACGTCCTTAACTAGGTCATTCCTCTGATCAAATAGTTCAGTTTATGATCAAAAGAGGAGAAAAGGTGATTTTTTTGTTTTTTAATATTTTAGTAAGGCAAAATAATTTAGTAAACTCAAAGATACAGTAGTTTGATGATTCTAGCATTGCAGCAGTGAACAAAACGCAGAGCTACCTCAAGACAGCTCTTCCTATGTATTCACTATGTCTTATGTCTAGATCTTCACTATGTCTTTGTAGTCCTCCTAAGTTTCCTGACCCCTTTTCCAAAAACCATAAACTTTTGAGTTCCAGACAAAGCTCTCTATTCAGCCAGGCCAGGCCAGTCTTTTACCAGGGAAAAAAAGGCACCGTATGCATGGTGTAGATAGATTTACCCATCATCTCATCTTTCAGACATGGGAACGGCCTGCTCCTGTGCCTTTAAGACTTCCTGCTTGAAGCATGAGCAGATTCCCTGGGCTCCTTCAGAACTGTCTTCCAAGGGCCTCTCACAACTATGCTCTCATTAGAAGCATAGATATTCTACACATTTTCAACCACAAACTTTTCCAAAGTATTTGCCTTAAGAATCAATTGAATTGCATCTGCTGTAATAGTCATAAGTGAACAAATCATGATTTTCATAAAATACCAGTCTTTTTGCAGTGTGTACTTTCGAAAATTTAAACAGATGTGCTAAGTTTATCTACACCATGCATACGTTGCCTTTTTTTTCCTGGTAAAATCACAAACCCAGTAAATTTTCACTGCAGTTAGGATTTTGGAACTGTTACGGATTATCCTGATCATGTGACATCAGACAATGTTACTGCCAGAACAGGTTACGGCTGCCTGGGCTACCACCAGTCACAAGGACTGAACCTCCTCTTGATTTAAAGAAGAAAAAAAACAAAAAGGAATCTATGCAGATAAATATTTGAAAATACATAAAATGTCACCTCAAGATGGGTGCAATCCTGGCATAGCTGTTGCTTAACAAGAAAAGTGCTTTTCAACTAACTTCAGAACTGAAGAGGAAATTAAACACTGACAATTGAGTAGCAATGTTGCTAAATCTTGCAAAAAGCAATGTATCTCTGTGCAGGGAGGCTCATTTTGATTTGAGGGCTAAAATTAGTTTTGAAAATGTTGTTTTTCTGCTTCTAATATTGTATACAGAAATATATCATCCTAATTAGAAGCTAAGTTGTAATTTATTGCAACCGTTTTCAAAAGCGGCCATTAAGAGAGCAGTAAGTGTACCCAGACATTTCAATTGCAAAGTACACCTGCATTTCTGTATGTGGTTCACCTGCTATAGTCACATGGCTATGACTGATACTAAGCCTAATACTGTAACAATGATATTAGTCAGTAGCAACTTTTTATTTAGATCCAAGAATACACAGTATGTTTTAATATAATTGCCTCCACTGATGAATACTTTACATTGAATAATTTAATTGTTTGTGAAGAGCCACTGTGCAAACAATTTAATTATAAATCATCAAATTAAGATGAGAAAAAAGTATACTTTATTTTCAAACATATATTTAAACAAATGCTTTAGAGTCAAGTTTAATATAGTACCTCAGACGTCAATATCAGGCAATTTGCTTCTTTGGGGGGAACAGCACATTAAAATGAATTGATGTTTAAAGTCTAATTTATGCCCTTTTAGTTCACCGTGTTTTCCATGGCTTTGTTTTAGAACCATGTTATTATGTAGCTTGCTTTTTAACATAGCACTTTTCACTTAACAATAACAATGACATAATACATACATAATACAATGACGTAATACATATTCAGGCAGACTGAATAATTGCATCGGCCATTTAGCTTTATGTAGTTACTATATTCTTTGCAAAACTGCCTACCATGTTACAGACAGAATAGACTGGGAGGTCTGTATTGTTCTGGTGACTCTGTCAGAAAATAATTTTCCAAATTTCCTGATACCACCCTTATGTTTCTGCCTCCCCATAGGCTCAGAAAGAATAGCTAAAGAGTCCCTCCAACTCACAATGTAACTTCACAGTAGGTGTCTGTGCAGGACAATGTCCAAAAACTAATGGAAGCCATTAAGTCTGTTCTTGTCCCACCATTTACAAAGAAAATACAAGAAACAACATCAGAGAGAAAAAGCAAAAGTGAGCTAGTTCAGTAGGATGACCATTGGCTAACTCATTTCTCTTCCTAGGGAACTCTGAACATGAAATAAATAATTTGTAATTTCCCCAAGAAAATAGATTGCCAGATTCTGCTGTACCCTTTTAATTCCTCTTCTGCCTGTAAATGTCTCAGCAATTTGCTGTTCTTCTAAAAACGATTTCTGAAGACACTGAAGAGGCCCTGTTGTCTCATTTGACTATTAAGGATAGCTAATACCCTCCTTCTAAGCAAGCAAAGAACATTTAGAGTAAGACAGGTATTTCAGATGAATAATGTGCAAGTAACTATTAATCCCACTTTCCAATTGAAAAATGAGGAAGGGAAGTATTTTCCAGAGTCAGCTCTACTGGACAAGATAGAGAATTCTTTATTCCATGTCTACAGTATCTCACAGGTCACAGCACTGTCTCAATATGCCTGGATTCAAAAATCTGCAAGAGAATTGGATTAGACAAATTCTTCCTTATCTGTGAAAGCCTCTTATCAGTTACTGAGGCAAATATAGAGACCTCCGCATTTCCACTAGTTACTTTATAAATCAGATACTGAATATTTGTCTCATTAGCATGCCAGTTAACATTTTTAGGAAGTTCACAATTCTTAAAAAAATTATTTATGTGGCTTTTTTTTTTCTAGCAGCTAAGACATAAAGAGGACTATACTTTTTTGTATAAACGAAACACAATGAAAATTGAAATGGATGCATAAAATTGCTACGGATTAATCAATATTTTAAATACATATTCTTCAGGAAACATCAGGCTAGATTACCTTTGTCTTCCTTGTACATGTGCATTGTGCTACAATCTTCAGTGAAAGAATCACATACATTTTTTTTTTTATCCACTACAAAGAAGCTGCAGAGGGGAGAGGAGGTATGGACAAGAAGATTAGACAAGAATAGAGGGATGTCTGGTTGCTATGCTTCTAGCTGAAATAAGAAGACATGTAGGAAATGAGAAATCACAGAAAAAGATGATCTTACTATTAAGGGAAGTATATTCAGAACTAAAGAAAGACATAAACAGCATTTATATTTTTTTCATATTCTGGCATTATGAGCTGGCTTTGCTAAAGTACTAAGTGTATAAATACAGATGAAGTTACAGGAAGGTTTTTCTGAATATGCAAAGAATTTTACCACAAGTTCACAAGGCATCCAACCAAATACATAAAATTGAGTGAAACTTTGATCTTTTGCCGTATTCAGTACCCGTTTACAAAAACAGCAATATTAGTCCATCAATCAATTCTGTTTGTGCAAAAAGTAACTTCTGTAAAGTACATGAGTATTACATCAATGAACGACAGTCACAGGGGTCTCTGAACGTCATCCCACGACCTCTAGATGGAAAATGAGCTGTCACCAACACAGAACCATTAAGCCAGAACTTTGTTGAGTCTGATAAGCCCCCAAGGGTGCAGATCTCAGAGCATCCCAGGCAAAACATGAAGCACTACAATAACTTCCCAAGAGAAAAGAAAAAAAAACTGTACCAAAAACAGCCCCCCACCTGCCCCAAAGCCAGAGTGTCTGAGCATTGTCCAGTTTTACATCATCCACTATGTAGAGGGGCTTGCAATGCCACATTTGAAACTAACCTTCAGTAGCTGTTATTGGACTGCACAGCACTGGATCTCTCCTTAGTTGCCTGTTTACTTGAGTAAACAAGCCTGGGTTCTTCATCCTCTCACTACTCTGACCTGGTTGTCCTCCACTGGATCTCTATTGGCTTCTTCAAAGCCCTCTTTAACTGGAACCCCAAAACTACAGGAAGTACTATTAGCTCATATTCAATCAGGTGTCCATCAAAATCTCCAGAGGTTCTTCAGTAGAAATAAATCTCAGCCACTTACTCCCTGCATTGGCTGTTCTGACTCAGAATTCTGCCTTTCCTTCTTACTAAACTTCATGAGGCTAGCTCAATCCTCATGTCCCACTGCTCTAAAGTTCTGACCTTTGTCATATTAGTTAGTGCCTTTTTGCCCTCAAAGATCCCGACATCCTGGATGTGCTTTGGTTCTGCTGGAATTCATGTTTTATTTTTATCTCTGTATTTAATTCCCAAATTATACTTATCACACAATTTGAGCCAGAATTAAGATGTTGAATATTACAATTTATGAATCAGTTATTTGCAAAGAACTGTACTTTATGTTATTTTTGTATTATTTTTAATTTAAAAGGCTGAATGAAAAATGTCAGCTGAACTTCACACTAAGAACCAGCTAGTGAATTAGTTTTTCTGCAAACTTAAGTTCAGATAAAAACTTTTCAGATAAAAACTTCACTTTATTTCTTACAAACTTACACATTCAATGGCAACAAGCCATACTTCACATGTACATTTAAAAAGCATCTTTTACTACGGATTTTTGCCATTTTATTACAATAGTAATTGAAGTTAAAAACAAAAGTTTTGTTTCTTAAAAACAAAACTTGGGTCTTAAAAGATAACACCAGGATCTTCCTTTTTTCTTTACTAGAAGATCTTGGAGACTGGAAAACCCTCACAGCAGTTTCCATCTCTAAATAAGACTGTTTTGCCAAAAGGAGTTACACCTATCCAGACGAAAGGCAGCACATCTCCATTTCATTAAAAAACCATATTATTTCCCTACTTGTAAGTCTTTTTCAACAACTTGTCTGGCAATGCTGTTGGCAAGAAAATCAATAACTTGGTCTTCCAAAAATAATAAACATATTCTGTCTTGTACTTGGACCTAGACATCCCCTACTAGGCATCACTGGAGGCAAGATATGATTTTTTTTATGGACTCCTGGTTTAATCTTTGAGAACTGTTTTTCTACTTTTTTTTTTCCTTCACTTAATAATTTGGGATTTTTTTTGGTAACATATTATGAAAATTTATTTTGTCTTCTCTTCCAATGGTCTGTACTGTGATCATTCCACCTTCCTTAAATGCCAATTTTGGACATAACACTAGAGATGCCTTTCTCTTTCAATACTCACAAAAGAAACCTGGATGACTATGAACAAAAATGCTTGGTTTTAAAATAACTATGTAGTTGAATGTCAACCCAGTTACTTAAACTACATACTTAAAGTATGTAGTTATTTTCATTTAATGTCTTTTGCTCTGTCAGTTTCTTTATGTAGTAATGGTGCTGCACCAACTGGATTCTCAAGTATGTACTAATTTAATCTAAACCACATTTAATTGGTTTGCTTTCAAGTCCGTCATGGGACATTACCATAAACTTTTCTCCAGGTACACAAAATTATCTGCATTTTCCCCAGAGTTACCTGGGGTTTTTTTGTGACTGCACATCTGTCCAAACTCTGAAATCTCACTAGCTTAGACTGAATCATAGTAATGATGCAGTTGCTGTGCTTATCTGTTCACTAGCATCTGTTGCTTTGTGATGGGTTATCATTATTTACTTTTTAGAAGACATTCCTTGACATCCAGTAAGCTATCCACTAGCTATTTGATTTTTCTTTTATTAAAAATTAATGAGATTTTAGAAACTATACAATTGTGTTACATGTTTACACAAACCATACATCTTACAGTTTATCCGGACTCTTGTTGGTTAAAGATCTCAGTGGAGAGCTTCCTAACATTTTTACTTCTTTCAGTGATTTCAGTAAATTATACATGCAAGATCAAAGAACAATATAATGGTGGATGTTTGTCAGATTAATCACAAAACAGACTAGGATTACTAGTAGTAGAAAATAAATGAAAAGAAGTAGGACCATATCATACAAAGATCTCTTCCATGTAAGGAAGCTGCAGCTGTACTACTGAGTATTGTATCCAAAACTTAGCCGTGTTGTGAATAAATAAGGAGTGATAGAGGGACAAGCAAACCTGCTGCTCAGCTCTTAACCAGTTTTTGAAAGTTGTATCATTTTTGGCAAAATCTGTAGTCTGACAGTATAAATGTATTCTATACTGGGAAAACTTCTGAATCACTGTGACCTCATTTGGTTAGTGGAAATACAAACTTCCTTTGGAATTCCACTGAAAATTTTGTAGCTAGATTTAAGTAATATAATGCCCCTGCAGTGCTCCCTTAAATGTCTCATAAGGTTAGTAGTTGGGAAAAAAAATATTAATTATTAGTCAGCTTATAATTAAGGTAAAATTCAGTCATGTATGCTAGATAAGGATATTCAGATGATCTCATTCTATTTGTCAAAAATGGTCTTAAATTCAGGAAGGTCTGAAAATTTATCACATTACCCCATCTACTGGAACATATTTTTACATTAACACATTTTTTAAAAAAGTGCTCTTCTTCTGAACTGAAAAAAGACATGGTATTAAGAGCATCAGGAATTTTTAACTATTCAATAATGTTGAGCTATGTCACCCAAGTGGGCAGTTTTGTATTACCAACAAAAACAGAAAAGCAAGTGCCAGCAGAAAGGAAAGATAGCCACTGTACTTGCGAATTGTACAAAACAACTGAATGCTTCTTCAAATTTTGCTTTCTGTTTCAAAATAAACTTTCCAGAGTGTATCCAAAATCCACATGGCTTGTGCAACACCCATCTCACATAATAAACTTCACATGCAGTTTCATATTCCGTGATAACTACTGTCACTCAATATGCCAGGTGTTGCCCATTGATTTCATACTTCAGCTTCTCCTTGAGCATTCCTATAGCCCATACCAGAGCTCAGCTGGCAGCTCAGTCCACTCATTTCTGTCATAGGTTTATCCTCCTCTACCTTGAAATATCTGGTACTTAGTATTTCAGAGACTTGAAGTTCAAATTATTTTTGCTCTATGGTCTTATTTATCCATGTTAATTTCAATCTGCTTTTCTATTTGAAATTATGCACACTAAGATTCTTCTTCAGATTCTTTCTTTTGGTTTGTTCAAGAAGGAACATCACCATGTTGTTTGTCATTCACAACAGCTTACACGTTCTCGTAATAGCTGACTGCACAGCCACCCTCAGATTGTCATCCACACATTTCGCAAGAGCTTTCTATTTCATCACTTAAATTGAAATCTTCACACAAGCTCATTTAACTCACACTACTTGACTTCAAGTGCTTGCTAGGTTCTGAAAATAGATTTAAACCAACTGGATTCTCAAGTTTGAACTAATTTAATCTAAACCACATTTAATCGCTTTGCTTTCAAGTCCATCATGGTACCATAAACTTTTCTCCAGGTACACAAAATTCTCTGCATTTTCCCCAGAGTTACCTGGGTTTTTTTTGTGACTGTACATCTGTCCAAGCTTTGAAATCTCACTAGCTTAGACTGAAGGGAAGGTACTTTTTCCTCACACTGCAGAAGGCTAAGGGGTTGTTATTAAAGAGAAGCTGAAATGGGGCAACTCAGCACTGTGCATCAGCCATCAAGATGAATGTTGTACAATTCTTCAGCCAGATTTTTCCCCGGTTTTTAGGGATAGAGCTTTGTTGCTATCACTGTTTTTCTTGGTCTGTCCCATTTTATGAAAATATAGAAAACATTTGTTACTAATTTTGCTAATTTCTTTTACATTTTCATATGAAGATGTTAAGAAGAATGTGTGTCAACAGTATAAAACTGTGTGTTAATTTCATTTATGACAGAAAGGTCTCAACAGAAGCAGCATTTTATATTTTCACTTGTAGAAATAGAAGACTTCGAGTTTCAGTACTTTTGCTGATGCATTGCAGCATCCAGAACAGATTGCTGAGAGACACTGTAGATGCCCCATCCCTGGAAGTGTTAAAAGGCCAGGGTGGACAAGACATTGACCAACCTGATCTAGAGGGAGTCATCCCTGCCCACAGCATGGGGGTTCGAATGAGATTGTCTTTAAGGTCCTTTCCATCCCAAACCATTCTGTGATTCCTTAGTGCATAAATCTACTATCATTGCTGTGCTTCCCTGAAATGTAGTGTTGTATAAGCCAGGTTTTTAGGAGGTTTCAGTCCTTGTTTTCAGCACATTTCTCTCAGTAAAAAGAAAGCTTGAAATTACTCTCTACTTTTATGCTAAACTAATATAAAGAAAAATTACTTTGTTGGTCTTACTTTATTTTTTCCCCAGCCATTGCTATTGACTATATAATATTTAATAACTGATTAATGAAATACATTCTAACTGCAACAAATCATGTACATTTCAATAGTAATTCCACTGTGCTTACTGGTACAATAAACAAAAAACTTTTTTTTTAAAAACAATTTTGTTACTGTGCAAGTCAGTATAATTCATGAAAATATAAGGTACAATTATATCTTTGCAGGGGTAACTTTGCTTATGATGTTCAGTCTGCTTTTTAATTTTTGTTCCAGTGCCTATTCTGCTTTTTTTCTCTTTAAACAAAATCAACCAACAAGGAAAGGTTTATGATATAGTTTTCACATGATGAAATTCCCTATCTTAAAATGACACCCAACAAAAAAACAGTTTTTAGAGAACATGTCAGACGGAATTCACCATGAGCACATGCAATTTTTCAGGACCTGTTGTGAAATGAAGTTAGAGAACAGAACAGAAATAAATTAAACATCTAGTCAGCTCCCTATTATCGATCCCCTTACGCCACAGATGAAGAAACATTGCTGACAGGTTTTAACACACAAGTTCTACACCTATTTCAGCCTATAAAAGTGCTCCTTGCATTGTCACCTCTAGCTCTGAAGTCCAACTAAGCACTGTACAAGCAGTACATACTGTGCACTGTATATTTTTACGAAAAGTTTCCCCCTGCAAATTGGTTACAATTTCCCCCTATACTCTCTTTTCAATAGAAGAAAAAGCAGGGTTTCCTTTATAACTCAATTAGAACAAATTACTTTCTTCCCCACCAATTAGTTTCCAGTCAAGTGATTTCCTTCTTGTAACATGATATTTACAGTATTTTGGGGCTCACTGATTGTTTCATTCTGTTTTTATGAACATAACAAATACATGAACATTAGTCCAAACCCTGACTCCCACCACTCTGTCACTGCAATGAAAACATTTCCATAGATACCATTAGAAAATTATTACCCTCTCAGCAACTTGACAAAAGCCCTACTTGTGCTCAGACACACACCTTATGAGAAACAGTCTTCTTGATTTGTCTAGTAGTACTGCAATTCTGAAAATTTCATCCTATTTCAGAACAGGACCCGAGCACAGAAAGGAAATTTCAGATGTCTCAAAATTTTAAAAGGCTAGCATTTCAGCTTAATTAAAATGTATTTCTCTAAAAAAAACTGAAATATTTCTATTTTTAGTGTTTCCTAGTAGCCTTTGAAATATTCATGATATAAAAATCTAAAACCAAAGAAATCTCCTTTGAAGCAGAAGTTGGGCACATTTCTTCCTACAGACAAAATGTAACTATCAGATTCAAAACCTTCAAACAATGTGGTGTCATGCAATTCTGTAAAAAGTTTTCACTTCCAAGAAAAAATGAGAAATACTCAACTTGCACTATTCAAATATAAAAATGCTTGTGATGTTTTTGCTGACAGCCATGAAAACAAGTGTGACAATATTCCAAATGTATATATATATGTGTGTATGTAGAACATTTACATGAAGCTCTCATATAAACAGAAAAAGTAAATTAATATTAGCCAACAAGGCAAGCAATTCCCCTAAAATTTCTTACATTCATACACCTCTCAGCCAGTTAAATGCATGTTCTCTTCTACTAGCCATGAAAACCCTCATTGCAATCCACACTCAGAAAGACTAATTGGACGTATTAGGAGGTAGGAGGTTTCTTAGTGACCCAGTCATCTTAATTCTTGCAATTTTATTTTGCTTATAGAAATTCCTTGCCTACTACATTTTGCGAACTCTGCCTTAAACTAGTGTACCGAAATATGATGCTTGAAGCTTGTATATTTTGTGTATATTTGGAATGAATTTGTGCATAGCACCTCCTCCCTGAAAAAAACAGCAGACCCTGATATATGGACTACAATCTTCCTCTGAGTTTGCATTAACTTTCTCAAGATGACGAAATGACAGGTAAAGGGCTATGAATTTGCCTGGCCTGTGTAAGAGCTTCAAAACCTAGTACTATTTTTCCATGATTGTTTTTAATTGTGAACTTAAGTGTGAACTAGGACAAAATAAAAGGATATTTTAAAATAAAATTAGTTTCAAGTATGTTTTTCAACTCCATTCATAACAGAAGTTTCTCTTCATGGCATAGTCTGATAAAATCGTAGTGAAAGAAATTCTGCCACACTGAACAGCATGCAAAGCCTGATCCAGCTATTTTGGTAAAATATGACTAAGACAAATTCCAGGTAAAAAAAGAGAAAATATTGCACGTGATTCATAATATTTCATAAATAGGATTACGAAGTAATTAATGACCAAACAAATTGCTAGTACATTTCTGCTTCAAGTTTAGAGACAATAGCCCCAGTTTATTTTTCTACTAAAAATTAAGTAACATTTTTCCCTAAAAAAGTCTCCTTATTTGCATAAATATAGTACTGTCCTGTCCAAAAAGTAAATACACTGTTCATATTTTGTGTAGCATAAATATAATTTTGTACTGATTTACTAATGATACTTGGTATTGTATTTTTTACTTTTTCTCACTACACTTCTCTTCCATGATTCAGTACTGAATACAAACACAGTGAGATATTTTTTCATAGCATGCCCCTTCTCTCTCTTTCTCTACACACAAGTACAAAACATTTAAAGGCAGCAAGCTGTAGACAATGCAAACACTTCGTTGCAGAATTACAGAGTCTCATACCATTTCCTCTGCTGCTTAATATCAATTGGCTTGTTGATAGCATAAGGCGATCCATGAATGTAAGCACTCTGGAATCTAGCCACTTTCTCCAGAGTCAGATGCTCACAGCTAGATGATAAACTCATTTTATCCCAACAGAAGCAGCACCAGACTAAAAGCCAGAAAGATGCACGCCAGTGAAAACTGTGGTAACAAAAGGCTACATAATCAACTTCACTAAATACGCTGCTCCAAATAAGCCAAACACTCCTGTGTTTGTGCTCCTTGTCTCATCTGCAGCTGCCCCCTTCGCTGATACAGGAAGGTGGCTGCTTATTTACACCCAGTCATACTCCAAGCAATTACTGATTAAGCGGATAAAGCAGAAAGTCTCTTACATTTTCCCCACCCCTGGGCATTAATCTTTTACGTAATCTTTTTTTTTTTTTTTTTTTTTTTTTTTTCAGCAGGTGGACCTGAAGAGATACTTTTGCATGTATCAAATGATCACTGTGGGAAGAAGAGAATCTATCCAGTATTATATTTGAAAAGGTCAAACTTCAGATTCAGGAGACAAATTCAGACTGATTAGATTTGTTTTACAAATTATTTCAGTACTAAACTATGTAAAGACAAAAAGATAATCATTTGATTTATTATACAGTTTACAAACCTTTATATTCAGTAGTATATTTCTTATTGCTTAGCTTACATGCTTATTTCATAGCATGTCAGTAAAGTAACATTAAGACCATACTCTAAATTGTTTTCCTGTATTATAAGACACTGGGGGGGGAGGGCTATACACTCAACTACTCAAAATTATCCACTGCCTCTTTTTATGAAAGTGTATCCATTTGGCCTCTACTATCTTCAGCCTCTGTACAATGTTTTAGAGGTTTCAACTAGAAAACTAGTACTTCAGTACTACTTTCAAATTATGAAGTGTTTTTTACA
This sequence comes from Florisuga fusca, assembly GCA_038090715.1. NCBI lineage: Eukaryota > Metazoa > Chordata > Aves > Apodiformes > Trochilidae > Florisuga > Florisuga fusca. The sequence continues at coordinate 6,056,689 of JAAWXA010000012.1, forward strand.
GTCTAGCATGAGAATTTGAGGTGTATAAAGGAGATTTACATTCATCACAGAAAAAGCTTCACAATGGAGAACTAGAAAAGTGGGGATTTTGTGTATACAATTATACGCACCTAAATCTGTCTGGATTATTAATCCTCTCGAACCGCTGGAATTAAATCTAGGGACTGCAAGTGGTGGAACCTCATCAGGAAACAAGGCAAAAAGAAAGATAAGGTGCCTTAAGGAAGCAATGGAGAGGGGAGTATTCCTGAAAGGGGAATACCCTCTGCCCGGCTCCAGCAAGGGTGGCAACCTTTACCTTTCCTAGACTGCAGGGCACTAGAGAAGGATAATGAAGCAAGCGGCAAGAACTCCATGGGCAAGTGGCCCACAACATGTCAGCAGAAGCAAACACTTAACAGAAATAACAAACAGAGTAGGAAGCAGTCTGGCTCCCTTTGGCACTGCTAAATAAACTGGAATGAAGGTTCTTGCATGATATGCCACAAAATATTTATGCTACATTTGGGGAACCTATGTTTACCTTTTGCTCTATATGCCCTATAGTTTGGAAAAGAAATAGAGTAGCTCTTTCTTTGAAAAACTGTTCTGAGAATTAATTTAACTATATCTCAGGTCAGATGTAACCAAAGTGACTGTCTTTGCACTGGACTGGTGCTCTGGGCTGCAATGGCAACATGGTTGGCTACATGGGCTGCCCCCTCCAGTACTTGGTTAAATGATGAAAAAGATAAACAAAAGGTAGACAATCATCTGTCCTTTATTCTTGCATCTAACACAAACTTCCAGTGTATCAGATAACCATTTTGTAGGATCTTCTTAATTCTGTTTGTGCCCTGAAGCATTTTTGTCTGCATAACTGAAATATAACTCTACTCAGCTATTGTAAGATTGAGTTCAAGTTAGGTAAAGTTCATACTGCATTAGCAGCCACTCAAAAGAAAGGGGGCTGCATACTCTTGAAAAGACAAAAATTACTGAAATGAGAACACTGAAAATTTGCCTTGGTCTTTTTGATGTGACAGTAATAGCATGAGGCTATATCTCATTCTATATAGAAACTAATTCAGCTTTGTACATTAGAAAGGTAAAGCAGATAAATTAATTTAATCTAAGACGCAAGCAGCAATTGCCCAACTTGTTAATACTATAAAGGAAAAAATATAACAAGCAAATGAACAGTCCTCAACACCTGACAACTTTCAGCTATTTGTCTTCAGATAAGAAAAAAGAAAAAAGGTAAGAGAAGTGGGGAAATGTAACAATCATTTAAGAGTCAGATTTGATTCAAACCAAGAGGGTTTCTTCCTTGGTACAATTTTGGGTTTTTTTAATTTGGTTTCTGTTTGTTTGCTAGGGGTTTTTTTGTTGTTGTTGTTTTGGTTTGTTTTTTTGTTTGCTAGGGGTTTTTTGTTGTTGTTTGTTTTTTAAAGTGCAACTAAGACAGCTGCTAAGCAGTATTTCTATACAAGGAACACATTTTTCCTTGTTTATCAGCTGGAATATATTCCTTTCATTTCATAATGGGTACATAAACACAATAGGAAATATTTGCTCAAAATACAAAAATTGGTTTAACTGATGCACTGAAAATATTGCTCCAAGCAAAGAGTTAAAAGTATGCACAACTGCACCTCAGGAGCCAAAGCATGTTGGTAAATTCTCCATTGCACTGCTGATGCCTGTGCCTCAACCAGTGCTTTCACTGGGCTGGAAGACCTGGGAAGCCCTAGGCTCCTTCCTATCAAACTTTCCCTAGGTAGAGGCAATGCTAATTTACTGGGAATTTTACAGTAAAAGATGTCTTTACATCCCATGGTCTGGATGCAGTGTTGTATGTAGCATTGTACCAACTGCTAAGCATTTCTGACATGTCTGAAGAGCACACTGGACATGGCTATTTTTATCTTTTTGGTTAGACTTCTAGTATGGAGCTATTTTAATTTTGAAGTCTCACTTTTATTAGATATAAGTAAAATACGTTCACTGGATGTTCAGTGGAACATGGGTTTTACCTGAGACCTTTTTTAATTAAGTGAAATATGAAAACTTTGCACTAAGCATTTCTTCAGCCTTAGGTATGCAGCCAGAAAAAACTGAACCTCCTTTGACATATGTCAGAAATAATGTGTCTTTAGACTATAATTTTAACATAATTAGACCAGATCCAAATCACTGCAATTTACAAAAATTTCAGCAGAACAGTATAACAAAACATAAAAAAGCAGCCCCAAAGTGGATTGAATTGCATGGACTTTTTGGCAGAAAATTGAAAAATGCTTAAATTTTTAAAATTTTAAAATAAATTAGAATTTTTCAGTAAGATATGGTTTAAAGTATTTTACAATATAGAAAACACACTGAAGTAACAATTTAAGTAAAATTAATATATTTTCACCATATTAAATATTCGAGCTGTTAGAAATTTAATCCATATGAGATTTTCTTTTGTGGAGGAATTTAGATATGTTGGGTTGCCACAGACCTTAATTTAAGTGTCTCAAAAGGGGAAGGGACAACAGACGATCAACAACTGACTGCCAGACACCATCAGTTCTCCATGGGGACAAATGTACTCTGATGGACATTCCGCATTGTTGGGGGTTTTTTGGGTTTTTTTTTTTGTTTTGTTTTGGTTTGGGTTTTTTGTTATTGAAATTATCAAGGCTTGTATGACAAAATGGGAGGCTTTCCTGCTTTGCAATGCTCATATATTTTGGCTTGCTCATCTCTCACCCCTTCCTCTACTATAATACGGTGGGTTGTGTGCAGCAGGGAAATGAGGCACCATGGCACCATGACGAGGGAAGAAGAAAACTACCATTGTGAATTTTAAGGAATTCCATTCATTATGGCACACGGTATATATGTATGAGTATTTTCTGCATTGAAGTTTTAAAATGTCTGTGAAGTTTTTAAAATTTAGTTTGATTTGTGTTTGTCACCAGGAAATAATCAGATATTAGAGAATAATTATGTTGCTTGAGTCAATTTACCTAAAATTTTATCTCTTATTACTAGTATTAAATAGTACTGCTATTTAGGCTAGATAGTCTCAGCCAATGCCACGGACTTCACTGGACTACAGAACATTTTAATGAAACTGCAGGTGTTCCTCACATTCACAGCCCAAGCACATGACAAGATTTTCCTTGATCTATACACTATCAATTCATCTACTAACTACACTTTCTTTTCTTTTGACAAGAGTTCCTTACCAGAGATACCCTGAATGAAAGAAAATTGACAGATAATACGAAAACTGTTTGGCAACATGAGTTTTTTCTGATGAAGATATGGTCTGTCTAGAATACATAAATAGTTTAAGAATCTTCATTTTTATATTCATATTTTGGAAAAAGCTTCCCCTCCCTTTAAATATTTTGATGATTTTCCTTTTATATGTATTTATTTGCTTAACTAGTCTTCTAAACCTTGCTGTTGAACATTTGCTTATTGCTGAATACTGGTAACTACTTACTCCTCAGCAGATGAACACAAGAATTCCAGCAATATATGTGTTATTTCAATTCTTCTCTCCTTGGCTAATGAATACTTTAGTGTCCTTACAGAGGATGAGTTTCTTCAAAAATGTACTGCTGATTTACTTATGAGGAAGATTATTGCATGAATACTCAAAAATGTTTCCTCACACATTTTTCTACAGTGATGAATGCACTCAGACTGAGAATGAACTGAGAAAAGCATGCCATGTGTCTGAAGTAGTAGCAGCCAAGACAAAAACACAAACAAAAGTCTCTAGGGTAAGGATCATAAAATAAGTTGGTGAATAAGAACAAGCCCTTACCTATATTGCTGCACAGTTTGCACAGACTTGAGTTCATCTGTTATATATCTTACAAAAATGTTTTTTAATAGTACATATCAAACATAAATACTGGAAAAAGACCCCAAGTTCAAGAAGTAAGATAAATATTCACTAACAGCATATGTTTGGTTTGACCTTGTAGTCAATATAGTCATTTTCTGTCCTTAAATTTGCCATACAAAGATCAGTCTTTTTAACATATGCTCTTTTAACTCTGCCGACACACACTTTTGCTACTGAAACATGGGACTTCATACTGCTGCCCTTGAGGAATACATATCAAGAGTTCTTATTAAATACTCTCTCCTACCACAGATAGTCAGTGCTGCTGTATCTAACATTACTAATCAAAACACATTAATGACATACTGCTGTAGTTACACAGTAGAACAATTCTGTTTATTCATTCCTCCAAATGAACATCTTCCTTAAACATCAGCTGCTACTACTATATTTAGAACAGCAAGGTAGCAATGCCAACACTGTTTATTGAATAGGTAAAATAAAGACATTTTAGAAATGTCAAGTGCTGTTAATATGCATTACTTCTGTACCATACTGACTACCAATTTGGCCATTTAGGATTAAATTTGTATATTCTGCACAAGTTAATATCTGAATCCATAACTTAGATATATACCTCTGTTCTTTTAATGTGATACCACCTTCCATGGATCGATTTCTTAGTTTGTCAAAACCAAACATGCACCAATGTATTTGCACACTATTCATCAGGGCTTAATTAAAATTTACCATGTACAGGTGAAAGACTGTATATCCCATTACAGGTTTTTGCTGACAACTAATTTTCAAGAAAGGTATTTTCTATTAGCAATTGTCAGTTTATGAAGGTTATAATTCTTGGTTAATTTTCAACTTTTATTGTTTGTTTAATACCTTCATGAATCAATTGAAGTAGAAGAAATATGCTTTACTCTTTAACACTGGTCTTACCAAAACTTACTGATTCCCACAGATACATTGCAAAAAGTAGGCAGCTTAACTTGTTCCTCTGTTTCAGCCAACCTCCACATTCTATGACATTTGAAAATTTATAGTATTTACCTAGAGGCATACATTATCTCTTCACAACATGGTATAACTAGGTTGTCTTAAAACCTTCCTTTAAGAAGGAAACAAAACCAACCCCCAGAAAACACATGGTTCTCACGCTCCACACGTATAATCCATGACAGAAAGAGGGTATGTCTCCTGCTTAAGGAGTCTTAATTTCTACACTGTCTAAAGAAAATGAGGAAATTTTGCTCTATAAAGATTGATACCGCATAATTATGGTCCTACCAAGCAGCCTCCTTCCTCTGAGGAATTTTCACAGTACTTTGTTCACCATGCCATTTAATATGATCTTCTACTCTAAAGACTTGTATTTTTCTTTGGGAAGCAAACTTTAAACAACTTTTCCTTAGATTCCAATTAGAATAACTCTTAAACTCCTGACTGTCTCATGGTAGTTGTGAAGTTACAGTAACCCCTCAGAGCTGAGTGTGGATAAAGTTGAAGGTATGTATGCATACATTCAGCTGAACCTGCCATTTACTTTTGGTTATATACTCTACTCCTTTTGCTGTGCTGGCTAGGGTGCTCACCTGAGCCCCTTGGTGAACTGATTCGACTTGTTAACTCAATGAGCAAGAACAAAAGTAAGTAGTGTTTTGCTAGGCTAAGCATTCAAATGTCTAGAAGGAGACAATTTTTTCCCTAAGAATACCTGTGTCTTTCCATTAAGATTGTCTAGTATAACATAATGTCTACTGTAGAGGTGGTTGCCTTTAGCCAGGTCGATCCCATTCTTATCGCCCAATTTGTGGAAACACTGAAAATTTTAATAATGTAAATGATGCTAATGAAAAATTAGAGAAAAAAGGTGCTGCCTGGAAAAAAAAATTGAAATATAGGATCCTTTGTATTTAAATTAATCAGCCATAATTTATGTATATTTCTGCCAATTATCTTCTGGTATCAGACAACAGAAGTACTGCTAACATTTCATCTATTCAGGTTACTGTAACGATAGATACTGTAAAGATAAATATAAATGTATAGAACATTTGTCAAGCCCAGTGATATTATAATGCTGTGAAAAGTGAACAAAGGAAGTAACAATTTTTTTTCCTGGTCAGGACGCACAATGATACATAGACTTTGGAACAGAGGTCTTTCTTTTTAAAAAAGTTAGGGACTCTACACAAAGAACAGTAAAGATAAAATAAAAAATAAAAAATTATCAGTCCCATATATCTCATTGAATATATGAGCCTAAGGTACTTTGTACAAGCTAGAAATTACATCACTGAGGACTAAAAGTTCATGTATGAAGGATAAAAAACAATTTTTAGAGAAAGGATAATTTTATTATTTCCAAGGTTGAAATGTCAAAGTTTACAACAAAGATTTATTCTTAGTGCTTTAAGTATCTCACAGCAGATAAAGCCAATTATAAAACTGTGAAAATGTTCACAGTTATGGAAATAGTGAAGAAATTATAGTCTGTATGCAAGAAAAAAACTCTGTTAGTTTGTTTTTTTTTCATAGAGATCTTACAAGTACACTTTCACATTTCCATTGTGACAGCTAGAAGACTTTCCTTTGTGTTGCACCAGCCATATTGCATAAAGCTAAACAGAGTACTGGATTCTTTTCCTTGCTGTCATCATACCAATCCTAATTTCTTCTGGAAGTCAACTTCAGTCATTATGGAGAAAATGTGCTACTAAAATCAATAAAGATTCTGCTTTTGCACACAGGGGCACAGCTCTTGTTTTACTGCATGTGGCATTGTGACAGGTATGTTATTATGATTTCCTTTTACAAGAAAATAATGGGTCTATTTCTCTTGCAGGAAGTGTTGGGTAGGGTTTCCTTTCCCTTTTCAAACTATTAAAAGTAATTAGCAGTTAGTTGCCCAGTCTTCCAAGGTAATGGATATACCTGTTTCTCTTCTATGTCTGTTGAGGAAAGGTTTGATTTCTATCATGATGAAACACAGGAGACCACCATCTCATAGGAAATAATTTCCTACAAAATGGCTCCATTGTATGAAATGAGTTACTGCTTCCCAGGGTAAGCTGCAAAGCAAGGCTTAGGGAAAAAAAAACATTCACACACTATTTGCAAAAATTACTTCACACGCCTCTAAAAACTGATGAGCTGAAAATAACAATAAAAGTGAGAAGAAAAATAAAAATCAAGCCAATATCTCACTTTTGTATTTTAAACACTAGTTCACACATAATCATTTACAGTAATGTTTAAGTCAACATCATCACAAAGTCTTTGAAGCTTTGTAGCAGAAGCTGGCTTTTCCTTCATCACCTTAAATTGGAAGCCCATTCGAATTTGTTGAACATATACCTTTGCTAAAGACTACCAGTAAAAAGACTACCTACTCCCATGTTATCACAGCTTTAAAGTAGTGAAGAAAATTAACTCTCCTCTGTACTGTTGACCCTAATCAGAATCTTAAAATTAAAATGCTAGAAGTGGCCCTTGCCAATATTTGAGCCCTTTCTAAGGCTTGAGTTTAAAACTGTGAACAGTCATCAGATGACAGATGATGCCATCTTAGATATAAATGAACCAGGTAAAAAGCAAGAGTGAAATTTCAGGGAAATAGCAATACAAGCTAAGAGAGGTATGCAAGAGCTACCTTTGATGAACTCTGGTGAATTAATACCTTGGTTTCCGTGGAATTTTGAAGCCACTTCAGTAAATGGTTTAGGATGATGTTGCTGTGAAGAGTCCTTTCAGGAGATTAGGCCATTGTGCTCTAAGTGTTTCTATCCTTTCAATTTAGGAAGTAACCATTTCACAGGAAAAAAAAAACAAAACAAAAAAACCCTAAAAAACCAAAAAAGAAACAACCTCCCCCCCCCCCCC
>JAAWXA010000012.1:6064432-6109820 GCA_038090715.1 Florisuga fusca
ACCCCCCCCCCCCCCCAAACAAATAAAAAGCAAGCAAACAAACAAAAAGCAAACTGCAGAAAGGTGTGGTGTAAACATAACAGTTGAAAAAGGTCAAAAATGAGACTGCTCATGAGCCACAGGGAGGTGACCATAAGTGTGAGGCGGGAACACTTCCTATGGTACAAAGTGAAACATTCTTCCGTGCAGAGCACATAATGCATCCAGTTGTAGTGACTTTGAATTTGCATTAAATCTCTGATCATAAAAAGATGAAATCAGAACTTGGAGTCAGAAAGGCATAGATTGAAGTTCTCTACCCTGTACATTACAGTTCATTTCCAGAACAAGTATACAGATCTACCTACAAAAACTGACTACAGAAGATTTGGTTTCATACAAATAGAATCCACGCAGATTTTCTGTTGAGAACCGTGACAACTAAAAAGCATCAGAGACATCATGGCTTACATCTGGCAAATTTGTTCCATTTCAGTGACAAACTCTTGAAGAAAAAAGGCTAAGATGGGGAAGCAGAAAGAGTTAAATACTGTAGGATAGTATCATGATACAGTATGTCAGTGTACAACTACATAAGCAAGATCTCACAGTATGATTTTTCACTTTTTAAAAGACAAAAATCATGGACTTGTGTTACAAAGAATGCAGAAGATACAAACTGACATAATCTCATTTGTGTTGTAAAGAAAACCCTCTCTTCTTATTAATATACTCAGAGGAGTGATTTAGAAAAATCTAGGAAAGTATTTCTACCTCCAGACCAGCCAGAAACCCAAAACTAAATAGATAAACCCAGCTCCCATAATTTCTCTCTTGATCCCTTGTATTTTTAATATGCAGGAGAGTCACTAGCAAGAGACAGCTAGCTCTATAGTCCACACTTTTTTCTGCAGTCTTTCTGAACAAATTACACGGTATCAGGTATTTTACATACATTCCAAATATGAAAAGTTTGTGGTATGTCACCTTATAGTTATCTGATGTTATCTTAAACATGTGAGAGTATTTGCCTCAAACTGAGACATAAAGAAATACTTTGAGCATCTCTCAGTTGCAACAGTACAAACCAGGTGTATTTCCATTTCTGCTATCATCTACTGCAGCATGCATTACCCATGACTGCTTCTCTGTCATTAGCACCTTCGTTCCACAACTTCAATCTGCTACACTCCTGTCCCTATTAGCGTGCAGCTTTAGTTCTGGTAACAGCCTGTTAGAAAATATGTTATTTTCTTTTTCTGAAGAACACAATTTCAGTAGTTAATTCTGTATCTGCATCATAATAAACACATTCAAATCCAGTAAAACTCACAGTAAGCTAGACAAAAAGATTTATTAAAAAAAAAAAAAAAGAACTCTAATAATCAAGCTTTCAAGTCAGTAGGACTCTGCTGCTGAATATATGATTTGCATCCAGTCTTCCTCCAACACAAAGAACAGCTGCATATTGGTTTTTACATGTTAGTAAAAAAACAGTGGAAGTGGCTAGAAATATTCCAAGTAAACTGTCAATATTTGAACCCCAAAAAGGATAGGTTAAAAAAAACCCCAACAAACAAAACAACCCCAAAGCAAGGCTGCATTTTAATTCAGCTTAGTCTGTGTTTCTGAGCATACAATTAAGTTTTTGCTATTTCTCAGCAGTGTCACTTTGGGCATGCATGAGATACTCTAAGACATTGTGTGTATACACAAGATACTACCTAGATAATAGAATTTGCAGAGCTGGATGTTCTCTGCACAAATAAATAGAAAATCTTACCTGGAAGATGCCTGTTTCTTTATTTTGCATGGTACAAAAGAACCTCATTCTACCTTTGAAGCCCAAAATTTTTTCCTCTCTGGGAGAACGGTTTCTGAACAGTTTTATTATTTCTGCTCTCAGTATAGTAATACAGGAATGGCAGTAGACATTTCACAACAGGCTTCCACAGGGCTGGGAATTAAATCCGTATTTTATACAATCATGCCACACCTGAGGTATTCAGGGTATGTGATATGTGTTTTTGTAGCTGGGATTAGTGCTGCTCTATGGTTTCTTTTTGGTAAGAGCTAATTAAGAACCATCATTGCAATATGGTTTTCAATATCGATATACATTGTAGCACACAGTGCAGTGTTGTTTCATAAAGAGATAAAAAACTTGGTTGGTAATTACATTTTCAGCTTTAATTTAGGAAATTCTACCACTCCACCTTATTTCAGGCTGACTCCGACAGATTTTAGTAGCAATAGCTTTTTGTTTCTGAATCTCCTGGTAAGCATTGTTGATTTTTCCCATATATTGGTGGGGAGTAAGATGAAAACTACAGTCATGAGAATGAGCATGCCTTTTCAGAGGTCGAGAGTTGCTGTTTGGAGAGTGAGAGATGCCCCTGTTAGACAGCACTCCCACTCTCCCCCTTCTGCCTCTGCATCTGCTTCTCGCCCCCCTCACGCAAGGGCACAACTCAGATACGGCCGGTGAGCATCGCCAGCATATCTGCTACAGCTGCAGCTGCTGCCTCCACCCCCACAGACACTGCTGCTGCTCAGAAAGCAAGCCCTGCTGTGCTACTGCTGCAGACACCACTGCCTCTCCCCCTCAGCCCACACAGCTTACTGGTCGACCCTGTGACTAAGAGAAAAGTAAAACAAAAGAAATCAGATCTTAGGCCTAGTCCTTCAAAGTCTGCACAAGACTACCAGGTGATAGAGGAAATAGAGGATACTACCTCTCCTCATAGAGTAGCTAAAGCAGAGTCATCTGAGGAGGAGGAGTCAGAATCAGAAGAATATATTCTGTCCTGTTCCATGAGGCATTTCCACAGTCTGAGAAAAGACTTCAGCCATTTTTCAGGTGAACCACTTCTCACTTGGTTACTCCGATGCTGGAATGATGGGGCTGCTATCATAACATTAACTCAGAGAGAAGCCAGGCAGTTGGGATCCCTAGCCAAAGATGCAGGTATTGATCAGGCATTTGGGGAAAAGGTTGGAACCAGCAGTCTATGGAAGACTCTTGTCAGCTGCAAAGGAAAGATATGCCTATAAAGAGGAAATAGACTACCCACAGGTCAAAGCACCCACAATTGAAAAAGCTATCAGGTATCTGAAAAAAATGGCTGTACAAGATGTGATCTATACCAATGGTGACATTGTAGATCCTTATAATATGCCATGCCCTAAGCCTATGAGGCAAAGGTTTGTGCATGCTGCACGACCACCATTTATCCATACACTAGAGAGCCAAGGAGTGATCAGCAGGACTCACTCACCCTTCAATAGTCCTATATGGCCAGTGTGAAAGCCTAAAGGAGAGTGGAGGCTGACAGTAGATATCGTGCCCTAAGGGAGGTTACACCACCACTAGGTGCTGCTGTGCCAGACATCCCAGAACTTCAGTATGAGCTGGAGTCAAAGGCAGCCAGGTGGTATGCTAGTACTGACATTGCCAAAGCATTTTTTGCTAATCCTATAGCACCAGAATGCAGGCCACAGTTTGCTTTTACCTGGAGAGGTGTCCAGTACACTTGGAATCAACTGCCACAGGGGTGGAAATGCAGCCCTACCATCTGCCATGGACTTATCCACAATACCCTGGAAAAAGGTGGAGGTCCAGAACATCTACAGTACATTGATGACACCATTGTGTGGGGGAGACAAAAAACAAAGTCTTCAAGAAAGGTAAGAAGATAATCAAAATTCTTCTATAAGCTTCTAATAAAAAGAAGTAAGGTCAAGGGATGTGTGCAAGAGATACAGTTTTTGTGGGTGAAGTGGCAAGATGGACATCGTCAAATCCCAATGGAGATGATTAAAAAAATAACACCTATGGCCCCACCAACTACCAAAAAGGAAACTCAGTCCTTCCAAGAAACTGTTGGCTTCTGGAGGATGCATATTCCTGTTTACAATCAAGATTGTGAAACCTCTCTGAGGTTACCTGAAAGAAGACTTTAGTGGGTCTCAGAACAACAAGCTACTTTTGAAAGTATTAAATAGGAGTTTGTGCAGGCAATGGACCTTAGACCAATTTGAACAGGGCCAGACATTAAAAATGTGCTCTAGACTGGAGCTGGGACTGATGGTCCTACATGGAGCCTCTGGCAGAAAGCTCCAGGAGAGACTAGAGGTTGACCTTTAGGATCCTGGGTTCGAAACTACAAAGGCTCCAAGGCCAACCACACAGCCACTGAAAAAGAGATACTGGCTGCATACGAAGGAATTAGAGCTGCTTCAGAAGTGATTGGTACTGAGCACAGCTTCTCCCGGTGCCACGATTCCCTATACTGGGTTCTATGTACACAGGTAAAGAATCTCCCCTTCATCATGGTACCAATGTTACATGGAGTAAATGGACTGTCTTACTTTCACAGAGAGGTAGAACAGAAAAACTCAATTGTCCAGGAATTGTAGAAGTGATAATAGACTGATCAGAAGGCACACATTTTGGAATGCCACCAGGAATAGTGCTAAAACAGGCTGAAGAAGCCCCACCATATGACCAACTACCAGAGAATGAGAAACAATATGCTCTTTTCACTGATGGATCCTGTCATTTGGTAGGAAGCCATCAGAAGTGGAAAGCTGCTGTATGAAATCCTACATGACTAATTGCAAAAACAGATGAAGGAAATGGTGAATCGAGTCCATTTGCAGAGGTAAAAGCCATCCAGTTGGCTTTGGACATTGCTGAACAAGAAAAGTGGCTGAGATTTTATCTCCATACTGACTCACAGATGGTAGCAAATGCCTTAGGGGGCTGGTTAAAGCAGTGGAAGCAAAACAACTGGCAATGCAAAGGTAAACCTATCTGGGCTGCTGAACTGTAGAAAGACATAGCTGCTAGGTTAGAGAAACTTGATGTAAAAGTGCGTCATGTAGATGCCCACGTACCTTCCTGCTACTGAGGAACATCGAAATAACCAACGAGCAGATGAAGCTGCTCAAGTGTTCCAAATAGATTTGGACTGGGACCATAAAGGTGAACTGTTTTTAGATACATGGGCCCATGACACTTCAGGTCATCAAGGAAAGGATGCCACATACCAATGGGCTCATGACCGAGGGGTGGATTTAACTTTGGACGCTACTGCGCAGGTTATCCACGATTGTGACATATGCACCTCAACTAAGCAAGCTAAAAGGTTGAAAACTCTGTGGTATGAAGGGAGATGGTCAAAATATAGGTATAGGGAGGCCAGGCAAATCGACTACATCACAATGCCTCAAACCCACCAGGGTAAATGCTATGTGCTTACTACGGTGGAAGCAAGTACAGGATGGCTGGAAACATATCCTGTGCCTCATGCCACAGCCCAGAACACCACTATGGGCCTAGAGAAACAAGTCTTGTGGAGACATGGTACACCACAAAGAATTGGGTCAGATAATGGAACCCATTTCAAAAACAGTCTTATAAGTAACTGGGCCAAAGAACATGGTATTGAATGGGTACACCATACTCTGTATCATGCACCAGCCTCAGGTAAAACTGAAAGTTACAATGGACTATGAAAAACTACCTTAAAGGCAATGGGTGGTGGAACTTTTAAAAACTGGGACAAACACTTGGCAAAAGCCACCTGGTTAGTTAAAATGACGGATTCCATCAATCAAGCTGGTCCTGCTCAGTCAGACCTTCTACACACAGTAGATGGGGACAAAGTGCCTGTGGTGCATGAAAATCCCTTCTCTAATCCATTGGCAACAACTCTCTGGGCCCTGCCATGTAGCCAGTTTCTAACTGAACAAAGAGTATACGTGTCTATGCCATGAGGAGCCAGTTTCTCAAGGAGAATGCTGTGGGAGAGTGTCAAAGGTTTTAATAAAGTCCAGGCAGACAATGTCTACAGCCTTACCACCATCCACTAGTGGGCCACCTGGTCACAGAATGAGAAAAGATTTGTCAGGCAGAACCTGCCTCTCCTAAATCCATGCTGGCTGGGCCTGAGCCTCTGGCTGTCCTGCACTTGCCATGAGACAGCACTCAATATGAATCTCTCCACAATTTTTCCACACACTGAGATCAGGCCTGTCAGTTCCCTGAATGCTCCTTCTGGCTCTTCTCGTAGATGGGCATCACACTGATAAGTTTCCAGTTATATGGGACCTCCCCTGTTAACCAAGACTGTTGGTAGACAGTGGAGAGAGGCCAAGTGAGCTCCTCTTCCAGCTCCCTCAATATTCGAGTCAAATCCCATCCAGCTCCACGGACTTGTGGGTGTCCAGGTGCTGCAGCAGGTCTTTAACTGCTTCTTCCTGGATTACGGGGTAGAAAAAGGGAGATGCCTGGGTTCTCTTTTTTCCATTAACTTTGTGTAAGCACTAATACAGTCTTCAGATAAATGGCAGCCAGAACTAAATGGTTCTAGTTTGTTGCTATTTTATACTCACCACACCTAGTACATTGTTACATACCAGAAGTGAGAAATGGACTTATCACTAGATTCTGAACAGATAAGTAAACTTATTGTTATTTTTCTACTTTGAAATTCGTAACAACATAAATTCACTTAATTCATGCACGTATTTTTAACTAGCACGACTGTTCATATCAAGAACTGGGATAGTCCTTAGATCTAAAGAGGATGCAAAGGAAACACCAGAAAGACAAAACAATTAAATTTACTCAAGTTGAATACAAATCTCAGTCCTGTAACAGGACATGTTACATATGTAACAGAAGAAAAGCAATGTCAGGACAGAGCTTTATCAGAGCCTTGTGAATCAATAATTGAGAAAACTAAGAACAGAATATAGACTTGAAATTTCATTAGTATATTATTCACTCTTCATTTTACACTGAATCTCACATTTCCTTTACATTACAGAAAATTAAAATTGCAGACATTCTCTTGACAGAAGAATGCCCATAGGAGCCAAATACCAAATTGCTTTCAGCATTTCCAGTAATACCTGGTGATGTCAAGTTTCATCATTCAGCACAGGCAGCTCCTGACCTCTGTGAGTCCCCCCTCTCCAAATTAATTGCCAGTTTAAAGCTGACCATCACAACTTCGATTCTCTTTTTTTTTTTTTTTTCTTTCCAACTAATTCTTACTCAAATTCTCAACCAAAATATATAGATTTTTGGGGAAGAGTTTGGATTTATTGAGATCTGTTTTTAGCAAGCTTCCTCTTGCCACAGGAATGTTAATCTCTGTTTCATAATTTTCCTGCATACATTTTACTTAATTGTCTCCAAGACAGGTGCCACCTGTGTCCTGAGCAGCACAGTGCCTTTTGTCAAGGTAACAACATTTTTTTCTTGTATCCTCTTCCCTCCCCTTCAGCTTATTACAGTGTCTCAGCATCCTTTGCATTGGGAGAAACAGAAAAAGGTTTCCATGATTCCTGGCATACCTGAAAAGGAAAACCTCCCTTTAATACTTGCATAAACTAGAACAATGCTCCAGTAGTGTCACAAATTTGGAAGGCTTGTTAGAAAGAGTGAAAATCATCAGTTGTGACTTTTCATTGAAACTTTGTCATGAATATGGCAAATTTAAAGGATAATAATAGTAGATAGTATATTTATTGAGCTTAACTTTCTCCCTTGGCACAGTTCCAGATTTTTCAGTCTGGTAGGTTGGAAAGATGGTAAAAGATGTTCCTACAAAACAGCAATTCTGGCAAACCCTGAAGAGGAGATCATCAGGGCATACAACAGTATCTGTTATTAATATTACAGTACTCGAAAACATCCAGCGATCTAACAAAGACTCGATTGTCCCATCAACATTCTTTCTGAAATATATTTTAGCAAAAT
This sequence comes from Florisuga fusca, assembly GCA_038090715.1. Classification (NCBI taxonomy): domain Eukaryota; kingdom Metazoa; phylum Chordata; class Aves; order Apodiformes; family Trochilidae; genus Florisuga; species Florisuga fusca. The sequence goes on from JAAWXA010000012.1 coordinate 6,072,186, forward strand.
TATTATCATAAGACTGCTGAAATCCAGCAATTACAGACCAGTCAGCCTCACTCCATCCCTGGGAAAATGATGGAATGGCTTGTCCTGGAGGTTCTCTCTAAGCACATGGAAGAGAAGGCTATCAGGAGTACTCAGCATGAATTTACCAAGGGGAAATCATGGTTTGTAGAGGCAACCAGGTGAACACAATCAGGTGTCGCCAGTTAGGAGGAGGAAGGCGTGAGCTCCTGTTAAGCCCACCTGTGCCCAATTAAGGCTGGCCCCAACTGCGCATGAGCAGAACTGGGGGACCAATAAAAGGTGGGCTTCCAGGAGTGAGCACAGGGTGAGCTCTTCATAGTGTAGTGGTAGTGACTCTGATTGCAGATCAGAAGGCTGTGGGTTTGAATCCCATCAGAGCACCACCAAAAATGGGAGAAGGTGGGAGCTCGTAGCGCAATAGTAGCACATCTGACTGGGAGCTCGTGTTGCTACAGTAGCACATCTGACCCCAGATCAGAGAGTATTCGAATCACATCAGGGTCACTGAAAAAAGGGGAGACTGGTTAGCCTCAGACTGTTCAGAAGCTCACCCTGTGCTTGCTCCTGGAAGCTCAGGTTTTATTGGCCAGCCCTAACTGGGCACAGGTGGTCTTAACACGAGCTCATGCCTTCCTCCTCCTAACTGGCAACACCTGATTGTGTTCACTTGGTTGCCTCTACAGTGCTTGACTAATAATAGCTTTCTGTGATGTTTTTACTGAATGGTAGATACAGGGAGATTGGTGGATGTAGTCTACCTTGACCTTAGCAAGGCTTTTGACACAGTCTCCTGTAACATGCTTGGGCACAAGCTCAGAAATGTGGTATAAAAGAAGGGACAGTGAGATGGATTAAGAACTGGCTACAGAATAGAGCCCAGAGAGTTGTGATCAATGGCACAGAGTCCATCTGAAGACCTGAGACTAGTGGAGGCCCCCAGGGATCAGTGCTGGGTCCAGTCCTGTTCAATAGCTCAATCAATGACTTTGATGATAGGACAGAGTGTCTTCTCAGGAAGTTTTCTGACGACACAAAGCTGTGAGGACTGCCTGACACCCCAGAAGGCTGTGCTGCCATTCAGAGGGACATAAGAGAGCCTGGAGAGCTGGGCAGGGGAAAATTTAATGAATTACAACAAGGGCAAGTGTAGAGTCTTGCATCTGGGTAGGAACAACCCCACGTACCCAAGTATAGGGTTGGGGACTGAGCTGTTGGAGAGCAGTGAAGGGGAAAGGGACCTGGGGCTGCTGGTGGATGGAAAGATGACCATGAGCCAGCAATGTGCCCTTGTGGCCAAGAAGGCCAATGGCATCCTGGGGTGCATTAGAAGGGATGTTGCTAGTAGGTTGAGAGAGATTCTCCTCCCCCTCTACTCTGTCACGGTGAGGCTGCATCTGGAATACTGTGTCCAGTTCTGAGCCCCTCAATTCAAGAAGGACAGGGAACTGCTTGGGAGAGTCCAGTGCTGAGCCTCAAAGATGATTAAGGGAGTGGAACATCTCCCTTATGAGGAAAGGCTGAGGGAGCTGGATCTCTTCAGCTTGGAGAAGAAGAAAAGAAGGGTAATAAAATAAACACCTTGTTACTGTTTATAAATATATAAAGGGAAAGAGCCATGAGGATGGTGCCAGGCTCTTCTCAGTTATGCCCAATGATGGGACAAGAGGCAACAGATAGAAGCTTGAGCATTTGAGGTCACACATAAACATGAGAAGAAATTTTTTACTGTGAGGGTGACAGAGCCCAAGTAGGTCATGGAGTCTCCTCTGGAGACATTCCAAAACTGCCTGCATGTGTTCCTGTGATATACGTGACCTTCTGTAGGTGACCCTGCTCTTGCAGGAGAGTTGGACTCGATGATCTTTTGATCTTCCAACCCCTAACTTTCTATGATTTTCTGTGAAAGAGGAATGGGAAATTACATTTCTTTGCCTCTTGACTGCCTTTTACAAATAAACTACAATGGTATGTGTAGTATCAGATCAAATGCCAATATTTACAGAAAAATATTACAGTGGAAAGTGAAGAAAGTAAATACTAAATATACAGATTTGCATTATTCTGAATCAGAAAATAACTCAAAATTGCCTAACATATAAATTTTCAGAATGAAAGTATTTTTCTTTCTCAGAGATCACGTCTGCTACCAGACCCTTAAGTAAGGTACCAAGGGTACTTGGATGCCTCAAAATTTATTTCTCAAACGGAACCTTTCATTCCACTGACTTAAAGTGCAGACCAAAATAGATATCATAATGAGAATTAAAAGGGATCCATGCTTTTATGAAATGATTCAGGCCTGAAGTCAGCCAAGAAGAAAATGTGTAGGTATCTTACTTTTAACAATATGCATAGACACACATAACATCATGATGGTATTTTTAAAAAAATTGTGAATTCAAGTACTAAAGTAACTTCATTTTCATTTTAAAATTGAACTGACTACAAGAGCAAGAGTTCCACCAACAGCCTTTAGACTGTAATTCCTACCAGTTATTTCCTAGTTAGCTAGGATCAAATTCCTTGATCTGACTCACCTTCCACATATCTACAATAGCTGTAAAATTTCAAAGGAAAAATTTATCACAAGGTTGCTGTTCATAATGAACCAGGACAAGTCATAGGAGCATCCCACAGCAGGTGGAGCTCTAGCACAAGCTGTGTGATCTAACACAGGCCCCGAGGTCAGAAATAAATTATGAAGTGTAATAGGTCAAAGGAATGCATGGAGGATAGCAGTTTGTTGAGAGACAACATAAAACGAAAGTCAGAAAATGTTTTAGAAATATATTTGAGACACGGACAGAAATTACTGATAGTAACTCAAAATACGATGCTAAACACAGAACATTATTTTATGGATTAGAACTTAGAATTTAGCAGAGAATTAAAATTTAGCATAAGAAAACTGAAAGAGCTAATACTTGGAACCATGAGCTTAAGTGGGAAGGAGATGAACATGAAGTGAACAATTTGGGATTTTTGAGGGTCTCTGTTGTGTATCTTTTGGGGGGTTTTTGCTTTGGTCTGGTTTGTGGGTCTTTTTGTTTGGTTGGTTTTGGTGGTTTTTTCCTTCTGTTTTGTTTTGCTTTGCTTTTTTTTTGTACTGATTACTATCTTAGTCATTAGAATGACAGAGTAATTTTGGTTGGAAGGGACCTCTAAAGGTCATCTAGTCCAACACCCATGCAGTAAACAGGGACATCCTCAACTAGGGTCAGATGGCTCAGAGCCTTGCCAAGCCTCACCTTGAATATCTCTACCCTCAACTGCCTCCCTGGGATACTTGTTCCATTTTTCCATAGCCCTCATGGTTAAGAACTTTCTCCTAATATCCAGCCTAAATCTACTCTTCTCTAATTTAAAGACATTGCCCCTTGTCCTATCACTACACACCCTTGCAAAGTCCATCTCCAGCCTTCCTGTAGGCCCCCTTCAGGTACTGAAAGGTTGCTGTTAGGTTTCCCCAGAGACTTTTTTTCTCCAGGCTGAACAACCCCAGCTCCCTCAGCCTGTCTTTGTAGGAGAGATGTTCCAGCCCCCAGATCATTTTCATAGCACTCCTCTGGAACTGCTCCATCAATACAGTCCTTTCTGTATTGAGGGCTCCAGAGCTGGATGTAACGTGTCAGGTGAGATGTTGGTAGAGCACAGTGGCAGAATCACCTTTATCTGGCCATGCTTGTTTTGATGCAGCCCAGAATGAGACTGGCCTTCTGGGCTGCATGCACTCACCGTTGGCTCATGTCCAGCTTTTTGTCCTCTAGTACCCGCAAGTCCTTTTCTGCAGGGTCGCTTTCCAATATCTCAACCCCAAGCCTGTACTGATAGTGTGCATTGTTCCCATCTTGTTGGACTTCATGAGGTTCACCTGGTCCCACCTCTCCAGTTTGTCCAGGTCCTCTGGATGACATCCCATCCCTCTGGCTTATCAACAGCAGCACTGAACTTGGTGTCACCTGCAAACCTGCTGCTGGTTCACTCAGTCCTGCTGGTCCTTTCCAATACTCGCCATTCTATGATTCTATATCGTTGTTAAAAATATTAAACAGTACAGGTCCCAGTACAGAACCCTGAGGGACACCACTTGTCATTGGTCTCCATCTGGACTTTGAGCCATTGACCAAAACCTTCTGGATGTGACCATCTAGCCAATTCCTTATCCACTGAACATTCCACCCACTAAATCCATATCTCTACAACTTGGCAAGTAGGATATTGTGCGGGATATTTCAAAGGCATTGCAGAAGTGCAGACAAATGACACCCACTGCTTTTCCCTTGTCAATTGATACAGTCACTCCATTACTGAAAGCCACTACATTTGTCAGGCACAATTTGTCCCCAGTAAAGCCATGCTGGCTGTCTTGAATCACCTCCCTGTCCTCCAAGTGTGTCTTCTAGGAGGATCTGTTCCAATATCCCAGGCACAAAGGTGAGGCTGTCAGGCTGGTAGTTCCCAGGGTTCTCCTTTCTACCCTTTTTAAAAATGGGCATAATGTTTCCTTTCTTCCAGGGACACCAGGGACATCACTTGACTGCCATGACTTTTCAAATATCATGGAGAGAGGCCAATCCTCAGGACTCTAGGATGCATTTCATCGGGTCCCATGGACTTGTGTATCTTCAGGTTCCTCAGATGGCCACGAACCTTGTCTTCACTTACAGTGGGGAGGACTCTTTGGACTACATCTGGCAAGCCATCAACATGAGAGCCATGACGAGAGGGGCTGCCAGTGAAGACTGGGGCAAAGAAGTTATTGAGACTCTCAACCTCCTGCTCATCTGTGGCTCACTGGGGGTGTACACTTTCTTTAACCTTCCTTTTCTGTTCTACGTACCTGTAGAAGACCTTCTTGTTTTCCTTTACATCTCTTGCCAAGTTCAGTTCTAGCTGCACCTTGGCTTTCCTGACTTCTTCCCTACAAAACACAGCCTTAGGCTTGTGGTCAGACAGCAAGAAAACCAAATAAAACAAGACTGAACATTCAATTATTTGAATAATTTGATAGCAAGATACAAAATGTGATCGAGCTCATACAATGCATCTGGTAAAAATTAGTATTTTATGCAAATCAGAAGTGAGAGTTAAAATTCATTTTCAGAAGATGTTCACAGGTCTCTAGCTCACTGCAATGCCATCATCCCTGCTTACAGAGCTGAAAGCAATACTGGGTTATTAAGAAACTGTATCACAGTGTCCCAAGAAAAATTTGAAATATGAGATTTCTGGATAGACATAAATACACAAAGCCAAAATAATTAAGTATGAAAAAATAATAAGCCTAGAATATAATTAATGAACCTTTTGAAAGAAAAATGTATTCATAGGTGACAATTCCTCTACATTGGTATTGGTTTCTTTTTTAAAATAATGTCTACTGCACATTATTACACAGAGAAAAATATGAAAAATGGGGAAAGAAACAGTAACAAAAGGCTCTAGGTCTTTTTGATTCACAAGCCATAGTAAAATTAAGTCTGACAATTAGTTTGAATTAACCATTGTTTTCCATTTGATCTAGGAGAAAATTAATTTACACATTTCAAGGAAATGAGTAAATTGCACAAATCTGGTGAACACCTAAAGACAACTCCATGAACAGCAACAATAATTATGAGTTATGATTGAGAAGATGTGTCTAAAAGGGCAATGATGTACAAAATCTGTTTACTGATTTTTCTCATCCTGTTAAAACATGGGCATGGCTAACGCTTTTTACTTCAGGCTGCAGAGTCCCATATATTTCTGACTTCACTTTGTGAACCTCTTTGTTGTATGTCGGTGAGGGAAGTCCCTGCATGGACTCTGCAGCAAATCAGTTGGCACTTGGAAACTTATCTGGCTATGCCTCTCCTGGTATGCTCAGCAGTAAAATGTTATTGTTGGTTTCTAAAAATATCTGGCATAATTTGAAATACACTACTGCATTTGCTTCTATAAAAATCTCCCATAGCAGTGAATCACACAGACTGAAAATATGAAACACTGTCTCATGAATTTCTCTTATAGTTTTCTTGTATTTGAGTGTATACAGGGCCCTTTTTTGTTGTTTGTCTGGGACAAGGTAATTAAAAGGCAGATTGCACCCTCCGTAGTTCTTTAAGAACTCTGAAAATCACATTTAACTGGCAACCAGAGGCAGTGAGAGGACCCATAAAGCTTAGTGATTTTTTTTTTCCAGAGATTGTACAGGATTTCTGCACAAATCTCAGTCATTAAATAATGAGTAAGTTGAGCCTGTAGGGCTTTAGTTTCATTGCTGGACATTTCTCCTGCCTAAAATTCCAGTGACTCAGCCAGGATGGCAGGTATCACACTAGGTCATATTTTATATATTATAGAGATTCTGGGAAATTACAGCTGTACTGACTTGCAGAGAGCAGTTCTGCCACTGAGAGTTAAGCTACCACTTTTAAAATAGAGTTTACAGAGACAAGAGACGTGACATGAACTCTGGGCCTGATTTGCAAAACACATGTATTTCCTCCTGTAGAATGCACACTACAAAGTTGTTAGTAAAATGAACTAAAGTAGATACGGCCTGTGCTTTAGCTGACTTGCTACTCCTGGGAGTACAGGACACAGTTCCTTCCTTAACTCTGGCACAGAAGTTTGATTTAAAGGCCAGATTTCCTTAGTATCCTCCTATCTTCCTTCCCACCACCCTAACCCAGCTTCAAGAGAGTAAATTCATTATTATAAAAAGACAAATAAATCTGGCATTGAACAGTAAAAAACAAAACAAAACAGAACACAAAACCAAACTAATGGATCTATTACATTTAGTAAAATGACTGAAAAGGCCAACATGATGAATTTATTATTTATTTTCTAAATAAAGATTCATATGCCAGTGACTCCTACAGGCTTCAGCAAATTACTGTACTTAAAATTGTATACATATGCAGGAGACAACTGCTGTACTAAAACCCCCTATGCTATGAAGAAGAGAAGAAACACAGAAAGTAACTGGCCTGCTAGACAAGGGAATTGGTAATGGCAATTTGATTAGCTCAATTGTTTTAAGATTATTTTTTAGCTACTTAAATAGTATAATTAGAACTACTAAAATGATTTCTCATTTCAAGCTTTCAGATTAGAACAGGGAAGAACAAACACACAGAACCATTAAAACTCAAATGCTTCATTTCTATACCAAAGACTAGGATATTCTGAAATTAAAAGCTGGTAAAGTAAGATATTAGTGCTGGCAGACCCATGATGTTAAAGATATCAGATGACTGGGTTAATTCTATTCCCTCTGTTCCTCAGAGGGGAAAAAATCCTGGGAAAGCAGGAAGAAAAAACAAAACAAAACAAAAAACAACAACAACAAAAAAAAAAACCCGGTACATACATATAGAGTATATGCACATGCAAGAGAGAGAAATTACCACTTTAAATAATGCATTTATAGCTTTTCAGAACATCAAAGGTAAAGGTAAAAAGGAAAATAAACAAGCAATGCAACATACATCCTCAGCTGTGTAAGAAAGTTATGTCCACCAAATAGGCTTAAGAGCATACCTGGGATAACTTCCTGACCTAATTCTTTCAAGTTTTTGGCACTTTTTCATCCGCAGGATCTCATGCAGCTGAAATAGCAATGTCTTTGGTATTTTAAATAGAAGTGGGAAGATGAGAAGTATTAGAAGTATTTTAAATCATTAGGTAATCAACAAAAAAGAAATAAAATGAACTGGCAAACTGCTACAAGTCTAAGTTGAGGACGGGGAATTAAATAATTGTTTATTATTCAGGTCCTTTCAGTTCTGTCATAGCAGATATTGCAGTGATTATAGTTAGGCTTACACAAAACTCTTTTTTTCATATTGTCACACGCCAAGTGCTTGGCTTCCCTCTGCTCTAAACATTTAATTAATGCAGTAGCTTCAATAAATCTGCTTTGGTGACATGTACAGCAGTAAGAGCATTCTTGGGCATACTATTTACTTTATGATCTAAGGTAAATTTAAACATTACTTTAGAATATAATACTGTGGACCTGATCAATAAGAGCTTGATTCACATTTCCCTAGATTTTCTTCAAACACTTTGACTCTGCCTTCTAAGACTTACTTTCATCAAGAGTGAGGTTTTTTTTTTCATGTTTGCTCATGAAAAAAACATTCCTATTTTGAGCAGCCTTGAGTTCCAATGAAGAAACCTAAAATACCTTCTTGTCTACTAACCCCAGAGTCAAAGAGAGCACTTCTAATAAAAGTGATTAAATACGGCAGAAAGGTAACTGCATATGTTCTGAAGCTAGCTGCTGCTTCCCTGTCACCTCTAGCATATACCTTAGGCTGCCAGATGCTACCACATGCTTGAGCCTGCTATCCCATGCTGACAGGATTGCTGGGAAAGGCAAGGACCCAAATGCTGTAGGATAATGCCGGGACAACACATTTTCAGTGGGAAACTGCAACCAAGAATCATGGCCATAAACTGCCTGAGACAGACTACTGCAGTCTTGTTTCAGGGCAGCATGACTTAGAGATGAAGGCCAAAGCTGGTTTACATTGTCTTATTGTTTATCTATGTTACTTTAAATATTCAAGGTTATTTATCTTTCATGCAGACCTGAAGCTACACCAGAGAAGAACTGTTCACACTAAAACATAAAATATGTTCAATCTGGTTTCTGAATCTTTACAAACTAGTGTTGAGAAATGGATTTGGTTGATCAAATTCAGAACAAATTTACATTACAAATTGTAAGTCAAATTTAACTATTTTTTCCCTGCACCTTGAGACCCTTGAGTGTCTATGCTGAAGATCTGAATAATTCATAAACAAATTTGTCTTACAGTTATTACCATAATAAGAAGTTTAAGGTATATTAGCACTATTTTAATATTCTGCTTTAGTAACAGTAAAAAGTATAAATTTCTATCTAAATAATTAAAAAGCCTTCACAGTTTTAAAACTATAAATACATTTTATAGCCAAATTAAGTAATGATTTCCTGGATGCTCTTTCTCACAAAAGGTATATGCAAAGAACCAAGTTAACACTGAGGAAACTTTCTTGTAATACAGGTTCCAGAACTGGATGGGGGTTTCACAAGTGCAGTGTAGAGGTGGAGAATCACTTCCCTCGACCTGCTGGCCACACAGCCAAGGATCTGGTTGGATTTCTGGGCTGCAAGTGTACACTCATGTGTTCAGCTCATGCTGAACTTCCTATCCACCAGCACCCCCAAGTCCTTTTCCCCACGGCTGATCTCAAGCCAGCCAGTGCCCAGCCTATATCAGTGCTTGGGATTGTCTCAGCCCAGATGCAGCATCTTGCATCTTGTCTTGTTGAACTTCACGAGGTTGGCATGGGCCCACATCTTCAGCCTCTCAAGGTCCCTCTGGAGGGCATCGCTTTCCTCCAGCATGTCAGCTGCACCACACAGCTTGGTATCATGAGCAAACTTGCTGAGGGTGCACTCAATGCCACTGTCCATGTCACTGACAAAAATGTTAAACAGGACCGGTCCCAGTACTGATCCTTGTGGGACTCCACCTGTCACTGGCGTATTAGGAGATATTAGCAAAAATCTTTATCCACAAGAAATGGGTAGCAATTTTTTTCCTTAATCTGAACTGAGATGCCCTCTACATTAAACAACATACCAATCTGGGCACAATGTGTCAGGAAAGGGAAAGAACAGTAACCCTCAGATACCTCAGACCAATGGATCACCACCAACACTCAAAAACTCAGTGTACAACAAAGTACTTCTGTCACCACACTTCACACTTGAAAATCGACACAAAACATGTTCACTTAGCATAACCTTGTTCGGGCATTAATGCAAGGCATTCTAATAAGCAAAGATGTTACCAATATCCATAAAGAAAGGCCATGTTTAATTTCAACAACAGAAGACAAGGAAAAAAAAAACAAGAGCTTCTGGTGACTCCTCCAATGTGGTAAAAAATACACTGATTGATCATTGTCCATGCCCTCTGATCTTAGAAATGAAGATTATCTAATTTCACTCAGCAGAATTTGGTCCAGGTACTGGTTTAAATATAATGATGGCCAAAACCTGAATAATTATCCTATTCACTGGATATTAGACATGACAGGTCAGTAAGGTTACATAAAATTCTTCATAAAGTTGTCTGGCTGTGTGAGATCCTGTATTAGATCTTTATATAAGGAGCTTTTAGATACCTTCACCTCTAAAATTCTAGTAGAAATTATACTAGATACCCAGTTCATTCAACTTTGAAAATTATTTTTCAAGCAAAAAATGAAAAGAGTTAATTTATGGCTAATTCATGGCTATAGTAAAATCTTAAAGGAACGTCTGTGCCTTGGATAAAAAATGGAGCAAATGTTGTAGATAATCAGAAGTTATAGAAAGGAAAATATATGTTTTTTTGAGATTTAAGAATGACAGCTATTAACACCCAGACAACATCCCCAAGGGCCTCCCATTGTTATCAGCATAATTACTGTTCATTTCTACTGTTCACTTAAGGGACCAAAAGTCTACACAGCTGCTACACAGAACAGCAAGAACAAATGTAATCCCTATTTCAAAGACCTTAGAATCTAAATAGAAGAGATAGACATATGCAGACGCCGGTGAATTAACGCAGCCAGAAAAACACATTAAGATAATGACATACAATTGTTCAGAATGGTAAGGAGAAGGCATGGCGTATCAGAAGTCATGTCATAGTTTAACTTTTCTGTAAATTGTGGCACAGGGAGTGGCATACAGATTTATCAATGAACCTGTGCAACATCTATCAATAGAACAGGTGAGCTGACAGATGAATATACATGCATTTATTTTATATCCAGAAGTTATAAGATAGAGGGGAGAAAAGAGAAGCAGACAGGCAAATTAATTCTTCATTTCCATTTGACTGCTTCTAAAAAATTATGCCTTTTTTTGGCCTTTCTTCAGACTGTTCTCATGGAAAATTAAAATTCTTACTGCCAAGCCAGGTACTAGAGATTTTTATTCTCCCCCTCCAGTTTAGGTACATAACTTCCTGTAACAAAATCATTAGGCATTAGGCACTTAAAGAGTTGCACACAGCACTTCAATCAGAATAAATTATGCTGAAATAAAGGTCACACATCTTTAGTCCAAACTTTTTGCAATGTATTAACAGTCTGTATATGAAAAGAATTGTCCTTTTACTGCTCTCATTTTCCTCTTTATTGCATATTTTTGTGATACGTAAATTCACACTGGTGTTTTGGAACTGTTTAATAACTGACCAGGCAATACTTCTAGGTTTAGATTAGATTTACTAAACCTGACAGACTATCAGTTCTCTTAATTGTTATTTTGCAGATACCACAAAATTAGTTTTTATATATTAAAGCTGGAAAGTAAAAAATATTACAGAGGAAAAGAATGTAAAAAAAAGCATGGCAGATCCAACTATATGTAAAAAAGAAATGTAAGAAAAAAAACACATTTTCATTTCCTCTTTTTATGTAGAACTAGAGAAGTGAAGAATGATTTAAAATATTCATCTGACCTTTGCAACTTGGGTTCAAGAATGATCAAAGACATTCTGGTGAAGCTGTAAAATGAAGCCATAGTTGAAAAAGTAATGGGACTAGAAAGCGAAATGAGGTGAATCACTGTGCTCAATTTGAAATGTGCTCACTTGACTTCCTAAAACACTTCCTAAATATTTTTTCTTGTTTCTCCAAATGTATGGATTCAAACCTATATTAAATAGTACATAATTATTTATTATGGCAGTAAATACCTGATTATGTATGGCTAAATTAATGAATAATCAAAATTTATATAAAATTAGTTATTTTCAAAAGACAAAATCTGAAGAACATAGTAAAAAGGTGTTTAAAACTCTCATTTCCACTAGTAAGCGTACAAATAGTTAAAATACAAAAGTTAATGGTTTCATTTCCGATACTTTTCCAGCTAATTTTAAAAGAAATTGAAATTCACTTAAAAATTACTAAGTCTGTGAGACATAACAGAACAATATAAGGAAACCTCCCTGGCATAAGCTTACTGAGAATACAGGCATACATCCTGCATGTAGTTTTCCTTGGCATTATTTACTGCAAGGAATGTTCCTGCCTACTGTATAAAGCCTAGTCAGGTTGTTGGTTTTTGTTGTTGTGTTTTGTTTTTTTTTTTCAGAGCACTAATTCTCACAGTCACTCTAATTGGAACTTAGGATGCACAATTATGATGAAATTCTTAAAATTATTAGGGGCACAAAAAGCATGAGAAAGGGATAGCTGCTCTGCAGCCTGGACATCGCTCTTCATCCAGACAACAGGGAAGGAATATCTCATCTTCCTACATAGAGTGTCACAAAATATTTCCACTTTGTGAAACCATTGCAATATCCATGTTACACATACTTGAGCTGTTCAGAAAATCACTGGTCAATCAATTTCAGCAGGTTACTAAGCAGTTAAAAGTACTGAGTAATTTTAGTTTTTTAACAGATCTTCATAAAACTGAATATTTTCTCTCAAACTTTTCTTGAAATCCTCACCCTTTAGGATGTTAATGTAAAAGCTGTCATTGCTTTCTGCAGGAACAGGTTTTACCTCAGATCTTTAGAGAACAACATAAATTATTATTTATTACTATAATAAGTACCATAATGATTTCAAATGGGTAGGCATTTTACTATAAAATTGAACTGACTGTGTATTAGTCCATCATATTTATAAATGAAAGCATAACGACCTTCAAGCTTCTGAGTCAAAGAAGAGGGCAGACAACAGCACTGTTAACTTCAGGTGTTTACAATTCACAAGCTCTCTTAAAAAAGCTCTCTTCCATTAATGTCACTTATACTTTTTTCCAAGGCCGCCTTCAAATGTCAGTTGTTCCCAAGTAAGGAAGAAAAATTCTACACAAACTCAGTGAGAAACTAAATGGGGCCTTTTCAGGAGACAGCATTGTAAACATTTTTTCCTATATGGCTGAATGCAGCTGTCATTTCAAAACCTCACATTCTTGGGTTATTAGGTAACTACTTCCACATCAAATTATTTTCTATTCCATCATAAAGGTGACTTCCACACAAAACAAGTCATTAATGGAGATCATTTTAAAAACAAGAGTGTTTGCCTTCAGGGTTTTCCTATTTAAGGAATGAAATCAGACTCTCACTTGGCTCATTTTAAATACATTTTTTAAAAGTCAACTTTACTATTATTGTTACAACCTGAAGTGACTTCTTGTTTTTCTTCAGGTACCAAAATTTCAGAATTTATTTCATGAACATACTTCTCCTGTCATTAACGTTTTTTTACAAAGTGAGTATTCTCATTTCTATCTTTTGCTTGTCTTAGAGATAGCCTTTGAAAATTAATGACCTCTATAGAATTTACAAGATTTATGACCTTTAATGCTGTTCCTGATTTTTAATGCAAAAAATTCTTTGTTCTCCAGAAAATTTGTACAAGCACCTTAAATACCTTGGTAGAGATCAGTGTGTTCCTATTAAGACTTCTTATTTTTACTCACCAAGCTCTTGTCCCTTACCTGACATTACTCTGAAGCTGTTTCATTTCTCTGCTGGATACCTAATCCTGTCCTTGTGATGAATTTTGTCATGCAATTGTTTTCAAAATTCACCCTTCCATTTAGAAGAAAAAAATAATTTAAGAATGGTGGATATAAAATTACAAAGATTCCAACAGAAAGTATCTTCTCAATAATAGTTCCAATTTAGTAACGGATAGATGCAGATGTGAAAATATTAATATTTATTGTTAACTTGAACTTTCATGCAACATGAACTGCAATATTAATTTGCACATTTTTCTACAGGGGTGCACTATTTCTACAAACTCCTGCTAATTGCTCATTAGATCATTATATAGTCTGATGAGACCTCAAATTTATTTCTAAAACTTCAGCTAAGAAAATACTTGTACAAGAATCTCAATTTTCATTTTTGCAGCCTATTTCCAGCTTTCCTAGGAAAAACTTAGAAACATAATGCACTACCAAGCCAGTCTAATGCCGTCAGTTGTCTGTTGTTGAAGGCCACCACAAGTAACAGTGGGGATCAAGGGAGGAGAGGGAACCGCGGAGGAGAGGGAACTGCCGAGGGCTGGGGAGAGAAAGGAACACCTGCTTGGGAAGGAAAAGATGCTCTTACAATAGTTCTCACACAGCTACACATGGAGACAAGGAGGCCACATCCACTCTTATGGCAGCAGTATGTTGGAGGATGAGCTCTGTGTTGGCTGAGTAGTGACTAGCACTGTGGAAAGTTACCCTTTTAATCTGCAGCTTCGCTATGCCCAGCTCCTGGGTGGCTGTTGGCAAAGAAGCAAGTTCAAGACTGTAGTGTTCTCAGCAAAACTCACCAGTTGGAACACATTACAGTCTTCAAGCTAGAATGACAAATATCATCGGCACTACTGAGAAGCCTCAAGCAGCAAATACAAAGAGATCTTTTTGTGCTTTGGATATAATTTTTAAATTTCTGACCCCAAAAGGCTGAAATACTCTTTCTTAAAATGCATGGTTATCCCTGTGTCTGTAGTTGCTTTACACAAAATGAAGGCATTGCTATAAGCTAGAGATGTGATAAGTGCCTCCTTCCTCACCTCCTTTGCTGTTCACCACTTGAAGAAAAAAAAAAAAGTAAAAAAAAGGTGAAAATATACACAGAAAACAACAAAGTAGCTACACAGTCTATATATTTGTACTAAGTATAGGACCATTTTGCTGAGATTTTCCCCTCCCTTTGAGGTCAGAAAAAATACTGATATGTGAATCAAATACTTGCCTGTAATGCTAACCCCCTTCCCTAATACTTCTGCCAGCCCTTCAGTTCCAGCCACAGTGCCCTCATTTTTCAAATTCCCAGGCTCAGTTATTCAGGACAGCTCATTTCAACAACTAAATGACTGGTAAAGTCAGACTACATTTAGCTGCTAGCATTCTTTCGACGTCTGACCTGTACAAATGTACGAAAGTACGTTACAAAACATACAAGTCCAGAGTGGGACTGAAGAGCCTATCTGACAAGATGACAGATCTGAAGAGCTCTGACAAGCTCTCTGTCAGTGCCAGTTCAAGGGTTCTGTCAAAGCTGGAAGACATTTAGACTTTTTTTTTTTTTTTTTTTTTTTTTCCAGGTGAAAAACAATACAGCAACAGCAGGCGGTAAAATGCCCAAAACATTTCAATAAATCTCTTATTAAAACCATTAATCGAAATCTCAAGGAATTCCAGTTATCTTTCCCACTACCTAGCTTCTTAGAGCCATTTCCTTACTTGCAATCTCCCATTAGTTATGTGGCTGTTCTACAGGTCCCTATTGCTGTGTTTTTGCATAAAACTTTTTTTCTTTAAAAGTAATGTCACCCTTCCATATATTTTTTTTTTCTCTAAATATGCTCTTAAAGCAGATTTAGCATAGTGAGTTTACATACTTCTAACTTCGTGTATATAAAAAAATTAAGAAATACACCTACAACATTGCTTAAAGTGCCAACATTTTCAGAATAACTGCAAAGCTATATACGTAATGTAACTAAAAACTTCATCAATGCACATGCACAGAGGTGCACAGAGACATGACAGCAGGAGAAAATCCAGAAGTCCAGTCAAAGAAAGGGAACCCCAGCCTGGGTGATGTACAGTGGAGGAAGCTGGGACAGATAAAAGTGGTCTGGTGAGCATGGGAAAATAGAGGAATAAGGGTTTAAAAGGAGATGGTGGGTTCCCATGTTTGACTGTGCCCTGTTACCATGTCCATGGTCCCAACAACTGCAGTAAGTCCATGCGCATTCACTGATGAGGACCAGGTCACACTAGATTAAGTGGCCTGGGAGCTGTGAGATGGCACCTGGAGGAGGCAAAAGCCTCCAGGTAAGGCCTGGAGGTTGACCAAGAGGTCCATTTGCATGTGTGTGTGTGTCTGAGTGGGCAGAATCAGGGCCAGCTGTGGTGTGGGCTGGGTCTCTAAGATAGGTCATGAAAGGATCCAAAGGTCATGTGTCCTTGCACACTAACACAAGTGAGGAAATCAGCAACCAGCTTCTGGGTATAGAGCTTCTGGAATGTGCAAGTCTAGTTCTTGGAGTGACTGACTATGTACATACATGCCACTAATGGACCTTCATCCTGATCAGGCAGAGGGGGAAACAGGATGTGGACAGAGGCACTCTGTGTCTGCCTGAATGCTGAGTGCTTCCATCTGTGACCATGACCACGCACACTGGTGTGTCAGTACTGCAGACCGTAGACCCTTGTGTGCCTGAGGAGAAGGCATGTTTACGCTGCATTCAGAGTAGACCTGACAACATGAACCTGCAGAAGCCTCATCTCCATCAGGCATATATGGGAACAGAAAAATCAAGATTATGTGCAGAACTGTATGCATTGTTATACGGCAAATAAACACCAAAAAATAAGGGAGAAAAAAAAATGCTACTTCCCCCCATAAAATTAGAAGAAAAACTCAGAGGTGAGACTGCTGTAGTGCTTCAAGTCTAAAAATCAATACAGGAGAAGATCAGAACCCCTCAGTGTAATCAGCATTCAAGAATAACTTTCTAAGTACAAATTATTTACTCTTATTTTTGGTTGGTACTACAGGCGAAGCAAGAAAAAACAATCTGCTGAATCAGATATTTGGCAGATGCTTTTGTCTGAGCTGTAGGAAAATTTTCAGTAATTAATAGCCAGCTGCACATCCTGATATAAAGCCAGATGGGTTCTGCACCATTAAGTATTACTGAAACAAGTAACTGTTTATCAGGTAACAGTCCAGAAAATAAATCCTTGGAAAAGCAAATCTATTTTCTTAAGAGAAGAAGGTTTATGGAGATTAACTTTATGGTCATTATTTGATTCCATTTTAAGAGGTAAGTTCATAAAATGCTGCTTTCTTGTACAAATTATTCACATATGAGAGCGACAGAATCCATTACTGATCTAGATTTACATTTCAAAGGAAATTCTTTTGAAATAATTGTCATCACTGTTGAAGGTTAACATATTTCTTTTAAGATGTTATTTTCAGCTGTTTATATCTTTGCCTAAGATTACCCAGCCAGCCAGAAATTTTCAAGCCAATGTATATCCCAAGGTAGCTCTCTGTTGACATAGTAGCTTTGCAGAATGAGATTCTGAGTTCCCATGTGACAATGGGGTACCTAAACCCACTGACACCCTTCACAGATGTTCTCCATAGGGAATATGCCCTTAACTTTGGGGGTACTTAGCCCTGAATTTTGAAGATTAATTAGTAGAAATAGAGAGTATTGCCAACTGCATAAGAAGCTGATTTGGACAGCATTGGGATTGATACATACCATTGTTCTAGAATTGCTGGATAATTAGTCTCTGGATACTTCAGATTAGTTCACGTTACGAGACGCTCCTTCCTACCTCATAATCCTCATCTGTAGAATGGATCTAATGATATTTTGTCAGTGCTGTGATAGTACACCCTTTAGTCTTTGTGAAGCACTCAGATTCTACAATGGGAAGAGAAGGAAATCTCATGAAGAAACAGGCCATTTGAATCCGGTGAAGGTTTTCATCATTTATTTTGAGAAGGTAGTACCGGGCTGTCTACTGGACAAGAAATGCTGGGCAATCACCAAGACAGTGAAGGAATAAAGTGTCTATTGTCTACTCTTTTATATGGGTCTGAAACATGGGTCATCTACAGCCACCACCTGCGACTCCTGGAACACTTCCATCAATGCTGCCTCCATACAGTCCTAAGCATCCACTGGACTGACCATGTGACCAATGTCACTGCCCTTGAACAGGCAGGGGTCACCAGTACTGAGGCCATGATACTGAGGACACAGCTGCACTGGGCAGGGCACGTCTCCAGGATGGAGGATCACCACCTCCGTAAGATTGTGCTCTGTGGTGAACTTGCCACCGGCTGCCGCAACAGAGGAGCCCCAGAGAGGAGATACAAGGACTCCCTGAAACAATCCATCAGCTTTGGCCATACTGACTGCCATCAGTGGTCCCCTCTGGCCTCCAGTTGGGAGACATGGAGACACAGCATCCATAACACTGCTGCCTCCTTTGGGAACACAGATAGAATCAGTTTGGAGGAGGAAAGACAGCACAGAAAGCACTGTGCTGTGCCTGTCCCCTCACAGGACACTTTCTGCTGGGCCTTTTGCACCCACACTGCCTGTCCCCCATCGGCCTTATCAGCCATCAGTGTGCTTGCAGCAAGCCTGGGGAGAGCCCTTCTGAAATCTTCGTTTGTGAAGTCAAGACACAATGATGATGAAGGAATAAGGTGTTCTGTGGAAGTTATAGCATGCTTTTGTGCATTTGGAACAAGTAATGCACACGGGAATGACAATTTTAAAGTCATCACATAGTCCAAGTCATCAAATTTGTAACATTTCCTAACTTTCATATACTTCAAACCTTCTTAACATGATTACACTTGTTTTCACATAAGCTCACAAGTAACAGCTTTGCTTTTTGCTACAAAATTAAATTTTATATGGTGCTAAATTTATTCAAACAGCTGCATGCAAAATTATGCCTTAGTGCATTCTGTAATCTTTAATGGGAGGAAATAGGGATTCTATGAGAAAGCCTCTTTGCAAGCACTCAATTTGCATGTGCATAACAAGATCATGAGACTGTAACTGGTTATTTCCACATCCCCCATAGTTACACTTTCTGAACACCTGGCATGTAAAAGGCAAGAAATTGATCTGATGCAGCCGGGAAAGTATTTTAAAATACTTTTAAAAGTGTCAATATTTTAACTCTGTATCAGACAAATAATATTAAGTCTCACAATATGGAAGTACACAAAGTAAGTGATTACTTATACTGCCTTCTAAAGTGGGTTTAAAAAGTTTTTTTTTCTTTGTATCTCTATTCTCACGAATAGGTCTGATGAAAGGAAACACACTCAAACATAAATGCATAAATGACAAGACAGGAAAATATTACCTGGGAAAATAAAAAACCTTACTGCAGGAATACTTATAATAGACAAACAAACAAAAAAACAAAAACCAAAAACAAACAAACAACAACAAAAAAACCACTTATATTCATCTTTGCCATTAGGTGCTATCATTGTATCCACATCTGAACACATAAATAAAAGACAAAAGAATTGTCTTGATGATCCAGATGTATGACACACAGAAATTAAGAGTTGCTTTTCTCAGACTTTCTCAATTATCTTATTCCAAAGAGGGTAAATCAAGGCCGACAGACAACTACTATTAGCTTCAAAGATTACTTCTTATTTACCTATGACACAATCACTTTGTTGCAAAAGATAAGCAAGCTCTTCTTCAGTCAGAAACCTGTAACACCTAACAACAGTGACCAGTATTCCCCCTCCTTGCTTCTTAAATATAAATTTCAATGAGTAACCAGTTGAGACAAAAATATGATTAACATAATGTAACCTAGTAAGATCTGCATTCCAAGCAAAAAACAAAACAAAACTAAACAAAAAAACAAACACGAAGCTGTTCTCCATGAAACAAGGATTACCTGGAAAAGGTAGATGAAAAAAACTTACATAGCTTCTAGAGAAAACTGGACAAAAGATTGTGAATTGTTAGAACTGGATATAACTGGAGACTGGGAGAGTACTTGTGGTAAGTGTCATATAGAGCTTTCTCCTGTGGACAATTGCTAACAGCCAGACTACCAGTCTTCATGTACGCTTGATTTCAGCCATTATATCCACTTCTGCAATACGCATACACTTAAACACGTAGCTTGAACACATATAATCTTGAACTAAACCAATTTTATCTGTGAAAAATGACAGATAGCATGACCTAAAGAATTATGAAGAAGTTAAGCTTCAGGCCCTGCCATAATTCTGCCATTGGTATATACTGGTTCTGAGTTTCCACTTTGCCACTGCATTTAGATTAAACTCTATGATGCAGGGATTTTCTCTTGCTAGGAATTTTAACAATCCCTACCATGAAAAAAAAGATGTGTTAATCTTTATTGCAATCTTTATACTCAACTATAATAGTAAAGAACAGGTAAGATGTTTCTTAAAAATAAAGACTACAGAAGAAAGTGGTTTTGATTCTTTCATTTATCCCATTGAAGATTTAGTAAACAGAAAGGAATGTTACTAATTACCATACTGAAAGGCACTTTGATATTCTCACAAGGAACACAGTATTAAATAATTTACTATTTAAATCACATATTATGGAAAATACAGAAATAAAACGGATAAATAAGGAAAAAAAATCTTAAGCTTTTTTCTGTAAGACGTATCTTGAATTAAAAGCCCTTCATGTGAATATAAAAATGTATACAAAATAGGATGGTTCATAATTTTGCTCTAGAATAATATCAGTCATACAAGTCAGTTTTTATTTAACAAAATTTGATTAAACAAAATTTGGTGGCCTATAACCTTTTGTGGCCCCACACAAATATTCTCTCCTATAAAAAAGCAATTAAATTAAGATACTAGGTTAACATTACAGATATTGCAGTACTTCCTGCTACAATTCTATATGAGAGAAGAACCTTTGTTATAGTTTTACCTGTTACTACAATACAAGACTGCTGTTTGGTTTCTTTTCATAAATATTATTGTAAATATACGTTTCTATTTTTCTGTTCTACTGTTTGAGTAGGTTGCCAGATCTCTTTTTTACTATTTTTTTTCAATAATGAAATAAAGATACTGCTAAATGTAAAATATACTTAAAAGAAGACAAAACTTTAGTGTTATGATGACTGACAAACAAACAAGATGCTTATTGAAGCATCGAAAACTGAGAAGTCTCATGTCAACTTTATCATTTCAATCCTTCCAATAATCACACTTTGGATAGATCACATCTTATGTTTGCTGCTAGTAGTACAATAAATAAGCAACAAGAGAAAACCAGATGCCCTTTAGTATGTTGAGCATATATTGCTACCTTTAAGATTTATAGGCCGTTTCATTCCCCCTCAAATTTTACATCCAGGTATTTTTATTGCTAATATTCTTAGCTTGTATCTGTTGAAGAAAACCATGAAGTGAGAAGGTACTTCACAGTACACTACCTTGAAAAGCTAGCTAGAAAAAAAAATCAGTTTAATTTCTTAACAGTAGTTACCAAAATTTGGTTGAGCAAAGACTTACTCCATTACCAGTGTAAACAAAGGGATAGGTATGAAGCCCTTCCAATCACAGAGAAGGCATAGTATTTTTTTCCTCTAGAATTTTTTCTGCTTTTTTAAGAGAGCCTTGTCTGACCAAAGCTAACAAGAACCATTTATGAAAAATTTTAGAGATAATTACTTTGGTAGAAAATGGTATGCAAAGGCAATAAATCATACAGCAAATTGCAACAAGATTAGAACTGCATTACTCCTTCTTTTCTAGTTTTAGCAGTACCATACATTTACTCTTCTGGTTCAGCAGAATGCAGAAGCCATCCTGCCATTTATTTCTTAAGAAAAGGATCTATACTGTTTTCTCAGGGAAAAAAAAAATAAATACACCTACTTATATAAAATAAATACTTAACTACTCTTCTAGCTCTACAAAAGAGTAAGGTACTCCAATCTGTGTTTGTGTGCATGCAATTTTTATTTCAACTGTTTCTTATTTCTAAGAGAGAGTAATAAGTGGTGCATCAATAATGAGCAAAAGGCCTTGGTCTTTAAAAAAAACTATATGCACAGTTGACACCGAGCTTGACAACCTGCAATCTTATATTTGATTATTCCCTTGACCTGTATTCTGATCCATGAGCCACTTTTGTTTATTACCTGAAATGTGTCCTAAATTAAAAGATGACCCTGGAGGATCCTGAGGACTCTAATCTACTGTCTTCCATCTTAAAAAAAATAAAATAAATAAAAATCTGCATTTAAAAAGAAGTTTGGGTGACAAACTTCTTAATGACAACTTTTTAAACAATCTTCTTAGGTGAGATTCAGTGAAAATTCAAATATTTGGATTAGCATGAAACTCTTCAGATTTGTAAAACAGATCTCCTTAAACCATTTAAACCACAGAGTGACCCTGGATATGTAGTTTTGTCAGGAAAAACTCCAGTATCAAAACAGAGGCCAGAGCAGACTCTAAAAATAGCACCTCTTGCAGCATAATTATTGAGGTTCAGTCTGTAAGAGTAATAGCTGCCCTGAAAAGAATACAAGAAAAACTTAAGAAGCTTGCTGAAACTCTGATTCACAAGGGAGCAATTAATTCAGTTTCCAAATGGTATCAGACACTTCGTTACTGAGATCAACTTCACACCTTTAACGGATATTATTAACAGCATCTAATTTTAGAATATTTAGTATCTTGTAAGATCATACCTTCAATTTTTTTCAAACTGTCATTGAGCAGACAAGGGTTTGAACTCCAACAATAACCTTCCCTATAGAGAAGACATCATCACCAATAGTAAGAACAAAGTGGCTCTAATGAATGTGAGCCTCAGTTCTTCCACCACACACAGCTGACTGAATTGAATGCTGCCTGGGCCATAGGACATTATGGGGTTTTTCCTATCTGCATAGCATAGCAGATAAAGACTTCAGAGAATCCCTGAGAACACAGCTCAGTGTCAATATGCTATTCATCCTATATGAGGTGGGGGATACTTCAGTCAGAAATAGTAACAGCACTTGCTGTACTGCTCAACACAATAAAACACCATTATTTCACCATTTTCAAAAATAAATTTATTGAGCTAGCAAGAGATATTTTTTTTTAAGTTTATGTAAAAAAAAAAAAAAAGACTTGAAGTTTTGGTTAAGCAAGGGTAGGATTCCATTTTGTGGAGTAGGGGAGGGTGAGGAATCTGTATTATCTGAAATTCTTGCTTTTTAACCAAAATTTTTGATCCAAACATGCTGATTTCAATAGATCAGTTTCCAGAAGGGAATGGAAAAAGGGAAAGGCCATCCCATACACCTGTGAAAGAAGAGCTAATAGTTGTAAAACAAGTTTACTTAAATAGGTATTAACATAAAATATAGACTGCAGGAAAATGTAAGAAAACCTAAGTAATTTTTTCTAATTTTCCCCAATCTGTCTTGGTATGTTGCTCTGTATTCAGCACGGCCGGTGCCTGGAAAGGTGCACCTCCATGCATCCAAGGCTGAGGATATGGAATGACTGGTCTTTTCACCAGCAACACAAATTTGTAGAAAGATCAGTATCAAAGACATGAACATTGATGTGCAGCCAGTAAGTGCATTAGAGAAAAATAAGTGAAAAGGCAAAGTGAAACACTAACATTAGATTTTGGCATTTTATAATTAAAAACCAAAACTCATTTTAAAAATCCCACTGAGATCATAAAACTCACAATTTTCAAAGATGTTTAAATAGGCCATTTGAGAGTTCTGACAAAGGTTTTCATTGTTGTCATTAGAAAGAAAAGAGCAATTTAAACTGGAAAAAAATATGATAGAAGGAAAAAAATAGCATGCAGTGTGTTTTCCTCCTACAACTATAGCAATTTTTCATCTACCTCTTGACATAGTTTCTCTTCACAAAATTCTATCACAGGCAGCATCTGATTTTGTGATGCTTCTGCAAAGTCAATTCTAACACTAGTACAATTTTCCAATTACCACATTTGCTATTTGTTGTTAAAAAAAAAGAAGATTTTAGGGAATTTCTGAAGCATTCATCATCCCATTTACTTCCTTTTGTAATTTAATCAAGATTTCCCTTTAAACCACATTGAGTTTTTTGTTTTCCAATGTATCCACTATCTTTCAAGTGCTTCAAATTAGAATCCTGTTTAATATTGAAGAGAGATCCATGTCTACTACAATGCAAAAGACCATTTGTAACGGAAGATTTCAGTTCTTTCTATTCCTTGTATTATATTCCTTGTAGCAATTTTATTCTTTATATTCCTTGTAGCAATGTGCCCTTTTGCCTTGTTTGCAGATCCATAAAATTATTCTGTAGTTTATGTGATCAATTATGCTAAATTACTTTGGCTTGATTTTTTGTTTGTGACTCTGATGAGAGCACTGCCCCTTGTTTATCAAAAAGTTAATTCAGAAAATTGGCACAATTCTCTTCTTAATAAGATGTGAATGTCAAGGTCAAGAGACTAAACCATGACACAGTAGAAATGAAGTCTAATAACTGAAACAGGTGTCTGATGTGCTGCAAAGTTCAAGATATCATTAGGCCTAGAGAAAGAGGAGAAGAGCAGTCACATGGGTCCTAATGAGTGATACCAGTAACATTAGCGAGAATAATAGCTGCTGACGTCTCATTGAAATTAGCTACAGCAGAGATGGATTATGAGGCACTGAAATAGTACTAAGAGAACTCAGAACTGACCTATTAATCACATGTAAAGCTTAAAAGCCCTACTGGCTGGCTACTAAAAGCCTGCTTCTTCTAACCAATTAGAATGTAATTCAGTACAAAACTTCTGATACTAAAGCTATAAGTAATCTGAACCTTCTGCTAAATAAATTACAGCTCGCTTAAGGAAAAAAAAATAAAATAGGGTAATAGGTTTGTTGGTAGAAACTTTCTGGAAGATGTTTTCTCTAGAATCCATTGGCCTTAAAAAAAAAAAAGATAGGAAACTCTGTCATGCTTTCAATCTTTTATGTATTAGTATTGGTGTTCTATAATACAGCAAGAGGTGAAGAACAACATAAAGAAAATGCAGCAGAAGTATCAATTTTGCTTGACAGGAAAAGATAAAATTTAAATTTTAAAATTAAATTTTAAAATTAATATTAAACTAAAATTAAAAATTAAATTTTTAAAAAATTAAAAATTATAAGTAAATTTAAAAATTAAAATTTAAAATTAAATTTAAAAAGGGAATGCCTTCTTAAATATGACACTAATTACATGTTGGAAAGTTATCTGGACGTAAGGAAGAGCAAAAACATTGTATGGTACTGCTCAATATGCAAGCTAAATCAAAAGAGAAATTATATAGATGAATATGACAGAAAAAATACAGTATGCCTGCTACTGTATTTCAGATATTATACTACTGCTCCTGTCAGAATATACCCAAAGGAACTAAACTGATATAAAATTTCACCTGAATAAGCCATGAATAATATAAGACAAAATTAGTCTGTCAGTGAAAGATAACCAATCAGCATGTTAGAAAAAAAGCCTACTAAATTTATTTCAATCAATTAGTTTCTTAGAAAACATTAGAATACAGAAACTTCAGAAAAGCATGTATTTTGTCTGCCCAGACATATGAAAAAATATTCAGCAGAAATAATAGAAGAATCTGTGACACACAGATGTTAAGCACATTGCATACTTTAATAGATTACTATATTGAGATTATAGAGATATTTCATAACTGATGATGCTGAAAATACTTGAATTACATAGCACAGTGAAATTTAAAGCTATCATCAAAGTTTTATTTGGTTGTGGAAATCAGTTGTGCTTGTGTGCTACTTTATTGATCTAAATGAGATGAGTCCTAGGTATTGAAAGATAGTATAATTTAACAAGGAAGAGAGTAATAAAGTTGCAAATAAAGCTGCTGAAGTAACTAGAAGTTTGATTCCAAGATATAATGAAAAAAATTGGAATATTCATAAATTATTTTTACCCTCTTTTTCTCACTGAGATGAAAAAATTATTCAGGCAAGAAACTACTGCTAGAAGCATCATAATTTATTAAATAGCTCAGCCATGAGACAACAGTATCTATATTTAATTACTTCTGTTTGCAGATTGCCCTATTCACTTCAATATAGAGCAACTACTATGGGAGCATTCTATAAAAAATATTACTGCTCAGAGAAAAGGACAGAAATAAGGACACATAAGATTACTATGTGGCCTAGCATTTAGGGCATTCTGTACAACTATGGAATGGGAGAAAATTAAAGTATTTTTTAAAACTTTGCATCCCTGGTGATATTTTTTGGAGATGATGAAGCCATCAAAACTATAAACTCTCATTTGAGCTTGGCAGACTGTTCCAGCACAGAACTACTTCCCCCTATGCACCACCTTTTTACATATCAAAATTATTTACGTAATTTAAGACAAAACTGCCACTTATATCAACTGAAACCACATTTTCAAACAATACATAATTTACTAAAATGTGGTTAGAGAACTTGGTGCATAAGTTCTTCACTGCTGACATTCAATGACTTTTCAAGCTATCCTGACCTTTTATAAGATGAACAATATTTTATTTCTGATTGCATTGATCTCTCTTTCCTTGCTTTAGCAGCTTTAAGAAAGTAGCTCATCTCTAGTCAGTTATTTTCAAACAGGTAAATAGTGAATACATTATTTAAAAGGAAACCATTAATAGTAAAAATAGGAAAAGAACTTAAATACATATCAGACATAATTTAAAATAAACATTCCATTTATACATTTTATGTGTTATGAGGATTACAGAACAATTACAACATAGTACAACACAGGAACCATTTTAAATAAGCCAACTGCATCTCTAAAGCAATTCTACCAGATCCTTGTTACCCCCTAAGTATAGACGTGAGAAATGAGTGGTGATAATGCTTAGTCATGATGGACACATACAGCAAACTCCACAGAATACAAAGTGTTATCTTTCAGAGAGACATCCAAAGATTATTTTAAAGTCCTAAAGAGACAAAACAAAACCAAACCAAAAGAATATAAAGCAACTGAATTAATTAATTCAGAAACTTAAAAGTAGAGGAGACATTCTGGGTGATACAGGCTAGTTGTCCTGCTGTCATAGACTCCACAGCATACAACACTTTTCACTGCTATTTTCAACATGCAACAGTCAATTACTTCGACGCTTTTCTCCTATATGCTATTGGAAGATGGGTCCAGACTCTCCTTTGTCTAACAGAGTTTAGGAGTACTCTAATTTCCAGCCTGGAGGGCTGAGTGACCAATTAAACCCTATTGATTTGCTCTATTTTGCCAACACAGCTCCAACATAGAAATATTAGAAAATCCAACAGAACCATATCTAGATCAGTCTAGCAAATGTGGGTTTAATTTTCCCTTAAAACTCTGCAAGGAAACAGAATCCACAAGCATAACATTTCTCTTACCATCTGAAGCACATGTTTATTAGGAGTAACTTTCCTAATTTTTTTTTTTAAATCCTCTGCAGCCAAGCATCTCCCATCACTGCAGATACATATCTAGAATATGAAAATTCTGGTTTTAAGTAGCAGAAAACCTCTGCACAGAAACAAAATATACCGTCAATTACATTGTATTCCCTACATTATTTGTTTCACTTATTTTCTTGTCCTGACTTCTACTGTAAAGAAAGAGTTCAATGAAATCAGGTGTTTTTCTCCTGCAAAAAAAGTAAGCTGCATTGATTCATAAAAGTCTAACAGCAAAATACTTGATTCTGGTGTCCTGGTTTGGGCCAGGATAAAGGTGATTTTTCTGGTTTGTACTTTTGCTTTCAGCTAAGTTTCTTGTAAGTAGCTGCACTTGCTGAAATTAACAGCAAGTTTCTCAGACAGTGTCTAGCCACTGGATGCTTATAGTTAATGCCAGAGACTGGTGTGCAGAGCCAAGGACACTGCTCAGCTCTGAGGAACATTTTACCCTCCAGAAGGAGTAATGAGGTCCCACCTGAACCTCCCCTTTGGGGAGGCCCGAGACAAGATAGATGCCAGAACTGACCAAACAGAGTATTCCATCCCATACACGTCATACTCAGTATAAATCTGAGGGATCAAGAGGGTCAAACCCCTTCCTGCTATCTTCCTGTTCTTCCTGCCCTTTCCTTCGCCGGTTCCCTGCATGCTTCGGCACCCCAGGAGGATTCCGTCTGTTCATCTGCCTGTGGTACTGATCCATGCCAGCCTGAATCTGTGTGTTCCTGCCTCCAGCTCCCGACTGCTCCAGACCCCAGGGTCCAGCCTGGACTTTCCCAGGGCTGCCCTGCAGCCTCGGTGGTGACGTGAGAGTTATTGGGGGAAAGGGGGGAGGAACGTTGTATCAATTTTTCCTGTATATTTGTATATATTTAGTAATTTTACCTATTTATCATTACTGTTTCATTAAAGTTGTATAGTTTAGTTTCCAACCCATAAGCCTCTTTCCCTTATTCTCTCTCCTTTCCTTACCAGTGTTAAACCATGACATCTAGCTTCCTAAAAGTCATGGCAGTCAGGTGAACTCCCCTATAACTGCATAAAGGGAAACATTTGAGCCTGTTTTTAAAAAGGGTAGATAGAAGGACCCTAGGAAATACAGACCTGTCAGCCTCACTTCTTTGCTCAGGAACATCATGGAAGTTAGGTTAAGGCACATGGAGGACATGGAAGTGGTTTGAGACAGCCAGCATGGCTTCACAAAGGCTGAGTCTTGCCCAGTCAACCTGGTAGCTTCCTGATATGAAGTAACTATATCAGTGGACATGGGAAGAGACATAGGTGTCATCTATCTGGACTTCTGTAAGGTCTTTGTCTTGGTCTCCCACTGCATCCTTCTAAGTTGGAGAGAAACGGATTTGATGGGTGGACTGGTCAGTGAATAATGAATTCTCTGGATGGTCACACGCAGAAGGAAAAGGCAAATGGCTCGATGTCCAGATGGATACCAGTAAGGAGCGCTTTGCCTCAGGGGTCCATACTGGGACAAGTACTGCTTAGTATCTTTATCAATGGCAGTGGGATCAAGTGCACTGTGAGAAGGTTTGCAGATGATGCCAAGCTTAATGGTGCAGTAGACACACCTGAGGAATAGGATGCCATCCTGGATGCCATGAAGGACCTGGACAAGCTCAAGAAGAGGGCCTGTGTGAACCTCAGGAGGTTCATAAAAAGATGAGTACAAGGTCCTGCACACTGGTCAGGGTAAAGCCTGGTAACCATACAGACTGGGGGATGAAGTGATTGAAAACAGCCCTGCAGAGAAGGACTTGGGCTACTGATGGATGAAAAATCAGACATGAGCCAGCAATGTGCACTTGCAGCCCAGAAAGCCAACTGTATCTTGGGCTGCATCAACAGAGGCATGGCCAGCAGGTGAAGGGATGTGATTCTGCCCTTCTACTCCTCTGCTCTGACCCCACCAGGTGTACTGTGTCCAACTCTGGAGCCCTCAGTGCAGGAAATACATGGACCTGTTAGAGTGAGTCCAGAGAAGGGCCACAGAAATGATCAGAAGGTTGTATGAAAATAAGCTGAGAGAATTGGGATTGTCCAGCCTGAAAAAGAGATGGCTCTGGGGAGACCTTATTATGACATTTTGGTACTTAAAGGAGGCCTATAAGAAAGATGGGGACAGACTTTTTAGTAGGGACTGGTGCAATAGGACAAGAGGCCATGATTTTGAAATCAAAGAGGGTAGATTCAGACTAGATGTAAGGATGACATTTTTTACACTGGAGGTAATGAAACACTGGAACAGATTGCCCAGAGATGTGGTAGAAACCTCACTCATGGAAACACTCACGGTGAGGTTGGACAGGGCTCTTGAGCAACCTGACCTAGTTGAAGCTGTCCCTATTCATTGCAGATTACCATTAAGATCCCTTCCAACACAAATCATTCTATGATTCTATGTGTTTTAAATGTACGATCCCTCAAAACACTCAGAACTGCATTCTCAGAAAGAGATTCTCCAAAAGACTCAGAGCAGCATCCAAAAGACTCAGACAAATCCTGGGCTGCATCAAAAGAAGTGTGGCCAGCAGATCAAGAGAAGTGATTCTGCCCCTCTACTCTGCCTTGGTGAGACCTCACCTGGTGTACTGTGTCCAACTCTGGAGCCCAAAACACAAGAAAGAGCACTGGAGCCCAAAACACAAAACAGCCTGTCTTCATAAGAGAGTGCTCCAGCCCTCAAACCATTTTTGTGGCCTCCTCTGGACACATCCACAGGTTCCACATCCTTCTTGTGTTTTGGGCTCCAGAGCTGGACACAGTATTCCAGGTGAGGTCTCACCAAGGCAGTGTAGAGGGTGTTACTATGTCAGTGTTATTATGAAAAATCTTATTCCAACTTCATTGGCTTCCTCAACTTATGTTCCTGAAAGCTAAAACTGATACATTTTGAATAATCAGCATTTTTTGAGCACTTCAAGCAATGGTTAATAGCTAGGGAAAAAAACAGGTTTGTCAGTAATTTAGATATGCTTCTAATTATTTCATTCTGCTTTCTGTAGCTGATGCCTAAAATACTGAGTACATTTTCAATAACAAAAGTATTATGATATCATGGTTGTTTTGATGAAGTTTTAAAAGTTTTCTGGTGCTTTCCAAATCCTTCTACTATCTCTGCTACTGATCATGGGAAAGAATAACACAACTGGATTAATATGTCACTTTGGAAGTGAATTCTTTTTCAAGAGGCAGATTAAACACGTTAAGATCTAACCCAGTGTCTTTCAAAACTATTCATATATGACATTAACAGAAGAAAATCTCTGGCTAACAGAGACACGGGTTCACTATTATTGCAGCCTCCATTCTGTTGGTGTGTCTGTCCTAAACATGGATGACACTTGGACTCCACTGCTTCTACACCCACATGTATGCAACAGTCCTTTTTCTTGTCCTTGGCCACCTAATCTGTTTCAGGAAGAAAGAATCCTTTTGCTTCTCAAAATTATATTTATTTAGTATTGTATAATATCTGAAACAATGGCTTTAGTATCCAGTTTCACTATAGGACTGCATAAATTGATGGCTCCAAAATTTAGATTATGCAAAACTCTCTTAAAATTTTACTTATATTCACATTGCAGGGGATAAGCAATGTTCTAAATCGTCATCATCTCTAAAATTCTTCTACTTCATGGAAGAAGAGAGTGATCTTCTAGCTGGTACAGTCCCTACCTTATTATGACTTAATCTCTGATTTCTGCTTGGTTGCCATAAATAGCCATATATTAACTCAGCTACAGCTCAGCATGCATACCTTTTTGTGACTGTGGTATTCCCAGTGGCAGTTAATTCACCACAAGTCACAGCTACTTGCAAAAATGCAGCCCAACAGCCAGAAATATGAATAAGGTGCAAGGACTGTACAGCATATTCCACAGCATATATCTAAACAACATATACTGCAATCATTTAAGAAACACAGCATTTAAAACTTTAAAATATCTATCACATAGATGACCAACATAGCACCTTAACTGTCTGCTTATCCATCTATAACTTCATAGTTACCTTCATTATAAATGAAGGTAATCTAATAACCCAAACTAATCCTTCTTTTGAAATATGACTAATTTTGGAAAGGCTAATTTCAGTATTTGTAGGTTGGACATTACAAATACTGTTGGATTAGAGAGGGGAAAACAAACAAATAGACAAACAAAAAACCCACAAGAACAACAAAAACAAAAAAAGAAACCACACACACACAAACAAAAACCCAAACCAAAAAACAACCAAACCAAAACCAAAAAACCCAAACCACACAAACCAACCAACCCAACCTCCACCCCAAAATAAAAAACCCCAAAACAGCTGTCTTTAACTACTCCCCTTCTCTGAACAATTTCTAGGATTATTTACATTCATGGTACAGGTCAGCTTGCTACAGGTATTCCAGGAGGGATAGACCACTTTCTATGGCAACTATTCAAAGGGCTTGGAAATTCTCTGAGGGAACTGTATGGTTACAACAGAATTTTTACCCTGAAGAGTATTTCAAGGACACTTGAGATGAAAATCCCCAACAGCAACAAGAATGAAAAGGTATTTGTTGATCAGTAACTTTCACCAAATCTCCATTTCACGATCTGTGTTAAAAGTACAGTCAAGAAGACTACTCTCTCACAACATAAAGAGACAATTATGAAGAAAAGTGGAAGGGCTGAAAGTACATAAAAATAAGTGGATGTAGAGCTGGGTATCTCTTGGCCTGATTGCGAAAGTTAGCTTTTCTATATGACACTACCCTAGCACTCAGTAAATTGATCTCCCACTTTTCTCCTGAGTGTAAATTTCTTCATACCTCAATACCCTTAAGTACAAGATGGGGAAAAGGATTATTTTTGTTTCATCACATCTATTTGGTTTATAGTCTTTTTGAAAAACAGCTATTCAGTCACATCTGGCTATTGCCACAGCTGCTTTATTTTATTTGGAAACTGTCAAAGATGACACAATAGGATGCCAGATTAAAAAAAAAGAAAAAAAGTCATATAGTAGTACATAGAGGAGGCAAAATACAGTGCAAGAAAATGAATTAGCGTGGCTAATTTTGAATGTCTGTAAAGGTTCAGACCCACAACATGACACTTAACATGAATCATGAAATAATACTATCTAAACTGAATGCTATATTCAAGTGAAAATAGGAAGCTATGCTACTCAGAAAAAAAGAAAAATTAAACCTTCCATATGTTTTTCATAAAATTACCACATAAACTCATTCAGTAAAATTAAAAGTTACTATATCAGTACAAAGGAGATCCCCCTTTTGGGAGATTAACTGAGCCAACTAAAAGAAACAGTTTTCTTCAGATAACTGACTTTGAGACTTGAGTATAGTCAGTTTTACTATAGCTTCTCAGTCATTGAGCATGTTTAATATTTGGGCAATTGTTTTAGTTATTTATCAACTGAAAGAGGGTTACTGTATAAACCAGGCAAAATACAAATATTCATACAATTTTTCGATACTCATTTTTCAAATATGTAATAAATTATCACAATAATCTAAATATGTCAACCTAGCCAGTTTTAAAAGCAGAGAAATAAGACCCCTTTCTTCTGATAGCACTTTTATATGTTTTACCATTTAAATTGGACACTTAAAATTAATTTTGACTTTGCGAAGCAAAATTGTTCATTCCATTTTCAGATGATGTGCTTGGTTCTGTACACTCCTTTGAAACTTTATTTTGTGCACTCCATTTTGCTATTTCCATGGAGTAAGTCACACAGATAAAATTATTCCATTTAGCAACAGCTACTGGCTGGTAGTTTTCACTGGAAATATTCTTGTATATTTTAATGGTTAAATTAAAAATTATCTTAAATCCTTCTGCTATTATCAAAGTGTTAATGTAGTCATAAAAACATCAAGCATCCCGTATGTAGTTAATGTTTCAGCATAAAACTTGCCATTTAGTATAGCATACAAGTGAAGCCTAACTATTCCTATTTTAATGAGATGACACTATAATAAGCAGTAAATATTCATTGACAAATCTTCTTCAGTTTTGTAATTGTCAGCTTTCAACGTTTTTCATGGTTCTTCTGTCCCCTCCCGCTGCTTGCCTCTTCTCCCTGCTGACAAATACTATGTTGAAATGACAACAAAAATAGTAAAACCTTCATGTGTAGGCTTATACAAATCTTTGGTTGTCTCTAAATGCCAAATACATGCATTTCAAGTAAACCTGGTAATTTACTCACATTTCTGCACTACTATTTCTTTGCCCAGCAGGAGCCAAACTCCCATCTGTGAATGGAAGACTATCCCCACTTAACTCAGGCCAAAATGTTTAGAAATAACATATGTACTCACGAATCTACTTACAAAAAACTACACAAACAAAATAGAATAAATAATAGGTAATAGTTAATTTTGTGTTTAATGTAATAATAATTAAAGTATTTTCCTACACTATTGTTTAAGAGGTAAAGTTATAGGGTAACTTTTGCTGAGTCAAAGTACAGGTATGAAATAACTCTACCCAAAGAAAAGAAGATTCCTCTTTGTAAGCAAGTAAGGAACTGCATGAACACTCAACAGATGTTTTATGAGTAAAAGAAGCTTTAATTTAGTTTCTGTTGCTGTGACTGCGTGTACCCAAGAATATACAAATTAGGATTATATTCAGAGACAGCAAGACTTTCTGCAAGTTCATAGGATCCTTTGACCATGCTTGAAATTGCCTGATTAAAACATACACTTTACTTCTAATGAGACACAGTGTTTCAAAATAGTTCCACTCCAAATTAACACAACTGTAATGCATCCAAAGGATAGATGTATAAAATAGCAACTTCCTTTACAGATGATCTGGTGAAGACAGAAGAGGAAATGGCAGGCCTTGGCAATGGTCCACATTTCAAAGACACAAAATTTAAGTTTTAGACAGCTGCAGTAATGCAAAGGTGAGTATATTAGTGATCTGAAAATGAAGGCTAAATGATCTCATTCTTCTGGAACAATAGAGTTCCAACAGAATGCCATCCATCTAGGACACCCAAAGGGCGCAACAGTCGACATGACCTCAGAAGACTGAACTTTTGTATTCAAAAAGGGAGACATTTTGCATGCAAAAGCAGCATAACTATTGTATGGAAGATTATAGAGAACTTTAGGATGTAATTTATTGTATATACATATAACTAACCTAAAACTCTTGCCCTTTTTGTAAACACTAGAAATACTTTCATCTCTTCACTGATATTCAGCAGCCTCAAACCTGGTGCCACCACACAGATAAGGTGTTAGAAATATAAGGGAATGCGCAACAGATAACTTGAAATTCTCTGTTTCATTCAGTATTTTACTACACTCATCTTAACTTGGGCAATAAGCTTCAACAATGCCTAAAGAAGAGTAATACCTGTTACTGACTATGAGAAAATAAGGAATAATGTGATCTTTTGTACTTGGCAGTACTGTGAAAAATCTACTGGCCAAAGAGGATTCAGAAGAGATCTTTGGTCTTAAAAAAAGATCTCTTGAGTTTCAGAAATCATAATTTTTTTGCCAAAATTCAGGTTCAAATCCAGATTTTCAAAGAACTGAACTATTCCTCAATATTTTTAAGTTAATGTATTAAGTGTAAAGTACCTAAAAACTCATTATAAATTGTGCTGAAAAGCAGTTTGAGGGGCTGCGGGGGCTTGTTGTGTTTTGTTTTGGTTTTGGTTTGGGTTTTTTTTTTTTTAATCCCACTATAAAATACACAAAATTTTGCAGAACAAACAAGTCAGTAAATATCCACATGAAATATTTTTTGATGCTTTGGACTAGAAGAGTTATGACATCAGAAGAACATAGCACTGGTCAGATGCAGTTCTTCATGATACCTCAGTGAGCTGAGGTGACTCAGTGTTCTGAGAACATAATAAAAACTTTATCTTGTTCATTAGCACTGAGATCTTAATTTTCCATGAGATTTCTTCACAACATATTGTTCTATTCTCATCAAATGGAAGAACCTACATAAGAATGAAAATCCAAATCCTTTTTGGCTGACTGAAAACTATGTGGAGTTATATAAAATGTACAAATAAACAATTTCATATCATTATTTTAGAATACTGGTAAAAAAAGAAGACAGGAGATTCTTAACAACTTCACTCATTCAGAGATTTACTAGGGTGCTTGTTAAAAAGCTAGTCATCAAATTAATCTGAAGAAAAGGATAACATACATAACTATGCATCTGCATCATTTTGCATTACAGCAAATATGAACAAAAATTACCAAATCAAGTAAATACAGTGGGACTAAACAGGAAAAAAACAATTATTTTTCTTCTTTGTTCACTGCCTTAGTAGGTAAATTAAATTTCAATAAATCTTAATAAGCCAAAAGTTGGCAGAAAGGGATGGACAGTCATAGGTTGCATTTTTGATTCTGACAAGTCAGTATATTCGTCTGTGGATTACTTTCAAACCTTTACCAGTTTAAGGACAGATATTCTTGAACACAGCTTTTTCACTTCTGTTTTTCCTATGGTAAAGTTAAAAGTCACATGCACTACTTGTTTACACAATCGCACAAACCAAAATTGAATACCATGTTTATCTTGGTTTGGCACCAAAAAGACAGATAAAATGTAATGGAAAATTAACCTTAGTTACACAGTTCAGCAGTAAATGCTTCTAAAATTGTTTTCAGTGTGATTGTCAGTAAGCTGCATTACTGTTAATACATAATTTATGTTGTATAGTATGTAATATAGTAAGTACTTATAAAAACCTACTCCTCCTTCTACTACCATCACAATTGCTAGGACTAACTTTATCCTTGCCGGGGCATCACTTGCCCCAAGCACTGTACCCCTTTAGTTAGTTATGTATTTTGTATTTGCTTCACTACAATTCAAAATATTTGAAATAGATTCCAACAAAATGTCTTTTTTCTTTACTCAAATCTCAGATTATAGCTACCCTTATCTGTCTGATTCAGTTGTGCTCCATTTGTACTGCCTGGGCACATATATTTTTTATGATTGCTTTTTGCCAGCTGTCAGCTCTTACCTATGACTAACATTATGGGGAGGGTTCAGATACTAGAATTCTTACCACACTTCAAAAGCTTATGGGTTCATATTCAAATCGCACTCTCAGAGCTACAGTTTTCGGGCTATTATTTTCCTAAACCCACAGAGAGGACCACACACAAAAAACACATCCACCCCCTTGACTGGTTACACAACATTAAAATCCTGGACATTTGAAAAAATAAATTCTATTTCAGAAAGGTTCACTTTTTATTCCCCCCGACTCTTCTACCCCATGCTCCATGTGAGACAAGCAGGAAGTAGCACATGAAGGTGTATTGCATGTGTCTAAGGTATGGAAAACACCTTTAAAAAGCAGCACCTCTAAGACATGATGGATAAATGCTGGCCACAAAGTATCTTTCATGTGTGGCATCAGCACTGAGTAAACTAGTAATTATTAATTAAGGTGATCTAATATTTTTATTAACCAATAACAAAACTAAATGAAGTCCATTAAGGATATCCTTTTTCTTTTTAATTAATGATTATATTTTAATGGATATCTGAAGGTCACACACATACAGAAGTCTTTCTTTTGCGCCAATTCTTGTTCATGACAGAAAAGCTTGGCATACCTTATAGGCAATGCAAGGGTTTGTGAAGGTTCAGAATTAAAAGAAAAACTATGACTGGCACCCATAAATGCTCCTTCCAGACCTACTGTTGCATGAATAAGCAAATTTTCCAATTCTCTGAGAGCTGAGATGAACAACTGCATGATAAGACCATTTCCATCCAAAATTAAGGTCTACAATTCAGTAAGCACATCAGTAGGCATGGTATAGTTTGCATCAGTTGTGATGGTAAACACAGAATGTGCCATTGGCTTCATGCATCTTACACACTCCTGCCAGTTGCTCCAGACAATGGGCTCACATACTGTGGCAGAGAGCAAAGGGCTGGCAAGGAGCAGGAAACCACCGTTCAGAGAACTTAAAAACAGTCGGTTTGTTACAAACCCCTTTCAGCAGATGTCAGTGTTCATGACTGAAAACCATTTATTCAGTATATGGAGCTCTGGGGTTTAAAAAATTATTAAAATATTTCATCTAAGTCACTGAAAGCCGAAGTAGGCCAGATTCTCGGAGACAAAGGAAACACGTCTTCCTGTTAGGTCTGGGCTGCAGTACCCTTTCCAACACGCTTCGCTCAACAAACTGTCCAAACAAAAAAGATTTAAATACATTCCAGATCACGTCATTCTACTTTTTTGGTTCTGTGAGGTTGCCTCTGAAAGGATTTTGTTTAGACTAAAACGGTATTACGGTAGAAGAAAATGTAATTGAGAGAAGTAAGAAAAAAAACCCAAAAAACAAAAAACACCACCCCAGAACTAAACACCACCCCAACTGAAGCTCAGTCCGGCTGCCGGCAAGGACGCCGCGGCTCCGAGCCGCTGATCAACGCCCCAGGAGGTCCCGCCCCTCCCCCGCCTGACGCACGGCTCGCGGCCACGGCGCTGCCGTC
>JAAWXA010000012.1:6109840-6343252 GCA_038090715.1 Florisuga fusca
GCCGTGGCCGCCGGAGCCGGGCGGGAGAGCGGCCACGCACATGCGGCGGGGAAACGCCACGGGTGGAAGCCCTTCGGGGGGACATCGCGGAGGCACAGCCCTGTCTCAGGGTGTCCTGAAAATTAGCCACAGGCAGAGGCCAACACATACAAAGTACAAAACCTGCCAACCCCTCAACTTGCGTGCAATTAATTTCTTAAATGAGCTTCCGTAATACGTATGGGCTTCTAATACTTGGAAAGACTCAGGATTTACCCAGAAAGCAACAGTCTCCTGCGTAAGAATTTTTGCCTAAGATAATCATGTTCATTGAGCACTAATCAAGACATTAATTCACATCAGGAGCAAGACATGACACAGCAGCCACTGGAGGAATTTATAAGCAAGTTAGCTGCACCGTATTTCACACAAAGTTGCAGAGAAATATTTCTCAGTAAGAAAAAAAAAAAAAGCCTGCCTGCCTGCCGTTCAAAGAGGAAACATTTTAATGGTAAGGGGGTTTTAATGGTGTATGATTGTCTTCCAAACAGCTACATTTGAGAAAATACCAATGCATTTATTAAAATTATTGTCATATGAATGAGCATTTCTTTCCAGTTTTCAGGTCACCTGAATGTGTACAAGTAAGTTCCAGCACAAACAATATCACTGGAAGAAGTATGTCTTCCTTATTTCCTTCAAGCTAGTCTAAGAAAGAAAGAGGATGAAGCGTGCCTTCGATGCAGGAACAAAATACATCTCCCTGCTCGAAAAGCTTTAATCAGTAAGGAAGCATGACCATAACAATACAATTTTAATGACTTGCCTCTTTTGTAAAGGCAAAGGAGTGCCAAACGCATATTGCTTCATCAACTACCATCTCTCTAAAATTCTTGTTTTTTCTCACAGCCTGGTTAGTCCTCTTTTGACATTAATGTAGGGAAATAGTATATGGTAGTTGCCATCGTATTTTGCAGACAAGCATTCTGCGTTTCCCGATCTGTAATGTGTATTGATTACTCACCAAATCCATGAATGCCTCCTAAAGGGGAAATTATTCACATGCATCATGTTCACAGATCTTCCAGCATTAGTGTTTTCCTTGTCAGACAGATTTATCTCTTATGGTATTCATAGACGCATTCCAGAACAACTGCATGGGCAGTTAACAGCAGGGATTATTGCAAGCATTACTGTAATCCACAAAAATAAAAATTCTCAGGATCCACAGAAAGACTTCTCACAGGGTTTTCTAGGTACATGTCCATCCATTTACGCATCACTTGCTACTTAAGAAACATTAAACTAATCAGTATACAGAAACTGTTATGACAATGCCAACAGCTTGCTTTGATAAAAATCCAAGCGCTTTGTGAATTAAAGCATCTTCATATGCAGCATTTTGGATGGTTGGTAAATCAAAAGATAGGTTCTTGTCATCCACGCCAAATCAGTTGTTAGGGGGAGATATGTAACTTCGGATTGCTTTGCCATGTTCAGAAATAAATATTGCTTTTTCTTCTTTCTTAAGAACATATTCATCAGTGATTACTTTAATTCAGTTGTCCTGTTTTACAAGCCCAG
Source organism: Florisuga fusca (assembly GCA_038090715.1). Taxonomy (NCBI): domain Eukaryota; kingdom Metazoa; phylum Chordata; class Aves; order Apodiformes; family Trochilidae; genus Florisuga; species Florisuga fusca. The sequence continues at coordinate 6,111,404 of JAAWXA010000012.1, forward strand.
GGAACAGGATGGTGGTTAATAGCCAAACCCCAAACTTCTTTCCAAATTTGATAGTGTGAGTTTATTTTTTCAACTAAAGCATAAAGAAGTATGCTTTTTCTGCTGCATTGGACAGGACTTCAGTTGGATACCATCAAGAGAAACTACGGTATCATGATCAACTTCATTTTTGCTGTCTAAACCCATAACAAGGCTACCAGCTCCCTTTAAGTAAAATGACTAAGCTATCGACTCTGACTGCAGAACCTAGGTCTGGTTTGATGTTACACTGTACATCAAACCACGTGCATCAGTTTGTAGTTTGAAAAATGAAAGCAAAGCTGTAAGTCCCGCGTTACCTAAGCATTCTTTCTCTGCTGTCCTTTTTTCCCCCAATTCAGATCCCAGACAGTAGTTATCACTCCTGACGCTCTGGCCGACACGTCCTCGGGAAGATTCTTAAACCCAAGCTAAAGAGGCGGCGTGTGTTGTGAAGCGACGCAGGCAACAGGCTCTCGCTTCCTTTTCCCTGACAAGAATTTCCAGCCTACCCCCGGGTCTCCTGGTGTCCCGGCCCAGCAGCAGCCGCCGCAGCCGCCGCAACAGCAGCAGCTCCGGAGCCGGGCTGGCTGGGCGGCACTGGCGCTGCAGCNGCTGCAGCAGCCGCTGCCGACGGGGCTGGGCTGGGCCGGGCTGCGGTGAAGCTCTGCCGGCGCTGGCGTCACGGGGGCCCTCTAGGTGGGTTCTGACACAGCAGCGCCTCCTGCCTGCCCCCCCCCACACCCAACCGGCCGAGGACATGAAGCAGTGGGGAGAAAGAAATCCCGAGAATCTGCGTGAAAACGACCTATTTGTTTCGGGTGACTGAAAGCAGGAAAAATTTTGCGTGGAAGTGCGAAGAGTCTGCGGGAAAAGATACACCTAGCCCACTGTCTCGACCTCTGCTGAAATGTAAAGGATTTATGGGCAAGCTTTTATATTTCAGCGTGCCCAGAACATTCACAGTTCGCTTGCCGTTCTTTTTTAGTGGTTTACGCCGCACCAGGACTTCTTAAACTTCAAACGACCCCTTGCCCTTTTGGACAGGAAATCCTGCACTATGGAAGCCAGCTGCAACTTCAATGACATTAAGACATGTGATAAGACTGTGTATTTGATTAGGGTGTGGGTGGACTCGGGAGTAACCCGAGATACCGCACTGCTCTTTTTTATAGATCCTATTTCCTTAAGCTCAATTCTGTTCCCGGCAAAGCTCATTTCTTCAGTACCCCAAATTAGCCCTATTACAGCTGATGCCATTCTGGAGGAAGAATAAAATATTAAACAACTTGAATGTCACAATGTGTTGGCTGTGAAATAGTATTTATTTCACTTCAATAATAGAATGGAAGAAAGGGAGCCTCTGCTGCTGCACACATTTGTGTATTATTATACCATGAAGACTTGGATCACCAAAATACAAGAGTCCAAAATTTAAAGGGGCTCTAGCAGAATTTCTGTCCTACCACTCTATGCAGAAGGCTGGGGTTTTGGGTTTGGGTTTTTCTTTCATTTAAATACAACCAAGACTGAGAGCAGACACTGAGAGTTACAAATAATAAGAAAGAAAATTATCCTTTTCTCACTAAGAAGTTACAAAATTAAGTATATATTCGTGATCAAATAAAGGACCAGCTAACTCACTATAACTTTTACGTGTTTACACTTTATGTAAAAGGCACTGCCCTTCCCCCATTATTTTTCAAATTCATATCAGACATTTGAAAAAGAATACAAACAAAACAATGAAAACAGAAAGGTTGTGTGATTAATTTGAATATGCAAAAATATTGCATCTTCCTAATGCAGTTGTCTGTTTCTTTATCTAGGCTAGATTCACTTCTGAAATATTAACTGCACCAAATGCTTCACAAATCTTCACTATCATTATTATTTCATATTGCACTTACCTAACTACATACTTTCTCTATCATCCATGGGCACTGGTATTTTCAACACCAGCCTTGCTTAATAACTTGTACTATCTTGAGAAAGAGCTTCTCAACACTGACCCACAACCTGACATTTTTGAAATCTGCAAATGACACTATTCTGCATCTATATACAAATTTATCTCTTTTGCTCTAGTATTAAGTTCAGTACAAAGCATAGTACCCATTGACTCAACTAATTTCATTCAGAAGCAGAGCTGCAAAAGGAGAGTGGGTGTATATAAAGTCACTATAAAGCATTACAGTCTAGTTGAAGAACTCACCAGCAAAGTGGAATACAAAATATATGGGCTGTCCAGAACAGTGATTAGTTAAAGCCAGAGATTTTAACCAGTAAGTTTTTTTTATACTACATTTCCAGAATAGACTGACCTATGAAATTCTCACAGTTATGAAACCATAATAGTTTCATTTCACCTTGAAAAAAAAGAAATGCAACACCTAAAAACATCTAGTGACATTAAATTTACTGTGGTTCTGTTGCTTGGTTGGTTTTTGTTGTGTGTTTTGGTTAGGTTTTTTTAGTTATTTTTGTTTGTTTGGTGGTTTATTTGGGGTTTTCTTGGAGTTTTTTGTGGGTTTTGTGTGGGTTTTGTTTAGTTTTGGATTGGGTTTTGGGGGGTTTTTTTGTTGCTTTTTTTATCAGATAAGCATTTTAGTATGTCAGTTCCAGCCCAGGTTCACCAAGTGCAATTTCAGTTTAAGGAAAAAAAAAAAAGTTCAAAGCAGATTTTGTTTTGATTCCTTGTTTCTGCTGCCAGGACAGTTCTCTGACCACTCAAATTTAGTCTATAGGAAGATCTAGTACACCTTCCTGTTCTGTTCTTGTGAGAAGAAGCACTGAAGTGAGGATTTTTTTCATTTTCATTCTTCATTTCCACATAGCCTTCCTCCCACAACCCTCAATATACTATTCAATTACTATTGATTTAAAAAAAAATCACTGAAGAATTGACTGAGGTCTGTGTCTGTTAAGCTGAAGTCCCATAGAGCATGCTCTTGGCTTCTCCCCATAGCTGCAAATGCACTAGCTGACACCAGCAGAAGTGTTTATCTTCTGACAATCTCTGGCCATGATCAGAATCATAGAATGGTTTGGGTTGGATGACCTTTAAAGGTCATCAAGTCCAATGCTCCTGCAGTGAGCAGGGACATTCTCAACCAGATCAGGTTGCTCTTAGCCCCATCCAACCTCACCTGGAATGTTTCCAGGGGTGGGGGCATATGCCACTTCTCTAGGCATCCTGTGCCAGGGTTTCCACACTCTCATAATGAAAATTTTCTTACTAATATCTAGTCTAAATTCTACCCTCTTGTGGGTTAAAGCCACTACACCTTGTCCTGTTGCTACAGGCCCAGCTAGATGGTAACAGTGCTGTTCTACCAGTGCCAGATTTTTAATAGGAAAATTCAACAAAAGCAATGAAATAATATGCAAATAAAGAAAAAGAATAATCATAAAGAGCCCTATAGGTCATGAGAAACAAAGTGCATCGGGGGCAAATAGCACTACCATCTGTATGCTGAGTATAACCTTTCAGAAGAGATCAGTTACTAAGTCTTTTGATTTTTTTACAAAATGAGCAAGGAAAAGTTGTTGAAGCAAATATTTTGGTAACAATACAACAACATACAGAGCAAAACATGGATCCAGGGAGGTAAAGCTTATACTTAAAGAAATGCTGAAAAGCCAGCTTTTAGTAAAATTACAAAAATATGTGTCACTGCTAAACTGTGACAATGATCAGTGGTCATTTTTTGTGACAGTATGACACAGATGAGCTAGTTACTTCAAACAGTAGATTCTCAGCAAGCATAAACACAAATATCTTATCAAACATGGTAATTGTATAAAAAGTCTGAAAGTGCCCTACAAGAAATTATTATGGAGCCTGGAATATCATGGAAATGGAGGGTTCATTGTGACTAAGTCTCAGGTATGGGATATACATTAATGCAAGAAACATTGCTAACATAAATAATGTGCAGAAAGGTAATTGCAACTTTCAGGGAGAAGGTTGAAACAGAAATTGTTTTAAAGAAATAAAAAAAAAAAAGGCAAAACATGGAAACATGGCATTTTGGCATTCATATCTTAAAAGGCTGTAAAGAGATTACCCAAAACAGAAGAATTGAATAAACATTAATTCACTTAAATTTTAATATTGACTTATCGGAAATATTATGAAGATGCAATGTATAGTTTTGACAATTCCCCATACTTGGGATTCATTTCTCTATTTTGAATGGTAGGATCCCTTGATTATTTATGAAAACCATATAGATTCCAAAAATCAACTTGATTAATTAAGTGGTAAGAAATGCATCCCACTGCATCCAGTTAAAGAAAATTATCCATGATAGGTCTTTAGTTGTGCAACTTTTTAGGTCCATAGAACTTACCTTAAAAAATAATAGCCTAGGAAGTCAAAGCACACATTAGTCTCATCAGCATCCTCAACAGAGCGAGCAGATAAGCCTGATAAGCTTCTTACCACATTTTAGACTGCTTTACACACAGACAGGTATTTTCAGAGTGCATGTCAGGCCAAGTAAATTAGGTTTTTATCCCATCTGCTTCCTATACCATCCAACCTACATGGAAATTATCTCACTATTTCATCTCCTTCTGAAGTAAATTTTTCCTTCAGAGAAAACCCAGTGCAACTTTATACGCACTTTGCTACCAGCAGTCCAGACAACAATAGGTTTATTTATCTCTGTTCTTCCTGTACAGTCCTGTTGCATCCCTACAGGCTTTCCACCCTCAGTTATCTTCATGACAAGTCATAAGACAAGCAACAAGACATTTTTGTGTCATGCTATAGAAAGACCATTCCAGTGGGCTGTGACAAAGCCTCACATGATTTCAGATACTTGGAACTGAAAAAAAACCTGTCTCCTGTATGCAGAGAAAGTCTAAGTAAATACACAGTGTGGATATAACCCACTCCACTTTCCCTCAGTGCAAGAGAGCTAAGAGCCATAATTATTTCATTGAAATTGTAATGTTGTTAAAAGCTTATGGCTACCCCTTTAAAAAAAAAGAGCTTAATTGCCAAGTAAATTTTGTTCTGAGACTTTTTTTAACTCTAAAATTAATTTGATCTGTTCAAATGCCCCATCCATGCCCCAGCCCTCTTTTGAAGTTACAAAGAATCTTCAGCTCAAGAACTCTGTAAAATTAATATTTTCAGTGACTGCTGTTAACTTCTTAGCTTATCTGTCTCTTTTTTCCCCCTTCAATTAGAGCAAGAGTTGGTTTCACATAATTTGATTCGAAAATCTAAGATCTGCTCAGTTGTATCAAATAATTATCATTAATCATCTCCCTTGGTAAATATTAGTTCCTGCTATATTTTTGCTGTGCTATTTATTTCTTACAATTGACAAGAAGAGATCCAAAAAGATGCACAAATTTAAGCTGCAAGAGACAGACAGCTGTGGGAGGGAATGCGGTTACATTTCAGGGAGACTAAACTAACTTTTTGTCTCATTTGAAGAGAAATAGTCCTGCTGCCCTTGACACTACCGATAGGTGATGCCTGAAGAAAAATAATTGTGCTGCATAGCAACCTATCTCCCAAGATCAGGGAGCACTGGTTATGCTCTCATCTCTTCCCTGTTGCATAAGATAGGGCTCAGATGCCCTAAGGATCATAAACAGAAACTTTACATGTATACAAATGAAATGTAAATAGGAACCACAGGTCATTGTTTTCTCTTTCTCCATTTGAGTCCTTTTCCCTGCCCACTTACTGACTCACAATTCTTCTTTTTCTTCAGAAAAGCAGGAAGAAGAAAAGCAACAATCTAGTTTTCTGACAGAAGAGAGATTGAATAAATTGAAATGGAGATTAGTTCAAGCTCATATTTATTAAGTCATTTTGCCTCCTGTGCTGTAGCTATCTTATTTACTGTCAAAAGCAGAGCTTGAGCCCTCTGTAAGAAGTCATGATATTCTAGTCATTGCTACAGAATATGTGGCTGGCACTGCATTAGCAGCATGGATGTACACCTGCTGTGAAGCAGGAAATGACTTCTGGTAACTAGTGAAGTTTTTATTTACCTCAGTGAAAATATTCAGCTCAACCAAAATTCCCAGAAATGGTTTGGAAGAAGTTGTTTAAAAAAAAAAAAAATCAACAATTGTCTGTTTTCACAACTTTAAAACTGAAACATTGAGAAAATTATGACAGGTGGTTTTATCTTTTTTTTTTACATTTTATTTATACAGTGATAACAAACTGAAGTGAGATTAAATACACTTCCAGTGAAGAGTCATGACCTATTCTATAATAAGGAGATCATTGTGGAGATTATTTTGAGTCATACTCAATTTCAAATTGAACATGCTTTAAAGTATTTGAATCCTAAATTACAAGGTGTTATGAAATTATACTTTTCCATGCTTTGAAAAAAACCCAGAGAAATTCAATTTAATGCAGTAAAAATTAGTTACTGTAGTATGATACAATTCTTTTGAAAGAAGTATAAAGTGAAACAAAGCATGCGATTTGAAATAATTATAATTTCATAAATGCTTTGTCAGTTTTATAAGTCATGCTATAATAGGGATGATTTATTTTACTCACAAACTTGTCTGATAAGCCGGCTCCTATTTTCAATTCTCTTTCCCCAAATCAGGCTACACAAATAATGTTGTGAAAATAGCATGTGATGGAATTAAGAAAGCAGTGTATGCTAGTAGCCCAGAGTTAGGTTAAGTGAATAAAAGTACAGATAACTTCTGAAAAGACTTCTACTTTTTCTTTTACAAGATGATCACAGAATCACAGAGTAATTTGGGCTCTAGAGGTCACCTAGTCCAAACCCCCTGCAGTAAGCAGGGACACCCTCAACAAGATCAGGTTGCTCAGAGCCTCGTCAAACCTCACCTTGAATATCTCTGGGGATGAGGCCTAACCTACATCCCTGGGCAACCTGTTCCATTTTTCCACCACCCTCATGGTAAAAAATGTTCTCCTTACACCCACTGTAAATCTACTCTTCTTTAATTTACAACCATTGCACCTTGTCCTGTCACTAAAGGCCTTTGCAAACAGTCCATCCCCAGCCTTTCTGTAGGCAACATGATGTTGACATGAGTATTCAAAAGTAGCTAAGAATGTGGCAAAACATAAAACTTTTCAGAAACTGAAGACTATCAACATGAAAGAGAATTCACTAGAAGTAACTTAAAAATATATAAATCATAAAGTATGCCTTTACTATGCATATACGAAATTCATCATTTATATCCTCTATAGGCTTGTGTAGAAAAAGTAGTTTATAACATGCTAGAGGTGTCGCCTGGGCGTAACACTCTCCTGCCCCCATCTGGTAATGTTCACATTTCACTTACTACTAATTCGTATAGTATCCAGTTCCTTTTGTAAAAGGAATGATCACTACCTGAACTGAACAATGCAGAAATTATTTACAAAAGGACTCTTTATTGACAATACATACAGAATCCTACTGGGACACGTCTTTTTGATGATGTCTCTAAGGCACCTTTTCCTAGGTAGGGAAGGAGAATGGGACACATGAAAAACAAGGGATAACCTCATTTCTCCAACATAACATTTTTTCTGTCAAGTACACTTTTCTGATGTCCTTAAATAAACAGTTTAGTAAAGTATATTTCAATTTATGATTTTTAAAATGGCTAAGAAAAAAAGTCAAATTATCTTTTTAATAATCTCATAAAAGCTTCATAAGGCTTTGAGTTGTCGATTACCCCATTAGAACTATTAATGAGCAGATTTTTGTTTTGTCTGGGGCTGAATATTCATGGTATACTTGTGGAAACTGTTTCTTGTTACTTTGTAGATGGGAATAGATATACTGCAATTCTTCTGCTTCTAGGAAACTGAAATAAGAGGAAATTTAGACTATTTTCTATTCCTGAAACTTCTCAAGACATCTTAATAACTTTTGTGATTCCACATTTTAAGACTAAAAACCTAGTTCCTCTAGATTTCTGTTAAGATTTGAACCTTTGATATAGCTTTTCTGAAAAAAAAACAAAAAAACCAACAACAAAAAAACCCTGAAACACATTAGTATAATTTCTTTCTGAAATCAAAGTATCCAGTAAGATAGTTAAAACAGAAGGTACACTAATGAGAAAAAAATAATTTGCCCTGAGTTGCCTTGGTTTTTTTGACTTTAATTCTATTTATAATTTTTAAAATTCTGTCTCTTTGTAACTTAGTCATCAATAAATGTACAATGCCAAACCCTTCAGGGTCTGCAAAGTCAAATCCTGTCAATATTGTGATTGTTAGAAATTAGAAAAGTAATATAAGACAAGGCACTGGATTTAAGGCTATCCTCATTGGCATCAACAGACTTTCTATTTTCTTTGAAAGTTTCAGAAAGTTCAAGGACGTAGAGCTTCTGAAGTTAACTCTCCCTCCTACTGAACTATACTCCAAGATGCTGTTATGTGATTGTTATCCATGGTTATAATTTCCTAACATAAAGTGTGCCATAATATATGGCAGTGTCACTGGTGCACTCTTACAGCCTTCTGTTTTTAAGAACACTATGAATAAAGATATTGAGTGAAATCCTAGAATTCCAGCAGCATTTTACTTAGGGAAATAATGTTTGCATTCTGATAGTACTTTGTTGTCTTCTCTTACTAGCTTCTCAACTGCCTTAAATTTCTTTTACTGATGACCATGTTTTCTATGTTAGATAGTAATTTTCCAAGTGACATTATAACAAAGGTCATCTACACCAGGCCGCCTGATATTTTGTCTGGAAATTAATATTAAGATTGCTGAGACCAACTTAATTTAGTATGCACATAAAGTTTTATCTCCTTTTTTATCTGTCTTAATGTCTAGCAATTCTAGTCTTCAAAACTTCTTTCTTATTATTTTTAAAGAAACATGCAGTGGTATCTGTTTAGATCCCTTCCAGTCTCTTTAAGCAAAAGTAACACATTTATTATTATCACATTGCTGATTTTGTAAGCTTTTTAACAATCTGCAAGACTGAGATTTTCTGTACAAATTCTTTTAAAGTTCTTGAACAAAGAGCATCCAGTCTCCATAGCTTAAGAGCATTAATGCCTAGGAGGTTTGCTTTGTATCAGTTGTAGAAATTTAGATTTATATACCTGTGTGCCTATCATGTTTACAGTAATTTTCCTAATTAAGACAAAGGAAGATATTACCCAACCCTACAGCACAAGTCTATGCTGCTGCTTCTCTTTATTTTCATTGGGTTTATAGTTTATTCCCCTTTTCTGCTGGTTTGTTGGTTGAGTGTTGAGTGTTTGATAAAGAAATCAATCAGATTTATCTTGTGACTAGCTATTCCTAGTACTTTTTTTTTTTTTTTTTTAAATAAAGTTGCTATGTTTCTATCCACATTAAAGCCTTCTTGCAGAAAAGCCCCTTCTACCAGGTAACATTCACCCAAGGCTATTATTTTGCATCAATGCAAACTTTTAGTTTCCTGTACTATTTTTTTAATTCATAGAACCGTAACTCCTCTCCCCTTACCAGTAGACATGCAGATTCCATTGAGCCAGCTTCTGCAAACTGACATTAACGTTATTTTCTAATTGTCTTTCACAGGGTCCTGTAACACTAGTCCACCAGCATCCAGGAATCTAGAGAGCACATCCATGATGCATGTGCACAAACTGCACAATGATGTTCTCCTACCTTTACACACATGTTCCGACAAAAATATTATTATGGTAATTACATTTTGTACCCCTTTTTTTTTTCAGATGTGCACAAAATATGAATGTGTAATTGTATGTTTCTGTGTGGCAATTTCTAGCTTTACATGACAACTTGTGTTCTAAAAAAAATAGGTATCTTTTTAACTTGGACTAGACTGATCGTTAAAAAGACACTGTAGCCAGTGTCTGCTTCTTAAGTAAGAAGTGGTTAACAGTCAACTCCTAAACTTCATTGCTTTTTCAGAATGCAAGGAAGTCATATAATTTAAGTTTCAGAGTGACCAAATGAAAATAATTCAGATTCTGTATTCCAAACACAGACAGCAGAAAAAAAGCTAGACCTTTTTAAAATATGAAGACACTTCTACTGCCCAGGAATAGTACAGAGATACTGCTCTAGAATATACTTCTAGATTAGAATTTTGTTGTCTGTACATATATAGCTGGAATGCATATTGACAAGTGCTTAGCAATAAGTACATAGTATTTTCCAGCAACAGTGAACCAGAGACACTTAGGGTAACTAACAGGCATAAATGACACAAGATGTTTACACCAACTGGTTTACAGTTTTACATTAAGTAAAGAAAAGTGGGAAGTTATTATTAGTTACATAGAGAAGTGGACTAAAATGTTCTTAACAGAAGCAGAATAATAAGTTGATTATAAAGTACTTAATGAGATTTATTAAATGAACATGGGCCAATAGTCCCCAGATACAAAGCATTTATTGGTTTCTATTTAATTTATTATTTAGGCAAGTACGATAAAGAGCAAACATGTGACAACCTAAGTAGCAAAGCTCTCTGATTTGCTGGCTGAAGTGCAAATTTGCATGAATTTGTAGCAGCTTTGTCTAAAGACTGAAGTTCAAATCCTACTGCATTTACATTACTGAAAATACTGAGTAACCCAATGCTATCCACAGTGTTGACCATTATCAGTGTGATTGTAATTAAACAGTGAAGTCCTGAGGATCTTTGCTGGTAATTTGTTCAAATACATATAATGGAAGAAATTCAAATCTTCCTTCACAACCCATCTCTGAATGTGAAAAGTGTTGTGCTTATAAGTTGCAGAATCAGCTTTTATGAAGCACACAGAACTTAAACCCATGCCTTTTTTCTATATACTCCCAATGTTTTTGAAGAAAAGACTCCTACACAGGGTAACTCTGAGATGGGCAACAATATTAGCTTCTTTAAGCAGATCCATTACAGACTGGCCTCCTGTCAGGCTGTTGAAATACTCTTCAGAGAATTCCTTCCATGTAGCAAATTATTTAATCAAGAGGAGATGGTCAGATACAATGGGACTCGAAGTTCCTCATTATCCCTGGAGAGCAATAGCAAGCTGTTACACTATATAGTATGCTTACATGTCATACTCCTGCAAACATGAATCACTTCTGTGACATCAAAATAACAAAAAAATTGATTTTTTAATGGTACTTTTTTATTGAAAATGGGATCTGATGGGAACTGATATAAGCTTGCTCAAAGGCAGGCATCTACAGGTACAGTTACAAAGTAAGGTTTCTGAAGTCAAACCCTCTAATTACTAGCAGCTATCATCTGGGGAATTTGGGAAGCTGTCATAACATAGATGAGTCTTACTTTGTTTTGCCAACATAATCCACAAAAATATGGAAGTTTTTAGTACAATGGAAAGACAAGGCAGCACCATTTGAAGCAGAAAACACATTTAACATGCTATACCTGGGCCATAGTGGCTGTGCTGCTTTTGCTATTTAACCCAAACTGCATCTGTTAAAACAGATCTTTTGCAGTGCCTCAGTTATAAATACCGATTTGCAATGTGGACAAAATCTAAGAGAGCTTGTTATAAAGATTAATCAAGAAAATTGATTAATCAAGCTTTGACGAATTATAAAGAACAATGCACCTTAATCTCTGACTGTGGACAATCATCACAGAGTCTCACAACTAGTGAAATTAATCATAATTCCCATTTTTTTATAGTCTCATTAAAAGTACAGCCATAATATGACTAGGGTTTGGTGCCTCCAGCTCAGAACATGAGGCCTGAGATTCATTTTAACACTGACATTTTATGCATCCCAAAGGCAAAGAAAATTACTATCACAAATAGAGCTAAGTCAAACACTTTGGGAGTAGCAACCTAAAATTTTCAAACTGCTGTAATATTCAGCATGCCTTCAACATTGATGTATTAACTATGAAGTTAGTGGCATTCTTGAAAACCATATCAACCACATAAAAAAGCCAGCTCAGTCAGGTGATGAAGATTCTAGATTTACATCTATTTTACTAGGAAAAATACTTTTTCCATAGGATACTCTATTTTTTTCATTGTTCACAAAAAGGTATTTTTTCATACAGATACATTTAATTTTATTATGAATGCAAAAAATATAATCACAGATTCTGGGGACAAAATTTTTGCTTCTCATATGAGAACATACCCTCCCCCAGAACTAAATCTTTGTATTTTTTCTGACAGACTCTTAAAAGGTGCCATTCCAGAAAACAGGCTCTCTCTTTTTGAGTTCCAGGTATATGGTAACTGTTTTGCAAATGTGTAACAATCCTATAGAAATCTCATGGCAAACTTGGAGAACACAGATTAAACATTTTCTACCTGTTTCAAAACATATAGCCAAACCACACACATTCATTAAAAGCTGTGTATCTTTTCAGTCTAGTCATATTATAAGCACATATATATGCAGAAATAGCTGAAGATACTACAGGACAATCATATTCAATATTATGTCTTGAGTGTCCGATAATAAGCTCACAAGCACTGAAAAGCAAACTGTTAAATAATGACAGTGCTATGCCAGAAAAGTTATGATCTTAAATAGCCAATATGTGTAAGAAATTATAAACATATATAAAATCTATAACCTGGCTACCTAAAGTAGAAGCCCTTATCCATGGTAGGGAAAATGCTCCACGACAATTGAATAAACCATGCCAAAATGTGCTTTAAGAGTATGCAGCAGCCTGTGGCATATCTGGAAATTTCTTCTACAAGAAAAATAAATACATTATTGAGAAGATCAGCCAGTTCTAGTACACTGGGATTTGTCATCTGCAAGTTGGGGTAGGTGGTTTTTTAATGTGTGTGTGCTTTATTTGTTTCTTTTTAATGTGGAAAGACAAGCAATGCTTCACTGATCAGCATTTGTACAAAGCTGAAGGTCAGACTGCCAGCATTTCTGCAAGCCCATACTTTTGAATTATTAATGGTCTTACAGGGACTTATGAACCAAAAAATCATTGCAATGCCTTTTAGAGAATAGCCCAGGCTGTCAGAAGATAAGCTGGTCCAGCTTTTCATGTGAAAGTGAGACTAGGTTTGGTAAAAAAAAGTAGTAAAATCAAATTGTTAAAAAATTGAGAGGTTGGAAACACAAAGCATTTTTATTTTTGCTTTTATTTATTTTTTTAAGTTTTCCTCAGATTTTTCCCTAGGATTCTTTGTAGGAGATGTTAAATAGTGTGGTTCATCAGTTTTAAAACTGGGAGAGAAAACTTTAGGCATCAATTCTTTTAAAAAAGCAAATGTCAACAGTCTAGCTGAAGCATACCTTCACCTAATGCAACAAATGTGGTTTAAATATTTGGGTTGTGTGTTTTGCTTTGGTCATTGAGCACCTCAGCCTTCCCATATCTCATGTGACCAGGTTTCCCATTTCCTTCTACAAAGGGCCCACATATTCCCTATTTTTTTTTTTTCACTGATGTACCTGTATAAGCTTTTCTTGTTACCCTAGATGTCCCTAGCCAGATTTAATTCTATCTGGGTTTTAGCTTTCCTAACCTGACTAACTTAACCAATTTATTTGTGCTCCTCCCAGGCTACCTGTCCTTGCTTCACCCTCTGTAGACTTTCTTCTTGCATCGAAGTGTGTCCACGACCTCCTTGTTTATCCGCACAGGCTTCCTGGCATTCTTTCCTGCCTTCCTCTTAGCTGGGACTCAGACTGAAACACTTGAGAAATATTAATTAATTAATATAAATTAAATAAAAATTTTTATTCTTTTTTTTTTTTTTAAATGGGATGACCAAAATTTACATTTAAGTCTTTTTAACACTGAATGTTTAACTGATATATAGGGAAGTGGCTGAATGGTTTGGAATTGTCCTTGTAAAGAATACTGTTCCTGTTCAGCAACTGTATCAGTAACTTAATCAGTTTTTTTTAATGCTCCTAAATTCTAAAGAGGAACTAAATAACTTCTGATTAAAAAATTCAGACCCTGAGGCTGTCTGGTTCCACAGATTATGACCCCCCCCCCCCCCTCACACTTTGGATCAAAATACATATGAGAGGAAGCCTGAGCTTCTTTAACTACCAACAGCATTACCACCTGAGACATTGCCAGTCCCACCATGGGCTGCATTCACACTGAGAAAAAATGCCAGACACTACCAGGTATTGGAGCCATGACGTCTCCCTAGCTCTTCTTCAAACCATTCCAACTGGTTTGAAATAAATACAATAAAATCATAATATGATCCTGAATCAGTCCACCCTAAAGATGAGTTCCAGCAGGTGATGTGGACCAGACTGCATCAAGTTTGGTTTCTTTAGACCTAGACAATCCACAGAGTTTTTGATCCCCAGACATCATTAAATGCCCATATAAAACACCTCAACATATGCAGTGTAAAATCAACAGTGCAGTTGACTACATTACAGCTCATCTTATTATTTATTATTTCAACCATTTCCAAATAATTAAAAAAAAAAAAAAAAAACCACATAGAAAACTAATTATCTTTCTTTCACGGTAGTATCATATGGGGCCCAGAGGTAATTCAGAACCCCGTGCTCTGTAAAGAGAACACACGTCAACTGGCCTGGAGTCCTGAGCAACTTCTGGCACTCTGCATCATTGCATTTATGGGGCTAAGCATCACACCCAGGAACTGATACATCTTGCAGGATAGATGAATGGCTTCCTCAGTCTTCACAAACTTCATGCTGTGAAGACCGTCTGAGCAGAAAGCTCTGAAATGGACTAAGGTATGGATACAAAACACTCAGAAAATCAGGCAGAAGGTCTTGATAACTTAGGATAAAGTTTCTTCAAACACAGACTCAGAAAATTAGCTCCTCTAATTCTGTTGGACAGATTTAAATAATTTTTAATACCAAAAATTTATTATTTAAATTAGCAAGTGGAAATAATGATTTAAATATCTGATTTAAATCTTGAATTGCTTTCGCATTTTTCAGTTTATTACCTAAAAAAATGGCCACCTCCTAAAAAGTTCAGACTTAGTTTTACTAATTGAGATACACTATACCTCCATATATTTTAAATAATTACATAGTTCAATAAACATGAAGTAAGCTTTTTAGCTCTTTTTACTATTTTATTATATGAAAATATTAAATGGCACCTTTTTTAATTTGGTAATTGATTTGGTAATTTTATTCAAGTTTTCTGGAAAGATGCTCTTAAGTGGAATAAAAATTCAATTGCCATACCAAAATCAGCACTTTAACATGCTTGTTGCATTTAAGAGTTTTTATGTATATAAAAAAAATTACTATGCTATAGATATTTAAAAGAAAATAGTAATGGCATGTATTTCAACTAGTGTACAAATAACAGAATTTACAGCAAAAGACTTCTTTTAATCCTTCCAGACTTCAGAACTGAGGTTCAGCCTAAGTTTCGGGGTTTTGTTTTTCCGTTTCTTAAAATGATTAGGAGAAGGACAGTAGTAGCAGTCAAAGCAGGAAAATAATCACCTTTTCTATTTCATTATTGATAAAAGCCATCTGAATAAAGCAACATTTTGAATTTTTTTTTTCCTTGGGCTATGAAGAATAAGCTGCTCTTTCTAGCAGATAGTTTAACTTTTCAGCATACTGGTTTCAAGTGGTTGGTGAGAAATTGGAACAGTGAAAGTGACTTAAACGAAATCATATTGGAAAAATGTAATGCTCATCATGAGACTCAATAACTCACTTTAAAAAATCGTATTCTCTATGTAAACATTTTCCCCTGTCCTTGTTCCAGGAAGACTGAAGACTGCATCATAGTCATAATACAGTTTTAAAATAATAATTGACAGCTTGCTTACTTACTATAAGGGTGGTGAAACACCAGAGAGCTGGAAGCCTCATCCCTGGAGACATTAAAGGTCAGGCTTGACAGGGCTCTGAGCAACCTGATCTACTTAAAAATCTCCCTGCTTATTGGACTAGGGAAGTTGGACTAGATGATGTTTAAATGGTCCCTTCTAACACATGATTCTATGATCAGTTATATAATTTAGCAATGGCTATAAAACTTCACATCTGATTCCAAGATGCTGTGGCCAGACTCTTCCTGAATATGTGTAATTGTTTTAAATATTTATGGTTTTGCCTCCTAAGTTCTTCATCTTTTTTTTTGCTGTTTAGCTGGAATTGCAATAGCTTGAATAGGAAAAATAAACTGAAGAGGCAAGTGAGAACAGCAATGGAAAGAAAATATTTCTAATAAAGATGTTTCTTCAACTTTTTACAATTCAGCATGGAATGCAATAGTAAGAAAACTATCTTTTTTAAAGATTATTAATTTAAAAATTATTTTTATTTCCTTTGATGTGGAAAGAGTATTATAATCTCCAATAAAGTGTTTCTTGCAGTTTCAATTCTTCTTGGCTTCGTGTTAGTCTACCAAGATATTAATACTACATGGCTAAAACTTGAACAAGACTGTAAGTGTTTCATTAGATTTACAAAGCAAGAGTCTTGCAAAAATTATTTCTTTGAGCATTGTTTCCTAAATAAGCCTGTTTGAATATAAACTTGGTCATGAGTCAAATGTACTTGAAATTTCTGTCTTCATTAGTAATACTGCTCTCTGAAGCAAATGGCCCTAAGGCACCATTGTTTAGTCCAAAACTATGTCTAAAAAATATCTTTTAAAAATTCTATTAGTAAATTTGTCTCTCTGGCATCTTTTAAAATCTAACAAAGAAGGGGAAAATGGGGATTTGTTTCATGAACTAACATTTCATTAAATTAAATAGGTTATTTCCTGAACTATTTAAAAGAGGCACATTTTGTATCCTGAGGTATGTAGTACTAACAGTACTAAATATGAGGTATCTTGAGGTATGTAGTACAACAGTACTAACTTAGATTTATAAGGCCATGTAAATGGCAGTGCTTCATATTTTCCATTAACTGATATGCAATACTTAAAATTTTATATATTTGCAAAGTACTTTTTGATGATCAAATGACAGAGGAAATACTGATATTAATTGATTTTATTTAAAATACTGCATTGGGTACAATTAATGAGAGAAAGTGGGAGATAAAGTATCATTAAGAAAATAATGGAATATAATACACACAAAAACCCCAGTTTTTTCAAAGTACTAGCTTACAATGTTAACTTGCAAAAATTTATTTAGGAAGAAATCAAGGCACACTATCATCCTCTTTTAGTCAATCTAAGGCTAAAAATGTACATTCAAAAATTGGAAAATTTTGTTTCAGTATATGAATTCACTTAAAAGAACAAGAGGAATTATAGTAAAAGCTTATTCCAGCTTATTATTTTTGTACTTCTGATAATCATCCTCTTTGACATTGCATGTACAGTATAATATGGAAAGAAACTAACAGCAATTATGAAGAAATAGAGGCTCTTACTGTAGCACTTTGACAGAAGAAGGGTTTACTTCTAAGAAGTTCTAACAGGAGATACAAAGAAAGGAGTATTTTACTACAGAAATATGAGTCTGTAAGACTTAAATGACCTTTTCAGATGTATATTATTAATAAATGCACTGTTATTATTTCTTCCTTGGTAAAGCTGTAATATCATCCTGATAATCATAACAGAGTAGCAAGCTCCAATATTAGCACCTGTTAACACCTATTTAAATGCTGTTTTCTAAAAGAGATTAGTATGTATCACCCAACATAGGAAACTAGAGTCTTTGCAACGTACTCAGTGGCTAAACCCTTTCTTTTCTCATTTTGTTTTGCTTAAACTTCCTTACTTCTTAGACTTTTCATTAAGTTCCTACGAAAATAAGCAACAAACAAGGAGGTATTCTGAGACAAGAAAATTACTGATTTTGCCCATCAGAAAAAAAACTTCAGCTTTGCTTAAGACCTTGTTTCCAAAATATTTTGTATCATGTAACACTAAAATGGAAGCATAAAACCTGGTAAATTTGTCACAATATCCTGTGTTCTGACAGGCACATGCCACCATCATCAGGGTCTCTCAAAGAGGCAGTATTGCAAGTTATTCAGTGTTCAGCATCTCTAGGATAAGAGGACATTCAAAAGAAACTAAATTTGAAAGCATGGCATTGAGAGTCCTAGCTCAGTCCCAGTTCAGTGAACTGCTACTCTGTTAACATTTTAAAATCACCATTTCCTGTTAGTATGTCCTTCCTTTCTGAGATCAACACACAAATACCTGTTTGAGCTTTTTCAGAGGTTAGGAAATTAGGTCTTTCTTTGATGTCTCACTCTGTGGTCCTTATCTGACTTGAGGATTACAATTTGGTTTTTTTGCTTGAGTAGCAACAGATACATACCATCTGTTGGTAGCACCTGGAAGTAACATACATATTGTAATAATGGAGTCTTGTGGTTTTTTCATCATTTTAAGTCGCTTCTGTCACCTCCTCCCTTTCCTCATTCAACTCCTTAAGATTAAGAGGCCTCCCACCCTCACCATCCTTTGTACCATTACATTTATCTAAAGGCCTCCACCCAACACCTGAACCAGAATTACAGTTGTGCCAGTGCAAATTTTTCACCTTGCTTTGTAAACATTTTACTGGTCTTGAAACAGATGGGCTGAGTTCCGCACAGCTCCTGCAGAAGGTCCTTTGCTTCATCTCATCTCCCTGACAATATCTGCTGCTATCTTACTTCTACTTATGCTAGTTCTCAGTATCACACCTGCTTCAACATGTCCCCCAGACCAATGAATTCAAGAGATATTTTATATTAATACAACTCACTGGTGAAGTGTACATCACGGCTTGGCAAATTGCTTTAGTGAGCTGACTGACTGAACCCAATGTTGAATTACTACTCAGGGTAGCAGAACACAGCATCACCTCTGCAAACCCCATCCACTTCCAGAACACAGACACTTTCACTGTCTCTGAACACTTACATGCTTGAATGTCACTACAAAACTGGACACTCAAGATCACAGTGCTGTTGTGGGAAAAATTTGCTAACAGAAATACATGAGGTTTCTGAATTATCTTTTAAGGTACATGAAGGTTTGGGGAGAAGCCAGAACTAGATGTATTCACCATTTTTTCTATGAAGGGTAACTGAATGCCTGTATTATAAAAGAAAAAGACACACAGCCTGATTTTATGTTTAATAAATACTGTAATTCAGAATGAACATGGCTGTTTCAATTACAACCACTCAAATCCAATCATTTTGAAAGACACTTTGTTTCTGACTGCTGATTGTAATCAGAGTTGAGTTTAAAAGGTTCCAAATAATAATTCATGTTCATGCTTGTAATTCCTAAGAATCTAAATGCCTTTTTGTTTGTTCAGTGCTGTAGGCTTTCATGGCCTAAAGCACTATGGCTTATAATTAGCTAAGCTATGTCATGTACATGATAAACCTCCAAGACCAGCTTGAACATAATAAGAAACATGCTGCTATGATCCTCATTAATATAACAACTAAGTGGTAGTTTGGTCTTCATTTGTCACTCTGCAGAGCTCCAGGTTACTTATTTATAGCAAGCACTGTAAGGAGGTACAATGCATGCTGGAATGAAAGTCAGTTCAATACATCAGTAAGTGAAGGTTTTACCAAGGACACTAAAAAAAAGCAGTCTCAAAAACCAAGGCAGCAATTTAAGGAAAGAAAATAAAAGCTATGGCTATATTCCAAACCCACTTTATTATTACTGATAGGTTTAAAAGGTGCTGATAGCAACCACCAGAGCATAATAGCGATGGTGGCCTGTATCCGACATTTATAAAAAGCTTCAATAATTTCAAGCAGTGTTTCAGGCTCTCTTGGACTCAGTAAAAAGGACAATTAGAGAATGCAAGTAACAGAGGTAAGAAAACAAGTTTCTTACTAATCTTTATGGTTTTGTGAATAATTGATTTGAGAGATGGAAACAATTCTCTTGGTCACTACTGAGAGACCTCCAGACCAGAATAAACCGCAGACTGCTGCTTAGTCAAAGTCTTGACCTTGGACACATAGTCCAGCATTAAGAACACACTTTCTCCGCACCATCCTTTTTTTTTCTGTTCAACCTCTTATCTATAATAATCATACTAATGAATTGGCCTAGAACTTGTGGATGAATTATGAATATGAATCTTTAATTTGCAGCTAAATTATTCACTTTAACTGAAAAACCACCTCAGTTTCAAAAGGAAAATTGTACCTCTATTTTTTTTGCCAAGATAGAATTGATATTCCTTTTACCTTCAAGTAATGAACCCCTTAAAATTCATAGTCTACATTTCAACCAATAACAAGTATAGAAACTTATAAAATGAATGTTATAAAACTTTATAAATTATATGTGTACATATTTAAAGACAGAATATAGATTAAAGACAAGAAATGTTTCAGAAGTGCAAGAATTTTTGTGGTTTTATATATGTAACACAATAACACACCCCAAATATAGAAGATTTTAAAACATGCAGTTTTACCTGCATAAGTGGGTTTCTCTAAATTTGAAAACATGGCTCCAAAATGCTAGAAATGCTGCTGTCCAACTAATTTAATGTAATCGGCTCAACAACCTGTTGCAGACTTTTTTCCCGAAATTCATTCAGAAAGGTTGCCTTGAAACTTAAAAATTTTGCATCAGAACTGCTGATGATACTTTTATTTAATGTTCATATTAAAATAACTTGGAGTTCCTCTTTGCATCTCCTGCTATAACATAATTTTGAAAGTCACAGCTTTTCCCCATAGAGTTTAGAAGATAAATCTAATGTTATAGTATATAAAACCTCTTATAGTTACTTTAAATATGAGATCTCAAGATATTTATTCACTCATGTGTGCTGTTAAAACATGAACACATGCAATAGCTAGCTTACCTCCAGAAAAACTCCATGCAAGGTTTAACAGCTGAAGGAATAAGTATGACTATTTGTCACTTAAGAAAGGGAAACATAAGAGTATTAAAATTCCAAGACTCTGCTATTCTAAGGTATTATCAATTTGTCTTTATTCAGGATGCAATGTAATATAAACATCTAACAACTTGTTTCCATGAACAGTGGTTCTGAAAATTGAAACGGTTCTCTTTTTTATAGTAATATTGGGGAAACAGTATTTGTGCTTCATAAACAATGTCTCTCCTAATGCATTTAGCATCCAGCAAGCAAGAAGATAACAAGTTACATTAATATGCAACTATTTATAGTTTTTATCTACCCATTTTAAGACACAAAAGACTAAAACAATCAATTAGAAAGTAACCAAGGTTAGCTCTAATAATTAATGCTTTGTGAATACTTGAAGTGGGTGCCCTCTGCACATGGTTAAGAGTCAGATAGCATAGCCTGGTGATGAGATCAACAGCCACAGTTTTGAGAGAACTCTGCCTGCACTTTGTCATTATGATAGGCACATCAGATATATCAGAATTACCTTTTCCATAAAGATGACTTTCCATCAGTATTGCTGACCCACCCTACAGGGTGGGTTTGTCCTTTAGAGTTCATCCCCAGTCTGACAATAAGTTTCCTGAACATCTACCAAGACTTGTCCCTAAGAAGAACCTCTCTCCCATTGCTCTGTTCTGGCCATGCATCCCAGTCTTTGCTTTACTCTAAATCTGTGTCTCATCCTCCTGATGCCATAGGCTCCCTGGATTTCTTGTGTCCCAGCTTTTCCTTTGTCTCACTCATCCTTAGCTGACCTCTGCAACAGCAGAACACACCAGAGCTTCACCTATTCAGTGTGAAGTGGCTAGAGCAAGTTGAATGAGCAGCCTTCATTCCTGCTGTGTGGTAACAGAACTTAACAAAAATAGATAGTAAATCACAAACCACAAAACAAATTATCCAGGACATCTCATTTTCTTTAAAGAAGAGAAGAGATCTCTCTTCCTTCTTTCCAATTGATGTTAACCTTACTGAATTTCAAACACTCACTGCACTATTGGACAGCTTTTCAAGGTCCTGCAGCAATGTTATTGGGAAAAAGGATGACACCTAGTGACAATACAGGAAATTACAGCTCTGTATTCCCCATGCAGGAATGCAAACGTGGCAGCTGTATTAACTGCAGTTTCAAGATTAACTATTTCTTATATTAAAAATCCACATAAATTACAAAGAAACGAACAAAAAAAATCCTTAATTTTATGTCTTTCTTGGATCTGAATCCAAGTGCATTTTAAAGGCACAGCATTTCAACTGTGCAAATTAGATAATCTCTCACATTTTACCTTAAGATATTGTATACTGACATGACCAGAAAACAGTTAACTATAGACTTTTTGTAAAAATTAGAGCAAATGAGTGTACTACTTGTATACTAGAACCTTCTATTCCCTGGAACCTTAGCATAGACAGCTCCACTCAGAAAGTACAGAGTTTTGTATTATTCTGCTTGCAACATAAAGAATGACATAAAGCCTCAACAGTAAAAATGTATTTATATTAAAATATAAGAGTTCAGGCAACACTAGTTTCTGTAATCTTTTAGAATAGCTGGGTGTTTCATTTTGTTGTTTTTTTTTTTTTCCCCAGCGGCCATTGTTCCCCTGTCGATGTTCTGGACACTGAATGAATTTCTGTAATATAAAATTTGTTCTCATGTTTCTGCATGTTAGTTCTTAACATTGATCTTGGCCTAAAAATGTCTTTCCTTACCATGTACCTTTTCCATCTTTTACTTTACCAACTTCACAACATCACATTGCAAAATGAAATGTTTGTACTATTTACTTATTTTATATTTAGCAGTTCATTTTATGTTCTATTAATTATATGATACAAAACAAGGCACTGCATCACAATGTAATGTAATTGTCTCTGTTGTACCATTCTGGACTCAATTCCAGCTGTCCTTGATTGAAAATTTATTATAGAAAACCATAATTCTTATTTTCACAGTAGCTACACTATGTAATGTGTGCTATATATCATCTTGGTTATTTCCTTTCTTCCTAATAAACTTCAAAATTAATCTAGAAGGCTGTTTCAGTAATGATATTGCAATTTAATCCTCTATTGCCTTGTTTCATAAAAATGGTACATAATATACTGGCCCATTTTAGTTCAGGAAAATACTGGAGCATATTCCTGCAACATATCCTGTTTATTCCAGTAACTCAAGTATATTTCTGAGTTCCATCCGATAATTACAAAATTTAGACATATTTGCAACTGTGACTCTATACATACACACAAATAAAAATGTGGTCAGATTTTGTGCTGACCTTAGATCCTCTCTGTCCTCTTACATGTAAAGAACAATGTAGAGAATTCCTAAAAGAAGGCATTTTTAAATAAGAGGTTTATTTATATGCATACCATATTCCCATTAATAGAAGTTGGCAAAGATGTTTTGCCTTTCAAGTCCGCACTGCTTCAAACAGTGAAACTCTGTAGGGACTGAATGAATTAGTAAACAGATCTTTCATTTTACTCCCTTGCTGACTCCAAGAACTGTGCCACAGAACTTTAGAAAAAAGCAACCAAAACAACTACATTAGTAAATCCTTATTATAGATTATGCTTGTCAGATAATTGATTCTAGTTTAAAGACTTCTCCAGCCATTCTGTTTCTTTCTGCCTTAACAACCAACATTTATTTATTAATGAATGAATTAATAAATTGTTAATACATTATATTGCATAATTTAGACACAAAATGTATTGCTTCCCATGATAATTGCAAATGACCAACTTAGTTGAATTTTATCATGATAAAATAAAATAGTAGTAAAGACAACACCAGTCCCTTAATAAGAAAAAAAAATTTAAATAGGGGGACTTAAAATAAATTATACTATAAACCATATCTGGCTTTCCACACAAGAAACAAAGTAGGAGTTATGAAGCAATTCATAATTGGAACTTAAAAGAATTAAATGGCTTATTCAGTTAACAGTCAATATAGTTGTTCAGCTATCTTAAAAAGAAATACAGTCTATTTTTCTATACATCTGACCAAATTTTACATTTCTGAAATAATCACAATTTTTCATTCATTTCAGAGTTCAGGTAAGACCCATATCATGGCACTGTTCTCTAAAGACTCTAAACATATTTTGTGACTGTAAAACAGGTTAGTAAAACTAGCAACTACAAAAGCTGATTATATACCCACAGATTAAGGATACAGCTATATCTGTATTTTAGTTTGTCTCAGGAGTGCATTTTGAAGCCAGAAGCTTGAACCAGACCTTTACTAGTCTGGTTTGCATAGCAGAGAAGTCCTAGTACACAAGCAAAATGCAAATGAAGTGAAACCAGAAGTTACGTACCAGTACTATGTACATAGTGAAGTGCAGTCGTTGGGGTCCTATTAGAGTTAATCTGAAGTAAACCCCTGAAACATAGGCAATGTAAACTCTGATCCTCAGTACTGACTGCTTCATATTGCATAATGCCCCTGTTATGATACCTTATGTGCCAGTTAAAAAACAATTCAAGAGATCTTCAGGTATATATAACAATCCCTCTGAGCAAAGTCCTGACAAACATTAGGATGCCTACAGTTGCCATGTAGAAATACCGGGTTATTGGTCATTTTATCATATACTGACATTAAGATTGACAGCTTCTTAGAAAAACCTCTAACATCTATGCTGGATGAATTGCATTTTCTGATCTTCCTCTGTTCTGCTCCTGGAACACCCAAAATTATCTGTCCTACTTTAAAGGGACAGCAGGTCATGCTTTGAAGACACAGTCACAGAAGTGAAATCCTGGGGAAAGACTGTTTCCATTAATTTCTAACATGGAACCTTCTCTGCAATGGAAGTGCAAGAATATTGCCTAGACTGAATGTGGAGAGAGTAACAAAAACAATAGTAAGCTTGCCCTATGAAAGAGAGTAGTAGTGCCTACCTCAGTGATTCAAATCTTCAACATATACAAACATACCTGTACACTTAATGCACATTTGTGGGTCTCTGAAAGTGTTGCTACTTCCTCATGCAGGATGTGCATAGTTGTAAAAAGAGAAGAGAATTGTCATTTTCACTCTTACACCTAGCAAATTTTCCTGTTTCCTAGCATGAGGCAGAAAGATAACATCTGTCAATACATGTTTTGCATGTATGTTTAAGCAACTCAGATACCTACATATAATCCAGAGAATGATTCATTAGAATTACTGGAATGTAAAGGCTCCTGCCCTGTGGTACGTTGAGTGTTCTAGTTTTCACAGTGGTCTGCAGGTGTTGCTGTCACTAAAGACCAAAGAAATTTCAACAGTACCCAAAACCTGTATATTGTTTGGATCAGAGTATTTAAAAATATAATTTTATTTATGGTTTAGATCATGAATACTCATATGGTACAATTCAAATGGTACAATTACGTATATATAACAATTTACAACCATCCAAGAATGTTAATGTATAGCATGTGAATTCAAATGTGTAATTTAACACTGCAAATTAGACATTAGTAGCCTTGAATGTTACACAGTGACTGTTTTCTTTTTTGAAAGCTTTTCTACATAGTTTACGAAAGCAAATAACTAGAGGTCACAATATTGATTTCTGAAAATTCTAGCTGATCTCAAATGCCATATTTTTCCTCTGAACCTTTTAAAACCCCTGGGCAAATTCTGTCATAGATATGTTCCTTAAAAACCCTACTTGCATATAGGCTTCTAGAAATTTGGAGGAAAGACCTCAAAAACTCATCGTATACTTGAATTTTTGCCATAAACCTTGATGCAGACCTGCAATTTATTTTTTAAAATGGTAGCATTCAAGGTAATTCATCTGATGTTAGGTTTGCAGTAAAGACAGAGTTGTGACAATACCACTGCTAGTTGAAAACACTAGTATTAAATCATCAACAGGTTTAGTTACATGAGTTCTATACACCCTAAGTTTCATAGAAGTGCCACAAGCATTGCCTAGGTTTCCCCTGATCTATCAGAGAACAAGAGTACACTTTCTGATGTATTCCTACAGATCTCATCCAAGATCCAGAGAACAGAGCAGGAAGATTTCATTACACAGAATGGCAATTCCTGATGAGTTAAAAGTATCAAGACATTAAAATTTTTTGTGTGTACTCACTGGACACGTGAATTCACAGAAGGGCACAATGCAAACACCAAACTATGTACTTCTCATACTTACCTAAAAAGGAAATAAGCAGAAAAAAAATCTTTTAAATATCTATGCAGACACACGTGCATCCTAGAAAGATGTCAAAGGATCACAATATTGTGTTCAATTCTACAAAATGTTCCAGTCAAAACATAGTCCTTGATTTATAACTTACACACCATTGGCCATATATAGTCACAGGTACTTCACGTGGATTCTCATATCAGCTTTATTTTGCATTTCTCCTTCTTAATTTTAAAAACAACCACTTTTAAAGTCTGAAAGAATTTTCATAGCTTTGTTACGTACCCTACATTCAAATTTTAACAATCTGTTTCAATGCAAAGATATATTTAAAAGTACAAGGTTTTAGCTAAAAAATTAAAAGATAGAAAAATAAAAAGATGTAAGAAGAATTATCTTATTACTAAGCTGGTTATGAAAATTTTAAGTTAGTTTCAGGTAATGCTACTTCGCAATTCCAACTATTTCTAATATCACAGCTCCAAAAACTGTTCCATTATAAATATGTAACACTAAATAACATTATTTATATATCTGAATGTTCAGGCACATGTGTTTCCTAACTTTGATTGAGTAAGAAAAAAACCCAAAACAGCAAGGGACATAACTGACTTGACCAGCTTCACAAAATCAGTCAATAATCAAACTTAAATAATACTTTAGTCCTCAAATATCAGGTCATGTGACATATAATGGAGAGTGGATAAACATGATTAATCTGGCTCTTTAGAGTAATTTCATACCATAAATTACAAGACATTCTCTTGTTTTCAGCTCTTCAGAGTAGAGGGGAAAAAAAAACAAAGAAACCACCACCCACCAGTAGAAATTTCTTAACTTGTGTTTCTTAAGAACTAAATTCCTGCCTGTACTTAAACAAAAGTCATCAGAATGCAGTTGTATTCTACAGTTGTATAAAATAAGCTCTAAAACACTGAATGTATGTGTATAAAATGAAAAAAATACCAAAAGTAAAAATCAAGCTTTACACCCATTATGGCATTACTACATGGTGTCAATCCAAAATTTCATTCAGCTGTTCTAGGTTATTTTTGTGTCTCTGCATGCAAATGTTTCCATAAGTAAGCATATGCAGGCTATAGGCAAATCAGTTCTTTCCAGTACTCCACAGTAACAAAGACACCTGAGCATTTGTTTGCTGGGGAAAGGTTTCAGTTTCTCTTCAAATTAGAGATAAGAATGAGATTTTATATGAAAGGTCTGTTATGACACTGGCAAATGTAACCGTTTAATTTGTTTCACATGGCGGTTTATCGGTCGTGAGCTTCCCCAGCACAGCAAAATACTGTATCAGGGTCTACATCAGCGCGAGCCATATTACATATTTATGAATTATCAGTGAAGCTGCTGCACCAGGTGTTGTAACACTGTGCCCAGTAATGTGGTTACAGTAGCAATTCACTTTGCTTTTTCCTTGTCCTTATCTAGGCACTGTAACACAAATGCTCCACTTTTGCCAACCTAGGAATCTGAGGTTCAAGCAAATACTCACGACTGCCTGGCAGGCAGAGTGACAAAGCTGGAACAACACGTGTATTTTTAGAAAAACTTCCCTGCCTTACTGACACTCCTCATAACAGTCATGATGTACAGCCAGAAAAACATCCAGATTTTTGGTAAAGGAAAGATGTTATCCTAAACTCAGACCAGCAAGCTTCTATACTTTAGACCATCCAAAATGATAGATACTCCTACTCTACACAGTGTCTTTTTATTGTAAACATCACGAAAGCATCCCAGTGAATTGGAAAGGTATTGGAGATATTTCCTCAAGGTTGGCAGATATTTGCATTTACAAAGGCATGAAAAAGGCACTGTAATTCAGAATTTTTCATTTGAATCACTGAAAAACTCTTCCCAACAAAACCTGTAAAGGCAAAACGTGGAACCTGAAAGAGTTGTATTTGCCTTCAAAACTTCCTTAATGCAAATATTAAATACTGGAAAACAAATAAATAGATATATACATACATAAATACATAAATAATCTTACTATAAATAGTCACAAATGCCTGCATTTTTGTAAATTCATGCACTAGTTATATCATTCCTCATGAAAGAAACATCAGGTTGAAGTTTCTAATCTATGTCTATTCTGTTTACACAAAATTTTTTGTCTCTTGGTATTAGCTTTTGAAAAATATGTACATCAAGCTAAAGAATAACGTAATGGAGGTTACACAGAGCATGACATGGAATTTGAAATAGATAAAATCCATTCAAGGATTTCTGGAAAGATTTATCTTATCGACTTTCTCAACACTTTCCAATTTATTAAGCCCCATATGGAAGTCTTAGCAGTCTGATAGGTATGCCTGCTGCAGGTGTAGATCTGCGGAAACTTGCACCTATATAATGGAAAGCTTGTCTACAGAGACCTGGAGAAAATGTATTTGCTCATTAAGTTCAACCATATTAATTCAATAGTTTTTACTGTCTTGCCTGAAGTACAAAAGCTAGCTCATAGATCAATTGCATGAAATCCATTTTATGGATTACTTTTTTTTTCAACTTTTTTTTTTACTTTTTAACTTTTTCCTCCAAAGAGGAAAAAAAATGGAAAAAAAAAAAACCCTGACAAACAAAAACAAACCTGAAGAAAATAATTTCTTCTCCATTCCAGGATTTTTTCCAGAAAAATGGAAATAAAATTGGAGATATCCAACCAGGTGTTTGTCAGTCTTGAAGTATGCTAATGCCATTGATCCTTCATGGAAGTCTAAATAAATATGAAATTACATATCTACCTGACAGTATTCAAGTGCAGCTGAAATAGCTTTTGTGTGTCTCAGTAAGCAATGGACATTCTACCTATACAACTGTGCCAGTAAAATTTACTTTGAAGCTGCATTTTCTGTCACTCCAATTTTGTAACATTCTGCGGAGCAGACCAACAGGCTCCGGTTAAGAAAAAACTCTAATAATTATTTTTAAAAATTACTTTGGAACATTAGAAATCTACAAGGATTATCAGACCTGAAACTAGTTTAGCCAAATGATTTATGGTCATTTAATGTCATTAAAAGGACTTCAAAATTCTTTTCACACTGCAGTTACTGATTAATTTAGTTGTACTTGGATGACAGAAGTCAAAAAGAAACAAACAAGAAAACACAATACACATTTTCTGTATTAACTTATGCAAGGTTGCTTTTTTTTAATTTTAGCCTTGAAAAAAATTATAATTAATTCTTAAACATGAGAAAATCAGATCTTTACAAAGCATGATGAATTGTACAGCATCAGGATAAATGAATGTAAAAGTCTGCCAACAAAATTACAAGCTAACTGAGCAATGTATCAAGCATTACACAACAAAAAAGGAGTCTAGTCTTTATACAGGCCTAATTCTACATCATTAAATTTAGGCTGTTTGCTTTCATATGAATTATTAGAAATGGAAAATATACTATAAACTTAAGGCAAATACTGGGTTGGAAAATTATACATTCAAGGAACTACTTTCTATCAGATTACTTCAGCAATAACTTTATATATATTATTTCTTTATTTCCCCCCTTATTTCTAAAATAAGGACATCCATCTAGCTTGAGGCTGACTGCCCACCTACTGAACCTGCAGTAAAATAAGTAGGAGCTAAGAAACTATTACGTGTCTACAGAAACAACCCTGCCACCACAGGGGTTTGCTGCCAATTCTGGATGTAGTCCTGGGCATCCTGTTCTTCATAGCCTTTCTTGAGCAGAAAAGAGTTGGACCAGATGATTTCCAGAGGTCCCTTCCAGTCTCCACAATTCTGACATTGTATGAAACCAAACTGAACAGATACGTCTAAATTACATGTAATGCAATTTCATTGCAGGAACAGATTAGATAAATTATTACAACCTTTTAAATGCCTTTTTTCATAAGACTTCTCATGGTCATGAAAGAGCTTTTCATCTTTGTCATGTATTTTTAATATTCTTTTTAATCAGGTAACTCAAAAAACTATTCTTTGCTTATTTTAAAAAGAAGTACATAAAAGGATATAAAGCATATATATATTTTTTTTTATTATTTATTTTTTAAAAATATTTTCTTAAAAAACACCAATATTTTTCCTTCACTTATGTCCTACAGTATACTCTACACATTAACTCTTTATACATCTTCTTCTTCAACAAATTAATTTTTTCTTGAATATAATTTCTCTGTGGCTCTTTTGGGATTTTGTCCTGGCTTGGGTGAGAATAAAGGTGGTTTTCTGTCTTGTACTTTTGCTTTCAGCTTAGTCTTTTGTAAGTAGTTGCACTTGCTGAAATTAACAGCAAGTTTCTCAGCGTCTGCTTCTAGGACTGATAACACTGGATGTTTATATTCACTGCCAGAGACTGGTGTGCAGAGCCAAGGACACTGCTCAGCTCTGAGGAACATTTTACCCTTTAGAAGGAGTAAAGAGGTCCCACCTGAACCCCTCCTTTGGGGAGGGCTGGACAAGATAGATGTCGGAATTGACCAAAAAGAGTATTCCATCCCATACATGTCATACTCAGTATAAATTTGAGGAATCACAAGGGTCAAACCTCTTCCTGCCCTTCCTGATTCCCTTCTTTGCCTGTTCCCTGTTTTCCTTCTGGATCCTGGGAGGATTCCCTCTGTTCATCTGCCTGTGGTCCTGATCCATGCCAGGCTGAATCTGTGTGTTCCTGCCTCCAGCTCCCAGCTGCTGCTGACCCCAGGAGTGCAGCCTGGACTTTCCCAAGGCTGCCCTGCAGCCTCCATGGTGATGTGAGAGTTATCCGGGGAAAGGGGGGAGGAACATGGTATCAATTTTCCATTTGTATATTTGTATATATTTAGTAATTTTTCCTATTTATCATCACTGTTTCATTAAAGCTGTGTAGTTTAGTTTCCAACCCATACGTCTCTCTCCCTTATTCTCTCTCCTTTCTTAATCAGTGAGGAGAGGGGGATTAATAGAGAGCATCTGTTATTCGGCTTAATTGCCAGGCCAGTGTTAAACCATGACAGATTTCTGGATTAGTACTATAACCATTCTGATATTTGTTTTAAGACTGAAAAACAGTCTTAAATTTGACAAGTGTACATAACATCACCAAACACTTTTACAAGTTTTTCTCTCTCTGTAATGTAATTATTTCCATCCTCAGAAACAAGAAAATACATGCTGTTAGTTACATATAAAAAGTGTTATTTTCTCTCTTTTTCAGCAATGAAGTACAAAACCACAAAGGAGATTTCCATCAAAAAGAATCCATACTTACAAGCTCAAAATTTTCTTAAAAAGGACTAAGTAATTACTTCTTAGAAACACAGAATCACAGAATGCTTTGAGTTGGCGGAGACCTTAAAGATCACCTAGTTCCAACTCCACTGCATGGGAAGGGACACCTACCACTAGACCAGGTTACTCAAAACCTCCTCCAACCTGGTCTTGAACATTTCCAAGGATGGGGCACCTACAACTGCCCTAGGCAACCTGTTGCAGTGTCTCACCACCCTCACACTGAAGAATTTCTTCCTAATGTTTTACCTGAATCTCTCCTCTTCCCGTTCAAGATCACTACCCCTGTCCTATCGCTTTTCACCCTTGTGAAAAGACCCTCCCCACCTTTCCTACAGACCCCCTTCAGGTAGTGGAAGGCCACTTAATATCTTTTCTACATACAGCTATATGTATGTCATGTTTTAGGCCCAGACAGTACCAACCAGGCCTCTGTCCACTCATCCCCCACCCCCACTACAGGCAAGGAGCAGAAAATCCACCCAAAGGTTCCTTAATCAAGACAAGGAAAGAGAGGTTTTTATTCTCCAGTTACAGTAACAGGCAAAACCAGACAGGTTCAATTTGGGAATTAAAAAAACCTCTAATTTAATCCAGAAGGAGAAAGAGAAAACATGGCCAGATCTTAATACCTCCTACATATCCTCCCTTCTTCCCAGGCCTGGATCACTTCACTCCTGCCTCCCCCTCAGTAGCACATGGGACGGACAGGCAGTGGAGGTTTAGGGTCAGGTCCCCACATGATGTTCCTGCTCCTTTTCATCCTCAGGGGGAGAACTCCTCACATTCTTCCCCGGCTCCAACATGGGGTCCCTGGAGAGTCCTTCAGGAATCCCTGACATGAGTCTGTGTCACCAGATGCAGTCCATCAGGAACTGCTCCAGCCTGGGCTGCCCAGAGAGTCACAGTCACCTCCTTCAGCACATGGTCCTCCATGATACAGATCCACATCTGACCCTCTCTGCAGTCCTGCACAGGCTGCCATTTCATGTCTGCCCACCTGTGACACTTCAGGGGCTACAAATCCACTTTTACCCCCTATGGTCCTTTAGGGACTGCTCCACCATGTTCCTCCATAGGCTGCAGGGGGACAGCTGCCATCCCACTATGGGCTGCAGGGAGATATCTACTGGGGCAGCTTTCTCCCTACTTCTTCACTGACCCTGATGCCTTTTCTCTGGCACTGCCCTCTCACTTCATCCTCAATCTACGCTACAGGTCCTTTTTTATATTTTTACAATTTCATTTTCTCTTTCTTGAATATGTGACTTGCAGAGATATCCAGCCATATCTACTTGGTCTGGGGCAGAGATGGAGCCAGGATTGGAACCAGAGAAGCTTCCAGCAGCTTCTTACAGGAACCATCCCTGTGGCCCCCCAGCTTCCAAAACACCACTGCACTAACCCAAGACAATATATGTATAAGCAGTTTTTCAAACCATGCCTTCTATAACATCAAAAGAACAAAGGATAACACAAAGAGGAAAGCTCACAATATGGTTCCATACCTTATGATAAGTTTTCTACCTATAGATGTTCAGCATCAGATTCTGCCCTAAGTTATCCTCTAGCCCAACAGGAAGTTGCCTTATTTCAGTTTCAGTATTTCATTTTTCTAATTTCTGAAACTACTTTTAATTGTACTCAAGACAAGATGTAGTTCAATGATTATCATAAATTAGCAAGAAATATTATCTTTCACACACTATTACAGTAGAAGGATTAATATATTTTATTATAATAGAAGGAAAATATATTTACAATAGTGGATTTGTTTCAGGTCTTCTGCTAATAATAGGCACTAATTACTTTATGTGGAGAAATCCAAGTCACAGTTAAACTTCCTTTAAAAGATATAATTATAATCTACATTGTTTCATAACTCACTTTTTATAGCACAATGCTGGAATACCATTGCTCAGCAAAACAGAAATTACCTCTGTACAGTATTTTCTTCCCTTTTTGCACCAGCAGTTGTAGAAAGCTACATGAAACTGCTTCATAGTTAAATCAGGTAGCTGGGCTCAACCCAAAAGTTGAGGAACTTGTCATGCTTACCTACCTGCTTCTTTCAGATAATTGTGAAAAAGCAAATTACAACCTTTTTTCTAAAATTTTATCAATTTTAATGAGTCACTGTCTTATGCTGTTTGTAACAATGCACATTATATTGCTATTAGTAATTCATTTCATGACTATCATCGACAAAAAACAAGTATTTCACAACCTGATACCCCTTATGGATTAACTTTTAAAACATATCTGAAATCACTAATCTTGTGTCTTATGTATCAAAAGGCATTTGCAGAGAATGTATTTACATGCATAACAGTACCTGATTCCCTTTTAGTAAATGCCTGTTTCAGTTGTCTCTTCTAACTTCTTTCAAGGTAAGTTTATGAAACTTTAACATTTTCATTACAGTGGTAGCTCAAATGACAAATTGAGCCTTACTTTAAGCTTCCATCCACATTCACAGAACCCTGGGCTAAGTTCTAGGATGCTATTATTCAAAGTATTTGGCATGTATAAAGTTCAGATTTTGCTGGGACTTCAGCTAGCAAAGAGGAAGTGTGTCTGCTCAAAAGGCCCCTGAAACAAGCTTCTACATGTTTATTGCTGTGTGTTTTTTGATTACACGTTCATTTTTACCATGCAGCAGCTGTGAAGCAGTGCTTTAAGTGAAATAATTTTCAGTTTCCATCCTTAAAAAATATGTAAATACATGAGTTGTAAAGTGATAATTTAATTTCACTTTTATGCCTTCTTCAAAATGTTCTTTAATGAGAGAAAAAATGTGACAAATACTTTTTCATTAAAAGAAACATTGGAAAAAATAAACAGTGAGCACAGAAAATCTCTGCTTTTCTCCAGTTATGTAGGGTCTGAACTGCTGCTTTCTCAAGCATTCTTTATCTGACCCTACTGAATAACAAGCTACAGGCATTGAACAAAAACAATATAACACTCCCAAATCCTAAAAATCCAAGTGATTAAATTATGAATATTCTTGAAATATTTCTGCATTGTAATTATTTACTAGCAAAAACAAACAAACAAACAAAACAAACAAACAAACAAACAAAAAAAAAAAAAAAAAAAACCAAAACAAAAAAACCCCCACAAAAACTAGGCAAGAGGGACAGCGTGGTATTTAAATTTATTTTCTGTAACATAAAAAAGGCTGGTGTTGATACTAAAACACGTAAAAGATATTCCCAAACCACTAAGAGTAGCCTTATCAGTGTTGTACGGGTTCTCCACACATACTCCAAACCTCTAATATCTTTATTTAAACACAAAGAAAATTACACAGGCATATTCAGGACATAAATCAATCCAAGTAGAAGTGATAAATCAAATCAATCAAGTTACCAAAGAGCAAAATATTTAAACCAAACCTTACAAACTAGTTTGAGTTTCTTCATAAAGGTTTATTAGATATTGTCTTAGTGAACATGTGCATCCTTTCTTTTCCTTTTTCTCATCATTAGTCAGTGTTGTCAGTAACGAAGATTTTAAGATGCCATTTTTCACACTGAAAGCAAGTGCAAAATGTTTCAAAAGAAGAATTAGCCAGTGTTCTCTTGGGACAGATGATGTTAATGCAATAGAATTTAAATTTGATGCAATACTGCCTAGGCAGGCAGATAAAAAATATTAAGAATATATGCAAATGACTTATCCAGCTAAGGTGAGCCTGAGTTTTGCCTTCACAGGAGCTGTTATTAATTAAACAAGAAAAAGCATTTAAAGGAAGAGAAAGAATTCTAACCTCTGATACAGTGAATTTCCTCATTTAAGTCTGGGTAATTATTTCAGCCAAAGATGACAGCCCTGGATACATAGTAACAACTCTCAAAATAATTCTTCCTTTTGCTGGAAAAGCTCCAGGTTGCAGTGGTTGGATACAGACATACAAACAACTCCCCAGTCACGCACATATGTGGATACAACATCTCTGGGTTGCACCTCAAGTTCATCTAGCCCAATTTTTAATTGTCTCACAGAGATGACTAACAGATGCTCACTGAAAAAGTTAAAATAATGCTTCCACAATAGAATAGAGTTTCTCCAAATATTTTCTGTCAAAATACGGCAAAAGATATTAGTGGTTAAATTCACATCATAATTATGTTGAATAGCTCTCAATAGACTTTTATCCTAGCACTTTGCCTAATCATATTTTGAACTCGTGTATACTTTGTGTTCTGTGAAAACATACTTTGAAACCTGCTGTTTGATGATTTCACTGAATGACCTTGCTCTTAAATGGGAAAT
Organism: Florisuga fusca; assembly: GCA_038090715.1. Taxonomy (NCBI): domain Eukaryota; kingdom Metazoa; phylum Chordata; class Aves; order Apodiformes; family Trochilidae; genus Florisuga; species Florisuga fusca. The sequence continues at coordinate 6,146,951 of JAAWXA010000012.1, forward strand.
AGCAAGTGACTTTTCCTTATTCATAGGAATTTCCAAGTTCATTTTTCCTCTGCTGTTCAGAATTTCATGTATTTTCTCATAGACCCAAACACCCTTTCCAGACTAAATCCTAGTCTCTCCTACCATTTCTTGCTGTTCTCAATATTTCTTTTCTAATAGTTCTGAACAACTGGAGCAACTTTTTGACTCAACACCAAGCTGGTATTTTTCAAAGGACTACCCATACTGAACTCAGCCCTCAGTGGTGTTATTTAAAATCCACTGTTAGCTGTGCAAAGTTAAAGTTGCTGTTTCCCATAAGTATTCATTTTTATTTATTGACAATGAACTTCCTAGTAGTGCAGGACTGCTTTGTCTCTTTCTTAACAAAGTACATAATAAAAAGCTGGTTTGAAATCCATATATACAAAAGGATCACCTTTACTCATGTTTGCTGACTACTTAAAAAAACAAACAACAAAAAACAGAAGAAAAAACCCCAAACAAAACCACAACCCCCCAAAAAAGCCAAACAATAAAAGACCCAGAGACACAAAACCATAAAACTCTGCAAACCACAACAAACATCCTCTCCATTCTGAAGCATGATTTTCTTCTGTAAAAGCCCATTTCACATATGTTTTACCATATGCACTTAAATATTTACTTTCATACTTTCATTTCCACTAAAAGTTCCTGGACTTCATCCAGAAAAGAAATAAGACGTATTTGCTTACAACTCTCTGGATTCACCTCTTCCTCTCTCCACAAACACCTCTTTTTAAAATCTGCCATCATGTTTGCCACTAGCTATTTTTTTTGGTGATAACATTAATGTCACTGGCAGAGGTAAGCAATAGTTTTTACACTTTTGTATTTGATTTGTTTTCAAAATCTTGAGTAGATAACTTACGGACCTGGAAACTTCCTATGTTTACCTTTTTTTTAGAGTAGACACTGGTCTCTGAACTAAGCATTGAACTTGACATTTGTAAACAAAAGCTCTAGTGCAAGACATAGCCTGTTTTGGTTTTTTTTAAGTGAAGCATAATAGAAAAAAAACATTGTTTTGTTTTTCTGCTGTTACTTTGACTTGTTTGAATATTCCTCTTATCTCTCCATAATCAAGCCGCTTATGTACCAAATGTTGCACATACAAGCACAAAGTTCTTTCCAAAAGAAATTGTAAAATGAGCTATAAAATGTCTACTATCTATCTGAGCAAAGCCACAAAACCTGAAACAAGCTATGATGAAAGTGAAGTATGTTTCTATCTTGTAGGTATTATGCAATACACTTTATTCCAAGACCTACAATGTACAGTAGAATTTACAGACCTACAAAAACACTAACAGTGTTTTTGGCCTTTAGTACTGGGTATTAATCTTGACCGCGTGAAAAGCATGATACAGTTAAATCTTGGCTATTTAGAGAAGCATGAAGGGATCTGGGATGACTTAAACTACTGTATAATTACATTAGAATTCTTTTCCACTAACTTTGCTGGATGAAAAATAACACTTGAGAAACACTCTTTTTGCCCAGACATGAAAATATTGCAAAGAAACCTTGATTTAGAAAGTAAAGTAAAACTTTAAGTTTTACCTACAGACTATACATTATCAAATACCATTAACCTCCATTCTACAGATGTTTAAACGGGAAGATCTAGTCTTTGACAAAGAACCTAATCAATAACATAAACTTTGGCTATATTCTTGACATTACCAATATACTAGATTCTTTTTTTTTTTTTCATTAGGATACTTCACACAAAAAATAGTTGCTCTCCATTAAATTGTATAAAATTATTTACCTTTCATTAAGACTATTAATTATACTATTATACTACACTTTAATTTAGAAACATAGCTAATATTTAATAGTCTAAGACATACAATACTTACTGCTTTAGAAAAAGGCACATTTTACCAAAGTTTGCCATTCATGACAAGCACCAGTTACTCAGATAGGATATGAATTGCCATTTTGAGTAGTGGAGTTAACTGTATTGTCCATTGAAAACACGCTTAATCATAGAATCATTAAGGTTGGTAAAGACCTCTAAGATCACTATTAGCCCAGCAGGAGCATGCCAACTAAACCATGTCTTCAAGTGCCATGTCCACATTTTTTGAACACCTCCAGGGGTGGTACCTCCACCACTTCTCTATACACAGCCTGTTCCAATGCCTGAACTTTCTTTCCATAAGGAGGCAGGTTTTTTTTCCTAATATTCAATTTGAATCTCCCCTTCGACAACTTGAAACCTTTTCCTCTTATCTTATCACTGGTACCTGGGTGAAGAGACCAACCCCCACTTCACTACAACCTCCTTTCAGGCAGCTGTAAAGATAAATGAGAGAGTTCTCCTCAGTCTCCTCTTCTCTATACTAAATAATCCCAATTGCTTCAACTGTTCCTCACAAGTGTTGTTCTCCAGACCTTTCTCCAGCTTTGCTCCTCTTCTCTGGACATGCTCCAGCACCTTAACGTGCTCCCTGTAGTAAAGGTCTCAAAACTGAGCACAATATTTGAGGTGTGGCCTAACGAGCACCAAGTACTGGGGAACAATCACCTCTCCACTCCTGCTGACCACACCATTTCTGATAGAAGCCAGGATGCTGTTGGCCTTCTTGCCCCCTGGGCATGCTACTGGCTTATGTTATTTTGGTGATCAACCAGCACCCCCAGGTCCTTCTCCACTGGCTTCCATCCACTCTTTCCCAAGTCTCCAACATTCTATGAGGTTGTTGTGACCGACGTTCAGGACCTGGCACTCCACCTTGTTAAACCTCATACAACTGACAATGGTCAATCAGTCCAGCCTGTTCAGGTTCCACTGTCGAGCCTTCCTACCCTCAGGCAGATCTACACTTCTGATAAATGTAGGATCATCTGCAAATTCAATGAGGAAGCACTTATCCAGATCACTGATGAAGATATTAAACAAGATTGGTCCCAAAACTGAGCACTGGGCCACTGCTCGTGACCAGCTGCCAACTGGATTTTGTTCCACAAAACTTTCTGGGCTTGGCCACCCAGTTTTTAACCCAGTGGAGAGTACTATACCATGGCATGTCATGCCTAAACCAATGCTGTGGGTGATGGTGTCAAAAGCTTTACCGAAGTCCAGGAAGGCAACATCTACAGCCTTCCCCTCATCCACTAAGCAGATCACCTGGTCATAGAAGGAGATCAGGTTGGTCAACCTTTCTTGAACCCATGCTGGCTGGGCCTGATTCCCTGGCTGTCCTGCACTTGCTGAGTGAGCTCACTCAAGATGAACTGCACTATAATCTTCCCTGATCCTGAGGTCAACTGACAAGCCTGTAGTTTCCTGGATCCTCTTGCCAGCCCTTCTTGTTGGGTGTCACACTGGCAAGCCTCCAGTCATGTGGGACCTCTTCTGCTAACCAGTATTGCTGATTAACAGAACTGAAGTAGCTCCCTATTATTGAAAATTACTCTTCTCTTTTTTCTGCAGTGTTATATGGTACTGAAACGTACTAGCACCAAACACACTTTAGAAGAAATGCACAGGTAATGGGGATTATCAACCATTTACTCCAAAGCTGTATTCTGCTCAGTGCATATTCTATTTTGAGGTATCAGACACTGCAGCAGGGGAAAGGTGGGGCAAGCTGAAAACCAATGATATAATTTCACTTCAGTTTCCAGGCAACACAGAAAAGTGTGGTGACTGCACAGTGTGTCGGTCATTGCTCCAAAAGGTGTTACAACTCATTATTGTTATGGGGTTTAGTTTTAAGCATTTCTCTTTCTTCCATTTCATGTATCCCAATCCTTCCTTTCTTGTCACTGTGAGGAGGATACTTTTGTTATAAATACTGTATGCATTATCCATGCAACCACCTCTTTGAGTAAGTCCTTTGGTAAACGGTTATTACTAAACTGATATGAAATTCAAATGACAAGCATCTAACTTTGCCAGCTCTGGAACTTACTCCTCCTTTGATCCAAATGGATATAAGAATGAAGAGGAGACAAGATTCTGACAGAGGGAATGTAGCAACTTGAGCTTGAGATGAGAGTCACATGAGATTTAATTTAAAGGAGCTTACGCATATTGAACAGTAATTGGAATACTCATCCTGAATTAAAGTAGTTGCACGTGGTGAAACTGACATCCAAACCAAACAAACAAATAAAAAAACCCTACGTAAGTTATAAAATTACAATTTAAATAAAATTAATTATTTGATTAGTTATCAGTTAAAATTATTCTAAATTTTACTATACTTTCTGGAGCTCTCTTGTTCACTCTAGTAGGCATTGTACAATCCCCATCAGCAGCAACCAGAATTTGAAAAATCTTTAGCAACTCTTTGCTATTGTGGATCTTCTGGAAATTTAGCTATGCTGCTATTAAAAATAGAATATTTACTTCTACTCAATTGCAACAGGTTTTCAGTCACTATGCAAGACATGCATTTATGTAACGCGTATTTATGTAGTGACATATATTTATGTCACTTTTGTAGAACACTACATAAATAAAATATGTACAAAGTCCTGTTCTATTTCCTATTTCCTCTCCCTGCTTAAACACACAGCTATACGATAACAGTGATGGCACCAAAACAATTTATTCCTCAAGCAAGTATAATTCTGGGCTTGCCCACGGGAGACATTCTCAAAGCCATGGACAGCCTCTGGGCAGCAAGACTTCCCCAGAAAGTGATTTCTCACCTGAGCAAACTCAACAGCCAACAGATTTCTTCTGGCAATATACCACCCACACCCTTGGCTTGCGTGTTCAGACCTGGTTTCAGACCGTCCTTGGTCTCTAACTACCGAAAGCAGTGCAGTTCAAAAAATAATGCAATCTCACTGCTTCAGTATTTATCCTCTCTCTTCAGCATCTGAGAAGAATCAGTTCCCAAGGAAAGTATTTATTTTGATGTGTTGCTGTTAATTCTGTGTATGTGTTCTGCCCCCAAACAGAACAAAACTACACTGGCTGTCTAAGTGGGCCAGAAACAAGCATAGGTAGATTGTGTTTTCTGAACTGTTTTTGAACTGTTATTTGAAAGGTTGTGAATTTCTAAATGGATGGATTACTATGATTAAAAAAAAATAAATTAAAGGCTGTACAAAAATATCCTCATGTGATTTCAGTATATACACAGAGAGTCTCACTGAAGTCACTTCAACAATAGCAACAAGCCAATTTCCCTTAATTACACTTCAAGATGTAAATGGTTTACTTGTGCTCTCATTTTATTTTTTTATTTATTTCTTAAATTTTACACTTACCTTGAATTCCTGATTTGGATTTTTAGTTAATTTAGTCAAGACAGATTCATTTCATCATTGCAGACATATAGGTTGGCATTAATATCAATTTTTCATGCATTTGCAGTTTATTTCTTTAAGACATATAGAAATGCAGTCTACATTTACGAAAACAATATTTCTGTTTCTCTTGGACTTCAGAGATGGAAAAATATTATTTACAAAACAATGCTCTTGTCAAAATTAATCCATTTTCACTTTAGCAAAGCTTTCATAACATTTTTGCCACACCTTCCTCCACATTTTTCACATTAAGGATACGGTCAACATAAAATCAATTTTGTATTTTCTTTTGCATACTTTTTTCCAGAATGAAAGAGGAAGGAGAACTTGAAACATATTAAAATTCCAGTGTCTAATTTGAGTTAGTTATGTTTAAGTTCTTTTGCTTTTAAAATAATTTTTTAAATTTTTCCTCACAGTGAAACAATTTTGAAATATTTAATCTCTTGAAGATCTCTATAGTTCATAGTACTTTAATATTTGCATTGTCCCAACCTGAATATTTCATTAACAGTTTTACGAACATACTACTACTTTGCACTGAAAGAAAAGTATTTGTGCCTCTAATGTCAGTATAAAAACCATTAGACAAAGAACCTTTTCATTTATTTTCTTCTCCACTTGCTGTTCTTCTCAGAGGTGCAGAAATATCAATTTCAGTGAGTGCTCTGCAAAAACTTCAGAGGTCTTGAAGTCCTATGGGTGCAGAATGAAGTGCACACATGAAGTTATAACCCTTACCATATTCAGGAGGTATTAGTCTGAAAAAAACCTGTTTACTTTGACCCATTGGACATCCCAATGCAATCCACAACAACTGTGGACTATTTACCACAGCACGGAGTACGGAAAAAAAAATATTAAAAATTGGCCGAATGTAAAATTAAAATTAAAACCACTAGAGAATATATAAGTAGACTAAATTTCCAAGCTTAAATTCTTTAATATTTAATTTTCTGAGGGTTATTTTTGAGTTCAAGTCTTCAGTTTAGCAGAGAAAATGGAGCACCGCTCCTTGCAAGTGCAAAACTTAAAAAAAAAGTTTTACACCCCAGCTAGTCACCTTAGTCCTTCCAGCTGAGTCACTGAGAGGTAATCATTATAGAAATATGTCAGGATCAGCTAAGATTTCTTTGCTTTTATTTATTTATTTGTTTGGTTGGGGGTTTTTTATCCCAGAGGCCTTAGATTACTTTTAAGTAAGAAAAACTACATCTAAATTTGAATACTTAAATTGGTTAGCTCAATAAGAAATTGAACACCTGGAAAATACAATCCCACAAATGTAAACAAATACATAATTTCAGAAAGGCTGCCTGTTAAATAGCTACCAGCATTTTCTAGATGGGTTAAGGTACTTAGTCAGGTGTTATGTGGCTCCAGCATTGCACCAATAGGAAGTTCATTAATTTCCCGGTCTGTCCCTCTAATTACAGATACGGAAGGTCAACACAGTACAGCTAAGCCTGCAGAAAAGTAATGAAGGTGGCATCATAAAATGACGTAAGAATTTCTGTTGTACTAAAACAACAATAAAATTCCCCAAACACCTGCAAAATACACTCAGAAATTGCTTATATGAAAAAATACCAAGGTTGCAAGACACTTTCTCAAATATTAAGCAATGCTAGAATTATTTGTCCAAGCAGACACAGTTTGCCTTCTGTGTACATAACATCTTAGCTAACACCTGTACATAACATCTTTCCCCACAGTACTTCTTTGGTTGAGCAGAATAGACACATCTTACAGACAGAGAAGATCTGTTGCTCCTCAGTTCTTCAGACATTGGAAACTGTACAGAGCAAAGCATAGAACATATGCACTTAATTTAAGAAAGGAAAAAACTCTATTTTGTCCTTTTCTCCACTACAGGGAGTGCAGCTTTCAGAAAGGTGTAGGCAGGGGGTGTCTACACTTTCCTGAAAGCAGGTGAGCTTTTGTATTGTCTGCTCCTGGGAATCAGGCTCAACTGTGCTTTGAACTGCAAACTGCGTAGTCAAGGCCAGTGTGGCATATCCCTGAACTGACAACCCTGATGGCAAGATAAACATGTTCAGATATACTTGTCATACTCAACTCAATGTTCCAGATTTTTGTTACAGATCAGTGGGTATTCTTAAGATTACAAGGAAAAAGCCCCTAAAGCTTGTATTGGTTTGGTTTCTATTACAGTTAAAAAGTTCAAAACAAGGACAATGTTTTCCTAGATTCCTACAATACAACAGTTTGTTGACACTAAAGGAAACTATAAATAGATATTTAATATGTAGAATATGAGAATTGAATATTCTCTTGATCTGTAAGCAATCCCAGTGCTTTCTACTTCATATATGGAAAGCATTGGAAAAAATATTAAGGAAGCATCTCTAAAATAAATAGTACAATATTTTATTATACATATTATAGTATGTATAAACAAGTCTGCTGAATCCAAATGATGTGAACCAACAGAAGAGCTAGATTAAAAATTCCCAGATATTTCAACCCAGTCTCACACTATATCCACAAGGACATTATGTGCCTCTGCTTGAACTAAGTGGGAGCTGTTTATTTCTATATATGCTGTTAATGCACGTACATTCCCACTGAGCTGAGGATCTTGTTCCCTAAAAGATACACGATTGTTGTACACAACAATCAAACAGTAATCATGCTTTTATTTCAACTTTGCAAAATGGATGCATAGTTGCAGTTTAACTTTCTTTTTTTCTATCATGACCCCACAGTAACATTACTATGATGTCACAGATGATGATTTAAAAGAGGCACCACATTTCTTTCTACTGATTTAAGTGCTCCTCAATAGATTATTTATTTAATCAAGCAAATATTTCTCCAATGTTAAGACTGTACTCCAAAAAATATAGATACCCAGAGTTCATCTTTTACTGTTTTGGTCAAGTCAACTGAATTTGTTTCCCCCCAGAAAACACATAAGCAGTCAATACTGGATGATTAGATGTTATAATTTAGTACTCTACACAAATAAATGAATAGGGCAGAAACAGGTTTACAGAAATGCTTCCTGATCCTCACCCAAAGATTTTTACTCAGATGAGCGAGTCACAAGCAACCAGATTAAGCTTTTTTTTTTAAAGCTTTTTTTTTGTCATCTAAAAATAAGGAAATTGATTATTCCAAAAAAAGTTACTAGCAGGTAGTAGTAATTTAATTTTTCACACTATTAGAAGTTTTTCTGAACCACAACACATTTTATTCTAAACATGATACTGATTATTCCTATTATTCACATGAAAGTGCAGTAAGTTTCAAGTACCATTATTTTGGGGGAAACAAAGCTCCTGAAAAGGAAAAAACAACTTCAAATTACAACCAAAATCCTTCATGTAACTATGTAATCAAGTAACTATGTCAGGATGCTGAGAAAATAATTTGCTACTGTTGGAGAATTAGCATACAGTAGAGGACTTTGCTAGAGAAATAGTCATTATTTCTCGCTCTTTAGACTGGATGATAATAGGCAAACTACAATGGTGTTTCCATTAAAGTAGTCAGTAATTCAACTGTTATTAATAATATTGAACATGGCCTGCATTATAAATCTCAGCCTCCATACTGAGGCATAATCAGTCTTCAAGAAGACAAAAAGTGACTCAGACAGATTCAGTGGCTTTCAGTCAGTACTGAGAGCAAGTTCTGCATTCTAATATGCCCTCTAGAAGGAACAGAGATTAAATGAACCTCTTAGAAGCTTTATAATTTAAAAAGCCCATACCTGTTACATCAAGAGCAGGACAATGAGATGGCAGATCCTTTGTACTACGAAAAAGGGAGCTGGAACAACTCATCAAAAAAACCCTCAATCTTGACAAGGATTATGAAGAAAAGGTTTGTAATTGTGAAGACATATTTGCAGCCTTTTGTGGTATATATTTAATTGATAGGAACACTGACAAATTGTATTATTTTAGTGGCTGCCAGTTAACAAGCCAGATGAAGAAATACCAGCATTGGTTATAAAAAAGATTAGACAATTGTCCAATCAAAATCTGGTGAGCATACAAGATTATTGCCAGCAAAATATTAATCTTTTCTTACAGACGAATCTCCAGATAATACAACGTAGTATCCTATGGAGGTTCCGAAAGAATGGTTGGTATGCTATTGACTTTCCTAGGTGGAATAATTGGGTATCAGATCACTATTATGAAAAAACAGTGTGTACAATTCTGTTTCAAATAGCTTCATTAATGCCTAAGGCCCTTGACATGTTTAAAAAGAGAAGGCTTCCAGAATGGAGCAAAAATCCACAAAACATATGAGAAAGACATTTTGATAATGTAAAAGGAGAAAATGGTGAGCAATTTTCACATATGGACACAGCATAATATGACTTTGCCAAAAGGAGAGAGGTTGTTTAAAGGAAAAGAAGTATGTATTTAGACAAACAGTGAGGGCAGAACATGATGTTGGTTCATGAGATATATATAATTTATAATACCTGGCAATATAATTATAACATATGCGTTATGTATTTATTATTCATTGTCACCTATATGACAACGATACTGTGATTTATATCTCATAGATGAGTAGAAGTGCCTCCTTCACAGCCTCCAGGTGAAGCAAAACAAGGCATTCCTTGCTCTCAGGAATTACTTCAGGGATGGAGGCATGGTAAAATTAAGTATTTTAAATGAAATATTTCAGGCAAAATAAGTCAGAATTTTCCAATATTTAATTAGAAAATCTAATCAAAACCTTGACCTAAAAAAAGGCCTAAAAACCTTAGCCTAAAAAAATCTTTTTTTTTTTTTTTTTCTGTGAGATGTGTTTTCCTGAACTGGACTGAAAGATGCAGTCCAGTCTTGAACTCAGCATTCTCCATCCTCAGCGCACCTTTTAACATTGTTAACTATAATCATATGATGGAGTTTAATTTTTCCCATAGTCCATTTCTTCCTCCCACAAATTACCATGTGTTTTAGTATTGTTACTCTTGGAAGCTATTGTTGTTGAAAAGCCAAAAACATTGTATGGTCACAGCTGTTTCCATGCTAGTGCCACCAGATATCAGAAGCTGTTGTGTGACTACAACAGCAACAACTCCAATTCAGTCACTGCAGACAAATATAGTTCAACCACAACTAACTACATGCAAGCCTCCGGACTATGACTATCGCAATAAGAAAGAAATATTTTAAATTTGTTCTTTAATTATAATTTTGTAGCTGAAGTATCTAACTTAATGCTGCATTCATCAGAAAAAAAAATGAATATTTGGAGAAACATTGTCATTTATAAGTTTCAGAAATTTCTTCTGCAGTAAATTATTTCTTTATGTGGGGAATAGAGCTCATTGTGCAGTCGGTTCTTAGGCCTTTTAATGAATATTTTCTGTGATCTTGCCAGATTTCCATATCTAATTATGTGGTCTAATCTATTTCCCATGACAGCATGCATTTACACAAGTCATTATTTTTCTTTTTTGATTATGTAATGTGCTACATGCTACAATTCTAATTAGCACCTTTAAAGAATTAAATCTCTTTCATTTGAATGTTCATAACAATGAACAGGTTCAAGAGGTAGATTGTATTTTTAAAATAACTTAAATTTTATTACTTCTCACAGTGTTTATGAAATTACAGGAGATTTTAAGAGGTTCTTACAGCTGCACAGCAAGACTGGAAATGCATAACTAACATTTTGATTCATCATTTAGTGAGACTTAACACCCCCAAAAGAAAACAACACGTTATCTGTGATTGCACATGGGGAATACACAACTAACAGAAAAGAAGTTCTGTGCCCTATAGTTTCCCACCATGTCTGATGAAGGAGAAAGAAGAAAAGAGTGCTTGATGAATTTTGATAGCTTAGAAAATGGAAACTTAACCCACTATGAATGTATTGAGTGTACTAATCTATATAGTAGAAAGCACCAGAGGTTTTACATGATTACTCTCTTAAACCTCACACTGAAGGGAAACACCAATAGTACCAAAATTATGTAGTGACCAGGATCAAACATTACTTGGGCATGAGTGAAAGGACAGGTCTGTCAGTGCTTCTCACCATAATAGAGCTGCCACATTCTACTGCAGACACAGTCTAAGCACCAATACTTTGCCACAGCTAGAGATCAGTTCTGATACTGGCCTGATCTTTCCCTAGACCAGGACAGAAATAAGCCTTCTGACACCAAAAGTTTCACTGCTCTTCTGTGTAAATTGGAAGTCTGGCAATACTCTACCCTTTGACAGAGTAAAACACACTATGCTGGTCCACAGTTGCTCCTAACAGGACTGGAAGCTTAACAGACATAGGTGCTGAGATCCTTCTACCATTCTTCATTCACACTTACAGACTAACTTATCTGGAATGAACTTTTGTGAGTTTTAAGCACAGTGTCCTCCTGGACCACCAGTGGAGAAATCATGCTTTGTACTAGAAGAAACAGAAATATAAAAGCTCCAAAAGTTAATGAGATATGGAAGAAATATCACAGGAAGGGAAAAAAAAATTAAAAAATTACTAATACCTACATATCCCAAAGAAGATGAAGATCTTCAACAATTCATGAGAAGAAAACTCAGCTAGAGGCTATACAGTGCTAAAGAAAATCTAAGAATATCTATTTCCATAAGAAATACATCTTCTCAGCGATACAAATTACTATGACAAATTAGAAAGGAAGAGAAACTTGAAGCTTTCATAACACATTTGAAACCATGAGGTTATGTACATGCAACTATACAATACCTAGTAAAGCCCTAAGTTAACGCCAAGGTAGAATAGAGTCTCAAAATTCAAAACAGGCCACCATGTGATACTAATCTGACCTCGCATAAAACACTGAAAATGTGTCAAATGTCAGGAGAAACAGATACGGTTGTATCGTCTGGAGCAAGAACAAATAATCTGTTCTAGCAAACTGCAAGTAAAATAGTAATACACACATGCAAGATGAAAGTGAAGACAGCATGTCTGCAAAACAAAATCAGTGATCCAACAAGAAGCAACACAGAAGTCTGCTTGAGGCTTCCTGCCATGTAACACAGTAAGCTAATAAAAGCATTCTACGAAAACTACAGGAATTTTTTCTAATTTCTTAAACAAAAACAAAAAAACCCCAAAACAACAACAGAAAAACCTCACTTAAGGAAATCTGAGAATTTATCATGCTGGAAGGGTAAATGTTTGCAGTGACATATAATAACTTGGGATAATAATTGGCATACAATTACATACAATTAGTTAAAAAATATGAGTACAAGAGCACTCTTGAAAAACATTTCTTTGCTTCCCACATAATTACCAAACAAAAGTAGTGCTATAGAACTCACCCATACTTCTAAATTGTTTAGAATTTCTCCTAAATTCTGTCCAACACAGAACATACCATTGAAGACAGTAACTCCCAAAAATAGCTAGGCCTATGCAAAGCACTTCAGCTATTAAAACTCATGAAGAAATATCAGATCCATGCAGTAAGGAAGTCATCAACAAGAATGAAAGGTTCAATGAAAAAGGTTGAGCTACATCTCCTGAAAGAAGTTACATAACAGAATTTCAGGAAAAGAGTGGATATATGGATTAGGTTGTCTTTCACATTAGTTGTATGTCTCTATTAAAATATGGTGAATTAAGTTATTTCTTGTGAAAGATTTGTGCGTTTGTTATGAATATTTTTACATTGAAAGTGAAGAGCATAACATAATACTTCAAAAGGAGTAAGCCTGAAAACCATGGAAAAGAGTTGTGTCTAATACATCAGTTTTTAATACTTGACTAAAAACTTATGAAAAGTTGGCCAGCTTATTTAGAAAGTGTAAATAAAACTTAAGTGAGAAAAAACACAGAAATAATGAAGAGGGATTTTCTTAACTGAACAGAAACAAATGAGGTCACACAGGAAAATGTGCATCTTAGCTTCATCTTGCTCATATAATCTTCTCCTCTTAAACTTTACATTTTGCTTTAATAGTTCCAAAAGAATGTTATCAATTATATTTTATTACACCTGTAACCTGATTAAACACCGCCTTTACTCTCATGAGTTTATGCATCTAACTAAAATGGGAATATATGCTGCAATCTGGTTTCTCTCTGAAATATTTTTCCATAACACTCTTTTTATTTCCACAGAAGTTTGAGCTACTCTGAATAACTCTCTAGAACATTTCAGTTTTTTTATAGTGTATACATATATAGAGATTATGAACCATGTCCTTCCTTAGTGCTCTCATCACAGTTACCATCCTATAGTGTTTTGATGGATTTTCCATTTTAAATGGCTTTTGTACATGAAATTGTAACTACTTTAGTTCCCTGAAAAGCACTGAGTAGTCAAGAAAAGGAAAACATGAAAGGCATTTAATTTTTTTCAAGAAAAGGTATCTTGAAAAGAGGAAGAAACTTGTAATGAGAAAAAGTCCACAGTTTCAGTTAGGTAAACCTTCAGTATAGTTTAGTAGTTTCAGTATGAATACATTGAACCAGGGAGTGTAGAACCACAGCAACTTAAACACGTTGCTCTTCTGCAATCTATCTATAACTAACACTAGAGGTTTTGGTTTTTTTTTAATATTAGTGCTGTAAGTGCATGAAAAGATATTGTGCAATAAAAATAAACAAAGACCTGAGTTTATCAGTACCCTTATGTCAGTTGCATTCCTGAAACTTAAAATGGCACACCTTAGGCATATCTGTCTAAACTACTTCTAAGGCATCTATCGTTTCCATATCTGAATGCCAAAGTCAATGTAAAACTATTTACTATGGGTGGGAGAGAGGCTGGCTGAACTAAGACAAAAGTACTCTATACAGCTGAGCACATACTTGAATTCTTACAGTTGATAATCATATTAAATTGTTAGGTTTGGAGGGGTTTTTTGTTTGGTTTTTTTTTGGTTTTAAGTCTTAAGAGTGAAACCATAAAACTCCTGAACATCAGAAAGTATTAAATGAAGCCAGAAGAGATGGAGAGCGGGCAGAAATCAAAGAGGAAGGTTGACACTGGACTAAGGAATAACAAAACCACTTTATGTAATGAAATAGAAGTTGGTATATCACTACTTGCTGTACCTGAACACACTAAATAAGGCAGCAAATAGCCTGTCCAAAGTTATATAAAACAGAGCAAATGTGACAGAACACTGTGTTCACTGGTAAGTATTAAAATAACAAATACAAAAGACCAAAGAAATCAAGCAGATGCATGCCTCCAATTCCTACTTCCAAATAGATACAACTTAGTTGGTATGTTGCATTGACTATCCTGTTCCAAATCTTATAGCTTCTTGTTTCTTCTCCCTTTCCTACAGAAATGAATGCTTTCTAATCAAGTAAAGGAAAGCCAACCTCCCAGATGAGTTAATAAAGTTGTAGGATTTAAGGTATCTAAAGATTCTTCAGAGAGCATTGGCTATGTCTCACATATATTGGCTCTTCACACAGATGAAGAACCGAATGTCTCCTTCCTTGTAACTGAAGGCCCTCTCTTCTCACAGATCCCAGAATGTCTGATCCCACCCTTTCATGCCAGACCTCTCTGGGGTAATAGGCAGCTTTGAAACAGCATATGAAGAGCCAAACAAGACAATACAGAAACTTTATTTGTCAAGCACATACCAGAGGACTTGATTTACCTTATCCGTGTCTGGTTGAAATACAGGCTGCAGCATTATTAAATTGACCAGGTCTTAAAGGTTTAAGATTAGTATTACGGTAAGACAAATATAATGTACAGTCCTGAGGAACGTGAACTGGTTTTGGCCAGAGTGTATTTGAATTCCTGGCCATGAATCTCTGAAACACTTGTTTCTTTTAAGTTACTATGCCTATTTCCTATAATGTTTCCTATAGACTGACTGGCTGTAGATGGAATGATCCAAGGTAAAAGTTCAAGATGACAAGTAATTTTAATGTCACAATTACAGGCAAGGTTAACAGCAACATTCTCTGAAGCTATAAGTTATTCAGAAATTTCTCTAACATAAATGAGGACTCCATACCATAGTACTACTTAAACCCTTCTATTTCAACTCACTCTTAATGCTCTATTTTTCAGTCTCCAAATCCTAAAAGCAGTAGTTTATCTTTCAAATGTTAGATGAATTCAGAGTTACAGCTAACTCTGGGTACGGATAAAGAAGCAAAGGGAGGAGACAAGGACACCTAAAACATCTGAGTTTAACAGCTAGTGACAAACTCTGAGTTTAAAGAAATATTGGCAGATTTTCCACTACACTCTTGTAAGCAAAATAAAGTTACATAACCTAATTTCTGAACACAGTGCATGGAAACCTCCCATTAAAAACAAACAAACAAAAAAATAACCCCAAAAAGCCCAACTATTAAGTTATGCCTTCCTGAACACAACTGATACAGAGAGAAAAGATTTAAATTTTCTATCAGTTTCCTAAGCAAATAGTCCTAGTTTTGCACTACTTTCATAACTGGTTTATGCAAGATGTGTTTTCAGAAGGCACAATGGTCCGCCCTTGAGAAAGAACCTCAAAGCTTTTTAGAGGCTTAAATGCTTTATATCTTTACAAGTAGTTAACATGCCTTTTACACAATGCAACATTGTCCCACTGTGCCATTGGATGTGCATATGAACATTATTGCATCCTATGATTCTATACCTCCTCACACAACTGAAAAATGAAGGCATTTTGATAGTTCACAACCAGGCCACTTATGCAGTCCTTTCCAAGAGCAAATATTCCTATCATATTACTAAAAATTATAACTCAATCATTCATGTGAAGCAATAATATTCACATGGTAGAGAAAAATGCATTTTGGTATCAACAGTTCTATATCCCAGGCAAGGTGAAAGATACGGGCCTTGCAAGAAAAAGAAGAGGGGGAGAAGAACCATGTTGCCAGAAAAATTCATCAATTGTCTGCCCACTTCTTGACTGTATATGAAGGCCGTTTCAGAGCCTATAAATGAGGGAGTTCAATACAATCTAAATTGTTCCAATGCACTGTATCTGTAGTAGCTTTGTTTGGCACCATGGCAACACAGAGCAATATCCTTAGTGTTATATATTCAGCTCTCATGCTATCTATACACCTAAACTTCTAATAATAAGAAAAGCATAAGAAAATTTACAAAACTTACAAAATCAGAATGGCTTTCCAATTTATTTGTGGCTTAATTAAGATCATGTTATTAAAAGCTTTTAATGCCTATGTGAATGATGGATTAAAAAAGGAAGACGCATACATAAATTCAATGACTATTCTTAAAGCACAAAACAGAACAAATCAGAAGACAATAAAACTAGGGCAATTACAGAGAAGGTCATAACTATGTTGGAACAAGCCATGCATTAAAAGCAGAATAGTATGGAGTACTCCTCCATAGTACAACATTTTAGAATAAGCTTACCATTGGTCAATGTTCAAAAGCATTTTTAAATTACTTTTTATATTGTATGGATATGGAATTAAAACCACTATACTGCCTATGTAGCCAGAGCATCTAGAAATCACAGGTCTATTACACAGCCTCTCAGTTTTTGAAAAAAGTAGCCAAATGACGATGCATCAGGAGGACTTGATGGGATTTGGCAACAAATATATATTGTAAGTAAACAGTACTATTTCTGCTCGCTTTCATGCACCTTTAAGTCTGATCACTTATAATATTACTTAAGATTAGGGTTTTTTTCTGCTCCATCTTCACTTCTGAAATACTGTTCTTTGCAGATTCTCAGGTCATTTATTGTAACACTGCTTGACTCTCAGTTTCTCTACTTGATGAAAAACAGTTCTGCTAAAATGAGCCAGTCTTTCAAATTACTTACAAATACCAATGAATGGTTCTGCAACATCATTTTGCAGGCCTAGTATTTCACAATTTGGGAAAAAACCCAATGACTATGACTACATTCTGCGTCACAGTGAAAAAGGCACCCTACCTGATCTCAAAACTTGCTGAAATCACTAGAGGAAACGTGTTTTTAAAAAGTTCCACTTCTAAATGCCATGCCAGCATTTTCCCTTTCGTACTGTCCAAACCTGTTTACTTCATATCTGTCTTTATTAATACTCTTCCTTTCTCTGTCTTAAGCTTCCTGCACTAACAGTCATAACAGGTACATAATCACATGACAATTTCCCTCTCCCTGAATGATTTTCTATATCAGGCATGTTCTTATGCAGACTATTTTATAAACTATTTAACGCAGACCAGCAGTTAGACATCTTTAATGTTACTGCAATTAAAACACAACTGTTGCATGAACATGAAATATCCTAATGTCATTCAGTTTTCTGTTACCCATGCAATATCTGACCAGATGCACCATTTAAAAACAAATGTTAAGTTTAAAAGAATACTTGTTTTATTTCATCCTTTTCACGGGTAAAAAAAATATTTTATCAAGGGATTATTTAGTAAAGATTCAATGCAATGCACATACCAGTCACGTAACTATCATGTAAACTTAGACTAATGAAGATAATCCTGAATAACATATCCATTTGCTGTGTAGAATGCACATCTTACTTTCTTTGAATATATTTAATTACACTCCTTTCTTTATATTACATTTTTACTTGAAAAATACTGTGGAAAAAATCTCACAAGAAAAAAATGACAATACAATAACCTCATGTGTAACATTAAAAAAAAAAAATGAATAAATCAGGTACTGAAATTATGCTGCTGTTATACAGAAGATGAATGCACTAAAATTTGGTTTTTATGGATTTGACCACAAACACTCATCTAAGAAAAAAAGTAGTAGTATTGAGTCTTTAAGAAAAGGTTCTCTTTCTGACTTTCTTTTGTTTATTCTCACAACTGCTTCAATAAAAACCACTTTTTCATATAGAGTGTCTATTTGAACCATTCTTCTCTATCATGTCCTTCTTAATTTAAATGCTTTTAAAAGATAAACAAACTTATGTTATTCACTTTAGGGGCAAGAGGTCATAAATTGCAAATAATTTTTTAATGTATCTTTTAAATGTATTCTGAGAAAAAAATGCCTACTCATTCTGGCCTGAACAGCACAGAATGAGATCAGTACTTCTTATGACTCCACGTTTTAAATCTCTGGGGGAGAGAAAGAAAGGAATTACTACCCAAGAAAGCAGAGGAAATAAAGTTGCAAGCAAATAAATGTTTCTTACTTTAGATAAATAACTATTTTAAGCTTTGGGACTGAAATTAACTTGAGCCACAAATTAGAACTTTCCCTTTCAAACAGAGAGATTCATGCAGAGATCAAACCAACAAATATAAGCACTGACATAGAGGAGATAAATGGCCTATGAAAAAAAGTTCATCTGACATTTCACAACAATGCGTTCAGTGCTTACCAGGTATGTGCCACAGTGAAACGCCGTTGTTTTGGTATGTTGCAATTCAGGAGCATCCTGCGCAAAAGCCTTGGAGAGTTTTGAGGAGAAATGACTGGAGACAGCTGGGGAGAAGCAGATGAGGATTTCCTAGATGCCCTGGGCTTTTCATGTTGCAACAGGTTTTCCTGCAGGGTCTTCACAAAATCTTCACTTAACCATGGATTTTGACAATGTGTACTATCCACTTCAGGAACAGCCAAAGTGGCTGGGCTTGTCTGATGAGCCATGCTTCTGAAGTAAGTTTGTTATAAAGGTCTAACACAATTGAATATTCACTTGGCTGCTTAAAATACTTCCTTTGTAAACCAAGAACTATGCAGAGCTTCAACTTCCAGTTCAGCTTATTCTGTTTTCAGAATGGTGTCACCTGCCCTCATTGTCTCTCTATAATAATGATCCACAAAGGAAAAAGCAAGCTAACTCCTCCACAGCAACCTATTAAACATTACCACTCCTCTCACAGCCCTGCTGCCAAAGATCACTTACTAGCTATCATAGCAAGTGAGTACGGGAGGAAGAAACTGCCTGAGCACAGCCTTTGCCAGAGCTGTAAAGCTGCCTGCTAAAACTGTTGGAACTAACATGCTGCAGCTGCTTGAGTGACTTCTGGTTATGTACATAAAAAGTGCTGGAGGAGGGCTTAAATATCAGATGTGTGCTAATTTTATTTGGTTATTCTTTCCATTTGCTTATTCCTGAACCTTCAGGGACGCTAAAAATAAGGGAGAATGCTGAATAACCTCTCCTGTTTTTTCCAGGATCTGCAGTATTTATCTTTGTAGTCCTCATTTTTAAAGATCAAGATAACAAACTTTTACCTCTTAAGCTACAAATAAATAATGTTAAATGGTTTAGCTTCTTCCTTTTCCCTAACAACCTTTCTCTCCCTCCACCCACAAGCAAGCTTATCACAGTTTTCAAATGCATTTAGGAAAGGCTAGTAGTTGCTACCTTACATTTTCCAGAAAAACAAACCAACATGAAAAATCTTCACACAAACTGAAATCAAACTATGAAACTGAAAAAAACTAATCAAATACTAGACAACCACTAGTATTCATTTAATGTCATGTTCCTAATTCATCATATCAACACATCATGAGCACTACATAAACTAAGGAAATGCCTTTTTTCTATTCCCAGCTCATGAAGAAATGAACCAGAAATACTTGCATTTATTTAGTCAATACATACTGATTTTAGGTTTCATGCTTTTAATGGCATTATGCAAACAAAATATTGGTCCAGTTTTCTGATCCAACAAAGTTTTTGTCAATCTATCCTGACATTTATTTTTTAATTTTTAATTAAAATAACTCACTTCAGGTATTCTGATACACAAAATTTTTACAAACATGTTCAATTTTTTTTTTTTTTAATTCATTGATAACAGAAAAAAACCCAGACCCAGTAATAACTGGTGGTAAGCTAATATCTGCTTAAGCTTGGCACATTTATTTGTACAGCAACAATAACAGTCTTTTATGTTGCAACTATACTTCCTGCATCCTACAAGGAACAAAACCACCATTTTTTGAGAGATTTCTTTTCAATGTCAGAGCATTGGCTACACATAGTTTTAATTGGTGCAATATATTTTTCCTTTCTTTTTTTGTTTGTTTGGTGGGTTGGTTTTTCTGTTTCATAATCCAGCTTCCTTTGTAAGTAAGAAACAGCTTTTGAAGCCCATATGGTGTCCAGGCTTTCAAGAGAGCAAGGGATTTTTTTACCACAATTACATGACCAGGTATGAAAGGCAAATATTGTTGTCTGTATTAGGGTAAAATCAGAAATCCTGTAAAACAGCCTTCTGTCACCTTTTTTGTTAGCACTGAAACAGTTTCAGATGAGGATTATAAAGAGAACATCATGATGCTGATAGGAGAAGAGCAACAGAAAGGTCAGATTACATTAAGAATTACATTGCTATCAGGTGTCAGTCCCATCATGTTTAATTGTATCGTGTCATATGTGAAATTTGATAACTGTGTATCTACAAATTTAATTCAATCTTGAACAGAACCACAGAATGCAAAATTCACTGTGTAGTGTGGTTTTGTGTACTCTTCTAAAATTTTATAGAAGATTAAATCACTACATAAAAACTAATATGGAATCATGTGCAGAACTGGAAATGAAATTTAAACTGGAAATGAAGTGATAACCCACAGAGAAAAAAATACTTGGATTAACAGAATAACTGCTTCTGATCCTTTTCCACTAGAAAAGAAAGCACAGCACTAGTCCTCAATATGGAGACCGAATACAGGCATAACATGCAAATGTTTATAGATTTTATATAATACTATATAATACACATAATATATCTATATTTATGAAGAACAAATATACCTGTCAGTACTGGGATCAGGACTGTTTCATATCTTCATCAGTGACATAGGCAGTGGGATCAAGTGCACCCTCATCAAGTTTGCGTACAACAGCAAGCTGAATGGTGTGGCTGACACACCTGAGGGATGGGATGCTATCCAGAAGAACATTGACAAGATTGAGAAGAGGGCCTATGTGATCTTCAGGAGCATCAGTGAGGCCAAGTACATGGTCCTGCACATGGTCAAGCACAGCGTGCTATCAATAAAGACTGTGGGATAAAGGGAGTGAGAGCATCCCTGCAGATAAGGCCTGGGAGATCCTGAATGGCTCAGTTCAGGAAGGAGATTGAGGTGCTGGAGCAGGTCCCAAGGAGGGCAACCAGGCTGGTGAAGGGACTCGAGCACAGATCCTATGAGGAGAGGCTGAGGGAGCTGGGGCTGTTCAGCCTGGAAAAGAGGAGGCTCAGGGGAGACCTCATCACTCTCTACAACTATCTGAAAGGAGGGTGTAGCCAGGTGGGGATTAGTCTCTTTTGCCAGGAAACTATCAGCAAGACAAGAGGGCATGGTCTTAAGTTGTGTCAGGGGAAGTTTAGGTTGGATATTAGAAAGAATTTCTTTACTGACAGGGTGATTAGGCACTGGAATGGGCTGCCCTGGGAAGTAGTGGATTCTCCGTCCCTGGAGACATTTAAAAAGAGACTGGATGTGGCACTCAGTGCCATGGTCTGGTAACCGCAGTGGTAGTGGATCAAGGGTTGGACTTGATGATCTCTGAGGTCCCTTCCAACCCAGACAATTCTATGATTCTATGAGCCAGCAGTTTGAGCTCACAGACCAGAAAGGCAAACCACATGGTGGGCTGCACCAAAATATGTACATATGATCAATAAGTTGGGGGAGGTGATTCCACCCCTTTGCCTTTCTAGCTCTGGTGAGACCCCACCCCACAGTACTGTGTCTGGTTCTGGAGCCCTCAGTGTAGGAAAGACATAGATGTGTTGGAGCAGGTAAAGAAGAGTGACACAATAATTATAAGAAGGTTGGGGCACTTCCACTGTGAAGACAGGCTGAGAGCTGGAGTTTTTCCATCTGGAGAAGAGAGGGCCCTGGGGAAACCTTATTGCAGCCTTTCAGTACTTAGAGGCAGCTTATAAGAAAGATGAGTGTAGAAGCGGACAAGGAGAAGTCTCGCACAATCAATGTGATTGATAAGCAAGCTTCTAAATTTATTGCGCAGTTACAATGCTTATATAGTGGTCGTGTGAACACACCCCCCCAGCCACCTCGCACCAACATAACTTATTACTGGACACCCGGTGTGTTTACCTATAGAGAACGAATCCCAGCTGTGTAAGGTCAGCAGTAAGGGCCGATGTCATTGGCCTTAGATAAGGGATTTTATACACAGACGTGGAATTGTGCACACCCCAATTCCAGGGCATTCTACGACATTCCACAACAGATGAGGGCAGACTTTTTAGTAAGTTTTGGTGCAACAGGGCAAGGGCTAATATTTTTAACTGGAAGAGGGTTGATTCAAGCTATTAAGGAGGACATCTGTCTTGACAAGTGTGGTGAAACACTGGAACAGGTTGCCCAGAGAGGTTGTAGAAGTCATGTGCCCAGAAACATTCCATGTGAGGCTGGACAGGGTCTAAGCAACCTTATCTAGTTAAAGGTGTCCCTACTCACTGCAGAGAGGGTTGGACTAGAAGATCTTCAAAGGTCCCTTCCAAACCAAGCTACTTTAGCATTCCATATGACCTGTTTACCAGTTTATTATTCTTTCTTAGTATTAAAAATCACTGTTTCATACGAGTCAATTTTTTTCAAACAATACCGTCTGTATGAGAGCTATGGTCTTTATGCTATGAAATACTGCCATCTGACGTCTATTCCAAGGCATGGTCTTCAGATAGCTACAGTGGCTTTATAAAAGTAGACAAATGTATCCATTGGAGATCAATTAATCAATGATGTCAATAAGACTATTAAGATTTATTACAGTGGGACCAGGATCATGGTTTAAGTTGCACTAGGTTACAAAGACAATTACAGAAGAGTAAAGCACTAGTCCAAAAATCACTAGTTTTATTACACTTGTTCTGGAAAATATTAGAACTAAGTCAACAAGGACAATTAGCTTGACACCTGCATCACCAGTATTGAGTGGGTTTGCCACATATGCAGAGGCAATATGAAATGTGCATGGAACAGCAGGATAAGGCCTTTTAACATGAAAAATCAACTCCGTCATTATTAAGCAGCAACATTTGCTTGAAAAACTAACTAGAATGGTAAGCCTTACTCAATCAATAGGTTAAATATTAGAAAGCAGAGATTCTACTCCCTCAGTTATCTAAAAAAAAAAAAAAAAAAAAAAAAAAAAAAAAAAAAAAAAAAAGGAGGAAAAAATCTAGGAGTACGTAATGAGATCTTCACAATTTTAGAAGCATAGAACAAAAATTTCTATTACCATAAAAAGTCCCACAATATAAAAGATCTAGGAATCTGCTGAGATAATCTGTGTAGTGCCTAGCACATATATGTACTATGAAAACTCTCAAGCATGGTAATGAAATTAAATTAAAGCTTTTGAACCAATTTTATTATAGACTAGAAACATGAACAACATTCAGTGTAATACGAATGGAAGATTTAACTTCCAACAATATCAGATAACCATTATGCAAGTTAGACAAATATTTATCTTACAGAAAGTACCGGGGAGAAGAGAAGGCAAAAAAAAAGGGGCAGTAGCATAAGGTAGCCTACCCAGGTACTAGAATAAATCCTTGAAAGAGAACTATTCTATAAGGAAAAAATGTTATTTCCAGTTTCCCTAGTTACATGTTAGTAGAAGACAGTAATGTACAATTTTATTTCTTTTCTATAAATATTCTGGTTAATTAAGGAAAAGACCCTGTTTGACTTTGTTTTACTGAAGACATATCTATTTTTCCTACAAAGATCCATCACAATTATTATTAAAACTGGAAAAAAATGATCACCTATTCTGAAAAACTACTTCAGGTAAAAATCATAGGCTATGTGTTTTTTCATACACATTAAGAAATGGAAGCATATGGTACGATTCCAAATAATGCAAAAAATTTTACAAAAAATTAAGTATTTTTAAATGTTTTCTACATACGAGTTTATTTTTCAGCCTCTTCCTCAGTCCTTCTAATGAAATGAGATCACAGAAAGTGATCTGTGAAATTTCACCAAAAAAAAAGTATTTATTTTTTAAATATAACATTTAAGAACTAATAGATAAGTAACACATTTCCAAAGGATAGTATTGATTGTGCTTTAAGTATGTCCATGCTGTATGTCCTAAGTGAATTTCACTGTCTTTCTGATTAAATGTTCTTATTTAATAAGGTCATAGTTAACTTTAATTTTGTAAATGTTGCTTAGTTGCAGCCGTAGGTAAAAGTTGTATCATGATCTGATGTAATTCTGCCTGTTATACATTCAACTGAACCTTCAAAAGGCGCAGGACAAAAGCAGAGAACTAGAATCTCTTTATAATTCAGCATTACAAAAATCTAGAAGAGCCAGTACCTTGAATTCCAGTGACCACTTAAGATATTAAAAAGTGAAATCCATGCATTCAATTATTCTATTTTTCATAAGTTTTCTTATGAAATATATTCCTTATTACACACTTAAAGTGCTCACATTTCTGTTAATCATGAGAACTAAAACCAACTACACATACAGAAGAGAATAAGTTCATAAATTCTGCAAGTAATGCTGTGCATGATTAAACATATTTGATTTCATATAAAGAGACTAAACAAGGATTAAAGTGCCTTTTCTGTGTAACAATTACTTTGAACAGAATTTGATTAATTTATTTTAATATTGTAACCTCTAACCACCAACAAAAAATTAATATGCAAATGTCGCTGTTTTAAGTTTCTTTTAATGGAATATTTCTTAGCACAACATAAATGCAGTGACTCACAAGGAGGAAATTAGTTCTTTCACATAAAAATATGATGAGGAAAATTAATCAAAATGTCTTACTTGGGACCAAGCTGAGAATTCCAGACACATAGGAATGCAAGTGAAAGAAAACCCTCCAAGTGTTGCTCCTTTGAAAGCAAGAAGACCAGTATTACAGGATCATAGAAGAATTCAAGGTGGTAATGACCTCAGGTGATCAAGTTCTCAAAGTAGGATCATCTGTAAGGTCAGACTACGCTGAGGTACTATAGCACCTGAGCATGATGCAGAAGTGGAGAGAAAAAAAGTCAGTCAGAGTTGGTTGTGAAGAATGGATGCTATAACATGCTTTTATTTCCTGAAGCAAATAATAGAACACTGAAGAGTATTGTGTGACTGAGGAGAGTTCTACTTCCAGATAAGACAGAAAATACAAATCTTGAATGATTCTATGATTCTAATTTGCAAAATAAGGTTAATATATTGACTGAGGAGCATAGCAGTCAAGGAAGAAAATAAGGATAAAAAAAGTAGTTAATAGGTGATAGGAAGTCTTAAAGAGATGTTATGTACCAACAAATCTCGCGGTATCATTTTAATACCTGCTAATTGCCACAGTCTCAAAGACCTTATATCATACTTATGGATCTGACAACTGCAGGGTAGTGCTTGTCAGACCATTTTCCTAACAGTTACAAGAATGGCTGCTGGAGAGACCATAGGTGTGAGGGTTTTCCACTCAGGCAGACATGTACTGAACAAGCCACATTCAGGAATGTGTTGACCAACTGACCTTGCAGGAAAGAATAACATCGGAACTGGCTTTGCAGCAAAACAAGATAACAGAGTAAGGGCAATAACTATTTTCAAATCAGGGCGGCCCTCGGGATGGGCATGGACAATAGCCTTTAGCCAATTAGTTTATAAGTTAAGAACAAGTTCGAACCGTGTTAACCAATCATGTAATGCCATGCTTGTAACACTGATAAGAGAAAAGTATATATTCAGCACTAACGAACTTAATAAACAAGTTTTGCTTCAACCATATTGGCTCTGTGATGGCAAATTACTACAAGCCTCCCCACAACACACAGGTACCATCGAGATGCAATACGTGAAAAAAAACAGAAGATGGATTGCATTTTGCATAGACCTAGCAGGTATCCTCCAGTACATAAAAATCTCTAATAGACAAAGGTAAGGAAAATATGTAGAATTCTAGATATTCCAAGGAACTCGCAGGCTGCTGTTTACTTTTCATATATCATACAAGTACCTTTTCAGTAATATCTTAATAGAATAATTGTACCTAAAATGGTGGTAAAAGACTAATAAGGGAAAGTTTCCAAATAATAGTCAGATAGCCATACATTTAGAAGTGTATTTTCAGAAGGAGAACAGAATAAAATAAGAACAGCTTGTAGTACACAATTGTATACACACATTGTATACACTTCGGTATGGTATATTTACAACCATCAACAAAACAGTTACTCTGATTTAAAATTTTGGACCACTCCTGAACTTGGGAAGTTTCTAATAAAAACTGTTTTCATAATATCAGCTCAGATTCACTTTGCAATTCAATAAGGTGTATTATATTCAGTTGGTAATATCTTTTTTGAGTGTTTGGAAATTTTGTCAATATTCTACATTCTACATTATCTACATGATTCCCCTGAATGAGTAGCAGTTCTGTTTTCCGTGTATGGCAGACACAACAAAGAGGACACTGTGTATCTGATAATAAAAGAAAAGAAGTAGCTACATGTGCTACATATCAGAATATGTCCAGGGTCCATCCTAAGAAAAGAGGGATGTTTTGCAACCCACGGATTTCAGCAGTATTTTATGCATATTTCTGAGAAAACATGTATTTGGCTTTCAAAATAATTTGCTAAATGGAATACAAAAAAAAAAAAAAAAAAAAAAAAAAAATTCTAAAATTACTCCAAACTTTAAACAGAATGGCAAAATGTATTTCTGCACTATGAATTGAAAATCTTCGCAAGATTCTGGAGTTTTTCCTACAATCCATGCTGCTACAGGGAATGAATTAAGGGTATTTTCAGAATATGGTTTGTTTCTGGAATAAAACTCTACAAACTGAGTGGTGTTGGAGGCCAGCCACTCTTGTCCCATAAATAATACAGTAAATGTTCTTCTAAAGATCTTCTGTTTAAAAACACACATTGCCATACAGGCATAAAAGAAAACAAAGCAAAGTTTGTTGGGTAAGAGATCATCCCAAGAGCAGTCTACTTAGCATTTTCTTGTAAATTAAATAATTATGGCAATATTGCATATGATAGCTTGGACCTTTCCTTCTATCAGTGTTAGATATTCCTTAACGTAAAGGAAAAGATTAACAAAAACTGCTTTTATAATCGAGTCCAGAAAGGACTACCAATACAATCATGTTTGATTACACAGAGCAAACTATCAAACTTGGAAAATAAAATGTCTTGGCTGTAAGAGCCCTTGGAAAAAAGGCCTCTCCCGATGTGACATATTAAAATAACAGACACTTCACAGACACTAACAGACGCTTCCTAAATATAAAAGCAGCATTTCTTTAAAAAGATGATATTCGGTATGGCAAGAAAGTTGGCTTGGCAAGTAAAGATAGGCAGATGTAGCAGTCCCCATACATGCATTAACATAGAAGTGAATGACTCATAGGACATGTGAGAATAAACAGAACAGAAGTAACTGTAAATTTCTAAACAATTGTATAAGAAAGAATTTCCTGAAGTAAGATCAAGCTGGAGCATAGGAGGTTCCATGTAAACATAAGAAAAAGCTTTTTCACTGTGAGTGGCAGAGCAGTGGAACAAGCTGTCCAGGAGGGTTGTGGAATCTCCTTCTTTGGAGACATTCAAAACCCACCTGGACACATCCCTGTGTGACCTACAGTAGGTGATCCTGCCCTGGCAGGGAGGTTGGACTCAATGATCTCTCGAGGTCTCTTACAACCCCTAACATTGTGTGATTCTGTGTGATTCTGTGATTAAGGGAAATGATTTTACCTCTACACAACTACATGAAGAACAGACAGCATTTCTAACACTGCAAGCCATAAAGATACCTTTCCAAAAAACTCCTTCTTAACATTTAAGGCAGCAGACTTGCCATTTTCAGATTATAAGGGTCATTCAGATTATTAGAATGTTATTCAGTTTAGTGCCTACAGACAGTGTAGGCACTGTGAGCTGCAGGTGAGGATCCTTGCTGTCTGCCCTGATATAGAATCAAAGCAGTGGAATATTACAGAGTAGAAAAAGGTAACTGAGGACAGCTAACTTTATTTTTATGAAGGATAGGCTATCTTTCAAGACTTTAATATACTTCTAGAATAATATAGGAGCATGCAATGACACTTCCCATAATAGCCAGTGTCCAATATTTTGCAGTGTTTGGGACATCACAAGTTGTATTTTGTTCTTTACTTAACATAAAAAATTGTTGTTTCTTGAACTATCTCTACATTTAGCACCTACAGTTCCCGATACACGTGTTCACAATCTGATTAAAAGTTTTGTAGTAAGCAATGCATTTCACTTTGAACCTGGGAGATATGGATAAGAGAAGGGATGCAAAAATCATATTGGATTCAAGTCAGTGGAATCTCTTGGCCTCAGTGGAAGTTTTTTTTAGAAGGGCAATTCTAGATTTCTTGCTTGAAGGAAAGATAAAGTGAAATACTTCCTCTGTCCCAGCCCTACAGTTAGAGAGCGATGCTGAGATGTTAAGTGCTGGGATGTTGATTATACAAAAAGGGCACAATTCAAATGCAAAATAATATTCAACTAAGAGATCCCAAAAGTGGCCTGGTTTTTAGAGAGCATTGAATATATACTATGGTAGGTAATATGCTGCAGAATTGTTTCTGGTTCCCAGGGGAGCTTTCTCTTAGGAGGTCCCTTTTGATCACAACTTGATTGGTATAGAGAAAGATGAGAAGGGATCATATAAAAGACACGAGCTAAGAAAAGCAAGAAGCTGAAGTGCTGTCTCTTTTCAGGAAAGAGACAGGAAACTTCCTGCAGGTTAATATCACAACTCTTAAGCAACTCAGTTATCAATTTTCTTCATGAATCCTCCTTTGCAGAAACTATAGGGACCATTAAAAATAGGCTAGAAACACCTATAAATCTTTGATCTACAGAAGTGGACCTGGAGGTGGTGTGTGGTGTTCTGAGAAGACATGTGGCACCACAGTTAAGACAAAGCAATCAAGAAATGAACCAGAAAATACTCTCTATGTGTACTTAATTAGTGTGTAATGTTTAAAGTGATTAGTTTTGTTTTATCCCTATTCAGCTGAAAGTATAAATATCTTGTATTCAAAACAAGCACTCCTGTCAGCCTCAAGGTCAGAAAGCGTTGTAGCCTATATGGAACGAGCAGACACAGGAAAAGCACCTCTGTGTCCTGCTGATTTGTCCATAATCTTTCCATTACCTCATAAACCCCTCCTAAAGAAGGATGAACACCTGAAAAAATGTTGATGAAACATTATCTAACAGCACAATAAATACTCTCTATAGTGCAAACAGGCTTTCAGATAAACACTCAAAGGAGTCATCCCATCCATCCACATAGCCAGAACTCTCATCTAGAGAATCATTATCTCCCGTCCTTTCTCCAGGCCTTGACAAATACCATTCTGTCCGCAATTCAGAACACTGCCAACAAGAATAATTTTCCCAGCCAATCATTTTGATACTACAGTTTACAAAATTTTTTCTGTCTCTTCCTTTTTTGCTGACATAGACTGCCTGATTCTGTTTCTAGAAGTTTTCTCCGACTATTATACCCTATGTCTTTTCTCTCATCATGCTGAAATGCCAACTTTTGCTTAAGATACCCATTTCCCTTAACCCTCTGTCATTACTACATGCCTTCAAACTCTTTTCAGGGTATTATTTCACTTGGGAAAAGCTATCTGTAGACATCTGAAAACTTATAATCTACTTTTAAATTCTTTGCTGCAGAGGAAAAAAAAAGCGACACTGTAGACTACTGCAAACAATACTTACTGTATCACATTTACATCTAAATCTCTATATTGATCTACTATATGTTGCTATAAACTGTAGAATTGGGCAAGGAATTTAGGATTTGTGATATCCCACTGTTTTGTAATTACATACTTCTTAGAACATGAGGTGCACAAACAATAAACCAAAGAAAAGGACAGTAACAAATTGCTTGAAAATCCAAGGCCGTGGTTCTCCTAATATCCAACAACAGACAATGATTTATAAGTGCTAAAGAGACATACAAATTTCAATTACCATGTGCTGTAAGTCAAGCCGATACTAGCTAGTTTACAGTTAAGAAAATGCTCTTAAGCTTACTGAATGTTAACACTAGCTTGTAAGCACCTGTGGAAATACCGATATAAATTCTCCCTCTAGCAGACTCAAGGGGAAAGTACAGAGTTACAGGAAATAGGCAAATAGAGGAACAAGTAGTTTACAGTAATGTTTGGATTTTGGTTACTGAGAGCTCCAGATGGCTGTACTTGCTGGTCAGTCCCAGTCTCTTTCTGTCCTCCTTGTCCACTCACATGTGATTAGAAAACTCATTTCCTTTCTCTTCAACTTTCTGTTCATAATTTTAGGCTAATTTCAGCCCTTTCCCTACTCCATGCTGCAGCTGCTCTTTCCCCTGTTAATTTTTGCCTTCTGAGAATAGCTAGAAATTATAGCCTGCAGTCCAGATGAAGGGAGGCACAGATGCAAGTCCCGTAAACCGGTACAAGGAGGCTAGACTTGATTAAAAATGTCATCCAGGGTTTGGAGTGGAGGAAGCAAAGCAGAAAATTTAACTGTGCAGATAGGAGCAGGTTTAGCTCCTATCTCAGAGAAGAGTTTTTTTTCTCACAGGAAATGAAACTCCATGTTTACTGAATAAAATGAAGTCCTAGAAGGGAATAAAATTACACACAGAGTTTCAAGGCAACCCCAAGTCAAGGGAAAGAGTGCAGCCTTAATCAAATGTCATTAATTCAAGTACATCTCTAAGACAACCAGTGATAATTCACCCCAGTTGAACCACATATGTTTGTAATGACTATTCAGTAAAAAAATATTTGGGCAGTACTTGCCATTTAAGGTGGCAAAATCTGTACTTTTCAATCAGAGTCAAGCATATTATAGTGAATATACTGGGAAGCATAAAATTCTTTTCCTCACAGGAGGCTAATCAGTTCACGGAACTTCTTTTTTTTTTTTTTTTTTTTTTTTGACAGTAACTGTGGGATGCTAGGTAAGACAGATCAGCTATGAGAGAGATAAAGTGGCAGGCGCTAGGCTGAAACTACAAAATGTGCTTCTATCTGAGCTCCTCTGAGAGCTCCTCTGTCCACTACACAGCAAACTAAAGTTTGGCTTAAAGTGCAAGATAATCAGGTATGTGTGGGAAGTGGAGAAAAAATACTGAAAATGCCTTAACACTCCCTAGCCACATCTTTTTGGCCTTTTTTTCATCTTGCTTTACACTGACCATAGCAAGCAGGTACTCTCCTGTACTTTTTTTTTTGTTTCTGTCACCACACAAATACAGTTTGAACACCCTTTATTAGTGTTTAGTGGATTCCTGGTAAACAACAAACAGCACTGTGCCCTTGAAGAAAAGAAAGCCAACCATATGCTGCTCAGTGTTAAGGAAAATGTTCTCAGCAGATTGAGGGAGGTGATTTTCCATATCTTAAAACACAGAGAATACCATAATCAGTTTTGGGCTTCCCAGTGCATGAAAGGCTGAAGTGAGTCCAGAGAATGGTCACAAAGATGATGCTAAGAAAAGTGGGTTTGTTCATCCTTAAGAAGAGAATGCTAACCAGAGATCTTACTGATGATTGCAGATACCTAATAAGAAGGAGAAGATGGAATTATACTCCTTAACAAGAGTTGCACAGGGATATCAGTGGAGGCAATTCAGAACACGTTGAATTCTGATTAAATGTACACAAAAAATTCCCGTGAGGATGTTCAAGCACTGGAACAGGTTGCCTAGGGATGCTGTGAAAAAAATCAATCTTGGAGACATTCCAAACCCAGCGAGACATTCCCTGAGCAACCTGCTTTAGAAGGCAGCTGGACTAGATCTCAGGAAGTCCCTCTCAACTCTCCAAATCTGTATCCTGTCTTACCAATCACCATCATGGAACAAGGAATGGTTTTTTAAAACAATTCACATTTAAATAAGTAGATCATCATACTACATTGTAAATTTCTAAGGAAAAGAGAATGTAAGCAAATACATGCATGAGAGGCAAACTCATCTGCAAGTTTATGTACAGAAAAAGACAAAGGGCAAGGGGGAAAGAACAGACTATATACTTTGCTCTGTTTTCTGATTTGAGAACTGCACACAGTATGAATTGACAGGGGATGAAATTAACAGCTAAACAACTGAGTTCCTCATGTAATTAATATCTCAAATGTGAAATTTCTTGCATGGAGCTGCTGTAGATAAAAAAAGTTTCTGTGATCTGAAGGGCACACAAGGCAAGTTCCTGGAAGAGAAAGCCACTACATGTTAAATCAGAAGAGCCCACATCCTGCTCAGAATGGCTGAAAAATGGCTGGGAGATTTAAAAAGGCTTAATTAAGTTTATCGTAGGTGCTTGTACTGTTCTTATGGGCTTGTTTGTTTTTTTCTTTTAATAAAGACTTTACTTATGGATAAAAACAAAGTCGGGCACAAAATACTATGCTTGCAGAATCATTGGCTTCTCCCCAGACAAGAAAGAGAGAGAAAACAGTGTATAGACAATTAACAGTTGATAAAGCTAGGAGAAAATGTTTTCCGAAATGGAAACCCTGCATATATTTGAAAAAAAAACCCCAAACAAAAACAGAAAAAAAAACCCCAGTTCACAACAGATATCAAAATAAGCATAAGTTTTAAGTTTTTCTTGTGGGATCAGAAAGCCAGAGTGAGGAATTTAGAAACACGCTAATGAAAGTGGAGAATTGTAAAAGTGCAGTTTTGACAAAAAACTTCACCACATTATTGAACCTTGAAAGACTAGATATTTTGAAGTGCTACAGGATAGAGTAAAAGGAAGGCAAGTATATACAGATTTTTGGAAAACCATAACAAATTTATGAAAAATTACAGTGATGACTCTCAGACACCAGTTACTTCAAATCCCATTTCTTACAAAGGTGATGGTTTTCAGTCATCATCTATTCTGAATGGACTAACAGTAGACATAAAAGTGAACCTGGATCTGAATATATGTGAAATTAAGTTATTTCAAGAGAGAACACACTACTGCCTCTGCTTGAATAAGACATGAATGTTGGGATAAAAAATAATAATTCTTGAGAAAATACAGAGTCTTTGAAAGTCTTCTAATGAAGACGGTATATTGTTTGCAAAATACTACTTGAAGCTAAACCTTTTCCAGAATCGGTTTTCCCCTCCCAGAACTGCCATCTCAGAGAGCTCTGCATAACAGGAGAGAAGTCTGACCTTTGAAAACATTTATAAGGGATTGCATTAGAAATACAGAAGTATAATTTAAAAGTCATTTAAATGCATTTCCTACAACACTGCCTCAGATTCTTATATACTTCCTCTCTTCAAAGTATGTGGTAACTCAAATCATACAAACCTGACATAAAGGGCCAGGATATCCAGCTAGTTCTGCCTTAGGCTAAAACAAAGACAATTCCATTTCCTGTTTCTATTAACGGGCACAAATACAGTAAAATATTCTTTCCTACCCTAGAACAAGTTGCAAGGTTTTCATACTGTAATTTTTTTAATTTAAAATAAAATATGGATCATTCCAATAATCTTTAAATACAACAGGCAAGGTTCTTTTTACTGCATTTGAAAATCTGTGCAAAGACTTGGCTTTATAGCCTTAGAACAGGTCTTAAGAAATCTGGTTTTTTTCAGTACCAATGAAAGAATATTTAAAGCTCTCATTAATTTTTTAAAAAAACAGCAAATTGCTATAATCAAAAAGCTATGTAAATGACCCAGAGAAGCCCCTCTCTGTACCTTTGAGAGTGCAATTTCTGAGAGCCTTTCATCAGGAATTAGGTAACTGTACTTGATGAACCTGTTTACTTTACCAGCAACAGGAAATAAAATTATAACTTCTATTTTGTCAAACATAGTTTATAAACATGACTCTCTGACACTCTGTGCTGTAGCTGAATTTTTTTTTTTAATTAATTTTTATTGCAAAAATAATGTTAGTAAAATACATAGTTCTGTTGCAGACAATCCTTTCCTGGACCACGGTGTTTTGAGGTCCAGTAGGTGTTCTTGCCAAGGTGTAACAACAGTTCTCCAGTTGCCTTAGATTCAGTTAGTCTACTCGGTGCTAGTGCTCCCTGTTAGGGCAGTGATAGCACGTCTGACTCCAGATCAGAAGGCTGCGTGTTCAAATCACGTCGGAGCACCACCAAAAAATGGGAGAAGGTGGGAGCTCGTGGCACAACAGTAGCGTGTTTGACCCCAGATCAGAAGGCTGCGTGTTCAAATCACGTCAGGGTCACTGAAAAAATGGGAGACTGGTCAGCCTCCTCCTCAGACCAATCAGGAGTGAGCCAAGCTCCCCATGGGTTTGGAAGCCCACCTTTTATTGGTCCCCCAGTTCTGCTCATGCACAGTTGGGGCCAACCCTAATTGGGCACAGGTGGGCTTAACAGGAGCTCATGCCTTCCTCCTCATAATTGGCAACACCTGAGTGTCTTTATCTGGTTGCCTCTGCATAGTTCCACACCAATAAATAAAATACCGAAGCCGGAGTGATGTCTCATAGGTGGAAGTACAAATGAAATACAAGAGTGATCTGAAGATCTCCAGCCAAAACATGCAAGCTATAAAACAGACAAGAAGTGCAGAACATGAAAACAAATTTGAGAACAATTTTTTTAGTAGGTCACTGAGTTCTCTTAAGCTCTCTTTCATTTTTCCTGAACACTACACAGCATATGTATAAATTAAAAATGCCTCATCTTCACATATAATCCCATGGTCTATTCATGAAGAAAGAAAAAATTCAGAGATATTGGCTACTGCACTTTCATCCTGAAAAGTACTCCACCCAAGAGCACTTAGGGAGCTGGTGGAGGGGCTTGCCAAGCCTCTCTCTATCATTTATCAACAGTCTTGGTTAACAAAGGGAGGGAGGTCCCACACGACCTCCAACAATGGTCCAACAAAGCCAACTGCTGGATCTGTACTTTAGTCTCAATAACCCCATGAAACACTACAGGCTTGGGGAAGAGTGGCTGGAAACTTGTCCATCAGAGAAGAACTTGAGGGTGCTGGTTGACCACCAACTGAACATGAGCCAGCAGGGTGCCCAGGGGGCAAGAAAGCCAACAGCATCCTGGCTTGTATTAGAACTAGCATGCTCAGAAGGACTAGGGAGGTGATTGTAGCCCTGTACTGAGCACTGGTGAGGCTGCATTTTGCATGACATCTTTCATTCTAGGCCTCTCACTGCAAGGACATCGAGGTGCTGGAGTGTGTCCAGAGAAGAGCAACAAAGCAGGTGAAATGTCTGGAGCACAAGTCTCAGAAGGAGCAGCTAAGGGAACTGGGTTTGTTTAGTCTAGAGAAGAGGAGGCTGAGGGGAAATGTTTTCTTATTGAAAGAGTGGTCAGACATTGCCGCAAACTGTCCAGGGAGGTAACGAAGTCACTGTCCTTGTAGACGTTTTTAAAAAGTGTGTATGTGGCATTTCAGGACATTATTTAGCTAGCTGGTGGTGCTGGGCAGGAGGCTGGAGTTAATGACCTTAGATGTCTTTTCCAGCCTTATTAATTTCATGATTCCATGATTTTATGATTTCTCAATACTCTTACATCATCGTCTTGACGTTTTCTCTAGCTAAAAAAAAAAACCAGCAATGAAAAAAACACAACAACATTTACTTGTTTTTAACAGTAGAGGGGGCCCATTTCCTTAAAAAAAATCAGTTTTATGCATTGACTAAATTGAATGCAATGTCTTTCATATCAGAAAGACGCAATGTCTTCTTAATCATAAAGAAAAATTAACTATTTAAAGTGGATCATGCAACAGAGTTTCTGTACATTGAAAATAAACAGACTTATTTTAAGTCGTAACCTGAAAAATTAGAGTTGGATTTAACGTGAAAACATATTCTAATCTTATCTAAATTGTTTACATTTTATAAACAGGTGCAGAAAGACAACAATACAGCACAAAGCTAATGTGGTCTTCTCAGGGTAAGAGATGAGTTTCCTACTCAGTGAAAAGCACAGAAATTGAAATTGTATGAGAGTGATCAGTGCAGCCTAATAAAGATATGAACTTGTTCTTTAAGCAGAAAAGAGCTTCATCAGGACAGATATTTTGTGTTGAATAATAGTACAAAGAGCAATCTATGATCCAGAAGGTAACGGAATATGTGAGCATGATGAGAAATATTTTTTAAAACTATTCTGATGTATAATTTCTATTTCTACTTTCTAAATATCACTTTAAAAAACAAAAGGGCACATCACCAGCTACAGCTTTGGTATAAAGTTTGGAATGTACTTTTCAATAGACTAATTCTTTCTCAACACTATTTTTTCTGAAGAACAATAATTGGTTTATTCTTTAGTAAGAAATCATTTGCAATTTAAAACGATATAAAATAATGCCTTGAAGTTATTAGGAGTGTATTACAAATCGTAGCCAAAATAAGCAAAATCAGTCTTTTATTCATTTGCTCAGCTTTAGGTCGTGCTCTTAGAGAGTTGCTTGAACATTAAAAGTAAATAAAACCACTACCTCATTCTTTAAATGAGCTCTATGGCACCACAGTGATCAAATCAGCTGACCATTAATCCCACCCAGGTTTCACAAAAAAAAAAAAAAAAAAAAAAAAAAAAAAAAAAAAAAAAAAAGAGTAATTTCTTGTTTTGTTACACATACTGCAGTAACAGCCTTTTTATTTTTCTATCATAATACGTAGTTTTAAACTTTCTGTTAGCTGACCTGTTTCACTCATCATATATTTAGGCTAATCCTATACAGACACAAAAATAAACCAGCAAACTACTGTATATTTTTAAAAAATGTATTGGATAAGGTACAATTTAAATCCTAGGATGGTGGAAAATTAGTTTCTCATTTTGGGATTTAAGATTTACAAACAAGCAAACAAACAAACAAACCAACAAATCAAACCAACAGTGTATATTTTGAGACTTCTTTTTAACAGCAGAGAGGGGCAACTTATAATCACCCTAGGAACATTTGCCTGATTTTGCTAAGTTTGTAAGTTCCTTTGTCATCAATATTTTTAAAAAGGATTACAATGATGCATTTTGTAATAATGAAATAACTTTCTATCTTTTTTTTTTTTTTTTCCCCTGGGAGGTGGGGGGAGTATTTCCTATAAAGAAGATTTAATAATGTTCCAAGTTATTTCAGAAAAGTGCCCTGAAACCTCCATTGGAGCATCAACACCAAGTTACAACAGTGATGAGATATATTAAAAATACACTTAAAAAGGGCTAAAGGGCTTCAGTATAATATTAAGGAACTTTTAATCTTAGGAAATCAAGCTAATAGTGGTAACAAGCTAGCGAGTACTATCACTTGTGAAAGATCACAATTAAAATGTAAGACAGATTTTATGTATATAAAAGACTGTTTTGCCTCAAAATATTTTAACAAAATATTTTTTAATATCTGAAATTTTAAAATTTTATAATAACAACACTGATCAAGGTTATAACTGCTCAATTTATGAAGTTTATGAATTTTCTCTTCAGTCCTTACACTAGAATTCAGTTTCACCCACTCCAGCAGTTAGAATGCTGCATTTCCAGCCTCAGGTACCAGCCCCACCAAGTAATCTTTCAAAACAGAGACCAAAGAAATGTCACAGATCTTTTTGAATAAGGCACATCATTAGAGATCAATTAATTAGTTATCCACTTAGTTAAAACTACACGAACTACAGTATTAATTTTACAAACAAAGTTCCATAGGTAGATATAGATGTGTCTGCACAGCTGTGTCTCCATATATGTGTCTGTGGCTAGGGACTTGAGGCTTGGAAGACACTTGTTCACACCATTTCAAGCTCTCAGAATATGAAACAACAGTAGGATCTTATGAAAGTAATTATTTAAATGGGCACCTATTGAACATTTCTTACAAAAAAATGTAGCGTAGTTTCTTACAGAAACAAAAACAAACAAACAAAAAAAATTGAAAACACAGTCAACCAAAACGTTTTGGATGCATGAAACACATTTGTTTGAAATAGAAGTAGGAAGGGATATTCAACAGCCAAATGCCAGAATGAGTGCATTAAAAGGACAATTAAAAACAAAACCAAAAAATCAACAACCAGGAAACTGATCTTTTTTATAAGCTACACAAGTCCATAGTTAAGCAGAATATTATCTGTTACAGATAGTCAGAAATAGAATATTTCTAGTCTCCACATTGTAGGAACCTGGATTTTTCTGTGGTAGAACTAGCTCCAGACAAAATTCTTCCCTAGAATGAAGTACTGATAAATAGAAGAAATTACACCAAACACAGATGCTCAGAATCCTCCTCCACTACAGATTAGCTTGATCATAGTCTGACACTGGGTGTCATCATTCCTCAAGCCAGGTATTACCTATGGTTCTGCTATCTCCTATAACTTATATGGCATTTCATACAAAGAATAAAACAAAACAAAAAAATACTTCACATAATCTCATTTCATTTGCAGCTGCCTTAAATACATAATTTACTTTTTTCTATAGCATCTGTAGTAAAGGAGGCATCTGGAAGGTATATTTATTAAAGCTACTCTGAAACAAGAGGTGTTCAAGAGGTCTATGAATATAGTTAAAACAAGGTTCTCTTACTGCAAAATTAATTTTAAATTTTAAAAGTTTCAACATGAATAAGTTTCTTAAAAAAAAACTTCCATACTTAGGTATTTTTAAATAGCTCTATACTTACTTTTGAGAATTATGAAAACTCGTGGTTGTAGATTTCTTCCTGAAATATTTTCTATAAATTAAACTTTGCAGGTTGAGATGAAGAATAGTTCCATTATTAAACAAATTCTTTAAAGAAAATTGTTTCCATTAACATTATCACACATAGACCCTTGGCCTTG
Organism: Florisuga fusca; assembly: GCA_038090715.1. Taxonomy (NCBI): domain Eukaryota; kingdom Metazoa; phylum Chordata; class Aves; order Apodiformes; family Trochilidae; genus Florisuga; species Florisuga fusca. The sequence goes on from JAAWXA010000012.1 coordinate 6,186,029, forward strand.
AAGATAAGGTCTCAGGTTAAAAGATTAAATATTACTCTACTATCAAGTAGATAATGCTGAGTCTGTGTTTTCCTGAGAAAACTACCATTTTTTTAGTACTGCATTGTTTTCACAATGACTTTGGAAGAAACTGAACAGTATAAAAAACAAAAAAAGAAACTGTAAAGATTAAGAAAGTCAAAGCAGTACTTTATTAATTACAAATTCTTCAACACACCTACATAAGGCAGAAGAATGATGTTTGGGTCCACTAAGGAGGTTTAGTGTAAAGTTTACATCCACAGAATATACACAGAACAAATTATTCAAAGATATCCCAACTTCATTTAAAAGATTAATTTTGCGAAGTTACTGCTTCAGACCCCCAAAATCAATGAACCACAAGACAATTCTGTAGCCAAGGAGGCTTTCTTGGCTATACTGTTCAGTAAACTTATTTTTCAAGGCTAAGATACACTGTCAGGACTACAGATATTCTACTTGTATAATTAGCCCATATTAAAATTATATGAGCAAATATCTCTATTTCTTGGAAAGAAGTTGAATTTTTAATAACGATACACCGCTTGCAGAATTTGCATATGCTATGGACAACATGAATATCTGTAGAAAATTTTGAAGATAGTTCATATGTGGGATTACAGATTTGATTTTTGAAAGTCAGGTTTAGATTGCTTGGAATGGTATCTTGAGCTGAGATATTCATGCTAGCAGAAATATTACTGCAGTGTAAAAACTGTACAGTACAGCAGGTGCATTATAGCACGCTCATTAAGAAGTTAATGTTAACCCATCAGGCACTTTGTGAAGAAATACAAGAAGAAATTGGGAAGAAATAAAACTTTGTGAAGAAATAAAACTATTTACTCTGCCAATATTCAAGGAAGGTGATGGATTGCGTTCTCTTTTGCCATTACTGGGTGTTTTCTCTAGTTGTGAATTCAGGAGAGGATTAGAAGTTATATTCAATGCAATTGTCTATTGGTTAAATATCCCTTCTAAAGAGTTGCACTGGGAGCCAATTATCTACTTTCTAAAGTAATAGTATTCTGCTGTCATTGCTGTTATACTTCCTGATCCAATTTAATAGTATTTTCTGTTCTCTAAAATTGTTTTTTCAGGAGAATTGCTAAACTTAATGCTCTTTGCTGGCCTCAAAGGAATCATACAACACACTTTATAGGCTGACATTCCTTCTTGCAGTGGCCTGTATGAATGACAAAACTACTGCATGTGTCTTGAACTTGAAACATCTTTAAACACAGAAACTAAAGGCAGAATGTAGTAAAACCAGTTTACTGGTAGTAGAAGAAAGAGGTCCTATACTGCTACGCAATTTCCTGCAGTTTGATACTGCGCTTGAACCTGCTTCTATTTATTCACCTGTATATTATATTTGTGTCATCAGACAGTATTTCTACAGTTTTAGGTAGGGAATAGGGATATTTCACTTTTTTTTAACTAACGAAACTGCTGGCATTTTTTTTTAACTCTGGAGTTTTAAACATTCCTATTATTCTTTCATTCATTTTCTTTGTTTTTTTATATAGCATTAAAAATAGTTTACTTGAGGAAAATGGTGTTTACACACATGATAGACTGTAGAAGTATGGCATTTTATGACAAGTAATAGCTGCAAAAAATATTTTCAGATCTATGTTCAGTATAGCAGGTACTGAGCATACCAGGTAGTGAGCCTGGCCATTCAAAATAATTCTATGACCATTGTTCCTGCTGTTCTTGAAGGAATCTTTTAATACTGAATAGGTGTGAAAAGAGATAATTCAGTTGTGTGCATAAAGCAATCAAGTTTTCTCTTGAAAAACCTGCCATCTGCCTCTCTGTGCATATTCTTCACCAGCTGTCTGCTGGCCAACTTAAAAATATATATATATGAATGCAAAAATAATTTTTTAGATTTTAGGATATTTTAGATTTAGAATATTTAGATATTTTAGAGGATCTCTAAATACCGAAAACTTCTGAAAAACTCATCTTTTCAGATAAATGTCTTAAATTAAATAAGTAAATTCAGATTGTTTCAAAAAATCTCATGCCTAAACCATGGTTCTAACAAAGAGTCTTTATGCATAAGTTTGATGAGAAAGAGAAAAATTAAGGAGGTTATCTTCAGCTGTGCCTGCATTAGCAATTAGTGAGGCCAAACAGAAGCACACCTGAAGAGTGAGAACTAGTACAGGAGACCCAGAATCTGTGCTATTTGTTCCAGGACCTTTAGTTCAGATCTCATAGACAAAACGCTTGCAGTGACTGGAGTGCCTGAGAGAGTGCTCTAACATGTGGTTTAGGTTTAGAGTATGAATGGATTTAATCTAATGTGTTCCAAGACACCTACCCAATGTAAATAAATAAAAAATAAAAAAAAAAAAAAAAAAAAAAAAAAAAAAAAGGAGTTTATCAGAAGTTTTTTTAAAGCACAATCCTGATTCAATCTAAAATGCTTAGACACATTTTCTCTCATGGAACAGACACAGTGATAATATATAATAGCTCCAGTAACTGAGTCAACCACAAGTTTCCGTATTACATGTCCTTATCTTCAGATTCTGTTTCTGAATTACATGCATTTTGTCACACAAAGAAAACATGACTGTGTACATTAATGACTTGTATGAAAAATTTTTATTCCAGGATATTGTGTTGATGTTTTCTTCATACACAGACACACATACACAGAAAAAAGAAATTTTTTCATACACAGAATAAAGAAGTGTTTCTACTATAAAGTGAACTTTACTTCAAGGATGAGATACTTCACTATTTTAAATATGGATCAGTAATCTTTAAACTACTAAAATGTTAATACTGAGGGCAGGAATTTCCATTGAAATATATGAATCTATCGGTAGACTGTAAACCACCGCTGTGCCACAATGATCACTAAAATGTCATAAAGGCAATAAACAAGAGAAAGTGTAGTAAACAAAATTAAAATAATAGAATATTCTTCTTTCTGTGACATAACTAGGCAGCTGAATGTCATATATTTTTTAACAATGAAAAATGCATTTAAAATTTGGCAGTATTTTCAAGTAGTTATTTTCACATAGAATATTCCAAACCCATTTTTAAGTAAGCTGTAGGAATAATTACTGCTACTGAAAAATGAAACTTTACAGTACAGAACATGATCTAATAAGATGAACGTGTCTTAAATTACAATCAATACAGTTTGGGGGAGTGTGTCAGTGTGCTTGCTACAATACTTATGCAGTACTGTTGCAGTGTCATTATAATAATGTTCTACTTAGATAAAACAATGATAAATTATCACATCATATATATTTTTTTGTCAGATTCCTGATAAACAAATGTCAGGTCAAACACCAGGGGTAAAGTCAAAACTTCAGGGAAGCTGATCCAACACAGAAAAATAATAATGACTCTAAACTTCTAAGACGATGGGATTGTCCCAGAGCTACAAAATTTTAGCATAAACGTAGCAAGAGTCAAACAGTTCTAAATCAAACAGCTCAAGGAATTCAATGAATAAAATAAGACACCTCAGTAGCCCCACTTGTAGTATAATTTTAAAATAATATTAAATATACAAATACAGAACTAAAAATAAAAATGGGAGCATGCATCATCAAGTACCAATCGAGATGTGATGAATTTCCCACAGAAGTAAATTAATAAATCGTTAACTCATATGAGAATTTCCTGAAAGGAAAATTAGGCAAAATTTTGCAAGATAGAAATCTTTAAATTAAGAGAAATAATTACCTGCAACTGAAATGATATATAGTTACATATTGTAACATCACTTTAGCTATCCATTCAAAACAATCTCAATCTCTAAATATTAAGATTCCTAAATTTTACAAGAAAAACATTATTTTAAATTAACATGATATTCAAATTAAAAATCTCATTTCCATCAGATAGAATTCTGTATTTAGAACACCCCTTCATTCTCCAGGGAAACTTACAGTCTTTAGTGCTTAAGAAATTATGAATCGCACAATAGGCCACCTTCTACAGAACTTCACATATGAACATAGAGTAAAAAATACCAGAATATTAGAATACAATATTTTGTAGACTTCTGTAATTAAAAATACGTTGCATTATCACTCTTTCAAAGACATTTAACATTAAATTTTACAAATATATTTCTAACTGATGTTCTAGACAAAGGAACATTTTGATGAGTACATATTAAATTGTGAAAATTAAATTGTGTAAATTAAAAACATATTAATTGATCTCAAAAGTGGCCATCCACCTGCATTTTTAAAGGAGTTTTGTGTTTCTAGTGACAATGGTGGAAAAACACTGAAGAATAAATTGTTTATACCATACTCACATAAGACTGGGACCTAAGGTTCTTTTCATATATGCATAGATCTGTATATAAATTTAATAGAAGCTAGCCTTTCAGGACCTCTGTTTGATACCTGTTCTCTGAGTAGATCTCTTACATATTATCTATGGAGAAAACGAAAACACAGACTTGACGCATGTTCCAGTTTTCTCATTACTTGTAGGAATTTATGCTGTAGGTTTAAAAAAAAATCCCTCTTTGTTGGTCATCACTCTATGCCAAATGATCAAAGCAGGGAACAGAAAAAATCCCAGCATTTCCCCGGTTTACAATAAATTTATTTTACAACTCGCTTTATCAAACTGATTATAAGGTAACTGTAAAGAATAAACTCTCTATATACATGGTTTTAAAACTGATCCCTACAGAAAAAAACCAAACTTGTTTCCACTACGCTTCCCATTTAGTGTAAAGTATAGAACTTCTATGTCTTCTAAACTTACTACTTTTTAAAGTAAGTTTATACTTATAAAGAATCTACTGATTGACTTTTTCTTATTTTACTACTATATTTTATCATGTGCATACTAAATACCCATTTTAATCAAGGTGTCTCAGTCATAATTAATATACATTAGTCTCAAGATATTTCATATTTAATCTATTGAGTACTACTAAGCCTGTACTTTTGCATTAAATTCTTTACATAGACACAGTAGAACATCCCTGCTTTATATAGATCCACACAATGAAAGCTCTGCAATGAGCCTTAGTATCAACACAGAATGACAGTTTCTACATATATTTAACTTATTTTTACATCTGTTTCTGCTACAGCAAAAACCTTCCTTGTCCACATAAGTAGATTTAAAAATAAAATTAAAAAAAACAAAACAAAACACTGCTTCAGGTACTTGACATGTAAAACTTATTTTAGTTCTGCTGTTATATTAGTGCAATTTCTGTCTAGCCACAACTTTTTTCCAAACAGGGACATAAATGCCTGCTTTGACAGATAGGATGTAGACTGATAACCCCTTAAGCTGAAAGGGCTATAGTCGATTCCTAGCTGACGCTAAAAAACACTCTTTCATTCACTGAACAGGGATATTAAAGTTTTCTTATGCACAAAACTCCCAGTGCTGAAACTCTATTTTCCATTTACACTGAAACAAGAACCCTAGCAATTACACAACAATACCTACAAAGAAGACATACGAATTCAGCTTTAGGACAATGTCTGTCAACTAGAATAGAGTGCTTAGTGTTTGTTTGTTTGTTTGACGTCTGTTCTGGGCAGAAATGGCTGTTGTTCATTCTAAACTGTTTTATGAATTCCTTTTTAACTTGGCCTCTGTAGGAAAGTGGCATATGGGTATTCAGACAGATAAAAAAAGCTATGAGATTTAAACTGGAGTGCTTAAGGCTTGTTCTGTTTCACACAGCTATCAAAGTGTATTGAAATGAACATGAAATATCATCATCCTCAGTAAAATTTCCTGTGATGACACAGCATACAATTTCACTGTTACCACAAAATATCTGAAACTCAACCTGTTTACACCTATTATTTCCACATAACCTGCTTCAGGGTTTAAGATCCTCACTATATAGGCAAGTGACTGCAGCGGCTATGAGTTTAGTAGCAGATGGGGTCAGTACCTCTGAAAACACCATATAATCCTATATTTACATAGCAACAGTAATTTTGCAAGCAGCACATACTTAAAAAGGGCACAATCCTCATGAGAAACTGAGAGTTTCACTCTTAATGATTTATTTTGGTTTTGTTGTTCTTTAACCAAACTCCTTGTGCTACAACAATATAAATTTCTATGTAAACTGTCTGATCTCTGGTTTCAAATGCTAGCTGTTGCGTAATTTCTATAAGCTTCCAAGAAAATCAGTTCTTACAGTAGGTAAACACACACAAACAGACATACAAAAATGTCTCTTTACACACCTATTACTAGCTGATATCTTTTTTAAACAACTTCCTATCATCATTTTATCATATAGCCATCTTCTTCTTACAATAGGCTTGTAGGAAATGGTATGAAATATATAAAGCATATCTACTTGCCAGCTACGTATTTCCTGCTGTGATTTAAATACATACATATATTAATATTGAATTGCCTGAAGTGAGATTCAAAATACAAGTACCTACATTTTCAGGCAGAATTTACTCTCTTTCAAAAGATATATCATGTTTCTTAATATCTTATTTAAAAATTACAGCATTCACAAGAATGCTTAGAATATTAATGGCATTGAAAAAGCATGCAAATACACTTTTTTCTATAAAATAGACAATTGACAAAAAAACATGTGTGGAAAGCAAAATTCACCACTGGAAGCTAGCTAGAAAATATTTGAAACCAGGAACATTGCAATTTGCATTCAGTTTGAAACATATATAATTCAAAGTACATTAAGTTTACTGCTGGACCCAGTCACATCCGTATAAATTGTTACAGAATTCTCTTAATTCAACTATCGTGATCCATGATTTTCAGCGAATTTTATAACTATGTTCTCCGAAGAAACAATGAGAAAATACCACTGAGAGTAGAGTAGAGCAAAGCAAGCAAAATTTTAAAAGAATCACACAAACAAAACCTTTTTAACAGTTCTACAAACACCTCACAAGGTATCTTTGGGAGAAATTCATTAACTTCCTATGAATATGAGGAGATTAATGTTAGCAAAGAAGAAGCCATACAGCTTGAAATAGATTGTTTTGATGAAATAATAAGGGGATTTCCCATAACAGAAAAATAAATATATTAATGTAGGAACCTCATTTTCGAACAGTTGTAAGATAGCTTAGCACAATCACCCACATTTTGATATAAGAACAGAATTTTGCTGGCAAAATGGACTTTCAGTGGAATACTACACATGCTATAAAAAAAATTAAAATCTCAACATACCTTTTCCTGTTACTAATAGGCAAAATCCAGACATTCTGGGAGACATCCCTCACATCTTTTTTTTTATATTTCACTTTAAGAGGGCAACAGGTTAATTACCATTTAATATTGATGTAAAATCATGTTATAGCATCACTAGTGAAAAACCTTAGAAAATACAAATATTAGAAAACCATATAGAAAATTAAAGACATAGAGTACTAGAGTAACATATATATGATATAATACCCACAGAGTTCCCACTAAAAAAGCAGATGATTCATAACTCCTCTATAAATGTTGAGGTTAGATGATGCAAGGACCTATGTAATGGTGAATGCAGCTGCCTAAGAGCATGAGTTCATTTTATAACTGATACTTGTTCAGGGGTGTTCTATCCAAGATATTAAGGGCACACTGAAAAGCAAAACTCATTTTCCAGATTTTAGACTCAGCTTTCCCAATCCACCTCCAAAGACCGCACTAACATCCACAGTCTTATTATTTTGTGTCCCTTATTCACCTATAAACCTGCTGCAAAGAAAATTAAATATTTTGCTTCAACATTTCTGTCTCCCCTAGTGCATTCCCCTGCTATCTCTTTCCCCTTTCTATAGATTCAAACACAATCTTCTTCTTTCACCTTCAAGATTGCTCAATAGTTATCCCACCTTACTTATATCTTACTTCCTCACATGTCCAAATTCGTTCATACTGACCGTCCTCAATTCACACTTGTCAAATTTTCAAACAAGGTGAAAATTTCTTTTCTTATTTCTAGAAAGAAATCTGTTGGAAAGTAATTCACAAAACAAACCCATTTTTTTCATTCAAATTCCACTGGAGCAGCTGCTTTCTCATGGTACTTTCGAAACTACTGATAATGCTCTGCATGAACATGACTTAAAGTTATCAAGCCTCATCAGTCAAACAGTTCAGCATCTGATCAAGTATTCTAGATTTAGCTGCAAACCATGGATCCTGCCATACATAAGACATATTCAGATGACAGGACATGTTTGGTGTTAGTATCTCACATACAATAATATTTCATATAAAAAATAAGGGCTGACATCTCCTGATTTAAAAAAAACCCAAACATCTAATAAAGCAAAACAAAAAACACAACACAAAACAAACAAAAACCCAGAAAAAAAAAAATTAGTCTTTTAAAACAAACAAACAAAAAACCTCACAACATTCTAAAATAGCATCTTCACTACTTGTAATAAACATGAATTTCACTGGTGTTAAATTTTAATATTGTCCTGAAGGTCCATTAAGTTCCTTCTAAGTAATGGGAAAAAATAGCCATTTCATCTGATTCCATCACCTTCCTGCCACTTAGATATCCTACTGCTTGTCCCAAGACAGAGAAGTGCTGACAGATCATAAAGTAATAAATACAATGCAGAAGCATTCACAAAATTTGTGGAAGCAGAAACGGAACTTCATATAATTTAAAAGCTGCACAATGCAGGTACAGTGCATATGGGATGACTTGGAAATATGCTTCTCTTCTTCAAATTAATATGAAAAAGATGGAGCTTTTTTTTCTCTGTCAACACCTGTTGGTATTTTACAACTTTGCTGCCTTATATGAATGCTAAAATAGTAGATTTTTGTGCTGATTCACTGTTCTGGGAGAGTCAGGCTGAGATGCTTTTCTCCACAGTTTAGAGTGAGCAGGAAGTTTCATATATGGGAGGAATCTTTTTCTGACACTTTGGAATTCTGATCTAGGTTGAGCTGTTCCAGAACTACTGACACTATTCTTTACATTTTTTTTTCTTTACATTTCTGCAATTACCTATCATATATCTAAATTTTAGGATTGTTTTAATTATTACTGGATAGTTTGATATTTGGATTGAGTCACCATTCTTTTTGATGCCTCGACACTACCAAAACTAAGGTAATGATAACATGAAAACAATAACAGATATGCAGAATTAATATAAATAAGCACTTTGTGTTTGAGTCAGCTAGAAAGTAAAAAATATTTTCTGGATTTTATAATTTAATATTGTACCTCAACAAAAAAAATTCTTTGTATCTCTTTAAATAACCAGATATATCCTACTGAGAATTTTAATTATTTTTTTAAAAAAGTTTGGAACAATATTGTGAATAAATAATGAATACCATACAATAAAATTTAGGAACCTTTATGTTGAAGAATCAAATATAACATTACATGAAAGACAAGAACAAACACTAAATGTGCTGAGGATGATAATTTCACAAGTGAAATTAAACTTCAAAGTTTCAGCTGGGAAATTAAGCCTTGTGAAGGTAGCATATTCTTTTTTTCTGCTAGCATGATTTATGTTCATATGATCCATGTCAGAAACTAAAATAACTGTGTAAGTGCCAGAACAAAGTAGTTTCTTAGAACACTGGAAGCTGATATATGTTTAATATATTTAATTGTGCATTCCAAGCTTACTTTGGCAAATGACAGAATTTATCCAGAGTTTTAAAACAAGCATTTTCTAAGTTCAGAATACTTCCGGCTTTGGAGAACATGAGGAAGTTTGTCTTGCGATATGTACCAGTGATTTCCACTACTGATCTTAAATGAAGTTGTGGATATTCTCTCCATCTAAAAAATAATAATCTCTCTTTTTTTAAAGCAGCATGTTAGGGTAAAGTGGAGCATCAAACATCTGGAAGACTAAGCTAAATATGCAGAATTCAGTACATTTAAGAGATAGCAAGAATGGGGAAAATTGCTATTAGAATTTGATATCCTGTCAGTCCATCACACTGCACTGTTAATGACTGTAATCACTGCTGTCACAAAGCAGTATCTTGAAAATGCTTGAAAAAGCATTCTGTTATCTGAAAAAACATACACAGCTGCAAAATACTAGGACCATTTGAATAATATATTACATACCTCTCTTTTGTTTCATTTTCTTTGGGTGAGAAGAGAAAACAAGTCATACAGCTGAGTCAGAGCAGAATTAAAGCTTGTATTAAGGCAAAGAAATTTTCAGTACTAGCAGAAGAGTTTTTATTCTAATAAATAAACTTGTAAAGACAGTAATGCTCTGGGATCTCTTGGCCTTATTGCCTACCTTTTGCAAAGTCAAAGAAGGGAACGTTCAGTGACATTCAGATTTCAATAATATTACACAATGCTCTAAAACGAGGCAAAGCATTTTTCTTTCATAATGTGTAACATGGCACTAACCTATAATCTGAAAGGTGATGTATCTAAGCCAAGAATCAAAGCGATAAAGTTCTGTGAATTGCAATTAACTTACATCTACTTCTGTGTAATTTCTCAGCAAGTTTCCTACTTACTCACTAGTGAAAACTATCATACAGTTGGAAGAGCAGAGAATGTACATGTGAGTTTCAGCATGCTCACTTCTCTAGGTTTCTATACGGGTTTAATTTTTTTGTTATTTCAATTTTGTTGCTACCAACTGAAACCAATTTTTTTTTAATCTGACCTGCATTTCAAATTACACTTTTAATTTTCTTACCCTAGCTAAGTGCAGACACATGTTGATAAAAGAGGGTTTTGTTAAACAGAGGTAGAGTGAAATATTGAAATCTAAATTTTGAGTATCATCATTTTCTAAAACAATATAACAAAAATTTGTCAGATCTGACAATTTTCTTCTATTTTTCCTGGATTTGGTTATTAATATGAGGAACACTTTTAGTCATTAAAAGTTAAATAGGTCTGAAAAGATTTAAAGTACATTCTGGACCAGCATACTGAAAAAGATTACATTAGAAACTTTGCTGATACATCTGCTTCTGAGTGTGATCCAGATAAGGGTTAGTCAGTTGTTTCCATTCATGTGGATTATACTACAGTGTTGCATTATTTAAAAAGCATAGGAATTTCAAAATTAATAACTTAACTATTTGCTGCATACTTCACTCCAAGAGAAGTATGGTTTATTTGAGCATGCATCTGTCACAAAAAAACCCAAACCAAAGCAAAACAAAAACAAATCACCCTGTAATTTATTTTTATACTACACTACAGTTTATATTACAATAACACAGCTGTTAGTATGACATCAATATTAGCTTGTTATTTCAACAGAAATCAAGTCACAACTCTTTCTTCTAGCTCTTTATGGAGCACTAAATGTTATATCAAAAGCTTTAGCAATCTAATAGGTCTTCCCACTGACCCTATATTACAAATCACATTTACAAAAAAAAGAGATGTTTTGATTATAGCCAATTTTTCTGTTTCATGATCTCAAGGAAGTACTTGATGCATATTTATTATTATAGGATTATTAAGAATGTAAAACTGGGGGCAAACACACAACAGCAATTAGATTGGAGTTCAGCTGAAAAGCATATGAAGTTACTGTCCATTGGAAGCCAATTATGATACATTGCCATGCTGTTGTGGAAAATTCAGTCATGAAACTAGGATAAAAGCAGCATAACTTGAGGTATACTTGAGCTATGCTTTTACATTATCGCCTTTTAGAGTTTCCTCAGCCGAAGGCTTTGACCCATTTTTGACATGCTATATAACGAAAGGTGTGGATCAAAACTTGAAAGACTGTAAAAATAAAACCCAATTAGATTAGAACTCTAATAATACGAAAGAAAAAGACCTGACACAGATGTAGTCAATTCTGCCATGAGATGTCTTCTAGCTTTATGATTCTAAGACAATAAACAGAAAAGATATTTCTGCCATACAGTTTTAAAACATCCATGCAAAAGGAATGTTATACCTTTTACAGAAAGTCATTTGAAGTTTTTGAAATATTCCAGAACTTTTCCAGAAAAAAACCAACAAAAAACAACACTGTAAATATGAAATCCTCCCTAATCCAGTGAACCCTGCATGTTTCGTTTTTTTTTTCTTTCCCCCCCAAAAATCAACACAGGAAACTTGCTTATTTGTATTTTCACAACTATACATGGAGTTTCTGGCTGTATGAGGTGGGAGGAAAAGTATTTTGCTCTGAAAAATCTCCTGTTACACATTTAAAATAATCTCTTGGCAACCCCATTAAAATATACATTTCCCAGATTATTGTCTATCTTGTTACTGATTTGTGGCCAGTAAGTGTGAGTGTAAATTTTTGTTTAGTTCCTATGGAAAGTTGATGAATCAGTCTGGAGACAGATTGATAGAAGCTAGTGAGAAAAGTGATCAAAAAATGGAGAAACTTACCAGACAATTTTAGGGAAGTTTTAGCTGTGACCCTCTGTGCTTAAACCAATTTCTTTCTCTCTCTGTCATCCAGAATCTTTCTTTCTTAGTGTCCTCAGAGTACTATTATTTGTTAAAATTACTTGTTTCTTTTGTATTTTTAAGCCACACTAATGGAAAATGAGAAATTCAGGCAAGCACTACAGCAAATTTTTTTATGGTATTCAGTATTTACTCCTTGATACCTACTGAAAATAAAATGGATTTTGAGTGAAATTTCTGCATTGTTAAATATCACTGAGATACCATTCTCCTCGGGTATGGGAAAGCCTGTAAGAAATATAAAAGCACTTACCTTAAGTGTAAAATATTCTCACAGCCATGACACATTGTACCTAAAATTTCCTAGATCATCAACCCATAGAGAAATATGAGTTACTGATAATCTAGTTTATAAGTGGACAGAGGGAAATGAACATAGGCTCCTGAAGCAAGCATATGTATGTAGCAGTCCCTTATATCATTACCCATCCAGTAGATGGAACACGACTTCTGGTTTCTTTAGTGTCAGAGAGAAGTGTCAGAGAGAAGAAGACTGCATACACGAGTCCATCTGCAAAATGTTATTTCATTTCCTAAGCAGATTGAAAAATAAATGAACAAATAAAAGGACTTGAAAAATTATGTGTCCAAAACTTGAAAGGTATTTTTGATAGCAGCTGCTCTCTCATCACTTTTTGTGATGTCAGCTGCTCAATATAAGTGAACTTCACCACATACTGGATGGCCTTAGATCAGTCTGTGCCAAAGTAGGAGGAGCAAGAGTATGAATGTTCACAAAATCTCTGAGAGATACGAAATTCCCCAAGAAGCTACTTGCTAGGAAGGCACCATTCTTTTTTCTCTTTTTTTCCCCTTGACTGTCCTTAAAACTGAACTCTTCCTGAAATGTGAACCAAAGCTATCAGCCCCTCAAAAAGAGAGACAGAGTAAAGAGGCAGTCTAACCTACTTAAGCATGTAGCTATACCTAGAAGGGCATACCTAATTTAGAGCAGTAGAAAACAATGTTTCCAGCACTACACCTTCCACCAGACCTGTGGAATTGCTATTTAGTGCTTGTGAGACTGCACACAGGTAACTGTGATTAGTTCTATGCTACCTCCCTGAGCAGACGGAGGATACAAAGAAAAATCAAACTCTTGGAGGTGCACAGTGATATGATGTGAATGAAAGGACCCAAGTCAGAACACAGGAAATTCTGATTAGATATTGGAAAAATGTTTTACCATTAAGTGGTCAAATAATAGAACAGTTTGCACAGAGAAGCTGTGGAACCTCTATCAGGAGTGGTCAAGACTGAAAGGAACACAGCCCCGAATAATCTGTTCTGAAAAAGGCCTGCTTTGAGTAATGGTTGGACTGGGTGATCTTCGGAGGCCTCTTCCAACCTAAATCATTCCATGATTCCACAATTCCACAATGCTATGTGTCTTTATAATCTCTTTGGTCCTTTCACATTTATATGCACATATTAAATTAGTTAAGCTTGTAAACTTGCTTTATTTATCATGTCTGTAGTTATTTTTCTTTAATATAGTAGCATTTATCCAAGCTATGGTACAAATACTGCAGTGTAATACTGTAACACATAGCTATTCAACATAACTAGAATTAGGCAGGCACTTAAGTGCAACAGCAGTCACCTTACTAAGCTAAATGGTTAGTTTGAAATCTTCACAGCAGGACACACTAGGTGAGGGAACAGACACATCTGAAAAGAATTTGGCAGTGAGCAACAGTGGGGCATCTCCTAGCTATTAATTAATAACTGACAGATACTGCTCCCCCCCTGGGCCTCCTGCTATATGTACCTTAAGGCCTTAATATTTCACGGAAGAGATGTAAATAACCAGATTGTTACCCAAAGTAAACATTAAGAGAATTTAATATCCTACCTATACATTTTCATCTTATTAACAAATGTTATTATCACTTTCAAAGATGCAGTATAAACAACGATCACTATAAACAGTCAATCTCTAGATTACCAGAGAAGCTTTGGATTTGACTCGAATGTTGTGGTGATACAGTACCAAAAAGGAACTTTGTTCTCAGAAACAAGCTACATTCTTGTTTACAAGAATAAACTCTTCTAGCAATGCTCTTCTTCTCTAGAGCTGCGATATACCACATGTTGGTAAAACCAGCAAAGGAAAGGTGACATGCCTCATATCAGCATGTACCAACTTTCTTTCAAACCTCTTTCTTATCACATGAGATCGCACAGGGTTTGTATAGCACCCTTTCTTCATTAAAGTGTTGCCTTCCACTAGCAAAATTTCAGTCTTGGAACTTGCCCACGAAGACAGCCTCTTTAGAGTAAAATGGCTTTGTCCTGCTTTTGGACCTATATAATCCCAGCTTCCTCTCACAACTGAAGTTTTAACATGGCAACATAATCTCACTTTTTCCAGTCATCTGCTAAACTCCAAAGTCTTGTCTAACAGTGGAGCATTATTTAGTTAAAATTATTCAACTCCATTTAAGATAACTTTTGTAAGAAATTTACTAAGGTTTTTCCAGTGTTTTATGTAAAATTCCCATCCAAGCTACCTCCCAGCTGTGAACCTGGCATCCCAAGGAGAAATATTTAGAAAGGCTGGGTGTCACACTGGTTACACCAGGGCTGTGTATTCCTTTACATAAACACTTCTTGGACAGACATCTCCACTAATACCTAATTAATATTGGTATCCTAAAACTTCTTCTTAAAAATACTAAAAGAAAAACTGAATTACGTATTTCCCATTGAGTAATAAATTAAATGAGTATGTTAGTAATTTTCAGGTAGAAATTTATGAGGGTATGTCTTCAACTAGAAGTGTTTAAGTACTGATTAATCCCTATTTGATTATGATGGACTTATCCTGCTAAATTACCAAGTTTCTGTACTCATTGGAAATACTAACAAATAGGGAAATTGACACCACTCATTGGCAGCAATGTTGATATCAAAGTAAAAATATATGAATATGTGAATTTTAAAAGTTTGTATTTTGACAAATTAATGCTATTTGTTTTGTTCAGGTCACACAACTCTAACATAATCTTAATATATGTCTTCTTTAAACAAACATGAAAACAACGCCCCTATAGTCCCCTATTTAAAACATTTGACAATATGAGTTTCTTATTTATCTTTATGGACAGTTCATAAAGAACACTAATCCAACAATGTTTACTCACTTGTAGAAAACATTTCTGTCTTTGAGGGAGGGATAGCATATGCCAATTATTGTAACATGCTGGGTGGCAATACTGCTTAGCAGTAAACAAAGCAATACAACACTGCCAGAAAAGTAAACAACAAAATTCTTCATTAGAGACTGTCATAAATTCTGAGGGCATTTTCTATTGGCCTTGTTGGAAAACACTCATCTTCTTTTCCTTAAGTTGTGTGGAAATAATTAGCACATTATAAATCAACAGCAGCTTTTCAAACAAAGCAGAACAGAATGGCTTTTAGGATATAAAGAGGGTGCATTTTATTGGAACACACAAAGGACTTTTTCCAAGATTTTCCGAAGTACCACTATTTTTCCAGGTGCTCTATTTGTAGCAACAGAAACTAAAGGCTTGTCTAGCTAAATGGTTACAGTGTCATACACTACGCCAGACTTCAGAAAGGTGAAAAACTAATACATAAAATGCCTTTCATCTTCTAATAAGAGAATAAAACCTCTGTGCCACTGCATTCACTCTCAGATGTAATTTTGGCTTCTTAACCCTTTATTGAGTGGTGTAAGAACAAGATTGACACTTCAAGAAAAAAATTTTACTTTGTAGCGATCTCCACAGGTAAGCAATACCGTGGCAGATGCTACCTGGTTAGATATAGTCTGCAAGGAATGGTAAGGGAGAAGAAGCAGATTTTTTTGAAAGCAACACATTTTAATGGCCATCTATGAAAGTACAGTTTTAAAACAGATTGCATTAGGAAACAAGCAATAGGATTACTGTATTGCACAAGGCTAATGTTGCCTTATCTTTGGGCAGTCGCTTATATACAAATACACATGAAAATATGGTTTCGTGAAGAAGCCTAGACCTGTAAATCACTGGACATAACGTTACAGGAGACCTGCTGTAAAAAAAAAAAAAAAAGATGGCCTGAGAAACATGATAAAAAGATGTCTAAGATCTAACACATTAGGATGTATCTTAAGGATACAACATCCTAGGAAACTCCACAACTAGTGGAATTAGGACTGATAGTTTTTCTTCTCTATTTCTTCCAGTCTGAAATTTTAGTAGTGAAAATAGAACACAGAAAGATGATATGGCAAGATGATTTAATTGGCATATGACTAATGGCCTCTAAAAATGCTAAGTTTTTTTTTAAAACAACTAAACTCTGAATATAGACCATGCAATAATGACGGTTATGTGAGAAGCGGAGAACCCTGAAATTTTTGAAGATAACCAGAACATCAGTTCCATTTATTGCACTGGTTTTTTGTTTTGTTTTGTTTTTTCGGTTGGTTGGTTTTTTTGTTTATTTATTTTTGTTTTTTGTACACTATTGACTGAAAAATTATTTGAGCTGGAGTATTTATTTCCCATTCAATCAGTACTGTTTATTATTAGATATAGAATAAGTGACTTGCCAAAGACCCCAGAGTAAACACAAATGGAAAAACCGAGAAAAAAAATAGATCACAGTCCCGGCTACCTTCTTGACTCCTCTGGCTTATGTACAGATCTTGCGTGTATGAATTCAAAGACCTTGCCCTCTCATTTGAAAACACAGGAATAAACTTGGCTTTTAAGTAAAACAGTGATTCTGACTAGTCAGTGATTCTGACGAGATGTTCTGTGTAATGAAATGCTTCTGTATTCCTTGAAAGAAATATAGCAGTGTACTAAATAAGTTCTATACGAAGATACTAAGAATTATATGGAGCCAGAGTAAGCATGAAAATAGGTAGAAACAGTATTTCATTTTCTGACCTACAAGCATGTTGTGTTTTTCAACTAATTAATTCTAGAATTTTTGCTGATTGATGTTGCCTTTTAAACATTAACTCTCTTCGGTATGAATATACTAGGATATAAAAAGTCTGCTTTACCTCTGGTTTTAATATATGCAATTCTTTCTAATTTCTTTTGAAAAATATAACCGTTACATATTTTTAATAAGACTTAGAAGAAAACTCATAGATATATATTTGGCTTCTTACCAGTTTTCATTGAGACTTTAAGAACTGAGATATCTTCAGAGTAAAACAAAACAAAATCTGTGAAGACAATTCTAGAGATATACTTTTTGGCACATATTAATGTTTAATACTGTCCCTAGTACATCATGTGTTTTTTGTACTGTTTCATGTAATTTTTCCCCACCCTCTCACACTCAGAATAACTTGGGGTTTTCTGAAAGACAGTTTTATCACCTGTACCATATGATAAATCCATGGCAATCCATTAAGACATGTTCTTCTGACAAACAGGTGAAATACAGGGAAAAAATCTTAAAAGCCTTAAAGCAAAGGGGGAATTTAAGTATTTAAAAGGACTGGTGTCTTTTTCAAAAGTATTGGCTTTGGGGTTTTTTTTGTTTTTGTTGGTTGGTTGGTTGGTTGGTTTTTGATTGGGTTTTTTGTGTGTGTGTGTGTTTTGTTTTGTTTTTATTTTTTATTTTAATGTCATTTGTTTTACAAGAATACTAAGAAGATAATTTGCTTTGCTTTCCATGAAAAAATTCTGCTGACCCAAAACTTGAAATAAGACTTTTGGGAAGAGCAGCCTTTACTGATGTTTCTTGAACATACTTGTATAGCATTTTTTTTTTTCCAATTCACTTTGTGTTCCCATATTATAGGTATTTCATTCAAAATGTTTAACAGTGAGAATTTATTTTTGCTAGGAAAGCCAGAGAATGGTCGACTTTAGTGAGCTTCTTTACCCTGATTTCCTTTAGTGCTTCTGGAGAGGAGGCATATTGATTCAAATTTACCAGTTCCATATGATGAAAATAAAATCCATTGACCACCTCTTAATTTTGTAGTTGTATGTCTTGTGAAAACAACATAGGTGAAAGTTAAAATATCATAGAGAATTTTAAATTAATATTTAAATAGGTATAATAAGAATTGCAATTTAAAAAAAAAAATGGCAGCAGGAATGTACTTTCCCTTCCCACCTTGAATGGCCATCTCCTCAATACTTAATCATATATGGAATAATGCTGAGTATGGTCAAACCAACCATTACAATTAACAAAAAATAAACTTTGCAATAAAAAAACAGAAAGGTATTCAAGCTTAAAAACTGAAAAACCTAGATGCCTAGTGCTGCCCTACAAAAGACACAGGAATGTATTGAAAAGAGCATTAAATAGAACACTTCTTCATTTTTTAAATTTATGATTTTTTTTTCTTTCAAATTTTAAATAATTAAAAACTTATCATTAACTTCAGACAAGCATAAGTTCACACAAGTGATACAAAGGTATAACAACAGAATGTCTGTCTGAAAACCAAAGATATTAAAAGATGGATTTTAAAATTTACTGAAGTGAAAGTGTAGTTATAATTTAGGATTCATGAACCTCCTTTTATTTCTCAATTTTATATGAAATTGAAATGAAGCCAACATAAGGTAGAAATAGAGCTAACACTGCCAGAGAATACTCAAGTATGTCTTGTTCAGATCTATGGCCAACACTTCATAAGAATGAATATGGTGTGTACCAAAGAAGCACAGAAAGCCATCTCTGTTCAGAAAGGATTCTATTATTTAGTCATCAAGTGTATCATGCTATAAAAATCTGATTATCTAGAAAATGAAAAAAATCTACAGAATAACCGTGTATTAAATATTGTCCTTCTGACCACCATTATCTCTATAAATCCTTTGTTCACATTGTCTGCTTAATATTAAAATATAAGTGTGTGGCTTTCCACCAAAAGGAAGTCGTTCCAGCAAATAAAAATGAAGATTGAATAATAAATCAGTCAAATACAGTATCCTGATGATTTTGACAGAGAAATTGATTCTAAACCAGATGCCTTTGACAGCCATCCACGGCAAAATAGGCATTGGTGAGCTACACACTGCAAAATAAATCTACAGCTCATTTAACAGGGAACAATAGAATAGTAGATGACGGACTCCTCCCTCTAGCTAAGAAACCATTAGCCCATTTTCTCATCTAAGCCCATTCAAACTAGCAGGACCTTAACCCTCGGTTTTCCAGACTATCTCCCACCTCCCGAGAGCTCCCATTATTTTAACTTCGTGCGAAAAGCACACGAATTTCGTCCTTCCCACTGGGCACCGCCGCTGTAGGTACCCGGGGAGCTCGGGCCGGCAGGGGCAGCCAGGGAAGCGGCGGATCGGAGCTGGGTGGCGGCGGGGAGCGGGGCCGGGGCGGAGCGCAGGGCCCAGTGCTCCTGGCCGGACCGCACCAGCCGGGGGCCCCGCTCATCGGGGGCTGTGCTGGCACAGAAGCTGTCCTGCTCCCACCCGCGTGATTAGCGATTGCTTTTTTACCCTCATACCAGCGTGTGTAGGATAATGTGCCGCCGCCGCCTGTGCCTCGGGCACGCCCGCTCCTGGCAAGACCTGCCCGGAGTCCTCCAGGAGGCGAGCTNGAAAAGTTGGACAGCTCCTGCCGTGCCGCACCGCCCCCGCGCCGGTGTGGGAGCGGCCGCGGCCGCCCCGTCCTCCCGGCCACTCCTGAGCGGAGGCGGGGAGACGGGGAGGAGGAAAGGGGCTGGCTTCTCGCTCGGAAATCTTTAAAGCCGGGCTGCAGCCAACGCTGGGGACAGTAGAGTGAAAGCAGAAAGAGCAGGGCGCTGGGATCTGCAGGAGGAGAAGGAGCACACAACAGGGGAGGCACCGGGGACTAGGAGAGCGCACCGAGGGCCTCTCCCTGCTCCAGCGCGCCTCTGCACCGGGGTCCCTCTCCCTCTCCCTCTCCCCGAGGACAGGGGGACTCCCACTACACAGCGACAGCAAGTGGCAAAGTTGCTCATGCCTCAGTTCACTTAGAACTTTGAAGTGGGTAAAAAATGGGTTCTTACTCTCTAAACTCCTTCTCCTACCACCTGTTATTTCCTAAATAACACATCCAATCTTTGACACGTCAGGTTCAGAAATGGCCTATTTCCCAACTTGAAACCTTCCCCTGGCCTGCCATCTTCACTGGTGAGTAAGCTCTCTCACCTCTAGGAGTAAGGCTGGCTGTAATTCTGTGAGAGGAAGGTTTAATTATAGAGATGCTGACCCTACTGCTGCAGAGAAGCTTTAGTATCACAAACTACTTGTTTAAACAGATTGTAACTGCCTCAGAAAAAAATCGCTTAAAATTTACAGAACAGGAACTTCATCCTAAAAAGGATTATTTTTTTTAAAAAAAGTAGAATTTGTATTTGTCCTGTGTGGTAATACTCAAAGATATAATGCTTCTTATTCATGGCAAAATTATAATCACTACAAAATTTGAAAAAGACACACACAAGTTTTCATTTGAAAACTATTAATATGCATTTGTCTAGGCCTTCTGTTCTGCTTACCAGAATAGCAGTTTTAAGCAAGAATGCATTGCAAAAATCTCCTATGGTATCTTAATATATTTTTCTTTCAATTACTGGTCATTTAATCATGAGACTGTTCTGATTAGCTTCATCCCCAACTTTTACTTCCACAACCACAGAATTGCTCTTCTCTTTCCACCAAAGATCTGCGATAATTTTAAGCTTTGTAAATTTCTCTCTAAACTTCTTCATTTCTTAGTAATGAAAATGAACACCAATGTTAACTTTTGAAGGTGTTGATGCACTTTTTTCTCAGTCTCAAATGTCAGACTCTGTTCCCAGACACAGTGCTCCTAAAATCAATATTCATCCTCTAACCATGTACATTCAAGCTTCTGTTGGACAAAAAATCCTAATCCTTGTTTTTCCAAGGAAACAGTACTTTCCTATATAAGCCAAATAACCACATATCATCCCTCCATTTCTTCTTTCATGCCTTAGTAACTTTTTGTTTCACCAGCCAATTTCAGACAAAATTAATTTGTCTTAAAACAAGACAAAATTAATTTGTGATAAATATTGTAAATAGTGAGAAAGAGTCGGTATTTCCTTCCGTTGAAGGAAACTTGAGTTTGATCTTGTACATTTATCAAGTTCTGGTTATCCCACTATTCCAAACCAGACATACTAGCTGCTGCCACTTGCCCAGCTGTAGCAGTTTGCAGCAGTTTTGACAGCGCATGTAGGAAGGATATGGAAAGAAGATGGAAGGAGAAAGATTGAAGTGAGACAAGAGGAGTGAATGGTATTCAAAATAAAATGAACAGTGGGGATAATTGCAATATGTGATACAGGCATATAGGATGCAAATCCATAAAAACTCAGAGAAGAGATATAACTTTTACCCTTCTCTTTATTTCCATATTGCAATGGGACTGTATCTCACAGCTGCTGCTTCCCTCTACTCTTAAAATTAGACCAATCTCACTATAATTTCACAGAATGATAGGGCTTCTTTTGGAAGAGCCTTTCTGGGCTTGTCCAGTCCAACCTCATGCTCAGAATGGGAGCACAGAATGGCTCACAACACAACAACACATCAGCCATGGCTTTGTCTTAATTTCTAAACCTGCCAACAACAGAAATTCCACAGCTTCCATGGATAACCTGCACAACATTACTAATGAAGAAGATTTTCCTGATGTTAAATCTGAAACTCTTCATCAAGGGCCCTCACCTCTCCTTTAACAGCTTACCACTGCTGACAAAAGTTTTCATTTGTTCTCTTTCACAACTACACCTCCAGTAGCTGCAGGCTGCCACTGTATCACATGTCATCTCCTCCACAGCAGACCAAGTGAGATTGGTCCCCTCAACTGCTTATGACTCATTGTCCAGACGTCTGAGTTTAAGCCCTGGCCATCCTGCTAGCCCTCTCCTTGGCTCCCAGCCTTCCCCTTGATCCACTCACTAGCTAGAGTCACTCTGGCATATAGTTTGTTCAGATCAGTTCAGATGGGAGAGTACACCATTGGGCTGCTATCAACCCCGCAGTCCATTGAGCCCCCACTTCCTTTCCAAAAGGTTTATGACCCACTCACCCACTCTGTTGGCCAGTGCCTGTTCCCCAGGTTGTCCTGTCTGGGTGTCCAAGTCTTCACTTCAGTATGGCCTCTAGAATCAACTCATGGTGATGTGCTCATTACCAGCTGCCAGCCAAATGCCAGCACAACATTCTATATACTTGGATCCCACCTAATAGTCTATTCATCCAGCTCAGACTTCAGTTTCCAAAAATGTTTTGGGGGACTCTTTTCAAAAGCCTTACTCAACAGAAACTATGTTACACCCACTGTTCCCTCTTCCTCACAATCTATTAAAAAAGCAAGCCATTTCAGGTCAACTAAATATTGTTTTCCAGTCTTTCACACAGGCCTCATGCAACAAATTTCAGTTGTTATGAACAAAGACTGATTAAATACAGTTATGCTAGTAACTGTCTAGTTCATAAACAGTTTCCTGACTATTTGATTTCAATCCCTCTTATTTCTTTTACCTTTTCACCTGACCTCAATGTAACAAACACATATGTTGTCACTCAATGTCATAACTATCACTGTTTCAAAGTATGATCTTAATCCATAACCACAAATCCTATTTAAAAAATGTAATTTAAACTGTAATTATAACTAGGCTTAATACACCAGCAATTTAAAATGAGCATAGTATTAGAAAGTCTACCTTTAATTGGATGAATCTTATGATGACAATGACTAATTTAGCGAACAGTTTAAAGAATTAGTAAGTTTTTTGTGTATTTGAAACACATTTTACATTTTTTTCTGTACTAATGCTACAGAAAGACATCTCTTGAGTGACTTAGAGATGTCACATACTTGAAAAAATTATGAGACAGAAAGACAAAGCTGTTGGAGGGAGATCAGAGAACCATAGAACCATTAAGTTTGGAAAAGACCTCTTAAGAACATCAAGTCCAACTGTTAACTCAGCACCACCATGCCAACTAAACCATGTTCTGAAGTGCCACATCCACATGTTTTTTCTAACACCTGCAGGTATGGTTTCTCCATCACTTCTCTGGACAGCTTGTTCCAGTGCCTGACTTCTTTCAGTAAATAAGTTTTTCCTAATATTTAATCTGAACCTCCCAGGCTCAAATTGAGTCCATTTCCTCTCATCCTGTCTCTGGTTGCTTGGCATCAGTGGCCAAGACAGTCAGAGATTCTTCCTCTGACATCTGTAATTCTTACTGCGCAGGACTTTCTTACCTCCTCAGGTGTAACAGAACAGCATGCAGAAGCTTGTGGTAGATGAGATTGCTGCCCAAGTTGTTTGACAGGTTGCTGAACTCATCTAGCCCAAGTCAGCAATCTGATTTAGAAGGCTGCATGGCATGATGGTGTTCAAACACACAGAAAATTTTGCTTGACCACTGAAAAAAGTATCACAGACCAAAGCCTTAATTTTACATTGTCATGTAGCATTTGTGATGAGCTTCAGTTTCTGACTAAATTAAGAGTTATTTGTAGTGATTATAATTGCTTATATAAAAAATAATGACTAAGTTTCTGGAAGTGAAATAAATGCATAAAAAACAACAGAGGTGTAAAAGCAGACCCTCTTCCCACAGTTTCATAGGCCCTGCCAGGAGCCTGCTTCAGTGTGGTCTCTCCACAGGATCACAGCCTTCTCTAAGGGGCACCCGCATGCTCTGGTATCGGTCCTCCACAGGCTGCAGGTGGATACCTGCTCCAGCATTAACCTCTACGGGCTTGAGGGGGAGAGCCAGCCTCACCAGGGTCTTTATCATAAGCTGCAGGGACATGCTGCAGGGGCATGGTCCTGTGCCTGGAGCACCTCCTTCCTCTTCTCCACTGACCTTGGAGTTTGCAGAATTGTTTCGCATATTCTCACTCCTCTCTCCATCTTTTGTTCCACAGAAGATTTTTCCGCTTCTTAACTCTTATCCCAGAATGGCTACCACTGTCACAGATGGGCTCAGCCTTGACCATTGGTGGGTCTGTCTTGGAGTCAGCTGGCACTAGCTTTGTCCAACACAGGGAGAAATTCTAAGCAGCTTCTCACAGAAGCCATGGCTGTAGCCTCCCCATTACCAAAACCTTGCCATGCAAACCCAGTACAGATGCTTATTCAAGTTTCATTTTAAAAATGCTTCATAGTAAGGAAGGTAATGCACATATATTAGAATAGCTGTGTGCTAATTATAGCATTGGTGTACTCCATTTGTATGCCTGTTTTATAGTTAGGTAACAGTATTATATTACTAAGAAAACAAGGTTTTCATTTACATAGATGTTTTTATCCACTTCATTCAAAAACACAAACAGGATGTCTTTACCTGTATTTTACAACACACAAAACTGGACCAATAGGGAACAAGACATGGCACAGCATTAATGCAGATGTTCAATTACAGTTAAATATCTGACTTTCATTCCAGTCACCTACTAATCTTTGTATTTAAATTTTTAAAAACAACACATGTATGTGTGGTGGTGCAGACCAGCCTCTCAACCCCCATTCACTGAGTCACATTGCAACATCAACATCAGCTAACACTGTTCTTATTTCAATAGCAAGTGCAGCAGGCTGATACCATCCAGCACGTTCTGATCTTGTCTACTGGAGCAGTGAGCATGGATAACTGGCTACCTTCTCATCCTAATGCAAACACAGTAACCTGGGGCAATTAGGCACTTGCTAACCATACCTGAAACTCTGGTTGCAGAATGTTCCGAGACCCCTTTTGTGCTCAGAACACAGACCCACTTCAAAAGTTGCCAAAGAATTGCTTAACCTGAGTTATGGCTAACTAGGAAAAATACTGACCAAAGTCAAACATCTTGGACCCTGTAAATATTGGTCTCGTGAAGAAGGCTCTTCAGAGCTCTCTGGGATCACACTGGGCTGCAGTCCAAATCACACATCTCATGAAGGAAGCTGGTTCATCCGATTGGTAGAGTATGTTGCCAGCCACTTCTCTTAAATACAGGGGAAAAATCAAATTGTATTTACTGAGTGAGTATAATTTTACTCTGTTGGTAGACTGGCAGGAGAAGAATGCCTTGATTCTTTCGTTATATTCATGATATTCATTATATTCTTTAATGATAATTAGGTACCAAAATTTAACAACAGGTTAACTTCAAGATCTGTGTGTGTGAGTTTGTGCACAATGTAATCTATGTTAGATTTTCACCTTAACCTCTGAAATTATTTTAACTGACTCCTGATTATGCTACTGGAAAATTGTATAATCTATTTTTGTGATTTCTTAGTGTTAATAGTGAGTTAATAATGAATTCTATTAGTTAACTATAGAATAGTGTTAAGTAATCTTAATTTACTGCTATTCTAAATCACACCAGACCCAAAATGATGTATTAAGCACTACAATGAAATTACTACACTTAAGCTCCTTAGTTGTCAACTGTTAACAAAGTCTGGGACTAGGAGTGCGTTCAGCCACACCCAAAGTCCTCTCTGAGAAGCAATTTGGAAAGCAAGGGGATCTACTCTGAACCTCATGGCTCAATGAGAGGGCCTTCCTCATTCTTTTTACTAATTCCTGTCTCAATCACTCCAGCCCATCCTTGACTCAGTCTTCCCTATCCCCCTATTATCCATTTCCCTTGATCCCCCTACATGTCACTTCCAAATGGCAAATAATAGAGTGAACCTTGCCATCAAATTTGTTAAGTTTCTCTTCTATAATTCTATTTATATATTAAAATCATATTTTCCTGGTATCTTTGTCAGTGATTCTTTAAGCTACCTTAAGACCTTGTGCTCTTGTCTGCAACAATGTAACAGTATGACCATTGTTTATTACAGAGTGCTAAGACACTGCCAGAATATTTTGTTTCTAAGGCACAGAACATTTACAGTTCTTTACAAAATATATTATAAATGGCACATAGCAACTATAAAATAAAAAAAAAAGTGACATAAGAATTCAAGGCAAATTTTTTCTTACTTGCCCAGCTTATTTCACCACAGAAGCCCCAAAAGTACTAAATCTGCTGAAGACTCAGTAGAAATGGAACATTCTATGTTTGAGTCGTAACTGAAAATTATTTAGAAAAATACATTTCATTTTCCTGGAACTTGCCTGAGCCCACTCACAGTAAACTAGAACCTCCCTACCTCGCTAGTGAGTTTAGGCTTGAATATGAGAACTAATGCCCCCACTGTATCCACCTATTAACCTTGTATTAGCATCTCAGAGCTCCCTGTAAATTACTCCAAAATGCTCAGAGACTCATAAAATAAAATCTAACATTTTCCCTCGTAAGAAAATGCCAATTTTAGGTTATCTAACATTCTTAACCTTGCACATCTCTTTCTAAAGGTTAGTGTCAAAAGATGTTCACAACAATTTTGCTTGCTTTTCTATCTTTGTTTACAAAGTTTTTGACAATATTCTGAAGGCTCTATGGCCTGGTTTGAGCACTAGGCCAGCGTTAAACCTTGTCAGCTGACGGTAGCATTAACAATGTGCTTGATAAACTGTTTTATCTATTACTCCTCCAGAGTAGCACTGCAGTTCTTAACTGCATATCTATGATGATACTGCTGTGAATATCAGTAATTCTGACATAAAGAAAATAATTGTGAGCTTCCTATTTTGTTCCTTTATTTCCTAGACTAACAGTGACATACAGTCTATACAAACCACTGTGTTTAATTTTTGGCCTTATTTAGTTTGTGTGAGTGCAATAGAAACCATATAAAACTGAGATAAACCCATAATATTAAAGGTGAATATGTTAAGGAGGTAACAAGTCTAACTGGATCAGAAAAGAAAATGTACAACAATTTAATTATAAAACTAATAATGTCCATCCATTTCATGTCAGAGACTATATTACTGTAGTTTACATATCCTGTAAACAGTGTTAAAGTGAGAAAAACCTGTTTGTACCATCTGTATAAGAAAGGAACCAATGCTAACACGTGTATATTACATTATGATAAATTTTGGGTAGCATTCCCGACTGATTACAGCACTAACAGTAATCCTGTTATAATTCAGCACAATTGCACTTAAGAAACTGTACTGAAACTTCATATTTATGTGTAAAATAGTAAATTTTTTTTAAGTACAATGAGGTTGAATGTCAGATACAATGGAGAGTTAATAGCTTCTCATATAAATTTTTTTATCATGTCTGACTCATGAAGCAGAAACACACTCCTTCTGCTAGTGATAGAAAAGAAATTCAGCAGGCCATCACTCTATAAATCACTTGTAAACATGAATTATTAAAGAGGAAAAAGTTGAGTGCTTTTAAAAGTAGAGGTCTTGTTAAATGTGGAGTATGTTGTTAGACACAGAACTACAAATTGTAGAAAATAAGGCATTATAAGAATATACCCATACTCTCCCTTTGCAAGAAAAAGGGACAGCTACCATGAGAGCACTGTATCTGTTTCAATATATATTCTGAGAGAAATTAACAATCAATCATCTTTTTTGTTCAATGCCTTTTGTAAATTATGGAATGTCTCCATAATTGAGTTCTACTAAAATTACTAATAACATGATAAAAGAGAGATTAACCTAGAACTGTATAATAATGCAAGTTTGATGCCCATTGAATACTAGAAAGGTTACTTTCCTAGTCTACAGAGAGATATTCCTTCAAGTAGCTCCACAGGAACTTATATTTGATACAGATTTTCAGTGAGGAATAACACTTTCCAATTTAAAACAAAGACCCATCACTGTAATCTTATTAGCTATCTAATCTAGTGACTTCTATACATAGGAATAATAAAACCGCTTAATTTATTACCTGACAGATGATATTGTTGAATATTCTTTAAGTTTCCTTGTGTTTAGTCACAACTGATTCAAAGATCTACTTCTCTTAGAATGGGTGGGGTATAAAGCCCAAATTAATTTATAGTATAAAGTGAAATAGAAATCATGTCTCTTTAAGTACTTATTATCATACAGACTACTACATGGCTTTCAAATTCTAAGTGCAAACCTAAAACTAACAGTTCCTTGAGAGCACAAGAGTTTCTGGGAGAGTATGTATGCTAGAAGGATGTTTCTTTGAACTTATCAAAATTGTAGTTGCAAGAACATAGTCTCTATAGACTGTATTCTTGTTCTTTTTATTAAAGGACAGAGCTCAGTCCTAGGGAATACATGCATCACAACCCAGTGGTCCAGAAGATAAATATCCTGACACACAGAGCCATTGTCTCCCCTTACCTAGGCCATTTAAAATCGTCCGAGTTTGTAAGAACTATGTGTTTTCATACAGCAGCTATGTGGACAGACACATCTAAACCCTGGCCCTACAGAGTCCAAGGCCAATGCTCTGCTGATGAAAAGCTGAGCTAACTGAGACTAAACTCATTTTGCACCCACTAAGATGACAATTTCATGTAACCTCCCGCTTGGAGCAATGAGCAAAGCCCGCTAAAAGTCATGAGCTAAGTTCTCACTAGGGCTGTATAATTACTGAATGTAAAAGGGGGCAGATCTTAAAAATATGCCCTTGACTGCCTTGATTTGCAGCTGCAGGAGGAAACAACAGTAACATTTAATACTCCACCCCAGTTGGACAGCACAAGAGCAAGATAGGAGGGATTTAGCATAGTTAGTGTTTTTCCCACTACCTCACTTCTCCACTGTACCACAGCAGCAAATTAAATGTAGCATAAGCCCCAAGAGAGACTCTGTGGAGCTTCTTCCTTTTATAACAATAGGAGACAGTGCTACCTTTATTCAAGCTTTGTTTCCAAAGTAGTTCCTGCATAATAAAACTACACATCATCAGCTGCTCTGGAAAAATCGTGAGGTGAAAATCTAGCCCATTTTAGATGAGGTCTGAGGTACTTCAGTTTATTTCTCACTGTTAGTTGAATTATTGATCTGCTCATTTCAAGAAAAGGAACATGGATGGCATCCAAGATTTTTTATTAATGGTACACTTGTATGAGACATAATAACTTGAGTTTCCAAAGGTTCAGGAACATTTAATTCCTATAAAACTTGCATAGCATTTAACCCTTTTAATTTTACTGACTTCTGCAAACACAAAAGCCTGAAAGTTAAAAGTAAACCTCATTCAAATCTAGTTTCACTCAGTTCTTAGTAAAAAAGCATAAAACCATTTTGGGAAAACAAACACGAGGAAAAATTTACAAAATAAAAAGAAACCCACCTCTGAGCCAGGTGAGGTTTCTGCAATTTCAAGTTTTAACCAATGTCTTGAAAAAAGTGCTAGAAAATTCAAGACCGTTCAAATTTTAGTTGGTAAAGAAGGTGCTTTTGAATAAAGCTGGATAGGAGAGTAAGTTGTATACTCAGAACTAGGCAGTAAAATTCTTTGGTTTCTTTATATTACTCAAAATATATCTGAAGCTTGTTACTCATTGTCCTAATTAGTTTCATCATTTCTAACATTTCTGCTATTTAAGTTCCTGTAAAGAGCACAAAAACACTACTAGATAGTCCACTAATTAAACTCAACTAATTAAACTCACTAGTTCAGTCTTTGGTAGAGCTAACCTTGAAATAAGTCTTTTTTAAGTCTCTCCACATGCCCTTAATTCCTTCAAGTTCTCACATAAGCTTCAACAGTTTTCCCCAACTATATCAAGCAAGATAGAGAGTAAAATTAAAAATGTTCTAAAATAAACTTTAAATTATCCATTTGTCAGTAAGAGAAATTCAAGTATCTCAGCTTATTCTTTCCAGGTCATAAGAAGACAAATGAATGGAAAGACTCTTACTGATAGATTTTAATGAATTACTGTTCAACCTTTTTAAACCTTTCTAGAAACTTTTCTGGATTTTTTGTTTGTTTGGTTTTTTTTGTTTGTTGTTGGTTTTTTTGTTTGTTTGTTTTTTGTTTTTGGTTTTTTGGTTTTTTTTTTGTTTGTTTGGTTTGGTTTGGTTTGGTTGTGGTTTTTTGGTGGGTTTTTTTTTCCTTAGTTTGGTTTGGTCTATTTTTTTAGAAAAAGCAGTAGAATTACCCACCATTGTTAGAATGAGTAATTATTTCCTTCATGGAAACAGCATTCAAAAGAAAATTGCATTCTCTTGTATAATACATTTCAAATACTAAACAACTTAATTAACATGTACCTAAACTTAACTTTCTCAGACACAGACCAAAATTTAAAAATGCAATGCACTGAAACTAATTAAAGCACCAAAATCTCTAGCATAGCAGAAAAAACATACTTTTAAATTAGAAAGTTAGATATATTTTGAATTAATTATTTTTAAACAAATAAATCATATAGATGTAATTTATCTTAACAAATAATACTTCCAGCAAAAAGTTTCTTAATTACTTGCTTTCGGTGAATCAAAAATACTAACAATTTTAATAGTAAAAAGTAATTTTGCATGTCATTGGCTTACTTAGTATTTAAATGAAGGATAGATGAAAGAGTATCACTCATTAATGTGGGTGAGTGTGAATATTACCAGTTTAATTTCCCATCTGTAACTCTCCAAAGTGAAGGCCTTTGTTGAAGGATTTTAACTTGAGATACAAAAAAAAAGTTTAAAGTGTTATTTATCAAAATTGTAATTTGTTTATCTTACACCTCATGCTCAGTGAAAATATCACGGTGTTATTAATGGCGTATTTAGTCCTCCAGCTATAACCAGGAGAAGGTTTATCTGCTGTCCTCTTCAAAACTTGGATTGCTCAGCTCATATTTGAGCTGCAAGCTATTTTTATTTGAACTGCAACATGTGCCCGTAGCCTGTACAATATATCTATATTAATTATTATCTGAAAATATGAAGTTCCTTGGCTGAAAATTCTTTCACATTTTTCAATGGAATCACTTGCATAAGAAGAGTATTACCCTCCAGATACAAATATGAAGGATCTCATAGACACCAATTTGCACAGTAAATTGCCATGTTTATGAAGTTTCTTATTTTACAGAAATGTTAGAATTCTTTGATCCTATATTATCACCACTTCTCCTAGTTCTCACGTAGTTTCCTTCAGCTCTCTTTTTCCTCTCCCCAGTATTTCAAGCACAGAGTAATACAGAAAGATTCAGTGATTAAAAACTACTTTTCACTCCTTTTGAAAAGACAGAAGCTGAGTTTCTGGTTAATATTTACAGAGTTTATAAACCCCTTAGGGATGATTGAGATTATGCAAGACAGCAGTCACAAAGAGGAGAAACTCTAAAACCATTTCCAGCTGTGTTTTTCTCAGGTCAGCATTTACTGAAGCAGCTGTTGACCTGCTTCCCCTCTAAGTCATCAACAGAGCCTTACAGGGGCAAGAATAGTAAACATAAAAATTATTACCTTTTTTTAGAACAGGATGACTACATGCTATTTGTACTAAGATGGTCCAGTGTAACCAGGTCATGTTAAATTTGTATTCAAAAAGGTATTAAGATATGGTCAGACACTGGAAACTATGAGTGCATATCTCTTACTGTTAGAATGTGATTAATGGAGAATACTTGCAAGATTTTCTGTTTGCATTTTTGTTAGTGGTGCTTTAGATGTTATGTGTCTTATTGTCTTTTTAATTGGGAACTCTTCAAAGAAAGAAAATGTTCATATAATCAGTATCATGAGGGCATTCATGAACAGTACATCACCTTAGGATACATGTAAAAAGTTGGTCAGGTATACTTTCCCAAAAACTTGTGTAATATTGTAGGAAATGAAGAGTATTGCAATATCTACTTAAAGAATAAATTAAGTACAGGTTTGTTTTCTTACAATCTTTTAGTTATCATAAAATACAAAGCTCTAGTTTCTGTCCTCAGGTGCTGCAAATGAGCAAAAATCTCATATTTCAGAGAATCAGGACTTTGAGTGCTACTGATCACTCAGGCAATCCAAACCATAGGGTTTGGATCTTATTTGTGATAGGTAGCTAACACCAATTTAATGCTGAAGGAAAATCCACTACCAGTAGCTCAATACTTGTGATTTCTCCAACTGAGATATAGCACTGAGTAAGAAATCATAATCCACTTGCTACTTTAATTACTGAAATAATTGCTGACAATGAATGCTCTCATAAATAGAAAGTGTTGGATAGTTGCATTTGCAATCATCAAGAGAAAAAATACTATATTCTGTAGATTAAGTTCATACTCTCTGTTCATAGTTTTACATCACTTTACTCCTAAAAAAAAATTTCTGCTTTCTTTTCCATGCTATCTTTTCCACAGATTTTTTGCATTCTTGAATAGGTTGTAACATGCTGTTTTAATTCTTAGTTAAGCACAAGATTTGTTTAAGTAACTATGCAGCTATTAAGTATCATACAAGTCTTGATTTTTATATGGAAAATGCTATACAACAAAGGAAGGATGGTAATCTAAACAATTTCAACAGCCCCATTTATTTATTCTCATCACAGTTCCTTGGTACTCTGTATTACTTCAGTAATACTCTATGCCGTTTTATTAGCCTTTATACAAGATGGAAAAATGGTGGCATTACTTTTTCACGAGATTGTTTTGCTTCTCTTCACTGTGTTTCTTGGAAAAAAATTATAATAATTAATCTTGACTTATAAATATAATTTTATGTGTTTTGAGGAATGAGAAGATTTCTTCAAACATCTTCAACATTTTTTTATGGAGTGTGGGGGATTTTTCTGTATTTTTAAAAAGTTATTTTAATTAATAATTAAACAAACAAGATACCACTTGCTGTATTCCCTGCGTTAAAACTGCCAGCCCTAGCTCCTAGAATCACACTGGTGATCAGCAAAAAAAAATTTTATTATTTGATTCTTAAGTAGGATTCAAAGCCAGAAGGGAGCACCCAAAATAATTCCCTCATTGTAGTGCTAATAGCACCTCATGAATTGGTGCAAAAGACAGTAGCAATTGCTGTATTACAGGACAACCAGGAATACAATTACCTTTGGGTTTTTTGTTTGTTTGTTTTTTTTTTTTCTGACTATTCTGGCACTCTGGGACTGAAATAAATGTTGTATTGTCAATTGCACTGCCCTTTTCAAAGGTCTAAATTAAAACTCAAAAGCTCTAGGATTGGATCTTTGTGACTTCAATCATTCTTAGCTCTCTAGCTGCCAGTGGAATATACTAAAGCAAAAAAGAAGGAACCTCAAATGGCCTTAGAAAATTGGTAAATTACCACTCCTTTCAATTGAAATACACATTCTCTAACTTTACTACCCTGGTTATCTTGGGCTACTCCCACTCAATCCTGTTAAAAATCTTGAAAAGGTTTGTGTATACTTTTTGGGATGTTTTTTATCACAGGTTGAGAAGTTCTGTTGATCAGAAAATGTTGGCTTTTAGCAGACTTAGCAGAAGTAGTTGGTTTTTAGCAGATTGCTCTCACTACAGTTTTTAACAGATGTTGGGTTGTTGGGTTTTTTCCAAATTCAAGGCATCTTAAAGACAGAAACAGTAACCCAAATATTGAAGTGACTATCCTCAAATCTAAAGAAAACTCCTAGATCTAGCAACTCCTACCAATTCCTCACTTTCTTAGAAATTTCACATCTGTAAGCACGCACTGTGTAAGGGCAAGTACATATTTTCAAGAGCATCAAAGGACTAATGGATCTTCTTCTCAGCATCTAATTGAGATGTCACTTTTGAACTGGGATTCAGGATGCTTGGGCTTTATTCATGGCTGTAACAGAGATCCTAATATGTGAAACAGCCATAATTCCATTACTCAATAAGGCATTTGGTAAGAAGAAAAATTCTGAAAGGTGAGGTGATCAGTACCACAAAAAAGCTTCTAATGCATATTCAGTGTTATCCAGTGTTGAAGGCAATGTAACTCTAGAGTAGAATCATCTGTGATAAAGCAGCAGTTTCTCAGGTTAGTAACTCCTACTTTATTTTGTGTAATTCTTCTCTAAAAACCTATGGCAGTGAATATCTAGCCTCTGTTTTATCCAGGAAATCAATAACAATTGCCTGATAGACAACCAAGTTAATGAAGAGTTTAGAGATTTTGAAAGTATAAGAGAAATCAATCTTGTTTTATATCATTATCTAAATCCTGGCATTAAAAGGGCTCTTTCTATGCCTTCTTCCTATTTCCTTCTCTATTACAATGAAAATATGATAATTCTTTAAGTTTTAAAATAATTATTACTTGCTTTAAGATAGCATGTTATTTATATTGAACAGAGAAATTTTAAGATCTCTTTCTCTTGGTTTTCAATTAGGGCTAAATTTACAGAACAGTCTTCAGAGGAAACCCCAGACTACTAATTATTTTACATTAATCTCCCACACATCTTTTAGTACTCCTGTGTAGGCTGCTCCCTGTCACTACTTAATTAAAGAGGATTTTGCAGAGCAAAATCTGAAGAGCAATCAGGCTTTGCAAGCATATTCTACATCAAGAAATTTTAGCATCAAACGTAAAGATGACAAAAGCATAGTTATTGTCTAAATTTATACCATTAATGTGTGAATTAAACAGCACAATGTTAAATTCACATTTGATGAAGAGGAGCAATTGCTACTGATACATGCATACATAATAAATTAAGTATCTCAAGAAAAGACCTAGGTCTAAGGATTGTTTCATAAATTTTACTTTTGCAATTACAAAATCAGATGAGAACTTTGACTGAAGAAGATTACTAGTATGACATCAAATTTTACTACTTATCATAAAACACCTTACCATAGTTCTCTGTATACACAAAAAAAAAAATGTACTGTTCACACTTGTATCTGTTACCCAAGAAAAAGATGAAAATTATTTTTCCAGAATTGCAAGTTTCTATAATGTTTTTGTTATAAAATGTCTCAGAAACCATGGTGCAAAATATCTTGTAAGTCACTTGATACAGTCTACTCTATGTTCTGCATCAGTATTGGGTGGTGATAATCTCCAGATACATTGATCTCATGTCTTCTGCCAAGGATGAGGAATAATTACAAAAATGATACAGAACATGAAAGACAACCATCTTACACCATGACAGACCAAGAAAAGCAGAATATGTATGATTAATAGATATTTTAAGATACTGATAGGAATGATAATAAACACCTGTAAGCATCAGAAAGATGTAAACATCTACAGGAGAAACATGATATGAGCCAAGATAGAGAAATAGAAAGAAATAAGGAAGAAATATTGCAGCAAGGTTGCAGTTAGAGAAATCCTAGTTGGGCAAACTCTTCAAAGTTGTCATAAAAATCCAAATGCTCAAGTTTAATGCTAAATAATAGAAACTAAAAATCCATAATACTGATTGGTCTCCACTGTAAAGTCTCCATTTCTTTATGTTCAGTGAATTTCAAAATAAAAAACTTATCACCATAACTTATCACTTATCACCAAAATAAAAAACATATTACCATTGAACTAAAGAAAATTATACTTGAGAAGAGATCTGCTGAAAGTGATAGCAGTCAACCAGATCTTACTCTATCACATGGAGTAGATCCTCTGAAAAGGCCCACTTTTTTTGATCTTTACTCAGTAGGTCATAAAACAGACTTATGAAAGTATCTCACAAAACTTGTTCTCTGCTGGGATTGAGGTAAAACTGGAGTTACAGCCTTTCATGGTTCGTCTTTTCTATTTTCTTTGCCAGAACTAAAAATTATCTGCACTTATGTTTTTCCAACAGAATTTTAATCCTTTATTTTCATTTACTTGTTATAGACATTACTTATTTTAAACAGGATCATTTTAAGTAAAGTAAAAATTATGGTTTATTTAATGCCAAGAGGATCTGATCTGTTTACTTTTCAGAGAACTAATGTTGAGTCTTCATATGAACTGAAAAGGAAAACTGTAACTGAGATATTTAATAGAACTGGGATAAAGTTTGGAGACTTACACTAGAAACAGAAAGTCAGTAGATAAGCCAATGTACTTAAGGGGCTGCTCTCTGAGAGTATATCTAATGTAAAATGTGTATTTGGAAAACACTTTCTATACTTGATCATTCTAAAGTATCATTTTGATTACAATTGTGAAGAAATTACCTTCCTCCCATTTCCAGAAAATCCCATTTA
The DNA here is from genome assembly GCA_038090715.1 of Florisuga fusca. Taxonomy (NCBI): domain Eukaryota; kingdom Metazoa; phylum Chordata; class Aves; order Apodiformes; family Trochilidae; genus Florisuga; species Florisuga fusca. The sequence continues at coordinate 6,222,466 of JAAWXA010000012.1, forward strand.
TACCTCAGTATTCCAACATGAAATATTATTCACTGTCTGCTCTGTGAATTCTCCTCTTGAATTTTTAATGAGAATCAAAGCAACAAATTCAAATCTCATTTTGTGCATTTGAGCTTTCTAGATAGCAAGAGACTTTGTTTTCCAAACCAAACTATTTCTCAAGAGTGAAGAGCATTATAAAATATAATTCTATTCCAATATTGTGTAATCCTGCAAATGCAGTGACTTATCACCAGTATCTAAAATGTTCTACATATATTTGGATGTGATATTGTATATGATTTGAGCAGCAATGCTTAAAGGTGTTAAATGTTGAAATTCCAAGGTGAGATGTGGAACCTCCAGTACCTGCATCATTTGCTAGTAATGTGACATGTTACTGGAAATAATTTCAAAAGATATAAAGTGAATTTTAAATTCAAATTCTGAAGTCACACAATCATAAAATAAATGTAGTCTTTACTATGCATATGCTTATATACAAAGACATATTTGTTAGTAAAGTTATGGTTCCTAACAGTCTGAACAGGGATGAAAATTCTGCAGAATCAAATTCAAAGAATAACTATTATGAACAGATGACAACTATCTAGACAAAAAAAGAAACTACCAAAATCCTTTTTATGTGGTAATGGCCACACTTAGCCAGAACAAGAGCCTTTCTAGCCAACATCCTGTAACCTGTACTGGCCATAAATCGTACCTGACAAAAGAAAGAACAGGCATAACCAGTATTTTCCAAGTAACCTCATAAAGGCCATAAACTGTGCTCTCAGAGAATTTCCTTGGCTAGGAATGTTTTAAGTTATTAATAAGAAAAGGCTATAAAGTAGCATCTGGTTTTCTTATGAACTGTGTGTATTAATTGTTAGGTTATGTGATAAGATGCTTGTCTCTACAAAGGATTGTACTGAAGAAGGAATTAAGTATAATAAGAAGGAATGCTGACAACAGTTTGATTCACTGCATATCCCAGATTCTTTCCTTTCTACCATCTTATCGTTTATCCTGATTTAGAGAAAGGAAGTAATTAGAAAAGAATGTAGCCTGCAATCAGCCTTTATATACATAATTCATCAGTGATTGTGCACAGAGTTCTGTAGAAAGACTGGGTCACATAAATTCCCAGAAATAATGTGCTTCTACATAGATTTTCCCAGTTACGCACTGACCACTCACATGCTAGGTGCTATTCTGCACACAACCACACAAGGTGCCTCAGAGCTGCTATGCACTCTCCATAAATAGTTCACCATGTCGTTCCACTCCAAAACAACTTGGCTAGAATTGTCAAAAATCCTGGATTCACCCGCAGCTGCTGTTTGGATCACACTCTTGACATGATTGCTACCTTCCCTCAGCTTTGTGTACTTGTTAGTCCAGTAGGTTTCTTGTTTGTATTTATAAGCTGCTAATGTGTGCATGATTGAAGTTAAGAAAAAGTAACAGATTCCAACATGAAAAAATCCTTCTAAGGAAGACACTGTGTACTCCTCTAAGTGCATAAGCTTCCTAGTTTGTCTTATAATCTATACATTGGAATTAATATGACATAGTGAATTAATAAATACTACAATTATTTTTCCATGCATTTCTTTTAATATTGTATTTTCAGTAGTGACTCAAATACTGCATGTGAACTTGGTCTTGGTTGACTGACTGAAGAAATATCTCAACAAAATAACTATTTTACTGGCTACATGCTCCAAAAAGACAATGCCTAAAAAGAAGAAGTATTTTAAGAACTATTAACAGAATACCGCCTTCCTTTATGCTACAAAAAGTAGAGCTGATCTTAATGAATTCCCAGCCTTCCCATTCATCACTGCAACTTTAACTACTTAAAATCATAAAGTCTTTTATTTGTTGAGCTTTCTTTTGAAAGGTGAGCCACCGCACCTATAGAACATGGCACAAATACTAATCTAAGCAGGTAAGTGAGCAACAGACTACGAACAATCAACAAGAGAAATTATCTAAATATACCACCTAGGAAACGACCATTCTCTTTACACTTACAGTCAAGTCAGCTATGATAAAACATAACAGCGCCTCACACTCTGTTTAACACAGTAACACCAAATTAGGCAAATGCAAATCCAGAGAACAGAGTTTAACCACATTAAAAAAAAAAAAAACTCCTCTTAACAGAATACCTAGAGGAATGTAAAAATAATTGAGAAATTAAAAAATATTTTATCATGAAAATCCTACATATTCAGCCAGTGACTCAGTTTTGGCTAGTACACTGGATAGACTGCAATTGAGGTCTTTGAAACAATAGTGGGACACCAAATGGGCTGAACAGAGAACTTCTGATAGAGGTGAAATATAAAAAGTAAAAATACAGGAGATGCAGGAAAAATCACATTTCCAAGGAAGAATATAGGACTATGAAGATATCATCTGGCTTTCCAGGAATGGCACTGGTAAAGTCAGAGCTCAGCTGGAGATGAACCTGGCAATAGAGACAAAGGGCAACAAAAAGGTACATCAAAGAAAAAAGAAAAAAAGTTTTAAAAAAAGGAAAATGTGGGCCCTGCTGCTGAATGAAGCAGGAAACCAAGAGATGATGGACATAGAGAAGATGAAGCACTCAAACTTGCCTTATTTTACTGGCATAGTCTGGTCTCAGGCCATCTCACTGTAGAGAAAGAACAAGTTAGGTTCTACTTAAATAATTCAGTCACATTCAGGTTCCTGGGACCAGGTGCAATGCATCCAGAGCTGTTGACACAGCCGGTCAATGATATTGAGAAGCCATGTTCTATTTATCATAACTGAAAAGTTGTGGTGAGCAGCAGAGGTCCCCAGTGGCCTGAAAAGTTCTGATAGTCAGACAATCATTAAAAGGGAAAGAAAGAGGGTTTGAGGAACTGCAGGTTGCTCAGCCTGCCTGGGAAGGTTATTGAACAAGTTCTCCTGGAAGTAATTTCTAAGCATGTGAAGGACAAGAAGAGATTGGAAACACTCAGCGTAAATTTTTCCAAGAGCAAATTATATGTGATAAACTCAATTCCCTTTCATTAAGAAATTCCTGGCTCTGTGAAAGACAAAAGCAGCAGCAACAAGGTTTTTAACAGATTTTCACTGAAATCTTATAACCAAGCAGGAAAGATATAGATTAGATGAGTGGACTACTGGGCAGACAATAAATTGATTGGACCACGAGGCTCAAAAGGTAGTGCTCAAGGAGTTCCAAATCTAAGCAGCAGCTAGGTAAGAATGGAGTTCCCCTGGAGTTCATATTGGAGCCAAGACTGATTAATATCATCAACAAATATCTCACCAGTAAGATGTAATGCATACTCAGCAAGTTTGTAGAGGGCACCAGAATGGTGACCAGAACAAAAGACTCTCTTGGAATCCAAGGCTTTGATGCCACAAAGTAGTAAGGCTTCTAACATCTGCCTAACCTCACAAATTCGCACTTATTTTTCCCACTGTGAGATCTGATCTTAAATTCTGACTGAAGTTTGGTTTCCACACTAATTAAATATGCCTCTCTTAATAACAGATATTGCAGTAGATAGAGTTCAATTGGACTGCTTCAGTATGATAGTTCATTGTGATTCTGAATGCATAAAAGTTAAGTGTTTAATGCCTACCAATAAGAATTAAAAATTTTTTCAGACCTGGTCACTAAAATTCTAAAATTCACAAAAAACATTTTTCAGACCTGGTCAGTAAAATTCTAAAATTCACAAAATCAGGAGCCATACTTTTGAACTCTGTTCATTACTGGTTTGTTCTGTAAGTATGACCAGTTGCATTACGCTTTTGCATGCAAGTTTTCCTATCATAAAGTATCATAAGTAAAAAAGCTCACTAGCTGATCTTCCAAAGGTAACACAAAGATTTGCTCATGTTTATGATGCTTCTTAAATAAAGAAATATGCAATATAAGCTCTAAAATTTATTGAGTTTTTCTTCATCATTCTTAGCTAGCAGGTGAGTCAGGGAACACAGCTGTTGCTGAAAACAAGCTAGACCCATGAGAAGTCTAGCTGAGTTACAGCTCGGCTGAACCAAGACCATAACTCCAAGTTAAAAAATAAATGAAACAGCAATTTTTCTTCTTTTTTCTTTTTTTCTCTTTCATAGTTCCCACTTATTTTCACTACGTATGCTACCCAACTGGGTTGCAAATAAATCTGAAGAGCAGCTTTTCCCCAGCTTCTATTTTTCTTACATGCTGCTCTGCTAAGGTCCAATCTTTGATCGTGTTTCTTGAACACTCACTTCCTTAAAACAATAACCAAAACTTAGAAATCTAACTGTTATTTTAAAAACACTTTGCTGTATAAGTGAATAAGTGCAAAATTATGGCTCAGCATTCATATATCTCAGCCATTTAACATTTGAAAAAGTTATTCTTGGCCTGATAACAGAAGGCAAAATCTAGTCTTTAAAATATTGTGACATGATGAAGACAATGTGAAAGGAAATGGTAGGCATTAAGATATATTTGTTTGGAATTCGGAGTCCAGTACTACCAAACTCAAACTGGTGATGCTAATGATAATTTTATACAATTTCCTTTCAAAAGCAGACATTAAAAAGTCTAAGTGTATCTTTAAAGAACATCAATAAAAACTGGGGATAATTTTAAATCAAGTTTTTATCTATTTTCCAATATAGAGAGTTTTGATTGCTTCTTTAATGGATAACATAACAAGAGAATTTTTTAAGCAGCACAATGCCTATTTAATCAACATAACTTAATTTAAGGAAAAACTGATAAATTAGGACAAAAGGAATATTGCAAAAGAGATATTTCAGGAATTCATTATCATATATTTCATTCTTGTATCTTCCTAGAGTTTTCTAAAAACACTAATATACACACTTCCCATTGTACATAAACAATATGAAAGCTACTTAAAATATATCATATATTGTACAATTACAATAATCTCTCCCAAATGATGTTTGAGCAAATAGGGTAAATCGTAAGACCTGACATTATATACTAGATTACAGATAACTAAGTGAAACACTAAAAACTCTTTCATATATTTTAGTAGTGAAAGCCTTTCTAACTATACCTCAACTCCAAAATAACTTTTGCTTTCAAATAACCCTTTTCATAAAGTCTTCAAGTACATGGTATGGTCTCACACTGCTGGAGTTCACACCCAATTAACGTGGCATTTCCTATCATATTATGTCAGTCCCATGTATTAAGACAACAGAAGTATCAAAGTAACCACTGAAACAGTTTGGGGCTGTCTTTCAAAGAGAAAATAAAAGACTATACATCAGCCTCTGATGTCTCTGATGTATCTGCACCATTTTAAGTCAGGTATGTATACATGCCATTGCTCTTCATAATGTATGTCAAATATTGGCCAAGCCACCTTGAGAATTTCTATGTCCTATACTATCTTCTCCTAGCCCATCTCTTCTTTTGAATCAAACAATGCAAAGAGAGTTTCTGCTACAAAAGAGACTGAAGAGTCTTCCACCGTATTTGATGAAGCTTTGGAAAAATGAGTATCATCAGACACTAGTATCATCAGATTTGACCACTTGTGCTGAATCACATCCACATTTGAAGGAAGAAATCAAATGTACAGTGTCACACTTATTATAATAGAATCACAGAACTGTCACGGTTGGAAAACACCTCTAAGATCACCAAGTCCAACAGCCAACATTCCCCCTTCCAACAGAATAATTAAGAGATATATATCAATATCTGTATCACTCTGCCCACTAGAGTGTGTCCTGAAGTGCCTCATTTACACAGTTTTTTAATACCTTCAGGGATGGTGATTCCACCACCTCCTTGGGCAGTCTTCCAGCACCTGACTACTGGGGATGTATTAAACATTACATTATGTATTAAACATAACATTAAAGAAATTCTTCCTCAAATGTAGTCTAAGCCTCCCCTCGTGCAACATCAGGCTACTTTCTCTAATCCTATCATTTACTAGAGAGAAAAGGCCAGCACCCACCTCCCCACAACCTCCTTTCAGGCAGTTGTAGAGAGCAATAAGGTTTCCTCTCATCCTTCTCTTCTTCAAACTAAATATTCTCAATTCCCTCAGCCTCTCCTCATAGGCCTTGCTCTCCAGACCTTTCACCAGCTTAGTTGCCCTTCTCCCAACTTGTTCCAGCAACTCAGATGTCTTTCTTGTAGTGAGGGGACCAGAACTGAACACAGTATTCAAGGTGCATCCTCACCAGTGCCAAGTACAGGGGTATAATCACATCCCTTCTCCTGCTGGCCACACTATTCCTGATACAAACCAGGATGCTACTGGCCTTCTTGGTTACCTGGGCACAGTGATGGTTCATCTTCAGCTGTCAGCCAGGACCCCCAGGTCCACTTCTGTTATTATCATAACATAAATAATTGCTTGAGAATCAAACTAAGATGGAAGATGTACTACTAGGCAAAACAAGTATAGAAGACAGTAAACCTTTGAAATAGTTATTATAAAAGAATGAAGATCAAATACCTTAAATCTCAAACAACTTCCTGTGTATAACAGTTCACCACCATTTGAATAACAGCTGCTTTGGCAAATGTGAGGGTCTCCTGCTGTTGATCCCTTCTGTCTGTGCATGGCATCAAAGCTATTACCCACATGAAAGCTGCTGGTAAACTTATGTGAACTTAGTTATATTTATTTGAAGAAAACTGGCAAAATTTAAAGCATGTGATCACATGCACATTCTAAATACCCTAGCAATCTTAACTTACAGTAAAACAATATATTTAATTTTATATATATACAGGCTAAATATTACGAAGGAAGGAAGGAAGGAAGGAAGGAGGGAAGGAAGGAAGGAAGGAAGGAAGGACAGACTGAAATAGTATCTTTGTTCCAAACATGGACAGTGGGGTTGAGGCACCCTCAGCAAGATTGCTGACAACAGCAAGATGTGTGTTGAGGTCAACACGATGGAGGGAAGGGAGGCCATCCAGAGGGACTTTGAAATGCCTGAGGGGTGGGCCCATGCAAACTGCCTGAAGTTCAATGAGGCCAAGTACAAGGTCCTGAAGGTGGTTTGGGGTAATCCCAACACAAATACAGCATGGGTGGAGATAAGAATAAAACCATCTCTAAGGAGAAGGACTAAGGGAGAGTTGCTTGATGAGAAGCTCAACACAAGCAAATAATATGTGATTGCAGCCTGGAGGGCCAGTCACATCCCGAGCTGCATCAAGTGAAGCACAGTCAGCAGGTCAAGGGAGGTGATTCTCCCCCCCTACTCCACTATCAGGAGACCTCACCTAGGGTACTGTATCTAGTTGTGGAGTTTCCTACACCAGAAGGATATGGAGATCTTGGAGTGAGTCCAGAGGTGGGCCATAAAGATAATCAGAGGGCTGGAGCACCTCTCCTTTGAGGACAGGCTGTGAAAATTGGGTTTCTGCTGCCTGGAGAAGAGAAGGCTCTGTGGAGACAAGGAGTAGTGGTTTTAAACTGGAAAAGAGTAGATTTAGGTTAGACGTTTGGAAGAAAATCTTTAGTGTGAGGGTGGTGAGACAGTGGAACAGGTTGCCCAGGGATGTTTTGGATACCTCATCCCTGGAAGGGTTCAAGGCCAGATTGGATGAGCCTTTGAGCAACCTGGTCTAGTGGAAGATGTTCCTGCCCATACAGGGGGTTTGGAACCAGGTAATTTTTAAGTTCCCTTCCAACTGAAACCATTCTGTGATTGATTCTATTTTATAAGTATCAAGAGCAATTGCCTCCCTATTTCTAGTCCTCCCAATAGAAGGTTTGGCAATTGTTAAATTCATAAACATAACTGTTGATACCAGATGCATGCTCACTTTACCAATTTGCAAGCACTTATTTTTATGGTTCATGTTAGTAATTTTGAATGTGAAGCTTCAATATAAAACATAAAATCTTCATCTCAACAATGATTTTTATTATTGTCTCACTTTACCGTGGGCAAAAAAAATCGGAATCATGCTACTTGGATGCACAGAAAGAAATCAGAAGACTGAAACAAACGATAAGACAGTAATGTCTTCTCAGAGTAAAAGTGTGAAAGACTTAAAAAAATATATTATTGAATATTTACTTCCTAGTTTTTTCTGGTTCTCTAGGTTTTTTTCTTTTCTACTATGTTTTGTTTTTTGGTTTGGTTTTTTATTTTTTAGTCTTTGGTTTAACTCGTATAGATCTACAAAGCTAACGGAAAACCATAAAAAATCCTGAGACTTTAAAAAGATAAAATAGGAGAGAAAAAAAAGAGTAAATGAAAAAGGAATGTGTTTATGTTTAGGAACAGAATGCATATGTTATTTTACAAACCACATCTGCTGTCACTGTTTTTAGTTTTGCATTTTCCAAGTATTTACATCTTAGCAAAAGGTGCTTTATAATGATCTTTGGGATCTTTTAGCATATTCTTACAAAACCATACGTTTGCAATTTAAGATGTTTTCAGTGTGAAATTCTTCTGCCTCAGAATGAGTTTCTATAACCCAAATGCTTCTCTACCCTCAGCTACACACTGAAGACAATGAATCCTTCTGCCTCCCATCCACATTTTTGTTTTCTTTCTCATCTGCACATTTCCATACTTTCAAAGGCAGTGGAGGTAAGTGTATTTCCACAGACACAGTAATTCCCCTATGTTTCTTTCCTTTTTTGCAGTGAAGAAGATGGATAAAAGGACATCTTTCTCCAGCTGTTTGGCTGGCATTATAAGGAAATGGGAAATGCATAGCTGCTTGAGAGAGTTAACAGCTGAAAAACAGCACCAAACATCTAGAGAAATTTAATTTCCTGAACACTATTCTTCCTGTAGCAATATAATTGCTAATTATCTAAGAAAGATTTTTTTTAGTTTTTAAAAACTAAAGATTTTATATATACAAAGAAACATCAAAATCATAATTATTTCTGCTGTTGTGCTCAGTTGGGTTTGTTTGTTTGTTTAAACAGCCTGGCAGCTCCATTCAACAATCTGCTGTTTCCATGTCTACCAACCACAGGACTGAATGGCATAGGCAGGATGAACTCGCCTCAGTACCCAGGGCAGGCTCTTGGCCTCGCACAGAGTGTATTCCCTGGGTACAGCAGATAGCTATCCATAATAATGGGTATGTTTTAGGGTTTTTTAAATACCCTTCAAACTATCTTGCTCTCACATGTTTGAGTCAAGCCCAGCAAATAATGCTGTCACCAGAAATCTGTAACCACTTAAGACCTTTCCATATGACAGAACTACCATTATTCATTATTCTTTTTGACCTTCTACCACACCAGGAGCACACTTTTTATTTTTATTTTTTTAATTCAGCCAGTGTAACACAGTTTACATGGGATATCCCAAGTACTACTGAAGTTTCAAAGACAAATACTCTGAAATTTAGAAAAGCCAGGAGTATCAACTGCAATCATTGCACCTGTATTTGTTTTCCTTCTGTATCTCAACAAATCTGCTCTCCAGACTTTGTGCATAGAAAATAAAAAGCCAAGATGTTAATCTGTCACTATCAAAACTTTGCTAAATGGCATGATATTTGTCTCTCTAAATAATACTTATGTTTGCAATCAATCTAAATGTTTACATGCTTTTATCAATGCAGTCTGTGTTTCTACGAGCAAGTTTCAAGAACTGGTCTCACCTGCTCCAGATAGAAAGATACCCACATGGAAATAAGATTCAGGAGGTGATATTAAATTTAAAGTTAATATTAGATATTTTTGCCATAGTACCCTATTGAATACTTAAGCTTTATTTTCTCATGTCACATCAGTCATACATTCTTTTCACAGCTATATCATTCATAATACAGTATACTCTCTGAAGATATGTCTAAAAGTTCTTAAATCTTGCATTTCCACTCTCAGTGTTCATCTTTCCTTTTCCCTATATATTCTCAGGTTACGAATCAGCTGCATCGCTTTCACCACCGTAACAATTAATTTCATATTAAACAATTCATGTTTTGGAAAATAAAAATAGTAAAAAGAAACATATAAAACCAGGAAAGGTTACTTTAGAAAACTTGCATGATACAAGAAGTAATAGATGTAATACGAAGAAATTTTTTAAAAAAATCACTATAACCAATATGTTCAACAATTTACACTACAAACAATTTAGATATACAGCAGTAGGAAATATTCTCTCATGATTCCCTGAAACTTGTTTTAAACTATAACATTTCTGTGTATAAGATCCTATCTTTATTATAATAAGGAAATAAGGGCTATGCAAGCCTCCACTTCTTTTCTAGTTTTTTTATTTGGACATAAACAAAAGTTTTACAAGAAGTATTATCAAGTGTCACACACTCAAATATTAATGTTTTATTCTAAATTTTATTCTAAAAAAATTTATTCTATTTTATTCTAAAATTTTATTCTAAATAATAGATAAATTTAAAATAATAAATAAATAAATACATAAATAAATTTATTATTTAGGCTAAATAAAAGTCTATTTCTTTAGTAGAAAAGAAATAGACTTCTGTTGTGGAAGTAGGATCTAATATCCTGCACCCGCAACTGAAAATGTCAAATAAAGAAGAAATTTCTGGACCTTACCTGCTGGACTCAGCAGATGTAATGGCAATCAGAGGAGGGATCTTGAGTGGAAGAGTCATTGGCCTTGGGATAGCCTTGGTATCATTGTTTTTATCCCAATCTGCTTGTTCTAACTGCCTGAAAGCCAGTGGGGGAAGCTGGATGTTACGGGATGATAATCTCCGTACCCGATACGGCTCCATTCCCTGGGGAGGATCTTCATCCTCAATGTTGTGGTGCAGATCTTCTTCCAAAATCTATGATAAAAGTAAAAAAAAAATCCATGATTTATGAAAATAGCTATAATGTTACTTTGTTAACCCTTCTAATTCCTTTCCATAATGTAGATTTTAATAAATATTATTTATACTTTACTATAATTATTGGGAAATGAAAAATAATTTTTAAATTAATTTAAAAGTTGTAGGGTTTAGATAATGTGGGGTTTAAATGCAAACAGAAAGCTATTTTATGATGAGGATAACAAACTGCTATCTAAAATATGTACTCATACCTGTATAGGGTACAATTGTTTTGCATTAGACAAATTTCTTTTTCACAAATGTTTGCTTCCCTAAAAGTTACCAACCTTTTGAAAGAATTAGGAGTCCAAATACCAATAATAACATAAAATGAAATAGAAGTAGTAGTGAGAGATTTGCTACTATTCACCTCTCAACTGAAGACGGGATAAAATTCACCTTAAATTCAACTGTGCCAAACACCATCTTTCTCTCTTGCTCACAGTGATTCCATGATAACAGCAAGTGATGTGTACTTAAACTAACCATTGTAGCACTTACAAACACTGACTAATTAGAACCTCTGAAGATAAGGCCCTAGTGAAATCTTAAGTCATTAGTAAAAATTGGTAGTAAAAATTTAACCATCTAAACTCCTGGTAGTATTCTCTGGGTCATAGAAAAATGGCAGACAATCCAGGAAAGAAATCTCTAATTGATATCAAATTACAGGGGAGAAAAACCTCTTCAGAAGTTTTTAGCACTTTTAACAAACAGCTCACCATTATGAGAGAAAGTTCACAGGTAATTACTTTTCTCAGAACAGTGGTATCATTGTAATAATGAGAAGAAATTGACTATTTTTTTCTACATGTCTTACACAAAGTCTTTTACAATTACTTGACAAATTCTCCTGCACAGATACCACTGTCTGCACCTATTGCCTTGATTAATTTTCTGTGAAGAAATTACTGTCCTGTCTCATGAGGACCGATGCACACCTGCAAGAAACCTTGCACAGCAACTTATTTATTCTGTGTGCACAGGAAGAAACATTAATGAAACACCTTTCATGATGAGTAATATTAATACACTCCATTTAAACTCACAGCATGAGCAGTTACTGCAAGCAAACTATTTCTAATTGGACTTTTAATCACAAAGTCTGAATTATAATTTAGCTATTTTTCTTAATCTAGCTTTAATGTAGTTTAAGAACACAAAGATTATAAAATGGTATGCTTTAATACATGTACTGTGAAGCAAAACAGCAGCAAAATCAGTCCCTGTGAAAACAGTACAAGAATTATTTTGTTATAGTCATCCAGAGAGAAGCATAACTTTAGACCTGTTTCTTTATTGTAAGTTTAGTGGCTATATGACAGATTAATTTCTTTTAAAATATTAGTGAAATTAATTATAGCTCTGCAAGAAATAAAAAATGCTGATATCAGAGCTAAAAATGTTATCTCACATAAGGCTGTTTGATCCGCTTCATCAGCTAATTTGTTTTAGGCAGCTCACAAAATCATAAAAATCCTTGAACCACAGCCACAGACTATCCAAATTAGATAGCTGAACTACGAATGTGCACTCAAATGTTTGAATTCTTCAACTCATAAAAAAATTAGAGAGATAAAAGATTATGTCACAAAGAAATCCACAAAGGAAAGGGAAGAATTCCAACACAAATTTCTCAAAAACTTGGCTTTGAAGAAATCAAACAGGCACTGAATGTGTATTTTAATGGCAAGAGAAGACATAATCAATTTGTGGAAAAACAGAACATTGATTCAGGTACAAATACTCAAGTGTCTAACCAAGGACATGTGACTCATACTGATATTACCCATCCTGGCACAACAGAAGAAAATCATGTATTTCTAGTTCTGCCTTATGTGTGAACATAGTTGTAAGGAGCACTACATTTACTCACAGAAACACAGAGTCGCTGTTTGGAAGGGCCTTTAGAACTTAAGAAGGTGTATCATCCCCATCCTGGAAATGTTCAAGGCCAGGCTGGATGGGGTCTTGAGCAACTTGAACTAGTGGAAGATGTCTCTGCCCCTGAATAGGGGCTGGAACAAAGTCATCTTTAAGATTCCTTCCAATCTTAGGCATTCTATGATTGTATTACAAGATATCATAATACCATCTTTGTGATAAAAAGAAAGAATTTTGAAAGCCTGATAAAATTCTTAGGGCATTATATACTTCAAACAGTCAATGTAAGAGTGATTAAGTATTAATTAAGGTTCTTGTTTTATTTGGTATTTACATTTTTTTTCTTTCTTTCTTTAACTTGGATACGTATATAATATAAGAATTTCAAAATTCTTTGGAGTCACTGAATTTATACATGTTATATATTTATGATCTACTAAAAAATTGTAGTGTCTGAACGTAAGTAAAAAAGAAATATAAAAAACATGATGGTGGGTATATAGCTACAGGACAACCCAGTTAAGAGTTTCTTGTAAAGCTTTATTAACTGTATGTGATTTTCCTAGTAAACAAGAAAAAATACAGACTCAGAACACTGAACGAGAGCTAAAGATTCTCCATGCCAATAACCTGTAATAGGTATGTCTGTGAAAAGGAAAGCAATAACACAAACTGTGATGCTAGCCAGTGATAGAGCGAGGAAATAAAAATTTTATGATGAAATATAAATTAAAACAACCAGTTAAAGCTTTTATACTATCCTTGACTCTTGGTCAAAGCCACAGCAATTCTCTAATAAGAGATGACAAAATGTATTTAGTTTAAAACTTTCTGTCACAAACTGAGATGCCAGCAAGGAATTACTTCACTGTTAATTTTCAGCTTTTCTAAACTGAAGGCAAAACATCTTGATTTACTCAAATGGTGGCATAGTGCCTGCATACCAGAAGCAACAGATGATAACTCATATTTGCTTGCATGAATTTGCACTGCAAGTAAAATCCATTTGTGTCATGGAATTGGGACAAAATATTGCTGCCCAGAAGGAGAACTTGGTTCTAAAAGTACATCACATAAATATTCATATACCCAAGAGTCATCACACTGAAGAACATTGAAATAACAAGCAGGTGGTCCGGGCTGCTAAAATTAAAGGGGCTCAGGTGGATCTGGATTGGGTGAGTTATGTATAGCTTGATGGCATGTAACACAACATGACATCTAGTAAGGGATGCAATATATAAATGAGCTTGTGATCATGGGGTGAACTTGACCATTGATGGCATTGCACAGTTTATCCATGAATGTGAAACAAGAACCATAATCAAATAATCTCAACAGCTAAGCCTCTTTAGTGTAGAGGACAATGTCTGAAATATCAATATGGGGAACGATGAAACTACCGTAACAAGCACCATGTGCTTACAGTGGTGGAAGTGACCACTGAATGTTTGGAAACATAGCCTGTGCCCAGAATACTATCTTGGGACTCAAGAAACAAGTTTCATGGGGACACAACACCAATGAAAAAACTGAATCAGACAATGGAACACAGGAGGATTTGGAAGTCCTTACGCAGCTGAAAAACTGACACAATTGCAATCACAGAAATATGGTGGTACATCTCACACAACTGGAGTGCTACAATGGGTGGCTATAAATTCTTCAGAAGGCACCGGCATGGAAGGAGACACCATAGGGTAGATTTTGTGTTAGGGACTGTTTTGACTGTCTAAAGCTTGAACATGGTGATGAAAGGGCCGAGTGTTACTGGGTAAGAATCAGGGAAAAGACCAATGAAACATGTATCATGGTGTGAGTCTGTAATAGACTACCCAACCAATATGAAGAGGAAGATGACACCATTCTACAAGGAGCTGGAAGTGTCACAATGGCTAGTAATTGTTTCAAATGGGGGGCTTTGGATGTCTGCTGGAAATGCAATGCAGCAGAGTGGAGACAGTCAAGGAGGCTCCTGGACTGCAAGGAAGATAATTTTCTAACTAACACAGCTGGAGAGTGAGACAGCTAGGGAAGGCAACCCACCAGACCTGTTGTTTGTGAACAGAGAAAAACTTGTGAATAATGTGATGGTTGACAGCTCTCTTGGACATAGTCATTGTGAAATTATAAGATTGTTCGATTCCTGGAGAAATAAGGAGGGGGGTCAGTAGAATAGCTACTTTGGAATGCCCAAAGGTCTGGTGCCTGGGTTAGGAGCCTGTTTGACAGAGTCCCTTAGAAGGCAGTTCTGAAGGGCAAAGGAGTCCAGCAAGTATGAACAACCTCTAAGAAGGAAATCTTAAAGGCACAGGAGCAGGCTGTTCCCTATGCTGAAAGACAAGCCGGCATAGAAGAGCAGCCTGGCTGCACAAAGAGCTTTGGCTGGATCTCAGGAAAAAAAAAAGAGTTTATGACCCTTGGCAGAAGGCACAGGCAATTCAGGAGGACGACAAAGATGTTTTGAGGTTAAACTGTGAGGAGATTAGAAGGGCCTAAATCTAGAACTTAATCTGGATACCACTGTGAAAGACAATGAAAAATGTTTCTCTAAATACATTAGTAACAAAATGCTAAGGAGAGTGTGCAGAGGAAACACAGTGACAACAGGTAAGGAAAAGGCTGAGGTGCTTCTTCTTTACCTTAGCCTTTAGCAGTAAGACCAGGTGTTCTTTGGGTACCCAGCCCCCCACGCTGGAAAACAAGGATGGGGAGCAGAATGAAGCCCCCATAATCCAAGAGAAATTTTGGGGCCCTGCTACAACTCTTAAGACATACACAACTCTATGGGGACAGATTGTATTCACTGAAGGCAGGGCCCAAAGAGTTATGGGATACAATTAAATCCAATTGGTAGCTGCTCACCTGTGCTGCTCTCCAGAGCTCAGTTTTGGGAACAGTCATGTTTAAGATCTTCATCAGTGATCTGGATGCACACTCTGCGCTTTCAGATGACATCGAGTTTGGCGGGAGTATCATAGAATCATAGGGGTTAGGGGTTGGAAGGGACCTTGAAGGGATCTAGTCCACCGCCCCCCTGCCAAAGCAGGGTCACCTTTAGGAGGTCACACAGGAATGCATCCAGGTGTGCTTTGAATGTCTCCAGGGAAGGAGACTCCATAACCTCCCTGGGCAGCCTGCGCCAGTGCCCTGTGACCCTCACAGTGAAAAAATTCTTCCTAATATTTATATGGAACCGCCTATGCTCCAGTTTATAACCATTTCCCCTTGTCCTATTATTAGTCACCACTGAGAAAAGCTTTACTCCATTCTCCTGACACTCACCCCTTACATATTTATAAACATTGATGAGATCACTCATCATTCTCCTCTTCTCCAAGCTGAAGAGACCCAACTGCCTCAGCCTTTCCTCATAAGGGAGATGTTCCACCCCTTAATTATCTTGGTTGCTCTGCACTGGACTCTTTCAAGCAGTTCCCTGTACTTCTTAAACTGAGGGCCAGAACTGGACACAATATTCCAGATGTGACCTTACCAGGGCAGAGTAGAGGGGGAGTAGTACCGCTCTTGGCCAGTGTTGATCTTCTTGAGGGTAGGAAGCCTCCACAGAGGGATCTGAACAAGCTGGATTGATCGGATGAAGGCAATTGCATGAGGTTCAATGAGGCCAAGTGGTGGGTCCTAACACCACTTAGTCTTAGGTCACAACAACCCCATTCAATGCTACAGGCTTGAGGAAGAATGGCTGGAAAGCTGCCCACCGGAGAAGGATCTGGGTGTGCTGGTTGACCACAAGCTGAATTTGAGCCAGTAATTTGCCCAGGTGGCCAAGAACACCAACAGCACACTGACCTTCATCACAAATAGTGTGGTCAAGAGGACTGTGGGGGTAATTGTGGCCCTGTAATTGACACTTGAATTGACATTTGAATATTGTGATCAGTTTTGTAGCCCCTGCTACAAGAAGGACATTGAGTTGCTGGAGCATGTCCAGAGAAGAGTAACAAAGGTAGTGAAGGGTCTGGAGTACAAGTCTTACAAGAAGCTGCTGGGGGAACTGGGTTTGTTTAGTCTAGAGAAGAGGATGTTGAAGGGAGACCTTATCGCTCTCTACAAGGAGGTTGTAGTGAGGGAGGTGTTGGCCTTCTCTCCCAAGTGTTGTACCAGGGGAGGTTTAGATTGGATATTAGGAAAAATTTCTTCATTGAAAGTGTTAACAGGCACTGAGACAAACTCCTCAGGGCTTGGGAGCTGAGTCACCACCTGTAGAGTTATTTAAGAGAGACGGAGAGGTGGTTCTTAGGGACATGGTTTAGTGGTGGACTTGGCAGTGCAAGGTTAATGGTTGGAACTTTGACTTAACAGAGTTTTACAACCTAAATGACTCTATGATACTACTATTTCAGAAACAACTTCACAAACACTGGGTCAAGGAGCATGGCTTTGTCTGTGTGTACTACATTCTCTATCTTGCACCAGCTTTCAGGAAAATTGAGCACTGCAATGGACCACACTGACAGCAAAGGGTGCTGAAACATTCAAGCATTGAGATACAAATTTAGAAGAAGCCACTTGGCTATTTAGCACCAGAGAATCTGCCAGGTAACCTGGCCCTGCTCCTTCAAAACTCCTAAGCACTGTGGAAGGATAGGGCTTCCATAGTATGTATGAGGAAATGGCTGGGAAAAAGAGTCTGGATTATTCATCCCTCTGGAAAGATAAAACATATTTGTGTGACTCAAATTTTTGCTCAGACTTGAGTGGGTAATGTGGAAGGATGGGTAAATCCAACAGGTACCTTGAGGTGATTTAATTGTTGGTGAAAATAATACATTATTTAGGTTCTATGATAGCAGTGTCACATGATGCTGCATGTCACTGCTGCTGTGGCTTCCTTAAGTCAAAGCTGTAGCTGGAACCTCTTGCTGCCAAGCCAGGCTACAGGAAAGAGAAGGCATTCATTGTGACCTTATGGCCTAGTCCAAAGGGCCCACGGGTAGAGACTATCATGCACAACTTGAGTTTAATGTTATAAGAAGCACTACAGCAAAACCCACCTGAATCACTGGACAAATATCACAAGAAGCAGTGCAGATGCAGTAGTATGCATTTCATGCATATTTATAGACATTTTACAGACATTTTAGGGCAAAAGGGTTTGTTAAGCAGGACATGTTGCCATATGATGGGACCTAAAAATTATTTAAATGGTATGGAATAAAGGGTGAAGAGTGTACTGGTATTGACAGGAAGAGATTTAAATTTCTTCATAGTACCTTTTATGGGGCACTAAGGTTTAGTTACTGCTGAGCAATGCTTAGACAGTATCAAGTCCTTTTTTTGCTCTTTATACTGTCCCACTAGCAAGAGGGTTTGGGGTTCACAGGCAGTTGGGAGGGGACACAGCTAGGACAGAAGATACCAATTGACCAATGGGATATTTCATACCATATGATGTGCTCAACAATTAATCTGAGTTTCTTTCTCCCTTTTATGCTTCTCAAACCTCCCCCCCACCCCCATCCCAAAGGTGGGAAGAGTAAATGAGCAGGAACAGCTATATGGTGCTTAGCTGCCACCCGACACTGCTGATATGTTTTTCTTAGGTGCTTATCATCTCAATAGTTACAAGCTTCACGTGTATTAATTTAACTCTATAAATCCTACTGAAGATACAAGGATGATATTATTCCATTTTTACTGCCAAGAGTCAGAGACAGAGCGAGATAAAGCGAGAAACAGCCTCTTAACGCTTCTCTTAACATTACTAACTGTATTTTCCACAGACTTTAATTTGCAAGAGTTTATCTCAGCATCTTTGCCAGTAACACTCCTGGCCCACAGTGGACTTTCAGAAAATAAGTATTACAGTAACTGGACAAAAAGTTTTCCTTAAAAAATATATTTAGTGTTAGATATTACTTCTACATTGTATCAAGTTTTATAGAAATAAGTTATCTATAAGGTAAGAGTGTATTAACTTAACTTTCAAAAAATTATTTCTCTCCAAATCTTACAAAGCATCCTAATCATCTTTCAAGTTCTGCAATATATGGTTACTATAGTAACCATAACTACACAGTCCTTCCTGATCCTGGAAACAGTTTTGACTACAAGGTCATGCCACTAAAGTATATCCTACTATGTATATTGTATATATATTATATGTTGTAGTATATGTTGAGCCAGCAGTGTGCCCAGGTAGCCAAGAAGGCCAATGGCATCCTGGCCTGTATCAGGAACAGCGTGGCCAGCAGGTCCAAGGAGGTGATTCTGCCCCTATACTCAGCCCTGGTGAGGCCACACCTCGAGTACTGTGTCCAGTTCTGGGCCCCTCAGTTTAAGAACGATGTAGAGGTCCTGGAACAGGTCCAAAGGAGGGCAACCAAGCTGGTGAAGGGACTCGAGCACAGGCCCTATGAAGAGAGGCTGAGGGAGCTGGGGCTGTTCAGCCTGAAGAAGAGGAGGCTCAGGGGAGACCTCATTGCTGTCTACAACTACCTGAAAGGAGGCTGTAGCGAGGTGGGAGTTGGACTCTTTTCACAGACGACCTTCAACAAGACAAGAGGACACAGTCTTAAGTTGTGCCAGGGGAGATTTAGGTTGGATATTAGAAAGAATTTCTTCACGGAAAGGGTGATCAGGCAATGGAATGGACTGCCCGGTGAGGTGGTGGATTCTCCGTCCCTGGAGACATTTAAAAAAAGACTGGATGTGGCACTCAGTGCCATGGTCTAGCAACTGCTCCGGTGGGTCAACGGTTGGACTAGATGATCTCTGAGGTCCCTTCCAACCCGGCTAATTCTATGATTCTATGATTCTATATATACATACGCATAAGGACACCAAAAAAGGTTATTTTGGCACTGCCTGATTTTTAAGTGCTTGACTTTCTATGACAAATTTGGTATAATATACTTTGGCATATGTACTGGATCTGGCTGAAATGGAGTTAATTTTCTCCATAGCAGCAGACACCATGGTATATTTTGGATTTGTGACCAAAATATAACACAGATTTGCTGATAAAACAGAGAAGTTTTTGCTGTTGTTGAACTGTGCTTACGCAGCATCCAGGCCTTCTCTGTTTCTCATGCTGCACCTCCAGGTAGTAGGCTGGGGGTGCACAATAACTTGTGAAGCAGAACAACCACCCCAGTAAACCATATGATGTTTTGCTCAGCAACAAAAGCTCTGGGGAAGGAGGAGGAAGATCAAGGGTATTCAGAGTTCTGGCACTTGCATTCCCAGGTAACCATGACCTATGCTGAGGCCCTCCTTTCTAGGGAAGTACAGGACTGAAGAATATACCTTTCTTTTTTATTTTTTTCCAGAGTATTATATTTTGTCTGTCCCTCTGCAAATTTTCACAATGATGACAACAGATGCTTCTGTGGTCTAAAGTGTGAGACTGCTAAGTTATTTGAAAGAAAGTTTACCATCATATTTTAATGAGTCAAAAAGCTTATTCTTGTTAACAGCTGAAGTGTCATGAGTTAGAGTTGTGAAAATAATTATCTTAAAAGAGACAGCTGATATAGATAAGGTTAACCAAGACTGCAAGGAAGAGTTTCTTCAGTCATAAGCAATTTGTGCTGGTATTCTATTATTAAAATGTTGGACAAATGTAACAGCCAGTGCTGCCCTTACCACAAAACCACCAAGAATAGCAACCAAGCTTTGGAACAGTGGGTATCTGACTTGCAACACCCAAGATAATAAATGCTAATAAAAATAAAGCAACTTCAAGAAATAGTTCTGCTCCAGACTTTTTTGATCTCTGAGAGTGTACACAAGAGAAAGGAAGTTCCTGTACAGTGTCATGTAAATGAAAACAGTCAAACAGAATATTTTAGGCTTTCTTTTTTATGTTTGAGGTCTGGAAGATTCGGTTCATCCTTGCCCTGTAACCGACTAATTGAATTATAGAACCTGGCATCCTTTTAGATACCAATTAACCTAATTCAGCTCTTTTTTGTTTAGAGCAGACCCCAGGCTTGGTCATTTAAAATGTCTGCCTCCCTATTCTATTCCGTTCTTATGTCCCTCCATTAATTTGGTGAATCGTGCCATTAAGTGAATTAATGCTCATGAGATCATTTCCTAGCCTTCTAATTAGTAGGCATGTGTATTAGTTCTTATCAGCAATTGCTCATTAGTAGGTGATGTAAACACTTTAAAAATACAAAATATGTCTCTCGAATCAGGTTTTTTTCCCTCTGCTCTTTTAAAACATACCAAACATACTCTCAATTAACAGATCTTTACCTCACTATACCTGACAGGCACCTAAAGATAAAGAGTGTTTATCAGGTCGCCTCCTGGTGCATGATCCAGACAAAGACAAAGACAAAGCAGGACGGCAAAGACTGAAAGATAAGGATAAATAGAAGAGAGATTCTTGGGATGGCAAAAGCCTGTGTCATCTTTGGCAAGTCTGTGTACCAGTGATTTATGCAAAAGACAGAACCCTTTTTTTTTTTTGCTATATAAAAACTCCAAGAGAAAAGGAAAAGCGCGGCTCTTCTTCCCGAGGACATCAACCAAGCAGGAACGACGGATCCTACGCCCCACCCCCCTCTCCAGCCAGAGGCCGAGACCGGTAGGACGGTGATAAACCCTAATTGCTCCCTTTTCTCTTTTCTCTTTTCTTTTCTTTTCTTTTCTTTTCTTTTCTTTTCTTTTCTTTTCTTTTCTTTTCTTTTCTTTTCTTTTCTTTTCTTCTCTTCTCTTCTCTTCTCTTCTCTTCTCTTCTCTTCTCTTCTCTTCTCTTCTCTTCTCTTCTCTTCTTAACAACTCTCTCTCCAAAGTGACTAATTTGTGTAAATTCTCTCCCCTTAAAGGTGGCGTTATTGTCTCCTTTCCCTAAAATAAATTATAAAGCCTGTTATTTTTGTAAATTCATGCAACGTCTATGAGTAGTGGCTGATTTTTCCTCACAATCAAAATATAAAATAATAGCTCGGATCGTAACAGTAGGCATAGATTTTTTTGTGTAACGATAAATTATTGGCATCTAAATAACAAAAGTCAGCCCCTTATCACAGATGATAGAAAACAAAAACAGCCTGAGAGAAGTCAAAAAGCAGAGTCCCATCGTGGAAACATGGACTGGTTGTTGCAATTCCTCTGCAGGCCTCTTGACAGAATTAACAAAATTTTCTTTTTCTCACCTTCCTTAAATTTTCTTTGAAAAAAAAATTTAGAGGCGTCACACCTATATCATAGTACTGTATGGTGCCTGTTTTTTAATCATCTATAATCAACCCAACATTACACGTCCTTCCATTCTTTCAATCTGTTGCTCAGTCTGGTGACGGAACAAATAAATACTGACATCTTAAAGTTTGCCCATTCACTTCCAAGAAGGAATAAAAAGAATTCCAATTCTTTGCTTAAAAAAACAACTCTGCAGTCATTCTTCAAACAACTTTGACTTGTCAGCATAGGGAGCTTTAAAAGAATACTAACTGGGGAAAAAAGCTACAGTTTCTTAACTTCCATGTGTGTTCCTGCGCTAGCACGTCATAGTATGCAATATGAAAGCTAAAAGAAGGAGAAGCAATAGTAGTCTGAAGTCAGCTCCACTGTGAAGCAGAAATCCAAATGCACAGAAGTACGCTTGTATATTAATAACTTCAAAAGTAAAAGTTTATGCCTTTAATCTTCTTTTCTCCACAAAATGTTCATCTTCATTGCAATCAAAGTACAGTTTAAATACAATTTAATTCTGGCACACCATATAAAAATGTCCAGTCTGAGCTGAAAAATGATCCAAACTCACTTCAGTAAACTGCCAGGTTATAGACAGAAATTCATGGCCCAAGAGAATATCCCAATCAGGTTCTGAATATAACCACAGCCTCTCCAGGCAACTTTGTTCAGTGTCTGAGCATCTTCTCAGTTCAAATAAGGGTTTTGCTATGTTCAGATTAAATTCCACTTGTTTTAACATATACGGCCATTGCTTCTTGTTGTGTCACTGAGCACAATTGAAAAGTATCTGGTTCCATCACTAGTACCCCCGCAAGAGGCATTTCTATACATTGATAACATCATCCTTAAGCCTTCTCTTCTCCCATACTTTGAGTAGTTTGAGATTACTTGAGATTTTTCTGTATTTTGTCACCAGGTCTCCTGGCCCATTGATTGGGCCCACCTACTTGATTTCCTCTTTGTTGGCATGCACTGTTCTTCAGCTTGGAGAAGGTGATCCCTAGAAATCAACTAGCTTTCCTGGACCCCTCTCCTCATCAGGGTTGTATCCCATTCTTGGCAGAGACCTTAGTAGGCCAAAACTGGTCTATGGAAGTCCAGGCTGTGTTCCTGCTATTTGTCTTTTCCCTCCTCTCATGATCCTGAGATCCACCCAGCTCACAGTCTTTACAGCCAAAACTGCTTCCAACATTCAACTCCTCTATAGGTCTTCCATGATTGTTAAATATCAGGTCCAGCTGAGACCCTCTCTTCAGTTGTGCATTGATCAGGAATTTACTACCAAAGCACTCCAGAACCCTCCCAGGTTGCAAATGCCTTGCTGTGGTTTCCTTACAGCAGATACCAGGGTGGCTAAAGTCCCTCAGGAGAACTAGGACCTCTGAATGTGAGGCTTCTTTCAGTTTATCTACTTGTCTGCTACCTCTTCCTGAGCAGAAGATCTGTAGCAGTCCACTACCACAACATGGCTGATCTTGGTGTGCTCACTAACCCCAGCTCATAAGCTCTCCCTGTGCCAGCTCTGTGCTCTTCTAGCTTTTCTCTTAAATGAAAGACTTCTCCTCTCATCACCCTTCCTAGCCTGCTCTTCTTGAAGAGCCAGTATTTATCCATCATCAAACTCCAGTCATGAAACATCAGGACTTCACTCATTTGCTGTTCTCGCTCAGATGGACTTCACTAAAGCATTGGCTATGCTTGAATAGATCTTTCTCAATTTCTTCTGCGGAAACAGGTCACCTACACCTAAGTACTTGCAAGATGAGTGGGAAGAGACTCAATCAAAGCAGACAAGTATTGACTAGCAGTTGTTCAAACCGAATGTAGAACAGAACAGTACAAGGCATATCCAGGGTAATCCTTGGTGAATGGCTCACCATCTCTCTGCTAATTTGTGTGAAAATTTTCAGTCTTCACAAATCAGTTTCTTCTCCAATAGTATCAGCATACCAAAAATCTCACCACAAAGATGTTAAGGGATCTTGAACATACAAGCTGATACAGTCAGTGTCTATAAAAATGAGAAGAAAGTGTTATAACAAAGGACATACTGTGCTGCAGAGAAAGTTACCCTGTTTTGAACTTGTATGTAAAAGAAGAAGTGGGAGAGGGTAAGAGTGGGGGAGGGGAGGGAGTAGAGGGAAGGACCAAGGACAAGGTAAAGGAGTAGCAAATATGATACATCAGTGCTTGAGTTTTGCACGGGACAGGGACGGCAGACTTTTGTCAGGACACTCAGACTATTGGTAGGGAATGCTGCCTTTTCAGTGTCTCTTCAGTGCCTTTGAACCTTGCCTAGTTACTCAGGCCAGGTAAAGGCATGGAATAGGAGAGAAAAGGGATTTCTCCATGTATAACGGGGCGATATCCATTATGCTACTGATATGTAAGCATGTAGCTAAGAAAGGAGAGTCTCAGAGTGGAACCCTAGTGTAATCCTCTAGTGAAAAACAAGTCCAGTTTTAGGGACTAGTCCAGTTTTAGGTCTAGTTTTAGCTAGGTTATTACCCTAAGTGACTCAGTTCAATATGACTCCAAATAATACTAGTACTCTGACATACAAGGTAATATAATGTATCATAATTTCAGGTTATAATACTTTAACATTTTACATTAGACTTCAAAAATATTTTTATATGTCTTATCATCCATTGGCAAAAGTGCTAAAATGCTGTGCTTTTTAAAGAGAATTTATAGTAATCTTCTGAATAATCTAATTCAGTTCTTTGAGGTTGCACAAAATTCTCACAGCCTTTACTCTAAGGCAGCCATGCATATATGTCACCCTTCTTTTTGTTTCTAATTTATATTTTGCCTCTGAGATACCCTCATCCTAAAATGAACCAGCCTAATACTGCTGAAAATCTGTACAATTTCTCTCTACTACAAATCTCCTTCTTCTCATTATTCACTGTGTTGATGTTCTGAACTCCAAAAAAATGTAACACATGACTCACCTTCAGGTACCAGTCATTCTCATCTATTCAATTTTGAATTTTTAGTTTATTAGAAATGTACAACTTGACTTCCAATTTAATCTTAATTCATCTTTTCATTCATCATCATAATAAATGTTCATTTTCAAAATCTGAATTCGTAACTGAATCTTCCCATTTTCAAGATAAAACTATCAAGAATTTATAGTTTTTAGCTAGCCAGTGACACTTGAGTTACTATGTAAAATTACTAATGACAAGACTTTTTATTGCTTAGTTAAGAAAAAAGCAGATACTAACCTGCATTTGTTTTTTGAATGCATTTAGGATGCAGGAGTACTCACAAGATACCCTTACCACTCCTTACCACAATCCTCCTTATTCTTCTGTATACACACACATCTTTTTTAGTTTTGTGGAGAACTGTCTGTTCAGTTATAGAAGTGCTACAGCATGCACATTTCACTCCGATTTTGTCTACTTGTTGAACATTCCTCTATATACACAAAAAAAATACATAACCTTGCGTGTCTTGAGCCTGATTAAAGTAACACATAAGAGATTATACAGATATATTCCATGTTCACGCTATGTCTCCTATAAAAAACAATGACATTACTTTTCCATCTGCACAGTTTAAGGGCATATTGGATTTTGCTCTCTGGTTCCCATAGTAAATATTCATGTGGGAGTAAGCCTTATACACACAAAATCATTTTGTCACATGTTTGTGAATCCTTAGAATTAGCAAAATTAAAGCTTACTGACAGTGTTCAAAATATCTGACATTCCAGACAACATGTTCTTTTCATTATTATCTTTTGTGAAAAGTTTATCTCTTCACCAATTCACTCTTACAGGGTTATGCCATTTATTACTTTATTTATAATTTTAATCAAAATTTTCAGGTTTGCTCTTTGCTTGGTTTTGAACTGAGTACTGAAATACTGTTCTAAATAGGAGAATGAGACAATCTTTTCTTTACTGCACAACACTGTTAATTCATTATAGTCTAAACTTTCCCCCCACCTTCTCTACACACGTATGTTTTTAAATTTTAATTTAATTTCTTTTAGGTGGTCTCATTAATTTTGTTTAACTTTAATTTTAGTATTTTATTTTCAGGTCATCATTTGTTTTACAACTTCTTATTCTCAAAATGCTTTAATCATATTATTACATTTTTATCCATTATTTTAAATGACAGCTATGTTTTTGATAAGTTCAACTTGTCAGGCAAGGAGATTATAACTTTCTATCATTGCAATAGCTCAGTTATTTCTCCTGGATTACCTGTGGTGCCCCATTTTGGGTACAATTTTATTTAAATCATTTCCCTAAATCACTAAAAACATTCAAAAATATCTGAAGAAAACTAAATGCGTTTCTGTAGCTTAGACATTCCATCCAGCCTTTGCCAATACTTGCACAATATGAAATGGTGCAAAACTACTGGTAGTAATCTTGTCATGACAGTTAAAGGATATATACAAAAGGACCCATGGCAGCAGATGGGTCATTTCCTCGTAGGACTCTATCCACAGCTTTATATAAAGAGAAGAAAAGCCTTATATGTCTCAGACCTCAGCCCTTTTCCAATAGTTTTTGACTGCATATGAATGTATTTCCATGCAGGAATTGTGTTCATAAGTGGAAAGCCTCTGTCTACAATTGAGGCCGTGTTCAGATATTTTTTTCTGAGAGAAACAGAAGCTGTCTATCTGGTAGACAATGACTTTTCCCACCTAAGCATATTTTTTTTCTCAAGTCAGATTGAGAGAGCCTAATACAGAAGGAAGTCTAGAACAGATTTAACCCATTTTCCCCACCTTGGGAAAATGAAGATTGAACACTGTGTCACACATGAGTCAAAAGGAAGGTGAGATCAGAAAGAGAGTAAGTTCATTGTTTTCTTAGTACATTTGATTGCTACCATGTTGTGGACCTTCTTGTCACTAAAACCAGCAACCTTAAGATTTTACTCTAAATGCATATAAATAAATGAAGTAGAAATTTTACTTTTATTCTATGATGGGTTTAATCATTACCAGACATCAAATCCATTTGCGATAAAATATATCATACTACTACTATTTGCCTCACTATAAGACATACTTAAGAATATCTCAAATTATGGAGGATAATAGGTTATTCTGCAGTGATAAAAGTTATAAAATCACATATTGTATTAAAAATTACTCCTTCTTCATGTTATTTCCTGAATGAAATTCCCTTTGAAGTGTTATTTTTTTTACAGATGCACAGTCAAATTGTTTTTTTCTAGATGTGGATACTGATCTGGTCCTTATTAAATCAAGATGATTAAGATCATGTTAACTTCAATACTAATTGCAGTGACACAGAACAAACTCATCTGGTCCTTAGCCTAGACGAATGCAAACTGGAAATGATTTTGGAAGGCTCTGCCTTAGTATATCTTGAAGCACTAGAAATGCCATGCAGTGTTCCATGAAATTACATCAACAACTGAACAAGCTGTTCATCTTATAGTGAGAGGCTTCTATACTTTAAAGGCACAATGCTAATACAAAGGGAATGCACTACATTCCAGATGTTTAACTAATACTATTGTCAATATTCTTCAGTTACTATAAAGAGGTAGAAAGACAGAGTATGTTTCAAGGGGAAGCTATTTTGTAGTAAGATTAATATGACTTTAACCAGCATTTAATTAATCACTTTGTCCCAAATATCCCTGTATATTTAATAACTAATGACTGTACTGCCTAATATTTTGTGAATGTTCTCAGGGAAAACACAAATTATGTAGGTAAAACAATTAGAGCAGGTTTTTTAAAATCATGTTCTCATAATTTAAAGAGTTAACAAAGGATTTATGAGAATAATTTTACATCTGATCTGTTTATAATAATACACAAAATATTTACCTGAAGCTTTAAACATAGTGTATTGTGATTACAAGCCACTATACATATATATTCATACACTCATGCATACATACTGTTGAAAATTCATCTTCTTGCTGTGGGATGGGCATAGCACTCTTAAATCATAGTTCAGTCTTTTAAAAGCATGTAATGAATGCAAAATAAATCATACAGTGCAACTGATGGCTAATAAATAGAACTGTAAAACCAGCTTGAAATACTAGTAAATTATTCAATTAATTTTGTATTCAATATTAAATGTTCTCCAAGTTTTTTTTCACCCCAGACTTGTCTAGTCCACAATGCCGCGAAAATAATAAGACCTGTTGCCATTTACTAGGCAGCTTTGCAGTATATGCTATCTTCATAATTGTCTGAAAGCTAGCATAATTAATATAAATATTCATTATAGGTGAAAAAATTAATTTTAATTCTAAGGAAGTTAATGGCTACTCTATAATACGTTAATCAGTCTATCTATATAGGACTCCTGAGAGTATCTCTAAATATTGTATTGATAATTTCACATTTTAAAAAACTTTCACTGTTTTAGATACATCAGCATATTTATGTTATTAGGGGCATTTTCATGAAGAAGAGGTTAAAATATGATGAATTTTTTTTTCATAAGAATTACTCATATTTAAATCAAAATTATGTAAATTCAAGTAAAACAAAAGCTGATTGTCCCATTCTAACCTATGTAAGATTTTTGTACATACACAACTTTTATGTATATAAGTATAAATTTGGTACATCACTGGGCATTCTCAGTTCTTTAATTTCACACTCCTTGAAACCTTTTCAAACTCTTTCAAACTCCCCAATTACTGCTGACTACAATGAAGATTAATTCAAGAACAAAAGTTTTAGATTATAGAAGAGCAAACTTCATCTCATTTAGGGCTCAGTTGGAAGGGATCCCATGGGAATCTTTAAGCTTTAAGTCTCAGCCAGAAAGGGTGCTGAGACATCTCATCTAAACAACATCTTCATTATAGCAGTAGTATAGCATAAGCCATTTCGGTTAGAACAGAACTAAACTATGAAGAAGTATGTGTTAAAATAATAGCAAGATATTTCTTTGAGGCTCATCTGAGACTTACAAAGTGAGAGGATTACTTAAACTAAAGATTAAATGAAAAACACTGGGACATCATATAATTTTCCCATTGCACAGCCTTAGGAGTCTGGCTGAAACTGCTCATGTATTTGTAAACTCCTCCTCACTGCTGAGTCTGAATTGCCTGTAATTCATACATTTACCTATACACACAGCAGAAAAATGGAAAACAAAAGCAATAGAAAACCTGTGTCATATGTCATCTTCTTAAAAAAGAGATACACTATGTTTATCAAAGAAATGACATGGGGTAATTTTCACACTACAGAAGATCTATAGTTAACTATGGCTGTCTTGGACAGTTGGCAGCAAAAAATGTATCAGAAGCAGGTAGAGAAAATGTATTTAATACCAAACTCTTAATTTATTTTTTTCCTGAATCAGAATGTGTTCATTATTCTTTGGTAAACCAGTCTCAGCTCTTTAGTATGTTTTAGATGTAGTAATCAATATTTCACAATAGCTCATAGTAAAAAAGACAGTGAATTTCTCAACTTTGAATCACTGATTTACATAACCTTAATCTCAATATTTTTTATGTCTGTGCAGCAAAACAAATTACCAGTCCTTGATAAACGCTGTGTTTCTAGTTACTTTTAAATTTAGATTTATTTTTTCTAAAGGTAAGAGAAAAAAGCCCCTACTTATTTTTTCAAGTATCTTGTCACCAGTCAAATTGTCTTAGAACTGTAGACTGGCTCACTGAATTAGACTGCCACAGAACTCAAGAAGAAAACAGTCCTGGAGAGCCTTCTAGCCTGCCACATTTTCAGCAGAAATTCTGACAGATTTATGATGTTCTTTGCAGTACTTTACTGTGCTCTGGCTACCTTTTCATTTCCTGCTGTCAGCCACAATAGAAAGATGGAAAAATGTTAGTTTTAGTCATTTGTAGCAATGCTCCGATTCCTTATCTTAGATGATAATTTAGAATCGTCTCTGCACTCTAAGTACTTCTGTAAACTTAAACTAATGAAATAGTGGAAGAAAATTGATTTTAACAGTAAGCATCACTTCAGAGGAATTAAAGTACCTCAGTAAAATATCAGATATTTCTGTCTAAGGAGTGTCCTGTTGTGAAGATAGGTCCACAGGAGTTTATAACTCTGCATGAAATCCCTTAATGCAAACTACATAATTTAATATGTATACCATCATTAATGAACTAGAAAAAAAATTGCATTTTATAGAATAACTGTGCCAGCCTACTGATTTATTACAGATTTCTTATAAATTCCCATGAAACTCACAAAGAAATAATACAAATTAACACAGAAAATAATAGCCCTGTTAAAAAATAATAAGAAACACAAAGTTCCCAGTGTGCTGAACAATTACCTGGTATCTGAGAAATAAAGTTTATTTAGCATTTTAAATCATTCCCTGTTTTGAAGGCCCTCACAGAGAACTGTTATCAGTAGGAAAAGTAACACTGGGAGTAGTTGAGTTATACTCTATGTTTTCGCTTTTATTCTTAAGACCCTGAAGCTTCAGACTTGGGATGGGAACATATTCTTTGACTAAAAATATTTGTGTCTTATGTCTCTTTTTAACCTGTACTTCCTTCACTCATGAACATGATAATGAAGTTCTCATATGTTCTCAGTGTTAAACTATTTCTAAATGAATAATCTGTAAATGTATTGCTTGTTACGTTTGTGACTGAAAAAGTACAAACGTTACAGCGATAATTTACAATTTACTGTGATAGGAGCTAACCTCTGCAAATAAAAGGGTTTTGGTTACTGTAAAAGCATTATGATACATACAGAATATATTGCTTTGCTCCATATGACAACAATGTCTGCAATACAGTCAGAATACCAAATTAATGTGTATACATATAATACAGAGTTTGGTTTCTGTCCTATGAATGTTTTCCATTCTTTGTTTTCAGATCACTTGTGCAAAGATCTTTACAGCACAAAGAGGAAAAGAGAATTCCCCTCAGTCTTTGCTTGCATAGTGACTACACCACTTTCCATGCATCATAAATATTTGATTTATGTGCTGAAGCAAAGGGGGAGGTCACAACAGACAGACACATTTTACAAAATAACCTACTTTTCTCCTGTTCATGCCTGGAATAATGAGGTTCTCATATACTCCCAGTCACCAAGGCAGTCACCAAGATACTCAAACCAGCATAGTGTTATCCCAGCCCATATCATGATGCCTTGTACTTGTGTTCTGAATTTCAATGACTGTCATCCAAGAAAAAAATTATTTAAAAGTTCTTAGGGACAGACAAAACATCTAATATGTATCAACATTTGTTGTTTTGCAAGAACTCCGTAAAAAAACCCAGTGTATCGAATTTGGAAAACTGGGCAGATGAATTAGGAAGCCTTTAAGGCTATTGTAAGTGTAGAAAGAGAATATGAGATGCAAAAGCTCAGTAAGAACTTAATAAGGCCATTTCTGTTAAGGATAATAAAAAATGCTTTTATAAATACATGAATAACAAAAGGAGAGACAGGGAAAATTTCCATTCCTTATTGTATGAGGGGAGGAAGATAGTCACAAAGAAATGGATGAAGTACTCAACACTTTCTTTGCCTCAGTCTTTAACAAAAAGACTGGATATCTTTAACAAAAAGACAAAAAGACTGTGCAACTGGGCTTCTGAGCCAGTAGGCAGGGATGGAGTGAGGAATACCCCTCCTATAATCCAAGAGGAAGTAGTTAGTGACCTGCTGTGCCACTTAGATGTAACCACAAGTCTATGGAACCATATGGGATTTATCCTAGGGTGCTGACGGAGTTGGCAAAAGAACTGGCTAAGCTGTTCTCCATCACTTATCACCAGTCCTGGCTAACTGAGGAGGTCCCAGGTGACTGGAGGTTGGCCAATGTGATGCCCATCCGAAAGAAGGGCCAGAAAGAGGATCCAGGGAACTATAGGCCTGTCAGCCTGACCTCAATGCCTGGCAAGTTTATGGAGCAGATCATCCTGATCATCCAGGGGATCAGGCCCAGCCAACATCAGTTTAGGAAAGGGAGGTCCTGCCAGTCTCATCTCTTTATATGACTGGGAGATCCACCTAGTGGATGAGGAGAAGGCTGTGGATGTGGTCTACCTGGACTTCAGCAAAGCCTTTGACACAGTCTCCCACAGCATCCTTATGGAGAAACTGGCAGTCTGAAGCTTGGACAGGTGCACTCTTTTCTGGGTTAAAAACTGGCTGGATGACCAGGTCCAGAGAGTGGTGGTGAAAGGTGCTACATCCAATTAGCATCCAGTTTCCAGTGGGGTCTCCCAGGGATAAGTACTGCACGTTGTGGCCTAGCCAATGTGGTTGTATGCTGTCATAGGCTGAGAGGTCCTTTCCAGACTCAATGATTCTGTGATTCTGTAAATTTATAATAACAGTGTCTTTCTTACATACATACTTCTCTCTTCCCAAGAATCATGTAGGTCTAACCCAAAATTAACATTTAGTGTTCCTTACAGCTTTTCTATCCTAATGAGCCACAAAGAAGAATAAGAGGAAGGTGATCAACAGGCTTGGTGAAGGTCACAGCTGCTTGGAAAGAAACATGAATAATTGTATAGTTTCTTGAGGCTGGCATCATCTAGTAGGACTATGGATTGAGTTGCTCTGTTACTCGGAGGAGCACAAAACCCACAGCATATACAACCTACTATTGTAGTCACTAAAAAGCCACATGTAAAAAAAAATAATTAGTAAAACCATCAAAAACCAAAACCAAGAAATATTCTTCCACAGTGCCAGGCCTACCTTCTCCCAACAGAGTGTACACAAGTGATGTCTTGAGCCCAGTTCTAAACCCAGTTTAGTTTTTTCTCACAGATAAGAGATCCCTCCTCAGCTAATTACAGTTTAACTAGGTATTCTTCATCTAAGTTCTGCAATACTGGAGCCATGGTTTCTACAGCTAGAGTGACACCAGTTATTAATTCAGAACAAAAACAGGGTATTGTCAAGATGCAAATGTGAAGAATTCTTGAAAACAAAGTTTCAGACAGGCTTGACTTGTATGCAAGGATATGATTTCAGCATTTTTCACTATATAGCCTAGCACAAAGAGTATAAATATCATAGAATCAAAGAATCACAGAATCATGGAATCATAGAATCATAGAATCATGGAATCATAGAATCATAGAATCACAGAATGGTTTGGGTTGGAAGGGATCTTAAAGATCATTTACTTCTCACCATCCTTCATGGGCAGGGACACCTTCCACTAGATCAGGTTGCTCAAAGCCTCATCCAACCTGGCCTTGAATATTTCCAGGGAGGGGGAAGCCACAACTTTCTTGGGCAGCCTGTTCCAGTGTCTCAGCACCCTCACAGGAAAGAATTTCTTTCTAATGTCTAACTTAAATCTCCCTACTTCCTGTTTTAAACCATTTCCCCTTGTCCTCTCACTACACACCCATGTAAAAAGCCCTACCCCAGCTTTCTTGTAGGCCCTCCTCAGATATTGGAAGGTTGCTATAAGGTCACCTCAGAGCCTCCTCTTCTCCAGGCTGAACAACCCAATCTTCTTTAGCCTGTTTTCATAGGGGAGGTGCTCCAGCACTCTGATCATTTTAGTGGCTCTCCTCTGGACATGTTCCAGAAGCATTATGTCCTTTTTGTCCATTTTGGCTGTCACAAATCACCCCTTTATTATCTGCTTGCCTTAGCAGAGCCTTCAGGATGATCTGCTCCAGGACCTTGCCAGGCACAGAGGTGAGACTGACTGGCCTGTAGTTCCCTTCAGTTTTTTCCATTTTTGAAAATGGGCATTATATTTCCTTTTTTCCAGGCAGCAGGAACTTCACCAGACTAACATGACTTTTCAAATATGATGGTCAGTGGCTTTGCAACTTCATCCAACTTCATTTGCAACTTCATCAGTGGCATTTGCAACATCATGTCTATAGCAGAAAAATTATATTAAATAAAAACTGACACTGAGAAATTCTTGTCAACCAACCCTTAAAGCTCTTTGTATGCATCTTTTAAAGTTTTCTTTCTTTCTTGAGTTTTTACTAATAATCACTTTTGCACTTTTGGCTTTTTATCCTGAATTAACATTTGTAGCAAGTTTGTGTATGCAAGTTACATGCAAAAATTAAACTTCCTATTTACACTTTCCTATTCCAAATATTTATTTTTCCTCTTAAAGATGAAAGTAGAATTCAAGCATACAATTTTTGGTGCAACTTTTGTAAGCATGCGTTCTTCAAAATACTATTTATTCATAAAATGGCATTGAACTTTAGCTTCTTAAAATCTGTTCGAGCAGGTGCGGTGACAGATTGATTCCGGTTTTGTTCAGCAGGTGCAGCACAATTGCTGTTAAACACATCAAAAAAGCACTATACTTACATTTTTAATTAACTTACTAATTCATTAAATAATTAAAAATGTGATCAGATTTACTATTAAAATTACTATGAAGACTAAAACATTGCAAGTAACCACATCATGGAGAACCAGAAAAGTAAGGGCCACAATTATTTTTCTAATAGAAGCAATGCCAGAAATTAATATATCACACACAGGATTTAAACATATTTTTAAAAATTTCATAATCTAGCAAATGCAGAAGTTAAAGAAATATTCTCGAAACTGTTTAATGAAGTGGTAGAGACCTGTTTGGTGCTTACAGCAACCATAAGTAAAGTACATGCTCAGCGTCTCTCTTCCCAGAATAAGAAAATTTGTAGAATTAGCATGTGAGGGAACTTATTAAACATAAATTTACCTGTAAGGCCTGAATCCAGTGCTTTGGTCAAGAAATGTTCTGCTTTCATTATTCTAACAAGACCTCCACCTTCCATTTCAAAAGCATAAAGTCCACTGATCTGCCTGAAAACCAAGCTTGAAGATTTGCAAATGAGTGCCAAGGGCCCCCATTCAAATGTTTAGCAAAGCTGCTGCTTGAAATTCTAACATGCATTAAAAAGAAAGAGCAGACAATCAGGGCAAAGCACTGAATACAGACTAGAGAGATTACCTCTGAATACAGTGGAATATAGTGAATACACTCAATGCTCTTTGCCAAATTGCTAGCAGCAAAGCCACAGCAAGATGCAGGTCCTTGGCTTCTCTACAGCATGCACTGAAAAGAACTGTCATATGTCTTCAAAGTAAATGCCTCCCTTTTTGCTGCTCTGCCAAGACAGCAGACATTTCTGACAGTTCATTTTCTGAAGATGTGTCTTCTTGAATCCTCATATCTTTGCAACAGTGCACCTTCCAGAATGGAAAACAGTTGCAGCAAAGCCCATTGCCCTTTATGCAGGCAAGCCAGAGCATGAGGGAGATAAAACAATGTGAATGCACTGGTTACCATGATGCCCTTAAACTCCACTGTTTGGAACAGATGCTTTTCCTCCCTGCTCAAAAATTGTGTACTCTACCCTTCCCACAAAATCACAGAACCCACAGAATAATACATCTGAGCACACAGACACAGGTCCTACGTACCCAATGCTAAATTCACTCTGAAGATTTCTTTCTTTTAACTGCTGGTTCTGCTATGACTTGATGTTACAAAAGTACTTTTTACAACCCTTAATTTCCTATGCTTCCTAAGAATCAGAGGAGACAACACTGAAATCATCCTTTTTTCAATTATGGAACCAACAAAGACAATAGTTTTAAAATAAACAACTGACTTTTAAAGAACTTTTTTTTTTTTTTTAAAAGTCATTGCCCTCACAATACGAAAAGTACCTAATAGATTAAGAAAAAATATACTTGTCTACTTCAAAAACTTCAGAAGCAATATTTGCTGATTCTTAGCCACTGTACAAGACAAGATTTTAGACCAGTATGCTTAGGATTGTGGATATAATAAAGGGTAGCACAAAATGCTAAATACAGTACAGTGAAGAAAGGTGTCAACAGGAGTTATAAAGTGAAATTCAGCTGTGTGGCACCAAATTCTGAAAGAACTGAGTGCACTGCAGGGCAGCTGCACTGTGAACGGAACAGAACAGAACAGATCCTAGTGGGTCTTAGAAACAAAATTACTGTAATGGATAAATCATGTCCAAGGCAACGCTGAAATTTTACTTGGCCAAATACAGCACTAATTCAGATGCAGTACAAATTGCAAAGAGAGATAAAGTAATTAAATCAGAAGTAATTAAACCCTAGAGTTACTCCCATGAAGTCAAGAGAGACAAGAAAATCTTAATTTATTTTGTTATTTCAAGGAGATTCAGTATCAGCCGAAGCTGCACACAGCACACTTGATAAAATCAGCAAATTTATATTCCCCTTTCATAAGCACATCCACAGGGGAGACCTCCCTCCAAAGTGGCACATCAGATAAAATCCATTCACAATTCCTACTCAATGGGAAAAGCTGAAAGATTTTTTTTTTTTTTTTTTTTTTTCTACCCAAGCATTTTTTTTCCTTCCCCTTTTAAAAATATCTACAAATAAGCCATACTTTTGGCTTCTTCAGAGAACATTTTCAATTTCATTCCAGCAGCAGGGTTCAGGATATATATTTGGATGCATTCCCAAGGTTATGACAGCAACTGACTTTAGCTTGTTACTGTTTTCAAAAGAGCAAGGGTTAGAAAATAATACAATTTAGACAGCAATCCATAGTATAGTTTGGTCATATGAATTTGCTTTAATTCTACATTTACAGAAAATTGGGTGGTGGTGTTAACCTGAAATTACTCATTTATTTCTCAGAGAAGTGGAGGGGTAAGAGTTCACCACTCCTTGGTTCTCATCTAACATAAACCAATGTAAAATCATACAGCAAGACAACAAGCTGTGGAAGTTACTATTCCTATTTCTGAAGATGCAGAGGTAAAACTGCACCACGAGTTTTCAGACTTGGAAAAAACAAGCTAACTGAAGTTCACACTCCTCCCCTTAAATCCACTTTTTGTGCCGAAGGTCTTCTATGATATTATCATGGCTTCATTCCAAGGATTTGAAATACACTCTCAGAATCATAGCAAGTAAATTTTCTTTAGCAACATCCAAATTAAGTAATGCAATCAAGTTTATACTGTATTTTTACATACATACTCAGGTACGTAATTCTAATCAGACTAGCATCTGGGCATACAGATAACTGAATGCAGTACTTATATCTTAATGACTGCCATTATTGAATCAGATTTGGCACAAGAAATTACCATAAAATCTTTCCTTATATGATGAGCTGAACTCCAAGTCTATGGTGGTCAGTCACAACTACCCCATTCAGCTGACAGTTCGTAAATACAGGATTTTATAAAATCTTAAATTTTTACAAGATTGTACTACTGAAATATCATAGATCAACATACAAGAACAGCATGTGAATACTTCATATAATTATTATAGTAATGAGACAATTCAATTTGTAATACTTAATATATATTGGTTTTCATATGTCCCATTTAAAGTCATCTGGGTTCTCTTGCCCTTTTACCTCTAAAACCTAAGTAAACTATTTATGTATTTCTCTGTTACTGTTGTGCCTCAGTTTCATGCTTCAATATAATTCTGCTCAAAATTCCGTTGTTGTAGTGGTCTGTGGTTATCCCCAAGTCAGAAATAAGGAATAGAGGGGAAAAAATTGCAACAATACCCTTTAAAAAGATTATAAAGGGAAAAGACTTGTGAAATTTATGAAGACATTTAGTGGAGTAGAAGCATATATTTATGAAAAATTTCAAGATGTATATCCTTTTTCCTGCTTATGTTGTAAAGAAAATATGTTGAAATGTAAAAGCTAAGGTCATATAATAATTGAAATAATGTTTTTATATTTGGATGATATTTTCATCTAAGGGTATGTTTTCATATAAGGATGATCAGAGGGCTGGAGCACCTCTCCTATGAAGACAGACTGAGAGAGTTGGAGTTACTCAGTCTGGAGAGGAGAAGGCTCTGAGGAAACTTTATTGTAGCCTTCCAGTATCTGAAGAGGGCCTACAAAAAAAGCTGGTGAGGGACTTTTTAGGATGTCAGGTAGGGGTAGGACTAGGGGGAATGGATTCAAACTAGAGGAGGGTAGGCTTAGATTAGAAGTCAGGAAGAAGTTCTTCACGAACCCTTCATGAGGGTGGTGAGACACTGGAACAGGTTGCCCAGAGAGGTGGTGGAGGCCCCATCCCCGGAAGTTTTTAAGGCCAGGCTGGACAGAGCTCTGGGCAACCTGATCTAGTAGGAGGTGTCTCTGACATGGCAGAAGGTTGGAACTAGATGATCTTAAAGGTTCCTTCCAGCACCAAAAATTCTATATGATTCATATGATTCTATATTGAAAATACTGAATTAAGTCAAGCAATAATAATCATGTGGTAAACCATAAACAGAGATGCAGCAGCATTACAATCTGAGTGCTATTATCAGTTGAATTACTGCCTATAACCTGGCAGTTAATTGAAGTGAGTTTAGTTCTTTATTCAAGTCAGATTGGACATTTTTATGGGTATATGGTAGTGCTAGAATGAAAGTGTATTTAAACTGTACTTTGATTGCAACGAAGATCAGCATTTGTGGAGAAAAGAAGATTAGGTCTCAACTATATGTTGCTTCCTACTAACACAAATACGGACAACTACCTCCTTTTAATTCATGTGGGCATGAAACAAACACCGAAGGAGACTTTTAAAATTAGTGTAAGTTGTTTAAGTGCCTACTGAAAAAAAGCTTCTGAAATGGAAGCAAGCCTTCTCTTTCATATTATTTAAATTTTCTCCTGGAAGGGATTGCAAAAAATGGAATGACTTTGCTTTATCCTCCTTTTTAACCTAAAAAGCACAGAAAAACAGGAAAATATTCTAGTTTGCCTATTTGGATTACCTTCTTTGACAAATTTTGAACTTTGACGTTACTACAGTAACGTAATAACGGGACAAATATTTCTCATGATTACAAAAACAGTATCTTCAGAGTATGTGCTAGATTTTTCCTAAATTTATTTTGGACCTTAGATTTGTGTCCTGGTTTATTATCTAATAGATTTGCTGCAACAGTATGGTGATCCAGCCAAAAATAAACAGCAAATATTCACAATATAAAGAAGCCAATGGTTTTGTAAGCATAAACAAATAGGTAACATGCTTACTCAACCTAGAGCACTTTTAATACAAATGGTCTTATGGAAAACATGAAAAATATGCCAGAAAAAACATTAAAAATAAAATAATTATATATTTTGCTTGTTGTATCTACAAACTTAAGAGAAAAGTACCATTTAACATTACATTAGCATCTTTTTCCTCTGCAGCATCATAGTATATCCAGCTTACTTTCACAGTGGGTTTATGGACACTATTGCAAATAAATCACAGTGTTTAGAAAGGGAAAAAAAAGCTCCAAATAAGTATCATGCTTCCTGTACACACAAATGTGTCTCTCATTCTGAGTACATTCCTTCCTCTTCTATGCTCTATCCTAGAATTTTAAAAACTCTTGACTATTATGAACAAAATAGGACTAAAGTATAGCTACTTCAAGTACATATTTTGGCAAAAACATCTCAGAAGAGATGAATAGAGATGAAACACTTTGTAAGTGGGAAAAAAAAAAAAAAGCATAAAGAAAACAGTCTTGATAAGAGATACAGAGATCCATCAAACCTAAAGAAAAATCAAGAGTTTATTACTTAGATCAAATACTTTTTTTGTTGTTGTTTTAATGTATGACATTTTAAAATTATTTGGAATGCACTGTAATGTATATTGTATTAAATCAGAATATTTGTTTCTGGTACAACAGGAATACTTGTGTTTTGTAGGATTTCCCCAAAGTGTATAGCTGAAGCAAAAACTTATTAACAAATCATCCTTCTACAATATTGTCAGGATTATCAAATTAATCAAAGTCTGCTTGCATAGAGAAGTTTTCTAGTACTAAAATGAGGGTAAGAAAAGTTAATTCTTAAATAACATTTTTAAAGGTTAGTGATAAAAATAATCTTGTTTAGGCCTGCCCAGTAACAAAATAATTAGCAGGTAAAATATTAAAAGTCCATTTTAAAAGCACTAAATAATAATCTGATTTGACTAACTGAATAACATTACACAAATTTTTAAAAAATTATATATTTTAAATACTTTTTTAAAGTCCAGGTTTGTAATAGAATATTAAAATGGAAAGTGAAAAGAATTCAAAACTTCTTCATTTTTTCACATATTTTTCAAGTTTTTTCCTCCTCAATTCTTACGTAAAGGAAGCAAGGGAAGGATTAGCAGTCCACTGAACTGCTAAAGTACTTGATTCTCAGTCTCAGGAAGTAAGCAGTGATGTATTCACTGACTATTTGTGCTGCATAAGCTGAAAAAAGACCAATAAATGTGAAAAAAATCTGAATCCTTCACATAGTTTACTTTTCTCTGCTGGACTAGAGAAATCTTCATTTGGCTTGCATGGTGTTCTTTTGGATTATGAGTATTACACTGGGTTCCAATAGTTTTTTGGTTACCATTCTTCTCTATCTGTTTTTCCCATCTACTTATCTAGTCAAGGTTTTCCTGCTATTGGAGGCTTTCTCACAGAGGTGGAACTGCCAACAATATCACCTGCTGATCCAAATCCTCCAGATTTCTAAATACCTTCTTTCCTCTGGCCTTCTTTTTCCTCTTACAACTTATTATCTCAAAGGTTTTGTTTTGAAATCCTCCACCCATCTTCTGTTCTATATATCCCAATAAATAGTATTATCATAGGACAGCTGATGGTGCAGGTCAAAGACAACTTTGCAGGCCAAAGGCACGTACCTTGCTTCCCCTGTTTTCAAGAATGGGTTTGGAAGCCCACCTTTTATTGGTCCCCCAGTTCTGCTCATGCGCAGTGGGGGCCAACCCTAATTGGGCACAGGTGGGCTTAACAGGAGTTCATGCCTTCCTCCTCATGATTGGCAATACCTGATTGTCTTTACCTGATTGCCTCTGCACTTCCCCCAAAAGAACACAGACACAAACACTAAACAAGAGAGTAAGTCCAAACGTGCGAGTTAATTGCTAGATGATGCATCGTTGTTAGATATGGATGTTCTGGGGGATCCGGCCGCAGCAGAGTGTGTCCATTTGCTGGGTACTCAAAGAGGTCCGGAGTCTGTGGAGACACAGCTATAGCCTCTTCCAGTAAACAACAATGGCTTGGTCTCTGTCCATTGACCTGTAGAAGGATCCTTGTAATTTACTTGCACCTCAGGCATGCGGTTGATTTTTTGGGATGAGTGATGCAGCAGCACGGGAGGCTGTTGGGAATCACAGCTTAGATTAAGAAAATTCAGTGTGAAAAGTACTTTACTAAGCCGCATCTGTGGATCCAAATCTTTGCTGTCTTTCTGTTTTTGAAGGTACGACTTCAGCGTGTGATTAGCTCTTTCCACTATCGCATGGCTTGTAGAGGAGTGAGGGATCCCTGTAATGTGTTTTACTCCCCAAGCAGCAAGGAACTGCTTGACCTTTTCACCTATATAGGCAGGCGCATTGTCAGTTTTTACTACCTGGGGGACCCTCATCACAGCAAAGCAGTTGGTTAGATGACGGACCACATGTAAAGCCTTCTCCCCTGACTGCGCCGTGGCCCAGAGCATGCCTGAAAAGGTATCTATCATCACGTGGACATATTTAAGATGTCCAAATTCTGGAACGTGGGTAACATCCATTTGCCAGATCTCTCCTGCTTGGAGCCCACGTGGGTTGACTCCCATTCCTAGGGCAGGGCCAAATTGTGCACACTGAGGGCATGCTTTAACAATCCCTTTGGCATCTTCCCACAGAATTGCAAACATGTGCTTCAGTGCCCTGGCATTTTGATGAAATAGGGAATGACTGTTTCGAGCCTTCCCAAACTCGCTTACAGGACCCTGAATTCCTAGGCTGACCAGGGAGTCAGCCCTTGCATTTCCTTCTCCTAGGCCCAAAGACGTTTTATGGCTACGGATATGCAAGATGCAGCACGGTTGTGTGCAATTTTTTAGCACACGCTGTAATGCAAGAAATAGCTCTAGTAGTCACTGGTTCTTTACTGGCTTAACAAGAGCATCCTCAATACGATTTGCCACCCCTACAGTGTATTGAGAGTCAGAAACGATATTAAGGGGAACACATTGCCATTGCACCAAGGCCCAAATGATGGCCAGTAGTTACAGAGTTTGTAGATTGTCATTGTCGGTGCCTGGAATCAAATGTTGTTTCCACTGTCCCTCATCCTGCCATACGCAGGCGGACGTTTTTGACCTTTTTCCAGCATCAGTGAACACAGTGATACCGGGCACTGGACACTCCAAAATGATTGGGCGTTCTATCCAGCAGAACTGGCTAATGGCCTGTAAGCGCCTGTTGGGCCTCCATGACAGATATCTCCAGAATATTCAAACAAGGCAAGTTGCAATGGCGTAGAGTGTTGCAGCATCCAATCAAAATCAATCGTTTTCATAGGAATGCTGATCCATCCTGGCTCTCGACCATCTACTTTAAGGCAACGCTGTCGTCCTTTTCGTAACAGAAATGCTATGATTTCAGTTCGCTGCCAGATACCTTTTTGAGCTGTGTGGGGTGGGAATAACCATTCCAAGATAGCTATTATACTTTTTTATACACTTCAACATTTTTTATTTCTTTTTTTTAGGAATTTTATTCTGAAATAATTTTTTAATTCACTATTTAAAATTAATTTTATGGGGTTTTTTTACTAAACAGTATAATATTTTTATACTAATAATTTAAAATTTTCTCAGATGAAACCTTACACTTTTCTTGCAAAAAAAGAAGTACATCTTTCTAATTCAGACATTTTATATCTATATACAAGGTTTAGATTTAACCTATTTTAAAAATTACAATGAATGCCTTTTTTTTTTTTTATATGGATGATAGCACATCATAGTATTCTTTGCACAGTACTATTATATATCTTACCTATTTCAGCATGTTTAAATACAAGGTTAATTTGAAACCTGGTCTTAACTCAAATCCAAGAATTTGCAATTAAAACTCCTTAGAAATTCAGTTAATTTCAAATTAGTGAATATGCATTTCATGTGAACTCAGTTTAGGTATTACTTTCTATTATATTATTGCTTTATATTATCTGTGTATTTTAACAATTGTATATCTCTTCCACAGCCAATTTCTACGCTGATATTGATAGACTGCATTTGAAATTTAATTTGCTTTCAAGATGCAGTGTACATTTGTATATACTGTGTTTAGTAAATACATTACACATACATATTTTCCCTTTTTGCCACTCACTAGTGCTCCTAATCTCTTATAAACTCTTGATTGTTGCATTCCCTGGAGACAAAGGACAAACCTTTGATGAGGTTAGAAGAAAAATCATCACCTTGTTTTATCAAAAGATCATTAAAAATATAAGTCTGACTTTCACTCCATGTTTGATAGCACAGCAATGGCTTATTACTGGGTGACTGAACCTGCTCTGGTTGGGTAGCTGGATTCAATGATCTCTCGAGGTCCTACCCAAACCCTAACATATTGTGAATCTGTGATTCTGTGACTGTCATTTGGACAAGGCAGTCGAAGAGAACAGATCACATTATCCAGCAAATTTCAAGTAGTTAAGTTATAAACCAAGTCTTTCTCAGATTTCAGTTGCAAAGGCCTCAGCTATATGACAGCTGTGAAACATTTAAATGAATATCACTGTGTAGTCTAAGCTTCATACTGAGTTAAATAAAAATACAGATTTTTAACTGGAGTATGGTCACTTTTCCAAAGTGGTCTTTCTATTGAGAGGTATGTCAACACACTTTCAAATCCAAAATGCAAGCCATAATAATAGATTTCCTAGGGGAACTTACTTTCTTTAGACCTACAGAAATTTCTATTTATGAGGCAGAAGAGTAAGACTCAAGAGTTAAATAAAGCATATTTATAATAAGTTAAGCTGTGTCATAATAGTATTTGTAAAATAGAAGTATTATAGCAAAAGTTTGTTATCAACTGGAGCACATGCAGTGCATTCAGCAGGCTTAAATTCATGTTGAT
Source organism: Florisuga fusca (assembly GCA_038090715.1). Lineage (NCBI taxonomy): Eukaryota > Metazoa > Chordata > Aves > Apodiformes > Trochilidae > Florisuga > Florisuga fusca. Next base: position 6,266,258 of record JAAWXA010000012.1, read on the forward strand.
TGATAAGTGATTTAGCATCACTGAATAATTTTTCAGAATCAAACTACAAATTAAAGTTGTCGCTTTAGTAAGCTTTTGCAAACCACAAGAGGTTCAAGAGTTATACGACACCAGCAATAACATCCTTAAGATTTTCATGCCAGCAGTGGAAGGGAAGAGACTGGTACTCCTATCTATTCAGCTTAGCCCAGGTTTTATAAAGACCTAACCATTTCTGCAGTTTCTCATAGACAACTGCAATTGTATGACTCAACTTATTAATATTATTTTCTATAATTTTTAAGACATCTATAAACACAGATACATACCATTTCTCAATTTAATATATTTTTATCAAAAAGTAGGTTACCATTTCCAGATTTTCTCCCATTATTATCTATGTCCCAGTCTTAATGAAAAGAAAAAGGAAGAAAGCTGATGCATTTTTCACTATATATCAAATTGAAAATAGGATTTTTTTCCTTCACTTCCAAGGTTCACATTAATTAAATAATGAAATAAGGAAACAGAAAACACAGCTAAATGTCAACATCTGACACTTGCATGACACTTGAAGTGCTCTCCTGTGTCAATACAAGGCCTTGATTATTTCCAAACCACATTATCTGTTCCCTTTAATAAAACCTGGTCAAGCATGGAGAGTTGCAGTATGTGCTGAATTTAGCAATGATGTATCAATAATTTTAGCCTAAGAACCATGAAAGTACAGGACAAAATCCAAATAACTTCTACAATAGATTCCTTTCTGCAAGTATTAAAAAACTTTAAAATGGAAAAATTGCTCTGAAGAGGATGGAGTTGGGGTCATACTATTGCCACTATAACATTAGATTCTTCTTCTGTTCAAAAAAGAGAATAAAATGAGACTCAGATTCTGGAGTATATATGCCCAATTTGTACATGTTTAAAATAAGTATCCCTTTGTTTCAAAGCAGAAAACAGAATTTACTCTGAGCAACTTCAACAAAACATCCATATGGCACTTCCTTTCAAAAAAATCAAATTTATTTATTTAATTTGTTTTCTCCTAAAACAATCTGTGTAAAAACTGTGTTATAATGCCAAGAGAGAAGCCTCTTTTTCTAATTTGTGGAATCACTTTGAAACCTAGGCATTCCCCCATATTTATACTTTACTATGCCACAAATCTTATTAGTCATACACAAATCTTTGAACAGAGAGGTACTACATTTAATAAATACAAGTTTCTATAGCTGGTATTATGAAATAAGATTGTGATTTTAGGCACCTGTTATGGACGTGCCTGCTGCTGAACTTCAATAGAATCTACACTCCGTTGGATTATATAAAATTTTCCACAGCTCTTAAAACATGAATTTGGTGCTTACCTCTGAGTCTCCAGGACCACCAAATGAGCACAGAGGAGAAGATTTCTGGCACTACCCAGAGCGCTGTTCAGACATAACAAGTGCTTACAACTCAGTATGAGGGAATGAAAATCTAATCATGCTGTGTTCACCTGAGGATCAGGCAATTAACTGCTAACATGCCATTTCTCACAGATAATTAATGCAAGTACTTGTAAGTATAATTCATTTTGTATCCCTTGAATCAATCTCATCAACCAACAACATCACAAATTAATATTTTGTAATTATTTGTTATTTTAAAACTTAAAAAAAATCAATGTACCGTGGAGAGAGGAGGGGAAGGAAGTGGATTATTAGCTATTTGGATAGGTTTGAGAGATAAATTTGCAAGATCTGGACACGGATTTGTAGTGCCTTATTGCACAGCTTAAGATACATTACTTATTTCTGTCCACACAGAATTCCCTATATTTACAAAAATTTTACCAACTATGAAACTGAGTCCCATAACCGAAAATATAGTCTTTTTCCAAAATGTAAGACTCCCTTAGTAACAGTATGAGAGCTTCTGCATTAATGAGTGCTTGATATTCTCAGAAGATCTCATGTATCCATTTATATATATCTAAAAATGTTGAGGCCAGGTTCCCTAAAAATATTACATAGGAAGATGGAAAAAAGCCACTTTTTTATTCCATCTGAGGAACAACAAACAGCCTCCTGATGTCCTAAACTTATAAAGGAATTATTATTCATATTGTTGTTTTGATATAACCAAATTTGTTGCCACGTCTTTTCTATTTATGTTCCAATTAGAAGTCCCAACTTTAGAAACAGTTCCCCCTGTTCTTCTTACCAAATGCCATATTAAACTATGTATCTCACCTTCACTGGCTTTGCTGAAGACAGACAGTTTCCTAGGTTCTGATTTGGTATTCTGAAAAACTTGTACTTTCTAGTGCTTAATGAATGAGAGAATTTGTTAGAAATAGTGTGTCTTATTTGAGTCTTCGTCCTTCCTTGTTCCTGTTCACTAGCCCAGTCAAGAAATAAGAGTCTTTACTACACAATCACCCCATGTGGCAGTTCTGTAGCCTCTGACCAACTAAACACAAATCTTCAAACACATCTGCCACTGCTACTGTTCAGCCGATGATTTCAGAGCTTTTTACCCCCTTAATGAAAGGATGCTTACAATGCTGCTTCTGTGTTACCTTATTGATGTCATGAATATGCTTGTGTTTCTGTAGCACCCAGAAATGACTTTTTATATTAGAAGTACATTTGGATTTTTTTAGTAACCCTGGAAATCTGTGAGGGTATAGAGAATTAAAAAAAAAAAAAAAAGCAAAACATTGTTTTGCTGAGATTTGTGAAAGCACCTCTGAGTTGTGACAAATTTTCTCCTCCACTCCAACAAAGGCAAAGTGAATACCTCCTTCCCTTGATAATCTCCTCTTAGCATACATGTTTTGTGAAACGACTGTTTATTTTAAAGCTACAGAGGGACTGAGATGGGGAGGAGAAGAGATGTTGGGTCATGGATAAGAAAAGGCAGAAAGGAGTGCTAATTCTTTAAGTAGTTGCCAGTATCCTTAATGCAGAGCCATGGGTATGCACCAGTGTACTGGAATTAAGAGTGTGTTAGCAAATTGTTGCTCAGTCTAGGGTGCTTCAAGAGTCACTGTACCAATACTCTTTCCTTTCCTCTCACCCACTCCAGGAATCTAATTGCCACTCTTGGAATTAAGGAGAGGATATGGAGCACACTGAGATAACCTCGGCAACATCTATGGCTTTTGTGTCTCCCTCAGGCTTTTCAAACTGAAAAAGATTCAAAAATTCTGATGTTCAGAAACCAGGCGAGAAAGGAAAGAGACCAGAATGGCTAAGTCAAGACCTGTTGGTCAAACTAAAAGGCAAGATGGACAGACACAGGCAGGGGAAAAGGGGACATGTATCCTCAAAAGAGTATAGGGATATTGCCTGGTTGTGTAGGGATGAGGGCAGGAAGGCCACAGTGCAGCTAAAACATAACTTGACAAGAGATGTAAAGATAAACTAGAAGGGCTTCTACAAGTATGTAAAACAGAAAAGGATGGTTAAGAAAAGCATATCCCCCATACCCCAGTGAACCACAGTGGTGAACTGGTTAACAACAGACGAGGAGATGGCTGAAATTCTCAACAACTTCTTTGCCTCAGTCTTCACTGGCAAGCCCTCTCCTTATGAGTGTCATGGTGATGGCCCACAAGATGCAGACCAGAGAGACAAATTCCTCCCTGCTGTAGGTGAAGACATGGCTCATGACCATCTGAGGAACCTTAAGATAGACAAGTTCATGGCACAAAGTCCAGGTGGAGCCCAGTGACAAGTGGTGTCTCTCAGGGTTCCATACTGGGGCCTGTACTGCTTAGTATTTATTATTTAATAAAAGAATGGCCAGGAGGTCAAGAGAGGTGATTCTGCCACTTTACTTTGCCATGGGAAGACCTCACCTGGAGTACTGTGTCCAGCTTTGGAGTCCTCAGTACAAGAAGGACATGGATCTGGTGGAGTGGGCCCAGAGGAGGGCTACAAAACTGATCAGGGGCCTTGAACACATCTCCTATGAAGACAGTCTGAGGGAGCTAGGGTTGTTCAGCCAAAAGAAAAGAAGGCTCTATGAAGACCTAAACAGTGACCTTAAGGTATCTGAGTGGGGTCAACAGGAAGACTGCAGATGGACTTTTTGCAAGGGCCAGTAGTGATAGGACAAGGGGCAATGGTTTTAAATTTGAGAAGAGCAGATTTAGAATGGATGTTAAAAAAAGTTCTTTACCATGAGGATAGTGGAAAAATAGAACAGGTTGCCCAGGGAGGTAGGCCTCATCCCTGGAGATATTTAAGGTGAGGTTTGACAAGGCTCTGAGCAACCTGATCTAGTTGAGGATTTTCCTGCTTATTGCAGGGGTTGGACTAGATGACCTTTAGAGGTGCCTTCCAACCCAAATTATTCTATGATTCTACGATTCTATAAAACTGTGTAGACAGCATTACACTGGTTTAGACATAATCATGTGTTCTATATCTTTCCTCTAGCAGCTGCATGTTATCCTACCATTTAGACTTTGGCTTGATTGAAAGCCAGCCCACAGAAACTTATTTTAGGCAGAACAAAGTGATTTGAACAGCTAAACAAACAAAGGCAAGTATGGAAGGGAGACTATTCTTTTGTCAACAACTTTATATTCACCTTATAAATGTAGGCTGGACATACAACTATATGTCTTCTGTTTACCACAACCAAGCAAAAACAAGCAGGAAAATTGTATTTTTTCTCTTTTAGAATGAAGATTCTGGGTTTAAAAAACTTACAAGTCCCAGCAAAAACAGCTATGGAAAGCTTCATATGGGTTTTCAAGTCCAAGTGTACCTTTTTCTGTTCCATACTGCTCACTTTCTCTTCTAAAAAATGCTAAGATACCTTAAGCCTGACACTTGACAAAAGCAATAGATCAATTTTAAATAAATTTTAACTTGCTGTTTATGAAACTTTCTTTTGACAGATCTTCAAGACATATTGTAAGCAAATAGATACCTTACCTAAGGAAAGGAGTTTCTTCCAGGGGAAGAATACAACTCAGATCTCTGAAAGTGGTTTTTCAATAGTATTGACAAAACAGAATCATAGAATCCTCACAGAATTGCTAAGGGTGGAAGGCAACCTAAAGATCATCTATTTCCAACCCCCCTGCATGGGCAGGGACATCTTCCACTGAACCAGGTTGCTCAAATCCCCATCCTGCCTGGCACTGAACACTTCCAGGGAGGGAGCATCCACAAGTGCAACCTGTGCCAGTAACTCACAACGCTCACAGGAAAAAATTTCATCCTAATACATATAGCTACCCTCTTTCAGTTGAAATTATTGCCTCTTGTCCTATTACTACCCACACTTGTAAAATGTGTGTCCTCAGCTTTCCTGTGTACCTCCTTCACATCCTGGAAAGCCATTATAAGGTCTCCCTAGAGCCTTCTCTTCACCAATTCTGTCAGCCTTTCTTTAGCACCATTCCTGGTGCTCCAGCTAATAATCTTTGTGTCCTTCCTCTGGACCCATTCAAGCAGCTCCATGTCCTTTTTATGATGGGGACTCTAAAACTGGACACAGTACTCCAGCTGAGGTCTAAACAGAGCATGGTAGTGTATAGTATCTACTGCACTACTAACTTTTTTTTTTTTGTTTTTCCTTAGTTATACTGTGATTTGGGAACTGTATTGGTTTTATTTTGTCAGTGTAGGCATCTCAGCTAGTCTGCAGTTCTCTTGTACCTTAAATAATGTTCTTGCTCCAAGACTCCCCACTTTTACCAAGGCTCTTCTATTACATCTCTGTTCATTGATTCAACCTTAGAATAATACAGTGGACTCTCGGAGGGTTTTTTTAGATTACTTTGAATTTACCACTTAGAGGTATCACTCATGGAGAAAACACAACCACAGGAGAACATAAAGCTAAAATAGAGCCACCAACAGAAACTGGAACAGTAGACGGAATTGTTATGAAGTGAGAAACTGAATAAGAACATATGGTAAACCAAAAGAAAAATGAACAGAGACCTAGTACATCAGAACAATGGGGGGAAGAGGTGGGAAGGCATGACTAGGGAAAAAATATCAAGTGAAAGTATTCCTTAATTTGTGTCACACTTTACATTGACTATATTTGTGACTAAGAAAGCCATTCAGGCAACAACCAGCAAATTACATTATGGTCAGCCCAAAGTAATTGATTAGCATATATATATTTAAATTTTATTTTCCAGGGTCTCAGTTTTGCTTTCCCTTTTCCATATTCATACACTTTCCTTTGTAGATAAAATTCTGTAGTTGAAGAAAGCAGGTGAATATTTAAGACATACTCTACAGCAGTTAGCACTTTGAGTCTTGCAATTTAAACAATCAAAACATGGCAGTTTGCTTTCCCAGGGATTTACGCAAGTCACACTTCATTCACTGTGCAGCACACTTGAGACTGATGAGTTTGCCATGACAAAATGATAAGCTTTAGAGGTTCCAGTCTCCACCTCTGCTGCTGATAACTCATCCAGGAGCACAGCATTGTGGATTATTTAATATAACAAAATAGATAAGAAAGAAAAAGTAGAGAGTATTTTCATTAGGAAATTAGAAAAAGGCAGGAATCTCACATATCCAAAATATCTTTTTCAAAGGCTGTATGTAACCCAAGAATTCCTGCTATTAATTAATTAATAGGTGTAAGGCAACAGTGATGAAGTAGGCTTGGCACACAAAATAATTCTGACAAATTTACAGAAACCTTATTGTTTTAATTTCTGTTCGCAGAGTAATCTCAAACTGCTGACTTGTAGTTGAGTAGATCAAATCTGTTGTCTGTTATTTTAACTACTTGAATTAAATCTTTCTATTAAAGAGCAAATAAAAAGTAAGAAGCAATCATGAAAATAGCAGCTGTCTGTAAAATAGAAGTAGTTCTTCTTAGACTTCTGATACAATGACTGGCTAAGCAAACATAAATGGTCAGATGGGACTGCAACACTGCACAAGGCACTGCACAACCAATGAAACCAGAGGACAGCTTGGAAAATACGAAGCATTTTCAAAGGAAGCATTTATGACACCTGTTGGAACCATGCTCAAAGTCTGTCAAAGTATTCCAGTTATCTTCTATATGCTCCTACTACCTACCAATCTAGATAGTATTTTTATATTTTTTTAACTCTTGCAGTCTAGATAGTAGAATGGGAACTACTGATTCTATCACACAACCATACAATCATAGAATTGTTTTGGTTGGGAAAGACCTTTTAGATAATCAAATCCAGCCATTAAAAAAGAAAACACAAAAAAGAAATTCAAGATAGTTATGTTTCCATCATTGTCTGACCTGAGATTTTTCTGAAGTGATCCAAAAAGGCACTCTCCTTTATACCAGTTTAGTTTTCCTTAAACATAGGTAAGATTCAGTACTATTGGATGATGTAAGAGAGAGAGAAAAAACCATGACTGACAAAAGTTTACATTAGATAGCAGTTTTTTCATGTCTATTACTAAATCATTTATAGCAAACAATAGCAATAGTACCTCTCCTTAGTGAGGATCCTGCTAACCTTTATCCCAGTGTAGATACTCATTTGTTAGAATAGTAATTTTAAGCCTTGCAACATAGAGTTCAAAGCATTAAAAGTATCAAATTTTGCCCCAAGGAAAATGTAGTCTGAAGTAAAGTAGCCAGACATCAGACTGTGGAAAGAAAGTGGTACAGCACAGACAGTAGAAAACTGTAGTTGTCACCAGTCTCTAGTTTTGGGTGGTATTCAGCGTTTTGAACTGACTCTGCATGCAAATGAATAAATTGCTATCTAACATGCAAAATGAGGTGCCAGAAAAGCCTGCAAAGAAACTTGAAGAAAGATTGAAGTACAGCCATAACACGATGTGGGTTTTGTGATGGTCATCTCCACATGTCCTCACTTGGGTCTTAGAAAAACCACACAACCTCTACAAAACGGTATTATTCACTACTTTATCTCATCTCATTTTCCAAAGTAGTTTCTCTTTTTCTTTCCTAAAACAACCCCTTCCAGGGACAGAGAAGCTGCCATTTCAAGAGATGAACACACAAATCTTCTCTATTAAGAAAGGATCATTAAGTAAAGAGTATTTGAACTGAGATGATTGCTTTATTTTGAAAACTACATTGAGAATTGAGATTTGAGCTTTTACTGTCTAGATTATGCCACTGAGCTGTTTTCTTATTAAGAGACAAGCAGCCGAAAATTGTTTCTAGAAGGAAGATTTCAAAGGTACCAACAAATCTTCAAGGATTTTATTTCCTGAATCAGAGTAACAAAAGAGGCCAGAAGCAGATGCTTGTAGATACGTAACAATTTGATTAAAAATTTTACTATGTATAAAGTCTACCACTTCCACGCTACTTCATTTGCTCTTACATTGACAGTCAGAGACTATTGTTACTGAGCAGTATCTAGGTCTCAGCGTGTGTCATGTAATATAGATACAGATCCCTGGTGGGAAATCAATTATACGCAATGTTCTGCCCTAAAAACAGATGGAAGTTGGCTATGAAGTGACATTATTTGTAAAGCACATGCAGTGAAAAGAACATGTGTGATTATCTACATTTCAAACTTCATTAAAAATCTTAAATTAAACTCAGTAATTTATTCACCTAACAGAAAATTTGTACAGTAATGCCTCTATGTATTTTCAGCAGCTCACTTAGATTTTGAAGGCAGTTTTCTCCAAACGTGGTAATTCACAATTTATCAGAAGAAACAAAATAATTTTTCTGAAAAAAATATCCTCCATTTCATACAAAATTTGTGTTTTTCTCAATCCCTTAACCAAAAACATTCAGTATGCTAGCTCCTTTCTAAAGATCACGTTGCAATCAGTTGTCATTTGCATTTATTTAAGAGCATGTAGATTACCTAAGTGTCACTTTGATATTGCTGGATTGGCTTTTTCAGGTGAGCTTAAATTTTTGTTTTGTTTCTGTTATTATTATTACTGATGATGTATGATGTGGTAAAGCAGATAACAGAAATTGGCTCAGGCTAGAGATTGTAAAAGATGAATTATTTTGGATATTGTATAATTACTCTGGATCTTACACAGGAAAGGAAGATGATCAGTCTAACACCCTATGAGAGACCTAAATAATATTTCAAACAAGCAGTTAGAACCATGAAATAACTATAAGCAATACTGAAAATCATAAGTGAAAGCCATGAGATAGGAACCTTGAGCATCTGAAAAACTTGCAAGTTATACCAAAGGAAGACTGGTATTCAGGAGGGCCACACATCGTGGTGAAATTTTATTAAATTCTATTATTTTCTACTCTGAAAAAGAAAAAGAGAAGTCATAAGAAATTGAGCATGTTTGTAAAGTATCCTGAATTAAGAAAATAAATAAATATAAAAGAAGGGGGGGTGGAGGATGTAAATGAGAACAGAAGGCCAGAGCAGTAAGAAAATGAGAGAGATCTGAAAAACAAATAGTTGTCTAAATGCAAGATCCAAGATAAGAGTGCTAACCCTAGACAGAATTGGAACCTCCTTTATTCTTCCACATCAAGACTTGAGACAAAGTGGACACTGTGCTCGGGTGGAGGCCTCATTCATAAGCCATCTGGACTCTCTTAAGAAGAAACCCTCATTTGGGTAAGCAATAGGACCCCCTGACAAATGGGGTCCTATTCTCGCAAGAGCAACCCCTCCTTTAGTGGCTATCCCGATAAGCCAAACACTGGCCTGGCAAGGGGAGCTCTGTTTGATGGCCACCCTGACAGGCAGGACTCTGTCCTTATTCCATAAGGGACAGAGGCAGGCAAGCTGTCCCCTACAGAGGCAGCGTGACATCTTGTGTGTGCCCTGGGTAAAGCCACTGAAGAGGGCTCATGTGCAGAAATAAGGATTATTGCTGTGTCATTCCATCTGGAGGGGCCCAAGTGAACACCTGGCTTTGCAAGATATGCCAAAGCACCCCCCCCAAAATGGTGGGGCACATAAAAGAGGCACACTGAAAATGCTGGGTGAGTGCTCACCATCCAAGGACCTGAACTTCCTACCAAGATCATCGCTTGGTCCAAGGGTGGTGATATCTTCTCTGTCTCTTCTTTATCTTTACCTCTCTCCCTCTCTGTTTCTCTGTCTCTCTATTTCTAACCTTATCTCAGCATATGAGGGTAATATAGTTTCTAACTTCGTTAAGCTTTACTACCCATTGCTTTGTTAAGTTTTGTTAGTTGTACCTGTTCTGTTGGCAACTTTCTTAAGTTTTGCTAAATTGTAATCCATTGCTTTGAAAGTACCATCATTCATAATTCTGCTAGTTGTAATCTCACATGATTTATAATCTCATTGACTTTCAAGTAAAGTTGTTTTTAATACAAACCTCCTGGGTAATAACCTTACTCCTGAGTACCACGCAGAGAATTCCCAAACTTAATCTCACTGAATGGGTTGTTAAAAGAGATTAATTAGAGGAAGAGAAGGACTTGGCCCAGCCACACCAAGGCTTCTCTCTGAGGGATTTTAGAAAGCAAAGGGGTCCAGTCTGAGTCTCCCTGGGTCAACCCCCACTCTGGGGAACCCTACCTGTGTCCACTCTGTGGGACATGGAGATGTGCCCACTCTGTGGGACATGATATTTTGTTTGGACCCTGCATCTGAGGAGCCATGCTCACTTGGTGAGACGTGACAGTGCCACACACACCTTGTGGGGCATGACAGGAGGCCTCAAAATAATAACCTATTTTTGTTACAACTTATTGAAAGCATAGTGGGCTGGGATAATTTTAATCCATTCTATGAATAAACAAAAGGAAGGAAATGGAAAATTTCTAGTTATTCTGCATATTTTAATATGAAATATGTAAATAAGTGAAGTGAAGTATAGAAGGATAAATTGCATTCTTTTGTACCCTCTAATGATTTCTCTGCACAGGGACATGGAACAAACACCTCACAGAGTCTCATTTTGTCCTTTAGAAATCTTATTCAAGATCTAGCGTCACAGCATCAGCTGCAACCAACACAAAAGTTTCATCAAAGTTCTTGGAAGCAGGTTTGAGTCATACACCTACTTTGAAAATCAAAATATTTACATGAACCCAGTCACAGTTCTGAAGGAAGAGACTAGCACTTTACAGGGTCTTTGCTGAACAGGCTTGGTAAAGATAACGATTCTTGTCTCTTTGTTAACTTTATTCTCTGACTGTACTTACGATTTATCAAAAGACGTGTTACTTTAAACCAACCAAAGGCCCTTTTTCACATGGAACCAAAATCAGATAATAATATTGTGAAGTGCTTTAAAATCCACCAGTAAATTTTCAGAATTTTTACTGAGTAAATTAGCATTAATTCAACACAGTTAAGATAAAGAGATTCCAGAAGCCATTATGACAAATATAATCAATAAAATAATCTAATGAGAAGCAGACACCCTCCAGAATTTGGACATTTTCTTTCTTTTTGAAGCTGGACTTTGGTCCAAATCATATCAAAGTTAAAAAGGAGAAAGAGAAGAAGCGAAAATCATAGAATGTCAGGTTGGAGGGGACCTCAAGGATCATCTGGTCCAATCCTTCTAATCTTATTATTTATATGAGACGTCCCAGCACCCCATCAAGCTGAGACTTAAAAATTCCCAAGGTGGGGGAGACCCTGGGAGACCATTCTAATGTCTGATGACTGTGCTCATAGTGACAAATTTTCTTCTTGTTTTTGATTGAAATCTCCCCAAGAGCAACTTGTGTCCATTGCCCCTTGTTTTGTCTAAGTGACTCCTTGTAAATAGAGTCTCCATCTTGTTAGTAGCCCCCCCCCTTAGGTACTGACACATTGTTATAAGGTCTTCCCTTCTCAAGTCTCTTCTCAGACTCTCTTTGTATGGCAGGTGCTCCAGTCCTCTGACCATCCTCATGGCTGTTCTCTGGACCCTCTTCAGCCTGTCCACATCTTTTTTGTACAGCAAGGACCAAAACTAGATGCAATACTCCAGGTGCTGTCTGACAAGCACTGAGTAGAGTGGGATGATGACTTCTCTGTATCTGCTGGTGATGCCCTTTCAGACTTATATTTGACTTTTTTTCTGATCAGAACTACATATTCATTTAAGGAAAGCTGAGGGGTTTTTTGGTTTTGGTTTTTTTACTAAGGGCTTTCTGATGTACATTCATAGTATATGATTTCTTAATTTCTAAGCTGTATATTTACATGTACAGACATATTCATAAAACAGTAGAAGATGAGATATATATATCACAAGTGTCACAAGGAGAAAAAAAACCTAACATAAGAAAAAAAAGTTCATTTTGCACATCCGATCACAACTGTTTCTGAAGCTAGTGCTTAAAAATACCATATGAACTGTAAAACTCCAGTCACAAGAAAGCGGTCTAAGGGTTCAGGGGTAATGTTAATTCTATAATCTACCGCTCTAGTCAGCCTACTAAAACATCAAGAGTACCCAACTGTTACTTGCATTCTGTTGCAAGTTCCACGTCTCCTGTTCCTTCCAGTGGCCAAAGTGACCATAGAATGACTGAATGATCCTTGTCAGGGGATTATCTATGTTTTTTCAGTATCAGCTTCCATTTTCCACAAAAATAATAGTGAATTGTTCTGCCACTGACTACACTATTTGTTCCCCTACAAACACTCTCCGTGCAACTGCTTCTTACCACTCTACAATTTTACCATTTACATCTGTCATACTTCCAAATGCTCAACATTTGTATTTTACTACTGAAAATAGTTATTTTTAGTTATTGCAAGTAGTTATTGCAAGTATGCCAAGAACCTCATTATGCTGGAGAACCAGTAGTTTTGCCCACTGCAGACATTCGGACAGACATGGGGATACTAGCAATAACAAGCTGAAATTTAAAAAGACAAGTGAAGGTAAATAGGAAAAGAATTACATAATACTGAATTTCCCTCTATAGATAACACACATCAGCCACATGCTTATTTCCCTTATGTGCCACTCACTCTGTCAACATAAGTCAGTCTGCTCCTGGGCACCATTTCAAAATGTGGTCTGAAAGAGGGAATCAAAAGATCATGGAGTCATAGAACCATGTCCCAGAGTGCCACATCTTCACGTCTTCTGAACACTTGCAGGAATGCTGACTCCACCACTTCCCTTGGCAGCCTATTCCAGTGCTTGACCACTCTTTCAATAAAGAAAACTTCCCTAATATCCAAGCTGAACCTCCCCAGAAGCAGCTTGAGGACATTTTGATTCATTCTGTTGCTGGTTACTTGGGAAAAGAGACCAAAACCCACCACACTACAACCTCTTTTCAGGTAGTTGTAGAGAGCGATTAAGTCTCCCCTAAGCCTCCTTCAGACTAAACAATCTCGACTCCCTCAGTCACTCCTCATAAGAGATACGCTCAAGACCTTCCACGAGATTCATTGCTCTTTGGACATATTCCAGTACCTCAATGTCCTTGTAAAGAAGGGCCCAAAACTGACAACAGTTTGACGGTGCAGCGTCAACAGTGCTGTGTACAAGGGGTGACCACTTCCCTTCTGCTGGCCATGCTATTCCTGACACAGGCCAAGGCAACGAAGTGATTGCAAACTGCAGAGCCTGAAAAACCACCTGCTTATTTAAAGAAAACAGTATGAAGAATTTAGTCATGGATTAGAAATACACAGTAATAAATAGGTGGGAAAGAAAACTAGGGAGAGAATATGATATTTGAATCTATAATACTACTATGTCTTAATTAAATTACCTTTGTGCATTTCTTCTACTCCTCCCCTGATCACCAACCTTCTTCAGTATTAAGTGCAAAGTCCAGGTCTTTATAATCTTTTTTACTAGTTCATCTGCTCCAGACCCTCAGTCATTTCAGTTATGTACTTACGGTCTCCTTTCCTTGCCTAACACTTTCATCTCTATTTTGTTTACATTTACATTCTTTAAGAAAGACATATTCTCTTAGAGTTGCAGAGTGGGATAGTCACATTCTTTTAATTAATTTTCATCACTGTAGTGAATGATTACAAAGGTGAAAGTAAGTTTCCCTCCAACAGAAAAAAAAAAGAGCCTGGGGACAGTTTCAGAGAACAACAACTGGTTTGAAGCAATTAGGAAACAGTAAAACACAGAAGCAGGTACAATTCTGTTGCAAATTGTTGATACCTGACACCTCTTCGTGTGAAATATCATCTGAACAATTCACTGTGCCTTTTGCAGATAGACTGAATTCCAAAACCAGGTGGAAATACTCAGAAATATAAAATTAATCTATATGGTTAGGAAAATACAGGCTCACATGTAGGCAGTTATTCTTCAAGATAGGAAGAACTAGGAGAGAAGATGCCAGTGACATAAATGTGCAGGAAACCCAGGCAAGTAAAGACTTGGCATCACTTGAAGGGTTTGCTAATGTAGCTAAGCTGTAAAATTCCCTGCAAACCCATGGAAACCAGCAAGATATTTTTTCTGTGGATGTAAAATGAAATAAATATTGGCCCACGTGTTATTTTTAAAACCTGTGTAAATGTGGATGACATTTGCATTATGGGTTAGGCTTAATACATCCATTAGTATATAGACTGAGGTATTAAGAACGAGGTATTAAGAATGAGTTGGAGGAAAGAAACATATTTGAAATTGCTTTGTCAGGCTACAGAAACTTCTCTCTCGAGAAATAAATTCCACAATTAAAAGGGAGTTGACCAATACTCATATATGAACACAGTAAATTAATAAAAAAAACAATTTAATAAATAGTCATTATGTTTTAAAATTATTCATTTATTAGGGGTCAAATACAGCCATTCTTTCTCAGACTGGACTCTCACCATGGACATAAGTTACTAACCCTTGGAGAAACAATGTTAGAAAGGATGTAGATAGGGTTAAAGCTGCTCCAGGCATTACTTTCTCTGTCTTTAGGCATTTCCTGAGCATCAGCTGCTGCTTTTAAGGGAACTTGCTGCCTAAAGTTGGTATTCCACCAGTCAACCACAAAAACTAACTTTAAGGGAAAAGCAGCACTCCTGAACAGGCTTCAATTGGCCCTTAACCTATGTTCCTATGTCCCACAGTAGCCTTTTCTATCCCTTGTTTCCTTCACAAAGGCTGTAGTACAGATGGAGGGGTAGAAGAAGGCAAGTAATATATTATGTAATTGCTTCCCATTAATAAGTAACAGTCCAAGCAATCTCCCTTTGAGTACCCTTCTATCAGCTAACAAATGGACACTACCACTGGCAATGAGAAAAAAAAAACAAACCAAAAAATTTATTTGGAATTAATGCAAATTCATTATGAAAAATGCTTTGGAACATTTCAAGTTCCTCCCATTTCTACTGAAGAACTGTTAAACTAGAACTATTGACCTAAAGCAAGGATTGCTGTCTGACAGAACTGTGTTGTAACAAGAAGTCCTGGAACTGAATTTACTTATGATTCCTTCATATTCTGTGGAGAATTACATCACACTACTCTGATACTCCTTGATACAGAGCATCTCACCCTATGGCTGAATTCCAGCTAGTGAGCAGAGTTTACTGAATTTGGCTGGGATAGACAGGGTGGCATTCCCTCTCTCTGAACAAGACGAGTGGTGGACAAAAAGGCCCTCTTTGCCATCTCTGTGAGTCACAAGCTAAGCAGAAATAAGCACAGGAATAAAGGAAACATTTAACTTCCTTTTCATTCCCTCACATCATGAGCAAAGGTTATGACAATCTAGCCTTAAGTACTCTGGATGAAAATATCTCAGTGAGTCAGCTGCTTGCACATAGCTCTCTGCCTTCCTTTGAGCCTTATCTCTATGGATGCTCCATATGTGCTTGGAATTTTCATGGGTTCCACTGTACCTGCTTCTCCGCTCTGACCTGCCCCAGCCCATTCCACTCTCTCCATCCGCAGCCCCACAACTTCTGCATTGAGCAGCTTTGCTACAATCTCTCTGAGAATTCCCTTTTGAGGTCAAGCATCTATTGATACCATCAAACATAATTTTGATTTTGAAGTTTTGCTTGTAGAGTGAGGCAGTCATTTTGTCTCCTCCTAGTGACTGAAGTTCATCCAGAAGTTACAATTGTTGAAAATACACATTTTGTATGTGATTCATTTATGAATTGAAAACAGATTCTCACTTGTAGGCTTTTACAAATATTTTTAAGTTAAAAGATTGACCAAATGCTGCTGAAGCATGCAGCAGCTTTTGTTGTTGACAACAGCATAAATGCTCTGATTTTATTTTTTTGGCCTCTGTCTGCTGCTTTTTTAATTGTTGTTGATATTGAAGGGGTTGAAATTCCACAGCTTAAGCAGGCCCAGTTGCTAAACATATCCCCTTCATTGGTTTATTTTCTTGCAATATAGCTACTTTCTTATTTCAGAAGGTTGACTCATTCTGACACATTTTGAGATGAACACCCACGCAGCGAAACATTCAAACTTTATTCTTCTTTCCATATATATTAGTGCTCTTTTCACCTTAAAGTAGAATCATATGGTTTTAACTGACCAAATATGTCTACAGCATACTCACATGGAAACCTATTATTACACTGCTGTGCTGAGAAGTTATTTTCTATTAACAATATATTAAGTTAGTAAAGCTGTGTTAGTATAATTGAATACAGGTTGAAAGTTTGATTTTAAGATTAACAATTAATAACATATTTAATCATGCTTTTTCATAAAGAATAAGGTAAGTGGAAATTAATTTAATTTAAGCTGCTGTCTATAGAAATATATTGGCTTGTTCATCCAGCTACAAAAAAGACCATGAAGACCTTCTAAAACATAAAGTTCAGTGGTTTTTTATTAAAAAATTCAAAAAAGTTTTTTTCTACATCTGATCAGTACAAAACAAAGCCCTTATCCTACACTAGAAATAATTTTGTAAGGGGTGGGGAAGAGAAAAAAATTAGATAGAGTGAGGGAGTGAGGGAAGAAACAACATTGAGCTGCATTTTCAGAAGTACCAGATGGTAAGTCATGGAAGTTAAAGCAATAAAACACTTTGAATATCCTAAGCAGTCCAAGACATCCAAAAAAAAGGCATTTTAGGAAAGGAGGAATTTATTTATGAAGAACTCATTTAAAGAGCCAAAAGCTACCTAAAGAAACCGACTAGAAGGGACTAGACAAGTAGTAAGCACAGACTGAAAGGACAAAAATGCAGACATCCTCACTAAATGCTGTAAGCAAGAGTAAAAAAATTATTTTTAAAAAACAGTATTAGATGTATTGTCAGAAAAAAAGAAAAGGAAATGTTAATATCTTTTTCTATTATTAGTTTTTATTATTCCACAATGTTGTCTAAGCTTCAGCTGATTCATAATAATAGTTAGCTTATAATAGTTAGCTTATAATAGTTAGCTTATAATAGTTTGCTTATAATAGTTAGATTCATAATGCATAGTTAGCTCTACACTTGGTGAAAAAACCAAAACATTCATATGCATCTGCAAGTTCATCTCCCATATTATAAATTCAATTCAGTGACATCTTAAATCACTGAACCAAGTCTTTGACTGGTATTTCTCCTAAAAACATAAAACATCTTTGAAAGCTATGTAACAACATCCCATAAAATAAAAAGAAAAATTGCATTCTACTTTTTAAGATTATTCAGTTCACTGTTGACATTTTGATATATTCATTAGGTGTCTTTGAAATGATATAGATAACTTTGACAGTGCAAATGGATGTTTGTACCAAAATATGAAGGTATTTTCATTAATAAAGACTAATATATTTCATAAAAGTTCATTCTGCTAACTTCAACTGAAACAATGCTAGTCTTTCTCCCAAATTCTATGGACATCCTTATGCTTCACATAATTCCTCAGCAGGTCAGACGGCAGCAATAGTGAAGCTTTATTAAGACCTCTGAATAACTTCATCTCATTGAGACATACTAGACTGTTCATTTGATCTACATAGCAAACCACAGCACCCAATTAGCACACTGCTGTCATTTCCCTCCTCTGGCTACACATCTGCATGCTGATAGCATAAACAGTAAAATTACAGGAAAGAAGAATATTTATTACAGAAAATATTCTGGGTAAAGTCAGCTAAGGGCATCCACGTGGTCTAACAATCAGCCTCGGTGGATTAGGAAACTGAGGAAGCAAAGGAGAGAAGGAAGCACAGACATCAAGGCATTAGCAGTGACAAAGCAGAGATAGCAGTTCCAATGTCACTGTGGCGAAAGGTGGAAGATATTCAAGGGAAAATAAAAAATCTGGATCCATGCTGGCTTGGAATATTTCCCAAGTAACATCTGTTTACATACAAATTGGGAGTCCCTCAGAAAACAAAGAAACGTAACTGTAACTTCTGCATATTGAAAATTCACTTTCCTATTACCACTTACCAAAGCACTTTAAAGAAGTGTCCTCCTCTGTCAGGAGGAAGGACATATACAACAGCTTAAACATAGCAGTAGTGTATTAGGAAGGAACATTCAGTTCTTCTCTGCCTGTAATGTCATTGGTAACACAGCACATAAGGAGTATGGAAGAATAGTGATAACGAAAACAGAAGCAGGGAAAAGGAAACCTTATACTCACACTTTTGCTTCTTCCATATAGGCTGGAGCTGCTCTTGTTCATGATGACTATGACCAAATCAGAAGTGTTCCACAGGTTTCAAAGGACAGGTTTTATCCCTTGATCATTCAAATACCAGCTGTTATACTGCAAGGAAATTAATTCATTTCATTAGCACAAAGGTCTTTGCAAGCTGTACAACATACAGGCATAAGCTACTGATGCAGTGTGTAAAAGTTGCAAACATTATAGGGTCCAGTAGAGCAGATGTTTCGTGTATCACATGTATACAACACATACAGTCACCTTGAATCATACAACAAGGACGTTCATGAAGATTGCATACCTACCCAAACAATTACAGAAGGTTACAGACCTCCTAGGCAGGGCATTTTGCCACAGTTAATTAATTAGGTATTAGCAGTATTGTTTGTAGCAATGAAATAAGTCTTTGTATTTTAATAATAACTAAGTAGAAGCCCTAGAAACTAATGACGTCATGGTATGGCAACTTTGAAACACAGCATTCATCAGACTTTGGGATGTGCATACCAGTAATCATGGGAGAGTACAGTTAATGGGAAATCTATATGCTCCAGGACCATGCAGTTGAAAGATTTATTTTCTCAGTTGGGCCATGTACATCACTGCATACTTGTTTAATACAACCAGGGATGTTGAATATGACAGATATCAGTAAAATATTAACCAAAGATTTAGTGCAAACAGAAGGTGTTCCTAGTGGACTTCAAGCAGAAACATATATAGTGTGTATATATATATGTATAAAATAGCATAGCGTATATGTGTAGTGTATATATATATACTTTTAATTCAATACTGTAGTCATTAAGCCTTAATAATTATTATTCACATAGTAACTGTCAAACACAATAAAGATTAAGAGAAAAGCTATTGACTTTAAATTAAAGATTGGTCTGATATTGCTTAGCTTTTAAACAACAGTGGCCAATAAAAATATATATGTTTCTACTGAGTTCATAGCTCAATTACAGAACATTTTCATTTTTCTAGACAGGACACTAACAGATGACAAAATGAATAAAAATAAGTTTCTAGCCATGTGTTTTCATTACTCCTTCAAAATATTTATATGTAGTGGAGGTCTATGGAATAAAACAGTATATTCACACAAAGGAATATACAATCATTCACTTCAGGAAATTCTAAAAATTTAGGGGAAAAAATACCAGAGAAATATTCAGAGAGGAAAAATGAAAAAAATTTGGCCAGACTGCTTAAGCAGTTTCCAAAGTGAATCGTAAGATTTTAAAATTAATTAAGACCAGTAAATTATATTAATTAATAGGATATTAGTATTGTTTGCTTGTTTGTATGTATGTACATCTCTTTACAGACACACAGCATAGAGCAGCAAAGAGATGCTTCTTGAAAACAGCTATAGAACACTGTAAAATAATCCTTGTGGCACAATCTGATGGACTCGCGCTCTTTCTGCTTGCCAGATAGCCTTACATTCCTCTAATTTTATTTACTTTTTAAAAATGTGAACTAAAATTTGTACAAACTAAAATTTCACTTACATTCCTTTAATTTTATTTGCTTTTAAAAAATATGAACTAAAATTTGCACAGGCACACATTGAACTAGCCAGGAAGCTCTGATTTTGTTTTAATATTTATGACTTGACCATAAACAACCAAAGGTGTTTAATGCTTGTTTACAATAGCTGCCAATCCACCATCAATCCACCATTTAACAAACAGAAACTAAGGTGAAGACATTCTTCCATGAGGAGTTAACACTCTGCATGCCTATATATTGTGCTTGCTCACTCTTATACATGGCTTAAGTTTGTTTAATTTAGACAATACTTATCTAAAACCTGAGCAAAGAGATTTCAACATATGAATTCAGAATTAAGTGATCTGGTGGAACAGACTGCTGGTAGCTAGCAAGTTTATGGTACTACTCACTGTTTGACTAAGTCTGACTCTAAAGATACCTCTGCATCTAGGAAAAGTTTTTTCTCCTTTGTGATTGACAATATGTTAGCAAATGTTAACAATATCATTTGGGTACATTAATGGTCCAAAACGGTTTGAAACACTTACTTAGTTTGCCAATCACTGCCTATTTGAATTAAAAAAAGGTGTCACAAGCACTTAAAATATGGCTTAAGCCCTATTGTCACCTATATGCATAAGTGAGAAGACAAACTTATACTGTTTATCTCTGACCTGTTTCTATTCTATATCTTTGTGTCTCTATTTTTCAATATTTACATGATTTTTTTCTATTTGTCTGTATTTTGATTGATTAGGTAGCCAAAATCTTTTCAATTAAAAGATAGGGGAAAATAGCACATCATCATACAGGAGTGGAGATCTCTTGAATAAACTGCCTGTCTCTCTGATCTGCTGTAAGAGATGTGGCACTGCTCTGAAAAAATATGTTGTTTACAGATCTAGATCTCAGAGACAAGCAAAGTATGGTCCATTTACAACTAAGAATAAAAAGCCAGAAGACCTAAGCTACTCTCTATAGTGTATGACTCATTCAGTGGCCAGGACTATTACAGGAACCCTTTAATGTTGGCTTGTTTAATTTCAGTTGGAGATCTTGTTTAGGGACATTGTTCTTTCACAGCACAAGAGCATACAAAAGACAGAAAGCCTAAACAAAAGAGCAAAGACCGTCCAATTAATCTGTTAAACACAATGATGAAATTTTCAAAAGCAACAGGCTGTGAAAGTCCTAGACAACTGGAACAGATGTGAAAGAAAAAAACATGAGAACAAAAGAGGTTCCAAAATAAGAATGGTTTTGTAGCCATCTTCTTCCAAATGAATTTTTACTTTTCCCTCCTACACTAGCAAGACACTGTATTTCTCTATTTGTTATGATTGCGTTGGGAAAAAAAAGGGGGGGTTTATTACATATTACTGACATATGAGAAATCTGTAATTACAAGAGTCCTGTGCTATACTTGAGTACTCAAGGCCAAGTGTACTCCTGTTATTATGCTACTGGCCATTTATTTCCTTAATCATCTGGTAAACCATTAACAAGAAATCAGACAAACATGCCTAGCTAGACTTGGCTTTCCTTCCTTTCCTTCATACAAAATATTTTCTAAACAGTCTGCTTCACATTGTAGGCATTTTCAATACAATGCTTCAGAACACAAAGTAATTTAAATACTAAAGTAAAAGGTTATGTTAGAAGAACTTAGTTCCATTGTTCTACAGAAAACAAATACTCAGAAATTGATGATAAAACCTGAATGAGTCTGTCAAAATCTCAGATATTTTTATTTATTATAGAACAATCAACGTATACAGCATGTCATAGTATCAAAAAGGGTATACAGAATCTCTATTTATATTTATTTAGGCTGCTTTTAAAAAATCTTAATTAGCATGATTGTGAACTTTTCACATTCTTCACATCTGGCTAAATGCAGAACAAGAAACAATATGTGCTGTACAAAAAAAAAAACCCCACACCTGAATGCAACATCAGTCAAATAATAATTTTAAAAATAATAATAAACTTTCTTGTCTTAACAAACTGCAAAGATAAACTTTTCTAATTTCCTTATATTCTCCAAGGTATAAAAACTCTGTTACAAAAGCCAGTGTTTCAGAACTACAAGGCAGTTCCCTGAAGAAACATACTGTTTGCAACATTGACATCTCTGATAAACACATTTTAAAAGCATTTAAATATGGAAAATTTAAAAAAAAAAAAGATAAATGTTTTGAATTTTAGTTCTTTTTTTGGAATTTCCTGTTCCTCTAATAACCTGTTCTGTTAGAATGAATGATACGGAAGCAATCTCTCCAGTGGAGAAAATGGGAATTTTTACATTGATCCAAGTGACATCAAAATTTGATTTCAATATAACAGTCATGAACCCTTGTCACACTTGCAGAGAACTTCATTTTACACATATTTTCACATATTTTAACATTTTTCTTTAATTTTTCAAAGGGAAATAGTATTTACCATTATTCACCTTAACAATAATGCCTGTGCAAATATTAATCACAAATCCAGCAATCAAGTAACATGATTTTTTCCTGTCTACCCTTGATTGACAACTACTTTTTTAAAATTTATTTTTAAGATTCAAATTCCCAAGATGCCATTGAACAAGATTAAGCAATCATGGAACTTTCATATATACTCTTCTCCAAAAACTGACTTACAGGTTATTGGATAATGATAGGTTATATATTGGTTATTGGATATTGGATAATGAAGATTACCTAGCAGGATGCTGCGTCTTTAACAAAAAAATTAAGTAAAACTACCATAGTGGGTTAGAAAGCATAGAGGAATGCAAAGATACTCCCATTACTAGATTATCTATTTTGGGGGTGTAAAGTTATAATGCCTAGTTTTCTAGAGACAGAGAATGTGATTTAGCAGAATACAGCATGACCTCTAGGGGGACACTGAAGTCCTTTTTTCTGCCCAACAGTTACCCTAGAAAAAAAACATTTAGAACAGAAAGACAAAAAAGTGAAGGTTGGGGAACTCCATCAGGCATTGAGGCTGGGAAGAAGGCAGGAAGTGGTAATTTTGGATAAGAATATTTCTACTAAGGATATTTTCCTTATGACTCTTATGTTTGATAACTGCATTCATAAATCTATTGCTAGTATTGTATTCATGACTTTTATTTGTCAACACTGCAGACTCACAGCCAAGGACTTGGACTGACTCAGTCCTAGCAATAATGTGAAGACTGAAAAAACAAGATAGTCTATCCCCAAAACATGTGCAGCCCTATTATATTTACAAGGCTAACAACCAAGTGTGATGACAAGAAGTGCATGCTCACCTTTAACATCCTGATAAAAATATCATCTTATTTTACAAACGAGTAATGTTTTCCCCCAAACCTTTTTTTTTAAACAGTAATTTTTTTCTTTAGTCTTTTTCTCATGCTAAAAACAGATCAAAGGAACATAGAAAATATTGGAGAGACTACATCACCAAGCATTTTTTCTCTGGTCTTCTGCCTCTTCTGGCAGAGACAAAATATATGTAGAATTAAGTATCAAAGCTTTTTATAATGTAATGCTAACTTCTAACAAATGGAGTTTTAACTAAAAGACTATCATTGTCCTGAAAATCATTCTCATACTGAAGTGAAATGCATGTTTGACACTGGGTTGTATCAGTCAATGTCTGGCATTACAAGCAACATAGCTGGAAGCCATCTGACAAGGCCTGCCAGCCTGCAACCAGAACACTAAGTTTAGCCTTGAAACCTGTATGGCAGAACATCCACCAGGTACAGAGGGGAGAGCAATCTGCCTGCCCTGCTTTTAAACCACTGCAGCTGACTGAGAATGAAAGAGGAGGCCAGAGCTGAACCAGACTGAGAACTGCCCTCTGATCAGAACAGCAGTGGCCAGTACAGTCCCTGTCACCACTTACCATTTTTGTATGTAGGCTATTGGGTGTAAACAGCAGTTTAAGGAGCTCCCAGAGCAGAATGGTGCTGGGACATGGCCACGTGCTGCCCTGAGGTGGTCACAGCTGGCTCAGTGGTCCCTGAGACTCAGCCCATGAGGGATGGATTTTTCACAGCAGGTGTGCTTCATGGAGGCAGTTAATGCAAAAAATTGCCCCTCCAAACGGACTACAGGCATGGTCAACCTGCACCAGAGCAGGGACGTTTTGCTAATGGGACTGCACCCATGAAACAGCAAAAACAATCCTGAGGGACAGCCGTTGTTCTCCCTCAGAGGTTTCTTTCATAGCCCAAACTGCTCTGGTGACAGTAATCTTTTCGCATCCTGAATCATCCCTGCTGCTGTTCTGAATATGCTGCATCCCACCATACCTGGAGAGGCTATCTTATTTCACATACGCTTTGTATATTACATGTGCAGGCAATACTATCTGTGTCGTGACACCATACACAGCACTGTGAACAATGCTGAGGCCAGGCACTGCTTAGCTACACATTTGTGCTTGGTGGATAAGGACTGTTCTAAGGATGCTTTCTTTTTAATGCAGAAACTGACTTTAAAAGCTGTAATACTCTACAAGTTTTCAAATGTGCATATTCTCCTAGCATGGATGCAACATTTATTTAACAAAAAATGGTACACTTTAAGATGTCTGACCAAAACCTCCCCCACTGTTCAACATGCAGATGGTCCTATCATATGCACACCAGCATGACAGTCTCTGCTTCATTTTCTGATGTATCCCACACACTTCCTAACATTTCAGCTTTCTCCTTGACCTCTGAGCATCAAGCTAACATATTCATACAATTGTTTGCTCCTGCCTAAGGACCTCATTTCTACACAGCAATATTGAGTCAGAGAACATCATGCAAGTTTCTTTCCTGCCTCCCACTGTGTGCATCACTTTGCATTTCCTTTTAGATCTCATCTGGTTTTTTTATCACATTCTGCAGTTTTGCAATTTTGCATCGTTGTCTTTAGTGCCATGAATATCTTAGTATCACCAAAGTTTTTCCGAAATAATTTTTAGTATATAGAGCAGCACAAAGTTTTACTTCCTGGCAAGCTTACATTTCAGAGCTAGTAATTCAGCTATTTAATTCCCAGGCTCCTTTTCAACTATTCTGTTAAGTTCTTGTCCACTTCATCTGTTTATACAATAAGCTCTTCTAATGCTATGGAAGATCATTTGATGTCTCTTACAAGAAAAAAATCTGTCATAACAGGTTTCACAAGATCTTCTGTAAGCCTTTGTCAAATGTTTCTTTAATCCTGGTTATGTCCTTCCAGTCTCTCTAGCTGACTTCATCATCTGGAAGAGATTATTTTAGCAGATTTTTGTACCTCCATTATTTCTATGTCTCAATTTTGGTCTTCCTCATTACATTTTTATATGTAGCTTCTGGGATTTTATAATATTTCCTATTTTTCTCATTTGGGAGAAACTTCAGGTTTTTAAAGAATTGTCTTTATTTTACAGTTTCACCATGTCAGTTTTCTTCCACTTTCTAAAAACCTGCAAACTATATAGCCATATTATCCCAATTGTTTTTCTGTCTTTTCTCAGTACTAGTTGTAAAAAAAAATTTATTTTTAGGGGAGCACATCCTCTGCTTCTCTTCATAGATACAAAAAGTACCTAGAAAAATGTGCTAAGAACTACCTGCCTTCCCTCACTCTTGAATTTAAATCCTCAGATATAACTCAGCATCAAAGGGTTTAAACACGTAGTAAAATACCTTAATTTGATACGCTACCTGCTTTGTTTGTGGTTCAAATTAAGTCTATTCATCTAAAAAGAATTCTTCTGTTCTAGAAGCATAAATCAATCACATTTTTGTACCACTTGCTCATCCACATGATTTAACTTTGGCCCCCTGCCCCTTTGAGAAATTCTACATGCAATAGGGGAGGCATGAGAGAGAATACCAAAGCAGAGATGGGGTATTACTTGTAAAACTTACTTTTCTGGAAGTGTTCATACTTTTCCCTCCTCATTATATACTCATTTGAATAAAGGACAGCAATGACACAACTTCTTTCCTTTTCTTTCTGTTGTAACTACATCTGTTAGAATTTACTGATGGAGTCCTAGAACACAAAATTCATATTTGAAACTGTAATAAAAATAGCATAATCTCTGCAGAAAAGTCAGCATATGCTGTTCCCTCCAAAAGCGTTTTAATTATTATCAGTAACTGCTTTCTTTACATCTTCCATTAATATCATGCATTCACATTCTATCTTTACAGAGCAACTCAAGTGTCTACTCCTGTGTGATGGGTTTTGTTTCATTTACACAGGCAGCACTAACATTCACCTGTGTTTCACAGTACTGCAATTTTTTCACATTCTATGCTTTTCTAAAACCCATCAAAATTTCCCTCCTCCTGTTCACATTCGCTACTACATGTATTTCCTGTTTTTTATAGCTTGAGTTTATTAAAAATTAATCCCTGCTCCCCTAAGCTACTCAGAATAATGTTATTATCATTTCACACAAATTCCAAAGGCACAAGTCCAGACTGAAGTTGTAGCAAGGCACCCAAATTCAGTATTTGGCTCCATGTCAAAACCTAATTCACTGCATACAAATGAGTGTTTAGAGGGAGCTGTGTGATCCAAGTGACAAATCCCTGAAACTTGCTATGCAAGGCTAACTGTTGTACCATTTAAGTCCAATGTTTGCAAGTCTGAATTCTTCATACAGCTGAGATCTGGAAAGTGATCAAGAGATTTGTAAAAAGCTAGAAATTTGTATAGAGTTTCATCACAGAAGTGATGAAGTCCAAGCTTGCAAATCTAAAAGCAAATCGAGAAAACAACATTGCTGCTTTGATTTTAATATTTTGTCTAATACTGAAATACATAGTTGGGATACGTTGTACACTAGGGACACTCTTGAACATGCTTGCTCCAGGAAAAATTCCTACTTTGTATTCATATCATATGCCAATGACTGTCAAAGTCAAATTGCTAATCCTTAGTTTGTGAATTCTAAATATAATAGCAATAAGAATCTTGGCTTTCATAAAATAAGATACACATGTATCTTTTGATAATGTGACATAATTTATGTCAGATTATTACACTAAAAATGAGAATCATGTTACACTGAAATTACCTGGGGTGACTGAAAAGGAACTGTCCTTAGGCTTCACAAATCTGAATTTGAAAGGTTTTCTATTCTATTATATATTAGATTGAGGTAGCATAAAAAATACAGGTTTATCATTTTATGTTTGTCTGAATTTAATTGAAGGATATCAAAGCTTAAAAAAAAGCTAATTTAAATGCTGATTAATATTTTTAAATATGCATATTTTGTAGAAATACTAGATTTTTATTAAATTAAAAAAAATTAACTTCTTGTTGTTTTTACATCTGTCAATGCAAGACAACCTCCTTATAAAAGAAGAGTTAATATAATGTAACAGAAATACAGAAGAATCATCACAGTGTAGCTAAAACAGAGTTCTCTAAACACAGAAATAATCCATTTGCTACAACAAAAAAGTATTTGGATTTAAATTATTTGGGTGAAGTGCAAAAGAAAAGGGTAAAAAGCCCCAACAACCGACAAATGGGATATCCAAGAAGAAATTTGTGTCTGTGTTCAAAGTCCAGTCCAATGTTTTGGATTTTCCTACTTTTGTACATTCAATTGGAAAACAGCTTTCACAGGTACAGCTAGTACTGGTTTAATGATATCTTAACTTTTATCATTTCTCATGCTTCAGATATGATTTTTCTTAGCTCAAGGCAAACTCCAGGATAAGCATTTAATTTTTGATTCAGCAAAGACACATCTAAATCTTTACCTCTGCAGCCCCAGGTAAGGCTGCACCAACTTTTATTTGATTGTGTTTCTTTCCCCATTTTTTTCTCACAGAAGGAGAGGCATTAAGAAACATATAGAGGACTCAGTGTTGCTGTGTTAGTTAAAATTCCTGACTGCATTTCTTCAAGTTTTGATTCTGGAAAGAACATGAGGACAATTCCATGGATAAGGCATGCCAAAATAATCACAGAAGCCATAAAGAATCAAAATTATCACTGAAATTAAAGCTAAAAGAGGCCTGCAAGTTGTCTGTTTGTTATCAAAGGAAGGAATAGCAAAAAAGTGCTTGTGGTGTTAATTTGCAAGAGGACTTCAAGGTTCTTAATTTCAACACTGAAAAATCCTTCTTAACTACATGTTTTGCACACAGACTTCCTATACAGTACATACTAAGAAAATTTCAATCATAATATGACAATAAGTAGCCAACCAAGTTAACAAAACAAAACAAAGCCAAAAAATCAAGTTAGCATTTACTTGAAAGACAATGCATCTCCCAGACAGAAAAACCTTTCCAGAACTTCAGATTAATGTGGAGGATGATATTTCCTCTCAAATGGAAACAATCATGGTCTCTTCTAGGTCTCTTCATTCTTTAGAAACTCCATATGCTCACAGAACTCTGGGAGATTTTTTGGGATGAGCTTTACTCTCTGCTCCTTTGTAGTAGAGGACCTTGAATATGCATTTTCTAGCTCACAAAGGAGTGCTCTGTATAACCTCTGTGATGGATTTCATAGATCCTGAGGTGGATCATCTAGAGCTGAATAAATTACAATTATTGGTGTCTAAAGAAGAAAATCGGTGCTTGAAGTCCCCCATTACTTTCTGCTTATGCTTTAGATTAAACCTAATTCAGTAACACCAAAGAACAGCAGTTACTTGAGCTAATATTTCAAATAGATGGATATTATCCACCCCAGATAAATTCTGCATCTGGGGTAATTAATCCTTATCCTGTTGAACAATCAATGAGAAAAAGAAATTCAACTATTTCTTCCAGAAGGTAAGAATAATATTGTAATTTTTAGAAAGAAACTGACATTCAGCATATGTACCCATGCTGGCTCACTGCACAAGAACTCATTTACCAGCCTGTAATCATGGAATGCTTATTAGGTTAATTTCCACAGGCAAGATACTGCAGAAGTGCTCCACATGAAAATCCAGACATTAAGAGCTCTAATTGCCAAACTTTTCAATGATGCTTGTTTATGGTACACTGCACCATTAGCAGTTAAACAGAAAATGACACTTGTCTGTCTACCTCCACAGGTACCAGCAGGAACTAGAAGATGTGAGAATCAACATTTCAGGCCTAGGCATATATATAAGAGACCCCATTTCACAAGTAACGAAACCTGGCATTTAAATAACAGTCTTAAACTTCTTCCCTAGGTTTGACAATAGAGATTATGGCTAAATTGTTTCTCTGCAAAGTTCAAAATGTTAGGAAAAATGAAACAAGGCAGGGAACATGAACAACATACTTCATGCCATTGCTATTATTTATATATACACAATGGTGATGATATTTCTGTAAGTTTCTGCTTTCGGACTGCTTACGTTCCCATCTGAGATGTGGCTACAGCAATAACTAGGATGATCATACGCAGACTGCATGGCCTGGCCCACTGAGTCAAGGACTTTACAAACTGGTTAGACCTGCTGCACTGCATAGCTGGTGAACAAAGAAATTCCTATTCAGTGTGCCCTTGACATTTCAGAACTGTGCGTTTTTCCCAGATGACAAGAAAATCTTTCATGAGTGTATTTTAGTAGGTTCTTTAGTATTACGAGTAATCTGAAATACTGCAGAACTATACATAATTTATACATAATAAAAAACACATATATGTGGGTAAAATTTCCAAAACTATGTCATTTGGTGGCTCAAATATTAAATATCAAGAAATTATTATGACAGCAAATATACACAAGGAACAGAGCTACTTTTGTTTCCTAGTTCTAGTAATCTAAGTACATTCAGTGCCAATAAGTGGATCTCTAGAAAGTAAACAAGATTGATTGTACATCTTTAACATTATTCATTACATGTCTGTTGCTCAGTACTGGATGAAGTCATGATGGTACAATTACAAAATTGAACAGCAAATCTGTAAATCTAGGTTTTCATGTTAATTTCTAGATTACTCTTTTATATTAAAGGAATAACCAATTTTTTTTTTAATTATTTTTTATTTATTTATTTATTTCCCCTTTTTTCCTCATTCTTAAACATCAAGCTCTGTCTGTCACTCTTAAATACCAAGCTCTGGTTATAAAGCATTGTTATGGTAAGAATTATACTACCAGTGCACTAAAAAAATCTGCTTTTCTTCTAAACAGTCTTCATGGCAGGCAATTAAAAAAACAATTCTGGTAGCCTACTTAGTCCACTGTCTGGCATTAAACTGTTAGCCCAAGATGTGTAACAAAGATCTATAGGGTTTTTTTTAAAATTGGTTTGCAAAGTTAGCCACTAGAATCCACACTTTAACCAAAAACTAGCTTTGAATCCTCCTGCTTTCTTTTTTTGAGACCTCAAACTGGAAACAGATGTGCAAGACATGTCATGTTTTTACATGTTTTCATATATACACCATACACACATACATTTTTCTGTGCAAAAATACATATATTTCACTATATTTATGAAGAGTGGAACACAGAATTCTGAAATGAAACACAAATCTCATGCTATTTAGTCAGAATGGGACTTAAATAATTTGCCTGACTATGACTTCATGAAGCACCTAAACAGAGGCGATAGCTTATGTCACGTATCCACATTAACCATACAGACAAAAATATTCATTTTATGTCTACTTCATCCTCTAAAATTGAAAAGCAAAAGGAATAAAAATTATGAAAATGGTACTTCTGCAGTACAAGAAATGTTAAACATTAGCCCCTACTCACTGGCTAGGGAAGTGTTTTCCTTTGTTTCTTTCTCTCCTTCTCCTCAAAAAATAAATAGCCATATGTGCAATACATAGCCAATCAGATAAGGAAAAAAAGGCATATGTTATATTATAGGAAGATATTCTTGGAAACAGGGTATCTAATAGTGTCTTAACAACTTAAAATAAAATTATAGATATTGTAGGGCTTTGTCCACTTTCTTCACAAGTCCTCATCATTTCAAGAAATTACTCAAGTGGTAAACTTTAATTCAAGCCTACAATATACAATGAAAGAGAAAACCCCACAAAGATATAAAAAGGAGAGATTACTTACCAAAAAGGAAGCTTAAGTCTCCAACTGCTGCAATTTACAGGCATTTCAATTTACACACATAATTAAATTGAAGAAAACCATTCCTTAAAGCATTGTAAGTATTTCTGACCTTTAAGAATGTGAATACCTACATCTTGGTACAGAAACAAACATTACAGAGCAAAGCTCTCAGTAAAGCGTCAAGTACATTGTCAAGCAGAGTTAAAGCACAGAGGATAATTTTTCTTAAATGTAAATACTATTTGTCCAATTCTGTGGAATGTTCTTCCTTCATTTCCTTGGCAACATCAGGTTTCTTATTCTTCCTGTATTAACATATAGGCTGACTAAATAGATAAAGTAATAGGAAAAGTCGGACAATAACATAGCAAGTAAGTGAACGATGTCTTTAATGATAAGGATTTCACAAGTTTTCCTGTAAGCACTGAAGACCTTTTTAAGCAGATTATAAAAAATCCCCTTTATCCTCCAGCTTTTTCAATTTCCCTTTGCTCCATGGCAAACTTTTGTCTGGGACCTATCAAAGAATCCTTTCTACATCTGTCTTACAGCTATGTAACAGGATAAGCTGCTAGAATTGCCAAAATTTGATGACAGCTAGCAGATGTCATTCAAAAATCAAGCTTCTTCAAAGCGGTATTCTCTTATCTGCCCAACTGAATGACAATAGAAACATCTGTCATTGCCACTATGTTCAACCTGTGTGATGAAGAACAGTATAGATGAATTAATGATTTTTGAGACATTAAAAGCAAACTGAGATTTCTTTGCTAGGATCCAAAGGCTGGAGTCAGTTAACCATATTAAATCTCTGCTGAGATTAACGAGCTAAGACTACACCTACAAGTCAGTCATAACTCTACTATACACAGTGTACAATTAACAAAACAAAAGAAAGCCATTTTTATTTCTTTGCCAATGTCCTGTCCCAGTGGATCTTCGGGGATTCTGTAGTGTAGGAATGGGAAATATGATCAGCAAGTGCTACTGCAGGTATAACACAAAGTGGTTGAAAAACTAGAAAAATAGCTTATGACTTAAGACATCAGAGAAAAGTGGAAAAAATTATTTCTTTCCTCCACTCACAGAAAACTGATAACGCTTCTTGAATAGATACTGAAATGCTGAACTAAAATGCTACTTCTCAGAAATGGACTTTAATGATACATCTAATAATAAAAATGTTGCAAATAATTTTTAACTACAGATTTCTGTTGAGAAATACAACATTTTCAAATAAGAGGTAGCCAAAAATTCACTGATTATATCATTGAAGAAAATTAAAATCTTTATAATAGCATCAACATAATCTACTAATAGAGTCATAACTATTACTGAGGGTGTAAGATCCTTTTAGAGATTCTTTTAGCATATCAGAAACAAGTAAAAGTCAGTACCTTCACTTATAGATCTAACTCCCCACTATGGAAACTTTCTGGAAACCTTTTTCCACCCCGTATTCAGAACTCTGTACTTACACTGCAACCACACTACAACTGCTACATTGGTATGTTCGTATCTCTTTCTTAGCCCTGTCCTCTCTATTTTCTCCTTCTTTTCTTTCTCAAAAGTACAGGTCCTTTTGCTTCCTTGGCAGTCAAAGTAATTTCTCAGCTTTCACAACCCATCTTTTATTTAGCCCATGTTGCAGGGACATCTGTAAGGAAGTGGCTCTTACTGATTAATTGCCTATAGGAAAAGTAGGTGTTCTCTGTCCTCTCTCGCTGAGTTCAAAGTGAACTCACTCTATTCTCTCTCATTGAGCTGAAAGCTAGCTGCTATACCCAGTGCACTAAGTAGTTTCTGCTCCAGACAGAAATCTTGCTGGAGATGGCTAAGGCACATTCATTCCCCTTGTGTTTTCAGGAACTTTTTAAGAAAGATTTTTTCATGCTTCTGTTTCTCCTCTCCCACAGGATGTGAGGTGAGGAAGGAATGAAGAGATGAGGTGATGTGTCATATGAGCTCTGTTTCCCAGACAGGCATATTACAGTCAAGAATATATTTCCTTTTTCCAAGTCACAGTCGCAACCTTTGTATATCTGAGCACATCTAAAAAGATTAAAAAGATACATAAACGTACATGATTTGGGAGTAAATGAAAGCCCACTCCACATTTACCAATCTGGAAAACCCTAAAAAAAACCCCACACACAAAAAAACCCCACACCAAAGCTAAACAAAAACAACCCCCCCCAAACAAAAATAAAAACAAACAAACAAAAAAAACCAACCAAACAAACAAAAAACCACCCCAAAAGACCCACTCTCCACCCCATAGAAGCTCCTTTAAAAGGAAAGTAAAACTCAAGTCCAGTTGTGTTTAGACATTCTGCATGACTCCTCTTATGTTATACTTCTCTGGTTTCACATCACAGAAGATATTTGAATCTGAAATCAAGATCATTGTCACCATATAATTTATGAGAGCAAGACAGCTTCCCCACTGTATGCCAAAAACTTCTTTCAGGCATCACCAATTGATCGAGAAATAGTAACAGCATAACTGTCAAATTATATTCAGGCAAGGAGCAATATCAGAAATTATTCAAAGGTGGAAGCTTACAGATGCAAATATCATCCAAAGAAAACCCCAGACTATGAAAAATGTAGATGTATATTTTCCTAGAGTGCCTTATTGATCATTTTATAGCAGAGTCTGACCATTACTATTGCGTCTTCTTGAGAAAATAGTGCATTGTGTCCAGTCCTTGGTTAGCTTTCATCCCCACATTGTCTGGTTGAAAAAGTTTAAAGTAATTATTTTAAATATATTTATTTAAATGGAGGTAATTTCTCTGTTTTCCCATCATTAATAATGACCAGCAGGTTAAATGGAGGTCAGACAGAAACAAAGGTTCGCTAAAATAAGGAATCAGGAACATCTATAAAGAAGTTCCTCAAACTGTCTAACCCTGCTTTAACTAAATTACCTGTCTGTGTGTACACAAGGTCTTTATCTAGTAATGTATCTACCACCAGCCAAAGGAAATGCCAGTCAAAATTACTTCCTCAGGGGCATGCACAGGCAGAGATTATATTGATTGTTACTATCATGAAACTGGACAGCCAGCCATTCCAACATGAATATATGGTATTAAAGGTTCTGATAATGAGAAGCAATGATGTGAAGAGAAAGTCAAGCTACTGGGAAGGGTTTTATGTGGCAGAGATAGATACACTGGTGGAAGGACTGGAATTGTCTCACAGCCTAGAACTCTTAAACTGCAGTAATTGGGTAGAATTCACAAAACCCGGGGACAGGTAGGTGGTGGCCATCTAATCTGAGGCAAAGTCGAACAAATGGTCATGAATCAGTACTCAAACCTATGCTAGTTGTTTTACTTTGCCCTGAATACAGTAGGAGATGTTCCTATGTTACTTCCTTACCAGCTAGTGGGGTAGAAACCATAGGAAGGTAATCTTAAACTACCCCACTGAAATAGCTGGAGCCTATTTAACGGTATTGTCCATCTGAGGTTCATGCATGGAAGAGACAATGAATGCCAGTGAATGACAATAAATTAGATTAGCCTGAAACTTTTGCATAAGGTTATTTATCCACATTTTTTTTTTTTTTTTTAAGTGAAGTGTGCCTATAACTGACCAAACTGATACTGTAGTCAAGATTTTAAAGTACACAGATTATAACATCATCAGATTTAAAGTATGTGTAACCCAATCTTTCTAGCTTTTGCAGTGGCAAATGCTAGAAGCCCATGGAAGAGAAGATGAACACAGCAAGAGCACAGATGTTGTTTTCCTTGTGTAATCTCTCAGTAACTTGCAGTTTAGGGACACAATGAGACAAAAAAATGTCCTTGTATTTGATTGCCTTCAATACTTTCCCTTACCATGAACTAAGTCACCTGAAACCTGTATAAACTGCATCAGACAGAAAACTACTTTCAGATATATTCATGGTTTCCACATTAATATATTTTGTCTCCAAAGAAACAAGTACCAGTACTAGAATAGGTCCCTTTTTACAGTCAAGTTACGGGTGTTTATTTCGCTATAATGTGTATCAGTTTACAGAGCACAGATAAACAAACCATAAATGTCATCCCTTTGAATTATATAGTTACAAAAATAACTGCAAATTTCAATTACAAAATCTTTGCCTCTGATGCAGATATAAAAATATTCTGGTTTTATTTTAATCAGTGTATTGGCCATATTTGTATTATATTTCCCATTTATATCAAAACCTGTGTAGAAAAAATGGAAGGATAAACACATAAGCTTGTACCTTCATCATTAAAATATTTCTGGGAGCAGAAATGAAGATATTTATTTCTTCATAGGAATGGACTAATGTTAAATATAACAAGCAGAATAACTAAGTATTTTGGTTAAAAGGCAAAAAGATGTAGTAAACGCTGCGTGAACATTTTTTTACAGCCAGCCAAAGATTCAAATAATCACTATTCTCTTTTATACAGTTTGGACTTACAAAATAAATGTCATACTATATTTTAGGCTATTGGAATCTAAAGACATTTTACTGTAAAAATGTTCTCTCTAAGCCTATTGGTAAGAAAGAATCTAAGAAACAGAGAAAAGGGAGTAAGAGAGGTAGAAAATAGTGGTAATGGCAAGTCATTAAATTTGTTCTGCTGAAAGGCTTTCAGAGAACATCATGTCTTTTCCTCCCTAGAAAAAGAGGTCTACTTGCTTGGTGAAGAGAAGGGGAATGCATTGAGGATTTAATAGAGAGATCAAGGCAAGCTAGCAAGCCCTTAAAGAAACTAATAGGAACTTTCTCGTGATTGAATTGAAAAGAGAAACTCAGAAATCTGCCACCTTGAGAATGCCAAGAGATTGGCATTCATGGTAAGAAAAGCATTAATTTCATGGAGTCTACAAAAAAATATTTAAAAAAAATAAATAAGAAGGAAAGACTATCTGTATCTCTCAGCTCAGTAAATTTCAAGCGACTGTGACAAAAATAAGTAAATAATTCTGAAAATAATTTGTTAAACATTTCCTTGTAGCTGTAAGAGCAGACAGCTAAAACCCAGAAAATAAGACAATACCAAGTCAAGAAGTGGAAATGGAACAACTATGCTGACAGAAGTAGGTGAGATACACATGTAACATGGCACATATTAAAAAAAAAAAACAAAAAAAACCCCAAGAAAACCAACCAATGAAACAAAACAAACAAAAAAAGCAATCAAAAAACCCCAAAACTTCATAGTTCTATGGCTTATTGGATGACCAAAGTAGTAGCACAGGCTTATAAAATTTTGGGCATCCTGTAAACCAGTTAAGAGAACAGTCACAAGAAAAAAAACAACAATGCATAATGAAATGCATTATGACTGAATTACAAAAGGTAATACTTCTCTAACATGATGCATGTCTAATGGAGCCTTCATTCTGCTACGATTTTTAATGACAAATTTGAATGTAAAACAGCATGAGGAATTCTAACTTTGGTTAAATGCCAAACCACGCTTTCATTTAAGAAAAAAGTAGCTGAGTGTGGTCATATATGACCTCATGACCACTCAGGCCTCCTAGTAGAAAGCCGCTAATATGGGTAACATGTATGGCTCAATATTTTTTTAGATTAACTGCTCACACTAAATGTCAGCAAGCCAGCAAAAACTTCTGAAGGACACTGCTTTTCATGTACCTCTAAAGAGCAGAAAATACTGTGTAATCTTAAACCGGTGTACCACAAAACCCCTAAATACACTACAGGTACTTTTATTAATAGAATATTTCATGCAGTTACAAAAATTCCAAAAGGGTTTCAGCAACAATCCTATGCACTTCATTTGAAAGTCTATCTAAGACTATAAAAAAAATTGTACACATGAAATCTTCTAACAGCACTCTGATATATTCCATCTTTCTAAACTTGCAACATAAAATGGCTTACATCCATTGCAAAATTTGAAACAGTGATCAAACTTGATTCTCTGCATAATCCAGACTGATTTCCCAGATCAAATTGTAACTGGAATTAGAAGGTGTATTCTTAAAATGTCCAAGGTTGATTAAAAATTTTGCCACAATTAAGACTCCACTGCAATTTTAACAACTACTTCTGTGATTGATTACACTAAAATTTAAAAAAACAAATAAATGTACTTCAGTCATCTGAATTAATCTTGATTGTATGTTAGCCATTAATCATTTCTGGCTTTCAGTACTCTCTGATCAGTTTGACTGAGTCCTTTTAAGACAAGCCATAATGGCTGAG
The DNA here is from genome assembly GCA_038090715.1 of Florisuga fusca. NCBI lineage: Eukaryota > Metazoa > Chordata > Aves > Apodiformes > Trochilidae > Florisuga > Florisuga fusca. The sequence goes on from JAAWXA010000012.1 coordinate 6,303,460, forward strand.
CATCTTCTAATTTTTCAACATTCTTTAATTTCAGTCTCCCTAACTCAACACAACACTCCAGTAACAGTTTGCACCATTCGCAAATTGAAAGACAAATGATCTAGGAAGCTTATTCTAGCACTGGCCATTTTACAAATCCAATCTTAGAGGTTCCTTTGAAAAGAATAAGTTCACACAGCTGCAGATTTTCTATCAGAGTTCACAACTTGTTTTGTTTCAATAACCATGTGGCATTTTGAATGATCAAAAGTGAGTAAGATCTCACTTGCCCACTTCATGCCACATTGATGCAGTACAAGCTCTGAATTCTTCTCTACCTTCACATTAGGACATACTAAATGCACTAAATGATTTCCTACACAAGTAAGTAACTTCTTAAAAATGAATGCTGTCAGAAGTGGGTATCATAGACCTAACGTGGAACCACTAAAATGATCACAGGGCTTGAGCACCTCCCCCTGTGAAGACAGGTTGAGGAGCTTGGGGTTGCTCAGCCTGGAGGAGAGGAGGTGTGACCTTAGAGCAACCTTCCATTATCAGAAGTGGTCCTACAAGAAAGCTGGGGTATGACTTTTTACATGAGTGTGTAGTGAGAGGACAAAGGGAAACAGCTGAAAACTTGAAGAGGGGAGATTTAGGTTAGACACTAGAAAGAAATTCTTTTCTGTGGGAGTGGTGATACACTGGCACAGATTGCCAAAGGACGTTGTGGCTGTCCCCTCCCTGGAAGTGTTCAAGGCTGGGTTGGATGGGGCCTTGAGCAACCTGGTCTAGTGGAAGGTGTCCCTGCCCATGCAGGGGGGTTAGAAGTAAATGATCCTTAAGGTCCCTTCCAACCCAAGCCATTCTCTGATTCTATGAAAACTGTATTAATGCTCCCTGAGCATTAATGTTTCTGCTGCTGAAACCTTTTCTGTAATGCCTAAGCAATAGACTTCATGGAAAGGAAGGGAAGAAAAGGAGATAGGAATAGGGATAGGGATAGGCTTAAGGGAGGAAGGAAAGGGGAGGGGAGAGGAGAATGATTGTTCAGGATTCCTGCTGCCTTTTTTCTGAAGCTCGGTCTCCCCTCTCTGCATTGGTTTTTAAACTGATTTTAAATTAATTAAATAAATTAATTAAATTAAATATGTATAAATATAATATATATAATAAATATAAATATATATTATAAAATAAAAAATAAATGAATTTTTTAGAAAATAAAACTTACCCTTATTTATTATTGCATATTTATGAACCAACTATAGAGTCATGGAACAGTTTGGCTTGAAAGAGATCTTTAAAGGTCATCTAGTACAAACCCCACCCTGCAGTGGGAAGTGACATATTCAACTAGATCAGGTTGCTCAGAACCTCATGCAGGCTGACCTTCAATGTTCCCAGTGCCAGGCCATCTGGGCAACCTGTGCCAGTGCTTCACCACCCTCATCACAAAAAGTTATTCTTTTTTGCCTAAAGAAAACTTTTGTACAGTTGCTTGACCTTCAATTTTGGGGAGAGAGACAAAGACCTTAATAAGTGCTTTATTTACTTGTGGCTTGAAGCACAACCTGGCAAATATATTGTGCTTAAATGTGAGTTAGTAAACTGTATTCCAAATCAAACAGTTAGATTCCTTGGAGTAGTTAATGCATAAGTCACCAGACATTCAGAAAGGAAAATCACCTAACTCAGCCCAATCACTAATTAACATTTGTGCATATAGTTCAGCACGATTTGTACTTTCTGTTCAAGAGAGTCCCAGACAGGACCAGCAGGAATACCACAGATGGTAACAGAGGAGTTTCAGTATTGTCTTGCATGGGAGTTTGCACAGACCTGCCTACTCAATGATTTCCAAAACCACTTCCTGGAAGCACTCGCTATCTTGAATATCAACTCCAGCTCCAGAAAAGGTGCAAAGAAGTTCATTCAGGTCAGTTACAGATAGACTGTAAAATTTAACCATACACTTGATATTCCAAAGCAAATTTGCATTCCTCTGCTCTGCATCTGTTAGGAAACCTAACTGGTACTCAAAGCAGTCTTCTCAGATTGGGGAGAACTGTGAAGAAGTGACTCCCTGAACCTGAACAGATTCTCATCAGCATCCTTTTTTAAAGCACAAAAATGTGCTTTAAAACATTTAAGCAGGCCACTTAAGCACAAAGATCTGCTTTGATAAAGTGTGCCTCAGCTGACTACCAGTTGATTCTTTATTCCTTTCTAACTCTACTGCCATCTCTCATTACACTTGCTTAACATAAGGGTGTTACACATTTACAGATGTGTGAAGGAATCTAACCAGTTGAACGATCCAACTGGCATTAGATAAATTCAAATGACAAGTAATAAATACAAGCTTAAGCAACCACTGGAGTATTTATTAACGCACACATTTGATTTTACATTAGTGGAAGCTTTTATTCCAGGCTGGATGGAATGTTTCTGTATATTCTGGGTCCAGTGCAAGACTGACCATGGACCAACAGAGTTTGTGATATGAAAGCTGGATTATATACCAATAATAGCCTTTAAAAATATGTGTTTATATCCAACACATATTGCAAATACACTTAATGTGCATGTCTTTAGCTTTTAGTACTAGTGATATGTAGCAATGACCATAAGCTTCTAGTCATTGTAGATGTGCAACTTTTAATCAATAAATGCAAATCTACCTACTCTAGACCAACATTCATAATAACCCATATATTCTGTAGCCTCATTAGCCCAGTAAATGTGCTTAAAATGTAGCAAGATTTGTTGGTTATTAATGGTTGCTGTGAAATCCAATAAGAGCTCTTAACAAAACTTGCACATCTAAAACTTCAAAGTTTGTACAAGGAAACCAATAGGAACAAACCACAGTGCTCCTCTGGAAAGGAACACATACTGACAAAAACAAGAACTTAACTTCATATGTTTTTATGTGCAAGACAGTAAGATTAAAGGAACCATCTGCTACTGAAGAGTCAAGGATTTTGCTTTGGCCCAGGCAGATGGTTATGGCTTACATCAGGCAAAATTCAGAACAGAAGATGGTGAATGGGAGAAAAGATACAGCTTTAAGATCAGACTAGAGAGACAGTTTAAAGAGAGTATCACTTCATCAGGAATAGCACAACCAAGCAGCTCAATAGGATATAAGCACTTGTATTTATGACCCCGGGTCCACTTCCTTCAGTAAAGCGTATGATTTTCCTTTCAGCATATTATCTAGATATTGAGCAGTGTCTGATCTAGATCATGAAAACAAATAACATCTATGCAACAGAAATAGATGAGCTAGGAAGGAGCAAAATGAAAGGAAATATTTGTCCTAATTTTACCTTTATAAAGAGGTTACTCTGCTTTAGAAGTATAATGAGTTGATCACGTTGCTGCTAATTTTCTTTATATGTCCTGTTACAAGTAGTGCCCCATTGAAACAACAGAACTGAAATAGACTCTACCCATGAGTATAGGATGGTTTAGCACCTACTCTAACTGTAATAATAGAAATTTTCTTTGTTGCTGAAGTCAAAGCTGGATTTTAGAAAACTTGAATTACCTCCCTGACATTTCTCTTTCTTAGAGGGACTGCAATAGAAAGTCAGATTTTTCTCTGCATTTCAATTTACAATGTGTAGCAGAATAATAAGCTTGCTATGTTGGTACATTTTTTAATTGCCTCAGGTAAAACACTCAAGTTATATTGATGGAGGCTGCTTTACTTTTCCGTTTCAGGACTACTGGTCTTCCACTGCTTCAGGACTACCTGTCATGCAGTCTGTCCTGGGCATAGTGATCATGAAATGATGGAGTTTTCAAATTTTGGAAAAGTAAGGAGAGGGATGAGCAGAGCTGTTACCTTGGCAATTTAGAAGACTGGTTGACAGAGTCCCTTGGAAGGCAGTACTGAAGGGCAAAGGAGTCCAGGAAAGACTGACACTCTTCAAGAAGGAAATCTTAAAGGCAAAGGAGAAGGCTGTCCCCCTGTGGCAAAAGACAAGCCAGAGGGAAAGAAAGCTGGCCCGGTTGAACAGAGCACTTTGCATGGAACTCAGGAGAGTTCCTTGGGAGAGTTTATGACCTTTGGGAGAAGGGAAGTTATGAAGAAATCATCTTGAGTGCCATCATACAGCACGTACAGGACTAGAAAGTGACCAGGGCCAGTCAGCATGGGTTTGTGAAAGGCAGGTTCTGCTTGAACAGCCAGACAGGATCCACCACAGGATGATGGCATTCTTAGGACTACTATCATAAGGTGAGGTAATTTAAAAAAAAAAAAAAAAAAATTCCAAAAAAATATTCCAAAAATAATGTTAAAACTTAGGTATTCTCATTTGTTTGGGAGGACTAAACTAGACAGTTCAAGAAATTGCAGTGAAAAAGTTAGAGTAGGATGGTAGACTCAGGTATGGAGGAGATATATTGCAGGGGTTTACACCTACAACAAATGAATTAATTAGATCTGACATTTCCTACATCCCATCTCCACCCCCTAACATATCACTGGTAAATCATTGTGAAGTTTTATCTGTTGAGGGTACTTGAATTATTCCTGACTTCATTGTCCATGCTGAAATAATTTTGTCTTCAAATTTATCAAATCCACATCATACAAAGCATGATGATTCAAAATGATCACCATTTCAGAAAGTCCAGATACAGTGCTATGCCATTTAAGTGCTGTGCCATATTTAAATAGTTCAGTGAATTTATGGGAATAGTAGCTTTAGTGCATCACAGAAAGTAGGCCCTATAATATTATAGGTTTTTATTTAAAATATTACATTTTCCTTTAGGCTTTTCATTCACTTGCCATTTTTAAACTTTCTAAAGTGTACCCCTCTTTAACCATAACAGGGCAAGATCACATTAGTCTGGCACATATTTGATTATTTACTGTGACATATACAGGAAATGAGACCATTATCAGAGTAAGTTCTTTACCTACTAACGCATTTAGTACTCACATTTTTGGTTGCTATTAGTCCTTTTTTACTGAAGTATAAAGCACTTAGTTATCAAAAGAGGACAAATATAAACTGGCTATCATTAAAAGCAAAGTAGTCAAAGACTTCCTGATGTTCTTCGCACACTCTCCCCACTGAAAACACCTCTGCAGAACTATGATGTAAACATTAAAACTTCTGTTTTCAGTTACCTTCAGAATACTATGATGGAAAGAGATGAAAAAATTCTCTTTGAAGTAGCTTAAAGGTTGCTATTTTCTATGTATGGCTGTTATGACAATAAAATTTCAGAAAGAACAAAGTAAAATTTTAGTTTTAAAAGGAAATTTAAATACTCAAGCTACCTTTCCATTTGTAATTCATCTGCCTTTGAAACAAACATGCCCTGTAGATATATAGCTGGTACCAGTGCTTGGATTTCTGATGCTAGCAGTTGCAGGAAATATCACTTCTACCATCTGGCTCCTATGATTCTTTTAGTATAGTCTGTTCCACATCAAAATACTTTCAAAGTTTATCTTCTGTGCTATTTGCAACATATTTTTCCTTACAGATGAGTCTCCCATATTAAAACAAATTATAAAAAGTTATTTTCTCTCTGTTATATTTTTTCTTTCCATTATTTCTCTTCATCATTTTTTAAGAAGGCTTAAAACTCAATTAAAACGTAAATTAAGTGTAGTGTGAAGTTCAGCCAGAAATGAAAATGTTTTAGTTATAGTTAAATTTGCAATTATTTTCATTGGAATGCTTTCACAAATAGCACTGTAATCCAGTAGTGATTAAAGCCAAATGCAAATGCACCTCTTAAGTTACCAGAACTGGTTCATTCTCTAAGTGAAAAATGGTGACACAGGACAAAACCAGAACATATGTAACATGGCTGAACAGAAAGCACTTAATAATTAAACAGCTATGGAGGAAGACAGAAATCGAAATCTAGCAAGGGAAGAGAGATTTGGATCACCGCATATTAAAATTACAGAGCTTCTCTATTCTTGAAGGTTTATTTCCAGTTTTCTTCCCTTTTTTTAACTGATTCTAAGTGATTTCATACTTTGTTCAAAGTTTGTGAGAAGACTGCTGTTTCACAATACCAAAACCTTTTTGTTTCCCTCTTAGAAAAATGGGGATAATTTAAACATGAAGACAGATGTCAGATTAGTTTTCCTTGAAAATCAATACTGAAATTCCAGAAGCCTTCCACTTAAATTGTTTATTCATTCTTCCCTGGAAGGATAGGAATCTGTGAGCAGAACAGGTTTGGCATAATCATGCCTAAGATATGTCTTATTCCCTGTGTGAATTGTAAAACATGAGCTGATTTAGGATGAGATATTGAGAAGCTAATGAAAGGACAAGTTTTCCCTTGACAAATTTATGACAAAGAGTAATGTCTTTTGCAGCTAATATCTTTTCTGCTGAAAGTATGTGCAACAGTTCATCTTAAGTTTCAAAAATATCTATCTTTTTTTATAACCTTTCCTTTTAGCATATAAAAATTATACCAAAATAGACATGGAAGAAAAAATCTTACGTTTTCTAAATTGGAGAAAAGTGAAAATACATACCACCTTTATTTCTATCCAATAGATCATTCCTGTTTTAAGGTGTTCTGTCTTATTACTCATAAAGGCTAGGAATCAATGGGAAATATTTTTGCATTATAAATTCCCTGTTTCCAATATTATTTTATATAGCTTACTCTCATAATTTAAAAAAAAATTAAATTAAAAAGTAGCACAGAGAGTATTTACATAATTTTACTTCACTTGTCTAACTGAGGTATATAATAGAGGGATGTCAGATACAAATATAACCACCATCACTCCTTCAGTGAGCCATAGAGTACCTGAGGATGTATGTACCAAACCCTTTGGCTCTTACAGCACAGGAATTTTAAGGCTCTCCTATCCCTGCCTCTCCAGCTGTGTGTCACTGGGGTTAGTCTCCACACAGCTGTACTAACACAACAGCTTCAGGCACACTTAAAATGAGGTGTGGTGGATTGGCCTATTAAATTGGTTATGCTTACATACAGGAAGCTTGTGTTATATTTAAAGACAGGGAAACTAACCTTGCCCCAGGCTCATTGGCCCCTCACAGCTCTGAGTATCTAGCTAGAGCTTCTGATGGGTTTCAATTAAAAGAGAATGCATTAAATATTTGTTGTTTTCATATGCATTTCTTTGACCTGTTAAAAAGAAAACTTCTGCCAAAAAACCCTCCCAACTGCTCTCTGCCCCATGAAGCGTGGATCAAACATGATTCCCTTTTAGACAGTGAGCTGTTAGTTTTCTAGTAAAAATAAAGGGAGGATATTTCTTCTGACAATTTTAAAAGCCAAGTACATTCCAGGTACTCATCAGTCCAGAAATAAGAACTGTATCTTATCACCTACCTTAATTTATATAAGCAAAGTCTTTTTTTCACACATCACTACTCAGTGCTATAAATCATGATACTACACTTGGAACTGAGTGCAGTAACCATAAAAAACACTGGCATTTTACAGTGTGTTTTTAAACAGCTGTGTAATAAACATTTGCAAAACACAAAGGCATAGTTATTTCTCTGATCATTTTGTTAAATGTTCAACACTACCACAGCCTTAATACCGCCTAATTTTATAATATATATTAAATGAAAAAAATAAAATTGTTACCTTGAGTTTCCAATTTATCCAATTTATTCCTTGGTTTTTCTTCACACACATCAAGGTAAAAAACCCAAAAATTTACAATCAAAGATATTCAAATACTTGCTAGTTGCAAAAATTACCTAGTGAGAGCTTTGAAAACTTCAAGGCACCTGTCATCCATTGATTTCAATAGGTTTTTGCAGAAGCAAGCACTTTTTGAAGCTTCAGGAGTTGCCTGGCTCAGTCTGCACCTGTCTGTGGGACTCTATTGATGATGAACATTGTCTCCTGGAAGACTACCAAAAAATGAGCATAGGGTATTTCAGAATTTTGAGCCTGATGTCCAGCTGAGATTCAGACTGTTTTAGTACAATTCACTACTCTACACATGCTTTTTATTGAGATATTTGTTGATTGAATTTTTCTATGCATCAAACCTAACATCAGGTCTTGCAATGACAATAGTACTCAAAAATGCTGCACCACTTCTTCCATTTGACAAATGGATCAAGAAGACAGCTAAGGGAAACATTTTCTTTTAGACAGAAAGATGGCCAAAATTGACCAAACGGAATATTCCATCCCATACACATCATAAATTTGAGGGATCACAAGGGTCAAACCCCTTCCTGCTTCCCCTTCTTCAGCTCTCCCTGTTTGCTTCGTCCCTTCCATTCCTCTGCCTGTGGTCCTGATCTGCGCCAGCCTGAATCTGTGTGTTCCTGCCTCCAGCTCCCGACTGCTGCTGACCCCAGGAGTCCAGCCTGGACTTCCCCAGGACTGCCCTGCAGCCTCTGTGGTGACGTGAGAGTTACTGGGGGGAGAAGGGCAGGATCATGGTATCAATTTTCCTGTATATTTGTATATATTTAGTAATTTTTCCTATTTATCATTACTGTTCCATTAAAGTTGTGTAGTTTAGTTTCCAACCCATAAGTCTCTCTCCCTTATTCTCTCTCCTTTATCTGGGAGGGGAGGGGGACTAACAAAGAGCATCTGTTATTCAGTTTAATTGCCAGGCCAGTGTTAAACCATGACACTTTTACTTTTTTTTCTTATTTTCTTGTGATAAATATGTAGTTTTCTTTTAAATGTCCATAAAATACGCTACCTACATGATAGCACTCATTTCCTGATCTGGAATTTTTTCTTCTGATAGACTAAAAGTGAAAATTAGGTTTAAATATTCTGGTTTATACAGTCTAGTAAAAAGCAATGTTTGCTTTAAATCAGTCCCTTTGCTACCTAAAATAAGTAAATGCACAGCTTCAGACCAATGATGTCCCTGCTGCAGCTTTTACCTACAAAGTATTAGTATGAAAAGCAGCAGATACAGACACCTTTGAGACAGGTTATCATTAAGACTGGGAACAAATGTGAAAAATCACACATCAAAAGTAATCCTTCATATGTGGAAACAAGCAATGTGATGAAAATGTTAGTAACTCATTCGTATTGTTAAATTTGTACATTAATTTTTTGTTGTGTACCTGCCTCAAAGGCAAAAGTACCTACACACTTACTCTTAAAATACCATGAGGTTGCAAAGGAAGGAAGGAAAGAAGATGGTATACAATGTACCGGTCCTTGTTCTCTCTCTCCATTCCTTATCAGGGAGGAGAGGGGGATTAACAGAAAGCATCTGTTAGTTGGTTTAATTGCCGGACCAGTGTTAAATTGTGACAGTACCATAACACTAAAGGAAATAAACCTACTTTGACAGAAAATGCATGTTAATTCTTTTTTCAACAAACTTGTTGATGGAAAATTTCAAAACTTTTGGTTCATATTGCTATCAAATTAATTACTAAATAAGAAAATAGTCTTGGTAGTTTTTGGTGGCAATTAATTTCCTGAATCTCTGGCACTGCGAAATTGCAAATTAATTTTGCCCAATTAAGGGCAAAAATAAGAAAGAAGAGAGATTTGGTTTTTGATTTTCAGTTGAATTAGTGAATTTATACTCATGTTGTCAGAAAGAGACTGGAAAGATGGAAATCGTTATGTACAACAACCAATTCCACTGATATTACCATGACTGTCTAAAAAGTAAAACAGCATCTGGAATGCTGATTTCTTATCTCTGTGCAGAAGGAAAAACAGGAGTGGTTCTTGTACCCATATATTATCTCTGGCTTGTCTGGACTCTAAATTCCAGTTACAAGGTCAAACTGACAAGCACTGATTTATAGATTTTAAAAAATATCTACAAAAAACTTGACAGGAATAAAGAAAAAAAAGCCTTTTATAGTTTCTCCGAATACATAAACTTGTAAAGCAAATCACCAATCACAATAGTGAATGATCCACAAGTAACTTCAAGACTCTTCCCTCAGTATTTCACACAATGTTAAAATAAATGGAATTTAAATAGTTTAATGTCTTCTTTGCAAGACTAAGACCAGATTTGGAGAACATAATTGAATACCTTGATTTCATTAAGAAAGATAATGGTCTGATATGAGGGCAACTTCATCAGCCTAGAGAGCAGTAAAGTGGGATGTGCTGCCTGAAACACCATGGTCTCCTTCTTAGGAGGGCTCCTAGGAAAACCTCTCTCTTGAATGGAAATATACGTATGTTTACCTGGGCTATGAGCCCATACGCCATTCCAGCCCAGTGACCATCATGCTGTGAGCTAGTTAAATCCTGGGGGGACAGCTGCCCCAGAGCACAGAAATTGCCTACACCTGAGTACAGATTCAGACACAGAAATTAACTGTATTCAACTGCAAAACCCAGAGGTTTTATTTCTATTAACCTTCCAACCATGTACAATTGCAGAGTCCCCTAAGAAACAAGTGGAAACACTCTGCTACAGCAAGTGAAAATCTGCCTCCCAGCCTATCAGAAACAAGGACGACAATATATTGGAATTTATCCTATCTTTCCCTACAAAAAGCACAACCTGCAAGCTGAATTGACTGTTCTCAGCAGCTGTAAACTGATAAGATGGCCTCTAGCCTGTATTTAAAGCAAGGGGGCAAGGGGAATAGGGGCACATGACCCCAACCAGAAGAGGTAACCACACCATGTCACTTGCTGGTAACTCCATCCCTATCACTCAGCTAAGCCTAGGCATTCTTGCTGCACTCTGTCTTCAGAAGTGGTAATAGTTTACTTGCTCCTGAGACTGCCAGAGGTTATTTTGCTGCTGCAGGTTGGTCCTCTGCTCCCACACTGGTTTTAGCAACAGCGTTATAATCATGAATGTACTGAATATGCTATTTGAGCCTCCACAAGTGTAGATAGCAGCTAAAAATCTTTTTTTTTTTTCTTTTGTATGAGCTCCAGATGATCCACGTTTCAGTGAAGAGACAACTTTTAGCTGAGACAAGATGACACTGAGCTGTGCTGAGGTAATAATGTGGGGTTCCACCCGTAATTCTTGAGTGCTGCATAATCCAGTGCTTCTCTTTACTCACTTCCCACTCTACTGCCTACACCTGCATACACTGTTTAATTCATACAGTCCGTGTTTAACCCTTCACTCCATCCCTTCTTTTATTACACCACTCACTGCAATTTGCTCAGCAAAAGCCTGACAAGCAGGCTGCCAGCTGAGCAGAGCCAAACAGCTGCGTTTGCACGTTTAGTTAGAGCCTTCTTGTTACAGTCCAACCATTAGCCGTAACTCACAGACTGCTCAAAGGACCTTGGCTCTCAATACAGCCCTCTGATGAGCAGGGTATCAGAAGTGAGTCAGCCGTCCTTCGGGAGGCTGAACTCCCTGTATGTGCTGTTCTTTCGATGGTGATTCACATCATCTGACATTTAATCATCACGACCTATCTCTGTCCATGTGAGTGCTTCTATTCCATTTCAGCACAAAATCTGGAAGACTAATCTGACCATGCAGTGAAAGAGAGCAGAACAATGTCAGCACAAGAGGGAGCAGTTATAACTAAAATACCTAAATATCTTCTAAACTGAAACTGTCTTAGAAAAGAGTGAAAGTGGAGATGAAGCAGAGTACCTAGCAGCTCAAATAACATCTACCACATATATAAAGGTGGCAGCCAAAACTCCCTGTTTAAGTGCCACTGAATTAAGAGGTTTGACCTTTTATTTCACCATTGCTGTCTTGATAGAAACTTATGGTTTTATGCCTTGAAACACAACTGAAACAGCAGTAGAAAAGATAAACAAATTACATATAGATCACAGTGTATAAAGTACCCCATGCTTTAATGTGCTGGATGAACAGGCTAACAGGAATCTTGCATTTACAGTCCAAAAATCTATTCGAGGCTCAATCAGGACAAGCATTTATACAGCAGGCTTCAGTGGTGCTGATGCTCCAGTGATTCTAGAGAGGTAGTTAAGTAGGACCTACCATATTAAATCACTATTGCAAGAAATCTTGCAAGAAGTATGGGCAGGACTTCTTGGTTTTACAGAACAAAAAATGCTATTTTGAAGTGTGATGCATGCAGTGAAATGGCTTTATCTTTCATTATGAGGACAAAAAATCCAACATTTGCATTGAAGTACCTCAGACAGAAAAATCTGCCATTTTCCACTCAGATTTTGCAACTTTGCTACACCAATCAACTGCAATTTCTAACACTGAAACTTTGCCCCTGGCAGCCTGTGTTACCCAGTCCTAATACTGTATCTTTAGAAAGAGAGGAATTTTTTTTTAATTTTTTTTTTTTTTAGTGATGTATATGCTTGGCTGCTCCAATTTATCTGTGGTGTGACACAGCTACAGTTGTTGGCAGCTTTGTGCAACATTCCGTATGCTGTCCCCATTGATGATACATGCTGCTAAATTTGACTGCAGAGAAGCCTGAGATGCTTAAAGAGACTCTTCGGTGAGGCAATGTCTCCACAAATACAAGCAGAAGGTAGATGGAGCTGCTAGCAGCTCCCTTAGTCTTTATTTCACCTGAAGGAAAGCAGGCTTCTTTTATTCAGACAGGTAAACACCACACCTCTGTCACAAAAATGGTATCCTGGGCTTTTTCAGAGTATCCTGTGTTGTTCATTTATCTGCCTTTATGGCTTGAGATCTATGCAGAAACTTATGCACCAAGAAACACAATATAAATTTAGCTTTCTTGGTTTCTGAATGTCAACTATATTGATAGATTTTCATCCTAGGCAGGGACCTATTCAGAGTCCACATTTAATAGGCCATGAAAGGTTCACATTCAGTGTAGTGTTGCTGTATATCCAAAAGCACTTAAAAGATACATTTTTGTGCACATGGGACTGTAGATCAACACTTCTGTATTCACTCCTTTATTTTAATATTTTATTTATTTATTTTATTAATAGTTAACAAAGATACCAGCTGCAAGATACCTGCTGCTTTCAGTACAGAAACACACAATGCATAACTGTAAAACTATCATCTCATTTCAACATGGCCTGCAAGTAAGTTTCAAGATGAAAAATAATTTTCTCCTGATATTAAATCAGGTTGTATTAAAGTGATATTTTTTATCATACAGTATATGGCATTACCTCTTTCTGATCCATTCCTGCCCTGATTAGAAATTCCTCTGAAATTTCTGTAATCACTGTTTTTATTATCTATGTGACAGGTAAGTATGCAGAAAATCAGATAAACAGTTGTGTTAATTGAAAAGCTTTGTCTTTAAAGGGAGCAAAAAGGAACACAGACCATTTATGAAACAAAACAGATACATTTCTGATGCTTTGTCTTTGACTTTGAGCACTCATATAAATGCTTCTATTCTCTGGCACAAATCATTGTAAGAATAGAATTATCATACATCCTCAACATGATGCAGATCACATCAACTTCATTACATCTCTGGTATGAGAGCTAGCTGATTATCTGATAACAAGTCTTCTTTCACACTCAAAATATCCGCAATATGTTAGAATAAGGCACATTTTTTTTCTTAAAATTATAGCTGTCTGGTGTGAAGGAAAGCCCTTGAAGAAGATAATCTGCTCAAGTGACTTAGTTAGATGGGTTTGGCTTTTTTCTGGTAGAAGTCTGTATTAGTAAAGTACATTGCTCATTACAATGTTTCCACATGTTCCTGTCTTCCTTGCCCCTGCACCAAGCAGTCTATATTCCTTGCATTAGGACACTCCAGGGTGTGTCCTCAGGGGCAGAGTGCACTTCTGCAATAACCAGGGCCACACTGCTGATTAGCATACTTACTGCTCTACACCTACATTCTGCCAGTATCTCTTTGCTACATAACAGCCTGGAGTGCCTTGGAGCAGGAGGGAGTTGCCAGAAAGAAGCCACCAGAGAGGCCTCATGGATAGCCAAAACAAAAAGATAACTTGAAATAGACAACGAAAAAAACATAGAGCCATTGCAGCTCTATTTTAATTCCAATTTCCTAAATTCCAGTTTCCACCGAGTAAAAACAAAAGTTGATAGGTAAAGACACACCCCCTGTGGAGATGATTTCTGAAGTATGTTAAATCTTCTCAGTAGATGTGAACACCAAAACCTGCAATTTTTTTGTGCTACCCCTAAAGGCTTGAGAAATTTTAAAAGTGCACATCGAGGAGGCAACAAACTACACACTTTAGATGCTGCTGTGCATGAAAAACTGAGCATGAGCCTGCAATTTGCACTTGAAGCCCAGGAAGCCAACATAGATGCATCAAAATAGGTGTGATAGCAGGCTGAGGCATAGGGACCCTTCCACTCTCCTCCTCTACTCTGGTCTTACGAGACTCCACCTGGAGTACTGCATTCAGGTCTGAAGCTCAAACAGAAGAAAGAAATGGACCTGCTTGAGATGGTCCAGAGAAGGGCCATGATCAGGGGATGGAGCATCTGTCTTAAGAATACAGACTGAAAGAGTTGTTCAGCCTGGAGAAGAGAAGATTCCAGGGAGACATTATAATGACCTCATAGTACCTGAAGGAGGCCTACAGGAAAGGTGAGGAGGGATTTTTTTTACAGCAGCCTGTAGTAAAATCAAGCCCTCAAGATGAGGGGTTGATTTTAAGCTAAAAGAAGGGAGATTTAGGTTAGGCATTAGGAAGACATTCTTTTCTGTGAGGGTGATGAGACACTGGAAGAGGTTGCCCAGAGGAGTTGTGGATGGCCCCTCCCTGGAAGTGTTCACTACCAGGCTGGATGGGGCTTTGACCAACCTGGTCTAGTGGAAGATGTCCCTGCACATGGTACAAGGGGTGGAGCTAGATGATCTTTAATATCCCTTCCAATGCAAACCATTCTGTGATTCTATGGTTCTAAACGGAGTTAACGTGATTATGTTGAAAACCATCCACATACTTATATTTGCAGTTCACATGGTACAAACCATCTTTTCTGTCAAATGTGGATATTATTGATCTGACTCACCACCACAATGGAAGTTTTATATCACATTCTGGCAAGTTGAAAGGTTGAAAGGCTCAAGTGAGAACATTTTGCTGCTGACTGTTCATGTAGCCACAGTAATAAGTAAGCAAAAATACAACGAACATTGGAGACCACAGTTAGAAAATTAAAACTCACTCAGGAAATAGATTTTTAATTAATATTTTTGTAGCAAAATGACAGTCACTTTTGAGCCACCTATACAACAAGTTACCACCCAAAAAAAAAGGTGTGCAAAATCCAAAAACTCTCCTATGGAAGAAGTGTAATAAAAATTATTTGATAAGGCAAAGTAGATAGACACAACATGAAAACATTTATAAAAACCTCTCATTTCTATTAATCCAGTTAATACAATCTACTAGATGAATACACACACTATATACACAACTATAGAGGATTCGAGAGTCCTCTCTTAAAACGTCTCTATAGCTCTTTCTTGAAACTATGTGGTGAAGAGATACCTACACCGTAACAAAACCCAGAACCAATGTGTGTCATGATTTTTCAGCTTTAAATGAAAAACAGAAACTCATACCATATTTTCAGAGATCTATGAATATTTGTAAGAATTGGCTGAACTCTGAAGGAAGTGTCAGTGCAAAGCAAAAAAATACTTCCAACTGTTGCCTAAGGCTCCCTTCAAATTTCAATGTTTTCGTATCTGAGTAACATGGCACTATCCAAAAAGAACATATCCAGGCAAAAGCGACCTAGAAGAAGTGAACAAATCCATTTATAGCAATATTTCCAAACCAAAAAGCTCTGGCATGAAGATTTATGACCTTCAGCACCACAGTCTTTCAGTGAATAGCAAGTTTCAGAGAACTGCAAAACCTTCAGTAGAGGCAATATAATCTGTGAATTCATACCAACTCAGTCATCAGTTTCAGGTTAAAGAAATGGGAGATAACCTTCGATACTAGTAGAAACATGGCTTATAGTGGTAAAATTGGCATACATGAAGGTTCCGTAGCATTTAAATAGGTTACATGCACCTATTAAAATCAAAAATTTACATCATCGCCATTGCTACTGTTCCTCAGTTAATGAGTTTTCCAGGGGATATATAGGAATCATGCTTAATGGATATCTGCGATGTAGAAGGCTTAGAGACCTGCTAAGACAGAGGGACTCTGTTGCTATCACTTCTCTCTGTGCCCAAAATACCACACAGAGGAAGAAGGAAGTCTTGTTGCCAGCTGCCTTTTTCCTCAGATAATAACAGAGCGTACTTGCTGCTGCAGATTCAGTCACCTTCACATGGGAATATGCTCAATAAAAAATTATTTCTGACAGTCTGACAGAATTAAACTGCATCATGATCTACTCACACTCAGACAGCACATGAGTAAATCAAAACTTTGGCATGGAATATTAAAATCACTTTAGATAGCAGCTTTTTATATTGCATTTTTGCTATAGTCAAACTAGCCTGCCAGTTGCCATAAAAATAATAGTATTTACCACCTCAAAGTTAAGAGGTTTGTATAAAAATAGATTCAGAGTAATGCCAACCTTGATAACAGCACCAAATGAGATGCTGCAGAGAGATGATTTTGGCTTGAGCCTTCACTTGAGGGAAAGTGAAGGTTGCCACCTGCACAAGGCATGTAATCTCTTCTTCACAGCTTCTTGGATACATATAGAAGCAGCTAGCTTTCCTGTGTGAACACAAAATACCAAGCTAATAACAGGTATTTTATCTCCTTGGATTGGGTTTGTGTGGCAAGGTTTTGTTAGTGGGGGAGCTGCAGAGTTGGCTTCTGTGAGAAAATGCCAGAAGTTTCCCCTGTGTCCAATAGAGCCAGAACCATCTGATTCCAAGATGTATGTGCCACTGGCCAAGCCTGAACTCATCAGCAACAGTGGTCCCCCCTTGGATAGGTAGCCCTGAGATAACATAGTTAAGAAGGGGCAAAAAATTCTGTGGAACAGCAAGCAGAGCACAGAGTCAGAATATGTGAGATAAACAACTCTGCAGACACCAAGGTCAGTGAAGGAGGGGGAGGAGGTGTTCCAGGTGCTGGAGCAGAGATGCCCTTGCTGTCCAGGGTGAATACTATGGTGAGACCAGCTGTTCCCCTGCTGCCTATGGAGGTAAATGGTGGAGCAGATATCTACCTGCAGCCAGTGGAGGACTTCAGGCCTGAGCAGGTGGACGCCCAAAGGAGACTACGATGCCATGGAGACCCCCCACTAGAGCCAGTTACTGGGAGAAGAGGAGCTCACACTGAAGTAGTTTTTTGGCAGTATTTGTGACAATGCAGAGACCCTCTCTGGAGCATTCATTACCCAAAGGGCCCACACTGGAGCAGCCAGTGAAGAATTGCAGCCCATTGGAAGGACCTGTGTTGGAATAGTTAATGAAGAACTGCCTCCTGTGGGTGGCACCGTGCACTGAAGCAGGGAAAGAGTGTGAAGAGGAAGGAGCAGCAAAGACAATGTGTGATGGACTGCCCACAACCCTCATCCCCCATCCCCCTGAACTGATCAGGGGAGGAGGTGGAGAAACCAGGAGTGAAACTGAACCCAAGAGGAAGGGAAGGGTGGGGGAAGGTGTTTTGAGATTCAGTTTTTATTTTCTTATTACCTTACTTCGATTTGATTGGTACTAAATTAAACTAATTTCCACAAATTGATTCTATCTGCCCATGAAGGTAATAGCTGAGAGATCTCCCTGTACTTATTCAACCCACAAGCCTTTTGATATATTTTCTCTGTCCAAATGGGGAAAGAAGTGATAGAGCAGTTTGTGCACTTGGCATCCAGCCAGGGTCAAGCCACCACATCTTATGACAGGAGATAACAGATGCAGAACTATTGTAATCCTACCTTACTCCAGCCACCAATTTCATATGACAAGGCCATTCCTCTCTACCCTGGGGAAGAGCTGTGTTTACTTTCACCCTAACTCTGTACTAAAAGTACAGAGAGAGACAGCCAAAACTTTCTAAATTCTTTTTTCTTAAAGTGGAGAAAAGTGGTTCCCCTGGACTCCTTGACTCCCTCACTGTAAAATTAGCTCCAAACAGATGCTTTTTTTTTTTTTTTTTTCTAGTGATACTGCTTTTAAAAAATTGTGTTGTTTTT
Organism: Florisuga fusca; assembly: GCA_038090715.1. Classification (NCBI taxonomy): domain Eukaryota; kingdom Metazoa; phylum Chordata; class Aves; order Apodiformes; family Trochilidae; genus Florisuga; species Florisuga fusca. Next base: position 6,321,467 of record JAAWXA010000012.1, read on the forward strand.
TTTTTTTAATACCACCATTCCTGTACCAAACAAATGTCTGTTACTCATGACAGATCATTTCCAAAGGGCTACTAGTTGCATAAGGCAAGCTGGCACCTGCTTTGGGGCCTGCAGGACAGATGTTCTGAGATGTTCTGGTTACTCCTTCATTCACCTGCAGACATACGGGGTTGCATAAAGGCAGCTCCATCAAGTGTTAAGAGGGTTTGCTCGCAAACCTACATTGAAAACCTTGTAGAAACTGTTGCAGTTGCTAGTATTGCCAGACTGTCCTAGAAAATGCTTATCAGTACGGTATAGAATTTGCAAAAACACCATACACCCTGAACAATCCAGTGAAAAACACTACAATGAAGAGTAAATTTTATTAATTACTAGACTTTTCAAACAGACTTCCTTTGCCCCTTCCTTAAATTTCCATGTCTCCATCACATTTATATAGGGGCAGATGAAATAGCCAAGGACAACACTACACAAATTTCTGAACTGAGTTTGTAAGACACTATGATGAACACCAACAGCCATCAGGTGCAATGAGGTGGTCCCCTAAACAACCCTGATGTGCCAAAAACCTAATGCTAATGTTTCAGAGGCATGGACTGTGTTTAAAGACAGACTGAAAGTGTGAACATCGCAGTATCCCAGTTAAATAGTCTCAGTTACATAGCTGAACAGTCAGCACGGGAGAGATAAAATAGCAGGGGGAGAAAAAAAGAAAAAAGAAAAAAAAGAACAAAACAAAAAAGAAGACAATCAGATGAGGAAACTATAAGCAAGAATATAGAATATACCATGACATTTGAGCAAAATAATGCAATAGAAGTTAAGGACTGTTCACTTTTATTGCCCCTTGTTTTAACTTGGTTTTTGGTGGTTTTTTAAAAATCATTTTTATGCAATTGGAAAGGGACCTTGAAGCATATCCCAAAAACAGGCACTTACAAGCATAATTACTCATTATACCTTCCAGTTGTGAACATGGCAGAGGTCAAAATGTCAATTTCAAAAGAACTTGAAATGAATGAATCCAATGAATCGGCACCTAGCTCAGTATAAAACTGCTGCTTGTAAACCCTTTGTTCAGCAGCAGAATTCGAAGTCAGTACTGAAGACAAGATGATGAGCAACACAGCACGGCTGTCTTCAACTGGCATAACTGGATACAAGGGAGATCTCTCAGGCTAAAGACAAGAAAGCTCCCTAGAAGTTTCGTTTTGACAGTACATGGGGTTGCACAGGGATCTTTCGTTTTCTAGGTGGTTTTCAGCATGCTATGCCACAGAAAATCATCAGTTATTAAGTCATGGCCTTTGCAGCGTCTGTATGTCATTTTATTACTCTGTCTCACCATATGTAGGTGCCAGGAATAGCTTTTTTAAGAGGCATCTGAGAATTTCTGCAAGTTCTTACAGTTTTTCTTCAATAACTGAATTGCACATTGTTATTAAATCCCATATAATAGGATAATTCTAAAAGTATACCTCTTTTGTGACTACAGAGGAATGGATCACTGCTCTTTATAAACAAATTCCAACAAAACATTCCTCATTACAAGCAATAGCTGATAATAAAGGAGCCAGCCAGGCACAGAGAATTATCCCTATGTAACTCTTAATAAATTAGACACTCACCAAATCTGCTAACAATATCAGAAACATCAAGTGAGAAAGTGAGTCTGAAGCACATGCACTTCCTAGCTGCATGCAACGTACTTAAAATATTTTGTCCCAAAATTTGAGCTTCACCAAAATTTGTGCTTCCCTATGCCCTCAAAAATTTTATCACTGTAGGCATTGACTAAAAAATGGAGAAGAGAAGAAAGAGTCCAGGGGCACTCAAAGGAACAAGTCTGGAATGAAAGCAAGAAAGAACATGGCTCCTACCAACTCTTCACCTCCTGAGCTCTGTGTCTGCTTAGCCTGGGTTGCCACACTAGACTAGTCTTCTCTGTCTTTTTAAGGATGGAAATTATCACAAAGCCTGGGTTTGCCACTCTGTTTTTCTTCCTTCTCTCTCCCCCACATATTCTTTTTAAAAAATCTTTCATGAAAAAACCTCAAATGATAAATAAGCAGGAGGAAAAAATATGACTAGACAACAAATTTTCAGTTTCAGAAATTCAAGATTAAGGTTTGCATTTCTCCATTTCAAAAAAAAATCTTCTAAGAATAAGCTGTTTTTAAGTTTTGTATGAAATACTTCAAGTTTATCTGGGAAACTCTTACTGTTCAGAAACAGCTAGAAGGTTACTTTCATATTTATTGGATGGAAAGTAAATAGATCTGAGGTACTTTTAATGATTTTTCCTTCAATTTTCATCACTTGTTATTTGAAAATAGATGCCTGCTCATGAAACGGCTCATTTCCCCTTACTTTGTTTTGTGTCCATCCGAAGTTTTTGTGTAAACTGTTACAACTTAAGTTATAAAAAGCTTAGCATATTGTAGTCATTAAGCCACTATCCATCATATCTGATAAGCTGTGGCTGTTTGGTGAAGTTCCCACTGACTGGAAAGGGGAAACATGACCCCCACTTTTAAAAAGGGAAAAAAGGAAGACTCACGGAACTACCAGCCAGACAGTCTCACCTCTGTCTGGTGAGATCATGGAGCAGATCCTTCTGGAAACTACACTAAAGCACATGGACAATAAGGAGGTGACTGTTGAAAACCAACGTAGCTTCACTAAGAGCACATCCTGCCTGACAAATTTGGTGGCTTTTTACAATGGGGTCATGGTGTTGGTTGATGAGGGAAGAGCAACTGATGTACTCTACCTGGACTTGAGCAAAGCATTTTACATTGTCCCACTTGACATCCTTGCCTCTAAAGTGGAGTGACATGGACTTGATGGATGGACTGCTTGGTGGGTAAGGAATTGGCTGGATGGTTGCACTCAAGGAGTTGGGTTAACTGCTTGATATCTAAGGAGATAGGAGCATTCCTCAGGGGTCAATATTGGGACCAGCACTGTTTAACATCTTTGTCAGAAACATGGAGAATGGAATTGAGTGCACTCTCAGAAAGTTTGCCAATGACAATAAGCTGTGTGGTGATGTTGACATGTTGGAAAGAAGGGAGGCCATCCAGAGGGACTTTGGGCAGGATTGAGAGGTAGGTCCATGCAAACCTCATGAAATTCAACAAGGCCAAGTGCAAGATCATGCACATGGGTTGGGGCAATCCTCAGAACAATTAAATGTTGGGTGGATGAGGAGCTCAACATGATCTGGCAATAAGGACTGGAGCACCTGCCCTACAAGGAAAGGCTAAGAGAGCTTGGGCTGTTTAGCTTGGAGAAAAGGAAGGAGAGTGGGGATCTCATCAATGTTTACGAATATCTAAAGGGCAGGTGTCAGGACAATGGGACCCGAAGCAAGTCCTGTGGTGTCACATTACTCCAGAAGGAACTGAGTTGGACAATGGGATTTATTTCAGAAACCATCTTATAAGCAACTGAGCCAAAGGACATGATATCAAGGGGTTATACCACATCCCATATCATGCATCATCCTCAGGGAAAAGCAAATGGTACAATGGACTGCTAAAAACTACCCTAAAGGCAAGAAGTGGTGGAACCTTTAAAAATTAGGACTAGTACTCGGGTTTAGTTAATAACGCCTCAACTGAACTGGTCCTGCTCAGTAAGACTTATGTACGGTCCATGGCAATAAAGCGACTGTAGTACATGAAAGGAATCTGCTTTGAGTTTTTCCTGCTTTAGGCAAAGGCAAAACCATTCATGCAGCTTTCACTCAAGGGCCCAGACACACTTGATGGGTAATGACAGAGGATGGAGAAGTACAATGTGTTCCTCAAAGGAATCTCTGGGTGAGAACAGCTAATTTTGCCTAACCAGATGTATCAGTAGAGCATGGAAATTTTGAGGTCATGGGCTCAAGCCCCATCTGTGGTAATTGCTGCATAATACTATTAGTGCCTAGTCAGTGTTTTTCAGAATCATGTTGTGGTAACATTGGCTTTTCAACAAGGCCAAATACTAGGTCCTGCACTTTGGCCATAGCAACCCCCACCAGTGCTACAGGCATGGGGAGGAGAAGCTTGAGAGATGCCTAGAAGAGAGGAATCTGAGGATGTTGATTGACAGCCAGTTGAATGTAAGCCAGCAGTGGGCCCTGGGGGACAAGGTGGCAAACAGCATCCTGGCTTGCGACAGTATGACTAGCAGGATGAGGGAGGTCATCTTACTCCTGTATGTGGCCTTGGTGAGGTCGCACCTCAAGTAATATGTGAAATTTTGGGTGCCACAGTATAGGAAGGATATCAAGGTGCTATAGAGAGTGCAGAGAATGACAACCAAGCTGACTAGGGGTCTAGAGAACAGGTCTTTGTCTTATGAGAAGAGGTTGAGGTAGCCAGGGCTGTTCAACCTGGAGAAGAGGAAGCTGAGGGGAGCTCTCTATGGTTACCTGAAAGGAAGAGGAAATGAGTTCAAGTTGCACCAGTGGAGGCTCAGATTGGATATTAGGAAAAATTTATTCACCAAAAGAGTGTTGAAGTATTGGAATAGGCTCCACTATGGTGGAGTCACCATCCCGGGGGGTGCTTAAAAAATAGGTAGACATGGCACTTTGGAAGATGGTTTAGTGGTTACACTGGTGAAGGACTGAGGCTGGACTTCATGTTCTTGAAGGTCTTTTCCAGCCCTGATCGAGGTATCATGGACTAATAATGGGATGGACTAATAATCTGTATATAAGTGTGTTTGAGGACAAAAGGTAGTAGTGACTGGAGCATGAACCAAATGGTATGGAATAAGGGGTGGAATGTCCTGGTTTGAGGCAGGATAGAAGCAATTTTCTTTCTAGTAATAATAGTTTTCAGTTAAATCTCTTATAAGTAGGTTCATTTGCTGAAATTAACAGGATCTTTTCTCAGTCAGTGTCTGCTTCTATGGTTGGTAATGCTCGATGTTCATAGTTATTGCTGGAGAATGGTATGCAGAACCAAGGCCACTGCTCACTTCTGAAAAAAATGCTCTGGAAAGAGAAACAGAGTAAAGGGGTCACACCTGCAACCCTCCTTTAGGGAGGTGACAAAAACTGAACAAATGGAGAATCCATATACATTATACTTGGTATAGATTTGAGGGATAATGAGAGCCAAGTTGTTCTTTATCTGTGGCCAACATCCTAGAGAACTTGATCTGTTCTTCTGCCTTTCATCCTGACCTGTGCCTTCCATGTGTTCCTGCACCCAGCTCCCATCTGCAGCTGACTCCAGGAGCCCAGTCAAAGACTTTCCCAGGGCTGCCCTGCAGTCTGTGGTAACATGAGCATTACTGGAGGGGGTGGATACAGTGTGTGGAATGTGATATTGCTTTTGTTTGTATTTGTAAATATTATTTTTTTTTCCTTTTCAACACTACAGTTTCACTGAAACTGTGTAGTTTAGTTTCCAATTCATAATTTTCTCCTGCCTTATTCTCTGTCCTTTCCCTTTAAGGGATAGGACAGGGGTTAAGAGTATCTGTAATTTGTTTAATTGCCACCCCAGCATTAAACTATGACAAGGAGCCTACAGGAAAGCTGGGAAGGGACCTTTTACAAGGGTGTGTGGTGATAGGACAAGGGGTAATAGTTTAAGGCCAAAAGAAGGTAGATTTAGATTAGACACCTGGAAGAAATTCTTTACAGTGAGGGTGGTGAGACACTGACACAGGTTGCATAGAGAAGCTGTGCATGTCATTTCCCTGGAATTATTCAAGGACAGGTAAGATGTGGCCTTGAGCAACCTGATCCTTGTCATAGGTGTCCTTGCCCATGACAGGGGGGCTGGAACTAGATGATCTTTAAGTTCCCTTCCAACTCAAACCCTTCCCAAGGACAAAGCCAGTAAGAAGCAGGTCTTCTTCCTGTCTTCCTGAGCAGACATAAGAAAAAAAAAAAAAAGGTAATGTTTGTTTCCTCAAATACAAGAAATTCAAATGTTGAGCACTTGACTGCAAAAGATTCTTACTAGTTCTGCATAGGATACTAAGTTTTCACCATTAAAAATTATCAAATATTACAAGTATCCAGTTTTTCAATAGTTGCTTGTGGCTGCCATGTGATAGTTTGTCATCTGCAATCATTTAGAAATCCATTACTCATCTCCATGCTTGAATGGCTTTAAAATTATAAGGACAAGTTGCTCATAAATATATGACAAGTATTAAAGCTGAAATTAAAACACTGGCAAAATGCACTTCTGTGGTTCCTCCTCATTTGCTGTTTATTTTGCATTATTTAATACTGTTTGTCTCAAAATAATGTTTTGTCTTAATTACTGCAACAAAGAGAATCCTTAAAAATATTCTCCTTGACATCTTGGTTAAGAGGTAGACACGGCAAATTAATTCATTTTTACTGTCAATTCCATGACTTAGGGAATTTTCTCTTTTCTTAAAAAGGCCCTGTATCTGCAGCCAGGCAGTGGCAACGAAAGCTCACTCTGTTACCAGCCAGTAGTGTGAAAATAATTTGACAATGATATAGGAAAACAAGTAAAAAAGAAGACATGCTCTTCAGTAGTTAGCTATACAATCGTAGCTACACTTTCTGGACCAATAGCATTTCTTTTCAAAGTTTGAGCCTTCTCTAATTTTAGACTGTTCAGTGCTTTCTCCATTTTGTCAGCAGAGATAAGATGAAAGATGATTTCCTTGCCTTGAGGAGAAATGAATCTCACTTGGTGCCACTCTGTTCTTCAATGGCTTTTCTAAAAAGTGAAATACTTCACATCCACTTTCTTAAAGCATTGCAGAAGAAAGCTAAGCGATTACAAATAACTTACTAAAGTCAATATGCTAAAAGACGCTTCTACTCCGCCAAATTAATGTTTCCTCTGCACACTGTCACTTTGAATGTCAACTGCCTGGAAACTTAACAAGAATTTTTTTTACCTCCATCAGTTTTCCCACTTCCCCACAACATTATCTTTAAAATTAGCCACATTTTTTTCTGGTCGAAGTAAATACTGTATTTTTCAGAGAGCCAAACAACATCCATTCATGACTTCTGGACGTTCCAACAAGCCAAAAGTCCTTTGCTGTTAAGTTTCTTTCACCAAGTAGTTATTTATTTTTAAGAGTGTCAAGATTTTTGAGACATCATCCAATACAAATGTAGAAAGTTTTAACACAGATACAGAATAAAAAAAGTGTAATGACATACTAATACATTTTGATGTGGCAAGTCGTTTACAAACATATGCAATACTTAATAAAAAGTCAGTTTGACTCTGCCTATTGATCTGCCATATAATTTTTTTAAAAAGGAATACACCATTTGGAAGTTTTATAACCTTACTTATTAATGTTTCAAAATAATTGTAGATAAAATGAGGCGGTGCTGCAGTTAGTTTATACGAAAAAATCTCATACCACTTCTTAATCTTGTAATTCCCCAACATTTTTCCATATACTTGGAAATTAATCAGTTCTGGTAGTTATATCAACACAGAACACTTTAAGTGTAACAAAATATACATGTTAATCAAAGAGAAGAAGCTGAAGAAAACAGTAAGTGACTGGCATATTTATCACACTGAATATTCAGTAACAGTAGTGCAGATTTTGTAAAAGTCAAGAGGACACTTGCATATTTCCAATCAGTATTCATAGGCAATACTTAAGTCTCTTGAGCTAATGGATACTGAAACACCAAGGTGCTTCAGGCACCAAACACTGAGCAAGCAAATAAGACCTGCAATCAACAGCCTAGAAAGGCTTCTCATTTGAAGCATGAAAAAAATTAATGAAAAGACAGGGTATGATCAATGTATTAAGAGATGGAAGCATAGGTTTTAAACAAGCATTGAAAGTCATCTCAATGACATTAAGCATACTGAAGCCCAGGGCTAGGCAAGTCCCAGATAAATTGATTCAGCTTAGTTTAGCAGAATTCTTTTATATTAAAGCAGGAAAGCCACAGGTTACATAAACTCATTGGTAATATATTTGAACTCTAAAATCTAAATAGAGATATGAAAGAAATTTTCCTACAAGCTACAATTTTTTTTAAGAATAAAAAGGGTATTCACCTGCTTCTGTTACCTTATGGTAGCAAGGCTAACTTTGCTACCTCAGAGAACTCTTAATGAAATGAGAAATGCCTGCACTTTCTTCCCAACTTACACAGAAACTGTAACCACATACAGTTGAACAACTCTCCTTTCATTAAAAAAAACAAAACAACAAACAAAAACCCCACAATGCTATCTCCTACCAACCCAACATTTTGCTACCTCATCTACAGTTGGTTTTGCTTTGGGATCCTATGCTCCATTTTGTAGAAGAGCAACAGCAGCTATTTCAGCAGTATGTGATGTCTGAATTTTTTCATCTACTACAGGTTGTTTAAGGAGCATGCAACAGGTTGTAGTATGCTGACATCAGACTGATGATTCTCTTGCATGTACTTTGATTATTATTGAAGTAATATCCTTTATTGTTTTCAGTAGAAGCATATACTGCCGGGGTTTCCTTCTCAGTATTTTTTTAGAGCATTAGTCAAGTACATTCAAAAGTAAGATTACAAGATGCATGCCTAAAGAGTCATGTGTTCTCCCCTACTATCAAGCACACTTTTCCCTTTTCTACAGGACAAAAAAAGATGTATCCTCAGGTGGTAGAAACCATTTGGAAGACTTCTTAATCTTCCGCTATCAATAGCGATTGGCAACTAAAAGTATGATCTTGACAGCACTTCCTTAGGCAACTATTAACAGCCCAAAACCATACCCAAACCCAGCTTGTCCACAAAATCACACAAATGTAGACTTACTGTGAGTAATGAGGAAGTAGTTCCACTTAAGCAGCCTCTCAACAGCAAGGCAAAGATAGAGTGATAATTTAGAGTGAGGACACAATAGCAGTTACTGCCACCATTTAAGTTCTCCTGTGGAAAAAAAAGATATTTGATGCCACTCACTGAGTATTGCCCTTAAAGTAAAGGATCACCACTTCTGGAGTACTTACTGTAGCTTAGAAGCAGTCACTTAAAATTCACTTCCTCTGCTTGAAGGGTTTTAACATAAATAGCCTTGCCACTCATTTGGGATGTTTCCTGCTGGTTTTAGCAATTCCTGAGCCACACCTGCTGGCACAGAGAATCCCTCAGACCAGCCAGAAGCAAACTGGAACATACATTGCGTCTGTGGCAGAAAACCACCAATGAAAACCACAGCCACATGCTAAATTCTTGTTCCATATCCTCTTCCACAGGAAAACTATGCCCTATGGCTTACTTTTTTGTGCGACAAATGTCAGATTAGATAAAGAAGAGAATCATCAGTAGACTTAAACCTCCAATGCTGAGCCATTCATTAAAATTCAAGGCTTTTTACCATTACATTAATTACCATCTGCCTGCAGCGGAAATTATACAAGGATCAAGGATTCTAAGAAAAAAAGTCATTGTTTTAATTTATCTTAACCCTCCTTCAAAAGTACAATAGTAAGTATTTCCTTAAAATAACAATGTAGTCAAAGTATGTAAATGTCATAAATACTAAAACAGCCTGAATGTATAAAGTGACAGCAAAACAGCTAAGAGCAAATAAATATTAAATATTAGTTTGTGTAAATATATTAGTTGCATGCCTACCTCTTTTATCTTTATGCAATTATATTGTCATTCCATTCTGGGAAGGAAGGGGAGGAGGAGGTGGGAGATGATGGAGTGGGAATGGGGGGTGCAAAGAGGGGAAGAGAGACAGAAACTTGGAAGCAGCACAAAAAATGAGAACTTGGATATTAGGCACTGAAGCTTACGCTTCCTTAGATATGGTCATATGAATTCTTTGTTAAAGTCAATCATCAAAACTGATTTAAATATTGGGTTTACATAAAGAGCAGGCACACTTATCACAAAGCTTAGATACTCCACACTACTTGTCCAGGAAAACTAAGCAGTTACAAAGATAAAAATGGATTTTTATAAACAGCTTTTAAGCCAACTAGTAAAATATTCATAAGGATAAAACAGACCTGTGGATATTCATTACAAGGACTTCTGCCATTAGAAGGGATTTTGTTGATTTTCAAGCAAACAAGCCTACTCAGATCATAGACTCATTAAGGTTGGAATAGAACTCTAAGATCATCAAGTCCAACCATTATCCAATACTACCATACCAACTGAACCATGGCCCAAAGTGACACATACATGGTTTTTTAACACCTCCAGGGATGCTGACTCCACCTCTGTCCTGGGCAGGTTGTTCCAGCACTTGACCACTCTTTCAGTAAATAAGTTTTTCCTAAATCCAGTCAAAACCTCCCCTCGTACAAGTTGAGTCCATTTCCTCTCATCCTATCACTGATTACTTGGGAGAAGTGTCCAACACCCACCTCATTACAATGTCGATAAGGTTTTCCTTTTCATGATCTTATGTGGTAGAAACAGGTTTCCAACTAGAATCACAGCCCTGAAATTCAGAAAGGCCAAATTTACCCTGTTCAAACAATTGCTGGGGGAAATCCTCTGGGATGGGGTACTAGAAGGTAAGGGGACCCAAGATGGTTGGTTAACATTCAAGGACCACTTCTTCCAAGCTCAAAACTGATGCATTCCAGCAGGAAGAAAATCAAGAAAGAGAACTAGGACACCAGTATGGTTAAACAGGGAACTGCTATGCAAAGTCAAATGGAAGAACCTCTAGATCATGGAAGAAAGGGCTGGGTGCTTGGGAAGAATATAAGACTGTTGTCTGAGAATGCAGAGAAGCAACTAGGGAAAGCAAAAGCCTCTGTGGAATTAAACCTCACAAGAGAGGTTAAGGACAACAGGAAGGCTTCTTCAAATACATAGCATATAAAACTAGCATTAGAGGCAATGTAGACCCACTGCTGAATGAACTGGGTGCTCTGGTGACAGAGGATACAAAGAAGGCAGAACTGCTGAATGCTTTCTTTCCCTCTGTGTATACTGCTGGAGGATGTCTTCAGGAGTCCCAGGCCCCTAAGGCCACTGAGGAAGTCAGAGTAAAGGATGAGTTTGCCTTGGCTGATGAAGACTGGGTTAAGGATCAGTTCATCAGGCTGGACATCCATAAATGCACAGGTCCTGATGGGATGCACCCATGGGTGTTTAGGAAACTGGTGGATGTCATTGCTAGACCACTCTTCGTCATCTTTGGTAAGTAACTGGGAGAGGTGCCTGAGGACTGGAGGAAAGCAAATGTCACTTCTGTCTTCAAGAAAAGCAAGAAAGAGGACCCAGGTAACTAGAGACCAGTCAGCCTAACCTCCATCCCTAGAAAGGTGATGGAACAACTCATTCTTGGTGCTTTCTCCAGGAACATCAAGGACAAGGGGTTTATCAGAAGCAGTCAACATGGCTTTACTAAGGGCAAGTCATATCTGACCAACCTGAGAGCCTTCTATGAGGATATAACCAGGTATATGGATGATGGCAGAGCAGTAGATGTAGTTCATCTTGATTTCAGGAAGGCATTTGACACTGTCTCCCACAGCATCCTTGGAGCTAAACTGAAGAAGTGTGTCCTGGATGACTGGGTAGTGAGGTGGATCAGGAGCTGGTTGAAGGACAGAAGCCAGAGAGTTGTAGTCAGTGGGATAGAGTCTGGTTGGAAGTCTGTTTCTGCAGCACCTGGATGAGGGAATAGGGTGTACTATCAGCAAGTTTGCTGATGACACAAAACTGGGAGGACTGGCTGACACCCCAGAAGGCTGTACTGCCATTCAGATGGATATAGATGGACTGGAGAGTTGGGCAGGAAGGAATTCAATAGGCAGTTCCATATAAATATTAGGAAGAATTTTTTCACTTTGAGAGTGACAGAACTGGAACGAGGTGCCCAGGGAGGTTGTGGAGTCTCCTTCTCTGGAGACATTGAAAACCCACCTGGATGCATTCCTATGTGACCTGCTATAGGTGACTCTAGCAGAGAAAGTTGGACCAGATGTTCTAACTTTCTATGATTCCCCGCAGCCTTCTATTCACCAGGCTAAACAACCCCAGTTCCTTCAGCTGCTCCTAGTAAGACACATGCTCCAGACACTTCAACAGCTTCATTGTTCTTCTCTGGACACACGCCAGCAGCTCAGTGTCCTTCTTGTAGGGAGGGGCACAAAACTAACACAGTACTCAAGGTGTAGCTTCACCAATGCTGAGTACAGGGAGATTCCTCCCCTAGTCCTTCTGGCCACACTGTTCCTGCTATAAGCCAGAATGCTGTTGGCCTTCTTAGCCAGCTGTGCACACTTCTGGCTCATATTCAGCCAGCTGTCAGCTAATACTCTCCATCCATTTCTACAAGGCAGCTTTCCAGTGACTCTTCCCCAAGCCTGTAGTATTGCATGGGGTTGCTGTGAATGACAACTTTATAAGAACTATTTTAAGATGCGTGTAAAATGATTACACTACGTTCCATTGACAAGATGCCACAGCTTACTGCTGTGACAGTGCAACTCAGCCATTGTTATCATACCTATAGGGAATACAGATTATTTCCTCAAAATGTTAATCCAGATTCCAATTTAAATTGTTTTCTTGCAAGTCTTATGAAGAAATATGGATAGTAAAGCTCAAAACTGTACATGTTTAAATACAAGTGCTGAAAAAGTTGAACAAGCTCAGATACTAGTAAGCAGCATGAAATTCCGTATTTTAATAACTATTACAAATAGCTTTTTATTCATCTAGCAGAAACAAATACCTCTTTGTTCATATTGCATTCCAAACTCTAATACACAAAGCACCTAGGAAGTTATTCTGCAGCCCATGAAGAACTAACGTAATTCACATTTTACTGTTCAAAAATATTGATATTTGTTCATTTTTATTGGAAAAGCCTGTGTTTTTCTGAGGATATCTTACTGAAACACCCTATTAAGTGAAAGGATATTCACATTTAAAGGACTTCTTCTTAGAAGAAAAACATGCTACATCAGGTAAGTTGCTAGAGCCAAGTAAGGCAGACCAATCAGCTTACTATATAAAAACCATCGCGAACATGAAGAAGCAAGGAGTGATAGTGGGAGACTCTCTTCTGACACACAGAGACACCCATCTGCCAACCTCACACACTCTCTAGAGAGGTCTACTGCTTTCCGGGGGTCTCATATCAAGGGTATCACTAAGAAACTACCAAAACTTGTACATCCCACAAACTATTACCCATTGCTGCTTTTTCAGGTGGGTACCAGTGAAAAAGAGAAGAGGAGGGGGTGTCACTCTCTACATCAATGGCCAACTGCAGCCCATGGGACTCCACCTGGGTATGGACGAGGAGCTGACCAAGAGCTTATAGATCAGGGTTAAAGGGAAGCCAGGAGCAGATGATATCATAGTGAGGGTCACCTGACCAACAAGACTGAGCAGATGAGACCCTTTATAAACAGATAGAAGAGAAGCTTTGTGGTCACAAGTCCTGGTCTTCAGGGGTCACTTGAGCTGCCCTGGTAACTGTTGGAGGGACAATCTTCTGGAGAAAGGCACCTGCAATCCAGGAAGTTCCTAGATTGCAATTATGACAATTTGCTTCTACAAGTGGTAGAGAAACCAACAAGGAAGGTGCTATGCTGGACCTTGTTCTCACAAACAAGGATGAGCTGGTGGGCAACATGAAGCTTAAGGGCAATCTTTGCTGAAGTGAGCACAAAATGGTGGACTTCAGGATCCTTAGGGCAACAAGGAGGGTGTGAAACACTATCCTGGACTTCAGGAGAGCAGACTTTGACCACTTTAGGGATCTGCTTGGTAGAGTACCAGAGGATAAAGCCCTGGAAAGGCAACAAGCCCAGAAAAGCTTGTCAACATTCAAGGATCACATCCTCCAAGCCCAGAAGGAATGCATCCCGACAAAGAGGAAGGCAAGCAAAAATGCCAGGAGGCTTTCATGGATGAACAAGGAGCTCCTGGACACACTTAAGATGCAAAAAGAAAGTCTACAGAGGGTGAAGGCAAGGACAGGTAGCCTGAGAGAAGTCAGAGCAGACAGGTCTCAGGCTAGGAAAGCTAAAGCCCAGATAGAATCAAAGATTGCCAGGGGAATCAAGAGTAACAAGAAAGCTTCCACAGGTACATCAGTGACAAAAATACTAGGGAAAATATGGGCCCTCTCCAGAAAGAAACAAGAGACCTGGTCATGCAGTATATGAAGAAGGCTGAGGTACTCAGTGACATTTTTGCCCCTGTCTTAACTGTCAAGGGCTCTGGCCACACCACACAAGTTGCAGAAGGCAAAGCCAGGGACTGGGAGAAGGTAAATCTACCCACTGTAGAAGAACAGGTCTGAGACTACCTCAAGAATCTGAAAGTCTATGGGACCTGACAAGATCCATCTGCATCTCCTGAGGGATCTGGCAGATGAAGCTGCAAAGCCACTTTCTGTAATATGTAAGAAGTCTGGTGGAGTTCCCAGAACTGGAAAAGGGGAAACATGACCCTCATTTCTAAAAAGGGAATAAAAGTAATATGTAGGGAACTACAGGCTAGTCAGTCTCATTTCTGTGCCTGGCAGGATAATGCAGGAGACCCTCCTGAAGGCTCTGCTAAGGCACATGTAAAATGTGGAGGTGGTTGCTGGCAACCAGCATGGCTTCACCCAGGGGAAATCATGTCTGACAAATTTGGTGGCTTTTTACAACTGGGCCACAGTTTTGATGGATAAGTGAAGACCAAATGACATAAGCTACCTGAACTTGTGCAAAGCATTCAGCACAGTCACACACTACATCCTGGTCTCTAAATTGGGAAGACATAGATTCTATAGATGGATAAGGAGTTGGCTGGATGGTTGCTTTCAAAGAGTTGTAGTCAGTGACACCATGTCCAAATACAGACCACTGATGAGTGCTGTCCTCAAGGGCTGGTACTGGGACAGGTGTTCTTTGACACCTTTGTTGGTGACATGGAGAATGGGGATTGAGTGCACCCTTCACAAGTTTGCTGACAACAGCAGCACAGTTTGGTCAACACACTGAAGGGAAGGGATGACATCCAGAGGGACAGTGACAGACTTGAGAGGTGGGTCCTTGCAAACCACATGAAGTTCAGCAAGGCCAAGTACAAGTTCCTGCACCTGGGTTGGGCCAATCCCAATCAACAGTTACAGATTGGGTGGAGAATGGATTGAGAAAAACCTGAGAAGGACTTGGTGGTGTAGGTGGATGAGAATTTCAACATGATCTGGCAATGTGTTTGCAGCTTAAAAGGCAAACTGCATCTTAGGATTCATCAAAAGAAGCAGTTCTTAAGCCCCCAACACAGGAAGGATATCGAGTTGTAGTGAGTCCAGAGGAGGGCTGTGAAGACGATCAGTCCAAGAACAAGACAGGCTGAGAGCACTGGGGTTGTTCAGCCTGGAAAAGAGAAGACTCTGGGGAGACCTTATAGTGGCTTTCCAGCAGATGAAGGGGGCTAAAGGAACTCTGGGGAGGGTGTGTAGCGATAGAACAAGGGGTAATGGTTTTAAACTGGATGAGGGTTGATTAGATTAGACATTACTTCACTGTGAGGGTGGTAAGACACTGGAACAGGTTGGCCAGAGAAGTTGTGGCTGTCTCCACCCTGGAAGTGTTCAAGGCCAGGTTGGATGGGGCCTTGAGCAACCTGGTCTAGTTGGAGGTGCCCCTGCCCATGTAGGGAGTTAGAACTAGATGATCTTTAAGGTTTATTTCAATCCATACCATTCCATGAATATATGATAGTGACTGCAAACTAACAATGTATAACTTATCAAGAGATGTAGAGTGTATTTCCGGAACTAAACCAAAACAAAGTAGATATTTGGAATTCAAACCATCAGTGTAATCTGCAACGCTGGGAGGCTATGTCAGAGAAAGCATTGTTCAACACACGCCCTCTAACACCCTTCTGTAAGAACATGCTTCAACCCATCAGCAAATGGAGAATAGAGCATTGTAGCTTTACAGTGACCAAGACTTTTATGGTTAACAGATAGCACAAGAGAGAAGAAAAGCTCAAGTGGCTAGAAAGTAATATAAAAGAAAAAAAAAGTGATATTGATTATTTTTGTCCCTGGAGTTAGAATCACAGAATTTTCAGGGTAGGAAGGGACCTTTAAGATCATCTAGTTCCAACCCCCCTGCCATGAGCAGGGACACCTCACAGTAGATCAGGCTGATCAGAGCCCTGTCCAGCCTGGCCTTAAAAACTTACAGGGATGGGGCTTCCACCACCTCTCTTGGCAACCTGTTCCAGTGTCTCACCACCCTCATGGTGAAGAACTTCTTCCTAATGTCCAATCTATATCTACATTCCTCTGGTTTGAATCCACTCCCCCTAGAACTATTACTACCTGCCACCCTAAAAAGTCCCTCACCAGCTTTCTTGTAGGCCCCCTTCAAGCACTGGAAGGCTACAATAAGGTCTCCTCAGAGCCTTCTCCCCTCTAGACTGAATAACCCAAACTCTCTCAGTCTGTCTTCATAGAAGAGGTGCTCTGTCCCCCGATCATCCTCGTGGCCCTTCTCTGGACATGCTCCAGCACATCCATGTCCCTCCTGTAACAGGGGCTTCAGACCTGGACACAGTACTCCAGGTGGGAGCAGAGTACAGGGGGAGAATCACTTCCCTCGACCTGCTGGCCACGCTTCTCTTGATGCAGCCAAGGATCTGGTTGGCTTTCTGGGCTGCAAGTGTACCCTGATGGCTCATGTTGAACTTCTCATCCACCAGCACTCCCAAGTCCTTTTCCTCAAGGCTGCTCTCATGCCAGCCACTGCCCAGTCTATATCAGTGCTTGGGATTGCCTCAATCCAGATGCAGGACTTTGCACTTGGTCTTGTTGAACTTTATGAGGTTGGCATGGGTCCACCTTTCCAGCCCATCAAGGTCCCTCTGGATGGCACCCATTCCCTACAGTGTGTCAGCTGCACCACACAGCTTGGTGTCATCAGGGAACTTGCTGAGGGTGCACTCAATGCCTCCGTCCATGTTGCCAACAAAGATGTTAAACAGGATCTGTCCCAAAACTGATCCTTGAGGGACACTACTTGTCACTGGCCTCCACTTGGACATGGACCCATTGACAGCCACTCTTTGGGTGCAACCATCAAGCCAGTGAGTGGTCCATCCACCAAACCCATTGTCCTGGTTTGGGCCAGGATAAAGGTAATCTTCTGTCTTGTACGTTTGCTTTCAGCTAAGTCTCTCGTAAGTAGTTGCACTTGCTGAAATTAACAGCAAGTTTCTCAGTCAATGGCAGCTTCTGGGACTGATAACACTCAATGTTTATAGTTACAGGTGGAGACTGATGTGCAGAGCCAAGGACACTGCTCAGTTCTGAGGAACATTTTGCCCTCTGGAATGAGAAAAGGAGCAAAGAGGTCACACCTGAACCCCTCCTTTGGGGAGGAACGGACAAGATAGATGGCCAAAATTGACCAAATTCCATCCCATACACATCATACTCAGTACAAATTTGAGGGATTACAAGGGCAAAACCCCTTCCTGCTTCCCCTTCTTTGCCTGTTCCCTGTTTGCTTCTGGATCCTGGGAGGATTCTGTCCGATTGTCTGCCTGTGGTCCTGATACGTAGCAGCCTGAGTCTGGGTGTTCCTGCCTCCAGCTCCTGACTGCTGCTGACTCCAGGAGTCCAGCCTGGACTTTCCCAGGACTGCCCTGCAGTCTTGGTGGTGACACGAGAGTTATTGAGGGAAATGGGGGAGGATCATGGTATCAATTTTCCTGTATATTTGTATATTTTGGTAATTTTTCCTTTTTATCATTGCTGTTTCATTAAAGCTGTGTAGTTTAGTTTCCAACCCATAAGTCTCTCTCCCTTATTCTCTCTCCTTTCTTTATCTGGGAGGGGAGGGGGAATAACAAAGAGCATCTGTCATTCAGTTTAATTGCTGGGACAGTTTTAAACTGTGACACCCATGTTTTACTGTGTCAAAGGCTTTGCTCAGGTCCAGGTAAATGATGTCAATTGCTCTTCCTTTGTCTATTGATGTTGTGATGCTTTCATAGAAAGCCACAAGGTTCGTCAGGTATGATTTGCCCTTGGCGAAGCTGTTTTGATTATACCCAGTCACCTCTTCATTATTCTTCTGCTCCAGAAGTGACTCCAGGAGGATCTGCTCCACAATCTTACTGGGCACAGAGCTGAGACTGACCAGCCTATAGTTCCCTGGATCTTCCTTCTTTCTCTTTTTGAACATGGGGGTTATGTTTCCCCTTTTCTAGTCAGTGGGGACTTCACCAGATTTCCATGACTTATGGAATATGATAAGACAGTGATTTAGCAACCACATCTGTTAGTTCCCTCAGTACCTGTGGGTGTATCCCACTGGCTGCCATGGACTTGTACACTTTCAGGTTCTTCAGATGGTCACGAACCTGATTTTCACTTACAGTGGGCGGTTCTTCCTTCCAACCTTTGCCATTGGCTTCTGTGACTTCAGAAGTGTGGCTGGAGCCCTGGCCAGTGAAAATTGAGGTCAGCTCTGAACATTTTACTCTCCAGAAGGAGTAAAGAAGTCCCACCTGAACCCCTCCTCTGGGGAGGACCGGACAAGATAGGTGCCAGAATTGACCAAACAGATTATTCCATCCCATACACGTCATACGCAGTATAAATTTGAGGGATCACAAGGGTAAAACCCCTTCCTGCTCTTCCTGCTTTTCCTGGGTTCACGAGGGCTGGTCTTAGGAGTAAAGACTGAAGCAAAGGAGGTATTCAGCAATTCTGCTTTCTCAGCATCCTCTGTTATCAGAGCTCCCACCTCATTCAGCAGTGTGCCCACATTTTCCACACTCTTCCGCAAGAACCACATCTTGTTTCCTTTTACTTCCTTTGCTAGTTTAGTTCTAAGAGGGCTTTGGCCTTTCTTATTGCCATCCTACATACTGTGACAATGTCCCTATAGTTATCCCAAGTGACAAGTCCCTTCTTCCATGTCAATTTCTTTCTTCCAGCTGTAAATTCTTTTTTCTACGTAACTTTCTTCAGCAGTTCCTTGCTGATCCATGCAGGTCATTTGTCACCTCTACCTGATTTTTTAATCAAAGGAAGATGAATCAAATTTTTAAATCAAACCATTAACACTG
The DNA here is from genome assembly GCA_038090715.1 of Florisuga fusca. Classification (NCBI taxonomy): domain Eukaryota; kingdom Metazoa; phylum Chordata; class Aves; order Apodiformes; family Trochilidae; genus Florisuga; species Florisuga fusca. The sequence goes on from JAAWXA010000012.1 coordinate 6,340,512, forward strand.
GAACAGAAGTATTTAGTGTAATCTTTAATGACCAACAAGAACCTAAGAGGAAATTTTTGCATGTCCAAGATACTCATGTTCCCCTGACTCTCAGAGCTATACCAGAAGGTGTGCCACAGGTGCACTGAGACAAGACAGACAAGTAGAAGGAAAGCAATCACCTGGCAAGTAGTCCAGGAGCCACCAGGTGTTGCTCCATGCTTAGGCCGAACCTGAAGTTGTGAGAACACAAGAAGGTAGCCACTCTAGCTGAGAAAGTCCTTGTTCTACATGCTTTATACTCAACAGAAGTTTCTTCTGCAACCTGAACATGCTAATTGCATATTCATAACAACTTTTTAGCTCAGTTTTCCTCTTCTTCTTGAACAGAGTTGCCTGGACTTCATGTGTTACTGGCTTTTTTCCCTTTTGCCATTCTGATGTTCCAAAGCAAAATAGTATTTCTTTCAGCGAACTAAGTAGCAATAACAAGCTGTTTCATGAAAATAAGAATGGGATGTACACAAAAGAGAGTAGTCAAAGAATTAGTGCCAGACTTAATTTTCTTGAACTTTCAATACTGAGGCATTGAATTGCAAGCTTATAAAAATAACTTAATTTCAGCATCAGAATAAAAACAAAACCAAAAAAAACAACAACAAAAAAACCCACAAACCAAAAAAACCCCTTGTGCTGATTTGGTAGTTTTAAAGTACTAATTTACTAATTTCTTGTTACATATCAATTTCACAAACAGTCCAGCATGACACATGCAGTAGAATGATGTGCTGACAGGTGCTGTTCAGTAAACTCAGGATAATAGAGGTGGCAGCTGAGAACCCAAAGCCAAGAAGGAAAGAAAGTTCTGTTGGAAAAGTTTGCTTATTGATTAAACACACTAGGCTGATGGCTCTGAATCTGCATCCGATTCCATCAGGTTGTGCAGCTGAAGATACACTGGGACAAGGACTTTCCCCAGACTATCCTCCATGTTACTATTGCAAAATCCAATATACACCAGCATCTTAGCAACTCAAATATTAATGAAATCTGAGCTGAGTCATCGGAGAATTAAATAAGTACATTTCCTCTGGCAGTTTATGAGCTTTTATTTTCTCTTAAAGAAAACTCACATGCCTTCCATACACACACAATCTGGTTAATGCATCCCTTGTGCACCTACTTTTCAGTGTGAACTAATAACTAAGTCCATTGCTACAAAGTCTGTACTGAAAACTACAATTTTAGATCATCCATCCAATTAAAACACTTTTAATAAAATATCTACAGATTAATAAATCTATTTTCTCAACAAAAATGTTTAGTAATGTTCGTATTTAAGTGACTGCTCAGTTATAGACAACTATCAGAATAGTTTTACCATGTAAATTAAAAAAACAAAAAAAAAATCCATGGCCAAAGGGAAAAAGTACTTGCAATTGCAGTTTTTCAGCCCTGATTCAACAGGTTCATTAGTTCTCTCTCTAACTGGCTGACTTGAAGAGCAAGTACACAGACAGTACACATTTTCAAAAATAACTATTTTGTTAAAACATGCTGAAACATGAGAGGAAAATCACAAATAAAAACACAGCATAATTGTTGGAGAGTTTTTGGAAGAAAATAGACATGTGAGCAATCCTGACTATTTAGCTGTAGCCAGAGTAAGATAAGGGCCTTGAGGCCCAGCTGCAAGGTTACTAAAAGATCAGCTACGTGCAAAAGATAAGGGAGTTGGCAGCAGAAAAGAAGAATAACAGGATGGGAAAGTGGACCTAGCTAACTGCAAGAATTTGTTATCTAAAAGAGGAGTGGCCTCTGAGTTCTATATAACGCTGTGTGATTATTAATAAAATTGAGCTGTGTTTCAACCACATTGGTTTGTCTGCAGCCCCCATATTTTCTTTGCGCTCCTCCTGACAAATCTCACCCAAACAGGGACCCCGAATTGCTATTATTGCTTTGAGTGACGGTTGCTGGTGTTGCTTTGAGCAATGGTAAACCTGGACGTCGGGAAACGTGGACGGGAGTTGGCACTACTTGGCAATTGCAGTAGGAGCTGGAAGTTAGGCAGCCGCTCACCCCCGTAAGGTAGGCACTGCAAACCTAAGAGAAAATGCAGACAGAGGCGGCTGTGTCGTTACTAGGCAGCATACTCTGTAAGAGAGGGATTCCTAGTAACTCCAAACAGATCCATGATCTGATCAAATGGGAAGGGAATCGGGGAATGATGCAAGAAATTCCGTTGCTTTTTAGCCCAACAGAATGGAGACAGGTGGGCGACAAACTGTGGACTAAAGAGAGAGCCCTTATCCCCACTGTTGGTATAGCTTTCGAGATGGAAACATAGGAAGAAATTGGGAACACCCTATGGGATGAAATTAGCAAAGGATCTAAGGAGGCTGGAACATTAGCCACGTTGTGGAGATTGATTCGAGACACAATAAAAGAAATGAAAAGTGAGAGGGCAGGAGCAGCCTCAGCGTTTGCTGCCTTAACGCATGATCTACCAGTACTGACGAATGCTCAAAATATGGACTTGACCTCTAAACAGTTATTTGAGACACCTAAAATAACCCCACCAGCACCTGCAGGGGGCTATACTGATTCAAGCTCAGTCAACTGTGCCATTTGACACTGTGGTTCTGCTGAAAAGTAAAAATGGGACCGAGAGGCAAAGCCAGAAGCGACCAAAGACACCACCGTCACCAGAATTGTCGGAGGACCCAGAGGAATATCAGAATGCAGACCCCCCCCCCTCC
>JAAWXA010000012.1:6343258-6430885 GCA_038090715.1 Florisuga fusca
CCCCCCCCCCTCCTTCCCGTCTGCCACAGCTCCCGTCCGCTCTGCTGCCGCTGCCTTCCTCCCCACCTCCACCGCCTGATTTATCTTCTCAACTGCCACTGCCATCAGTCTATCCTCCGCTTCCCCTGTCAACACCGGCAATGCCTGCTATAGAGCAACAACCAGAGGAAGAACTGGGACTTGGAGACAAGAAACTAAGGGAACTACTGAAAAAACTGAAAGAACTGGAAACCAAGGATGAGTATACCCCTGAAAAACTGCCTAGTTTTCACTATGGGGAACATCCTGAACAACCCAAGGGGAACTAATCAATTTTTACCTCCTGATCCTTTCCCTATTCCTGCTCCTACTTCCCTTAACCTTTTAACACCCATTGCTCCACGCCTTCCAGATCCAACAGGGGAAGGGGAGGGTGGTGGGGCGTGATGGGGGAGGTAGGGATGTGGATCTGGTAACTAGATGGAAGGGAATTATTTGAAATGCTGTAGTTGAAGGAGAAATGGTTCCCAACATGAGTCCAATGGTTTTTCCAGTGATTGTTAGACCAGGAGGAGGAGGTCAATGGGTTGCATTAGATTGGAAAATGATAAAAGAAGCCAAAGCTGCCATTACGCAGTACAGTTCAAAATCGTCATTTACTCACTCTCTTTTGCAACATCTTTTTACTACTCAATTATTGACGCCATATAACACAAAAATGTTCATTAACACTCTGTTAACTCCTTCTCAACAATTCCAGTTTCATCATAAATGGCAAATGCTGTATGAAAATGCAGCTGCGATTCCTAGAAGTATTATATGGAGTGCAAGCAAAAATGTTACTCGGTGCTGGTCCTTTTGTATGTGCAGATTTGCAGGCACAGTTTCAAACTGAAGTGTTACAGCTTTCACAAGAAATGGCACATCAGGCTTTGCAAACAGTGCACGATCCTGCACAAGCAACCCCATCTTTTATAAATATTAAACAGGGAGGAGCAGAACCATATTCAAAATTTGTGGATTGCTTATATTCAGCAAAAACATCACATCCCGATTTGTCAGAAGAGATGAAAACAAATTTTTTTTATATGTTAGCATACGACAATGCTAGTAAAAAACTAAATGTGCATTAGGACTACTCCCAAAAGGTGCTAAAGCAGCCCAGTTGTTAGAAGATTCTGAGCAAATGCTTGAAGCAGATAAAGCTGCTTAAGAACCATCATTGCAATATTGTCCTCAATATTGACGTATATTGTAGTGCATGGTGCACTGGTGTTTCATACAGAGATAAAAAACTTGGTTGGTAATTACACTTGCAGTTTTGGTTTGGGAGATTGTACCACTTCATCTTATTTCAGGCTGAGTCCACCAGATTTTAGTAGCAATAGCATTTCATTTCTCAATCTTCTGGTGGGTGTTGTTAATTTTTCTCATAAATTGGTGAGGAGTAAGACAAAAACCACAGTCATGAGAATGAGCACGACTTTTTGGAGGCCAAGAGTTGCTGTTTGGAGAGTGAGAGCTGCCCCTGGTACAGACAGCACCCCTACTCCCCCCCTTCTGAGTCTGCAGCCACTTCTCGCCCCCCTCACGCAAGGGCACAACTCAGATACGGCCAGCGAGCATCACCAGCATATCTGCTACACCTGCAGCTGCTGTCTCTACCCCCACAGACACTGCTGCTGTTCAGAAAGTGGGCTGTGCTGCAGACACCACAGGAAAAAAAAAAAAAAAAAAAAAAAAAGGTGGTGGGGGGAAAGAACATATAGCCTCATGAGAGCACTAATATGTAAACAACAACACTTTCAATCAAAACACTCAATACAACAATTCGGCCCAGAATGTAATGGAAAATTTGAAATTTGGGGTACAGAAGAAAGGGTTCTTGCTGCTTCATTTTTCCCACACGTAGCAGCAGGAAAAGCCCTTGGCGATACACACAAACTAGCCTATTGCACTGCTAAACAGATGAACTTAACTTCTGATATTTTAACACGGATGCTAAAAGATGTAAAACTGCATGTCTGACACTATCAACAAAATCGTGCTGCCATTGACTTTTATTGTTAGCTTTTAGGTCATGTTTGTGAAGACTTTCTTGGAATGTGTTGCATGAACTTGTCTGACCATTCGGAGTCGATTTCACAACCAAATACAATTGGTTAAGATAACATGAAAAAAATTAACTGTTGCACATGCTGGGTTAGACAAATGGTTAAACTGACGAGGGATATGGGAATGGCTTAGAGATTTAATTAGACAAGGCTTACCAATTACATTAGTTATTATTGCTTTTGTATCATTAGGATGTTGTTTATGATGATGTATCATTGGCATATTATCTCGTGCAATGAAGCAAGGCTGGATTGCTCAAAAACAAGAAGAGGGAATTGTTGGAGAGTTTTTGGAAGAAAATAGACACGTGAGCAATCCTGACTGTTTAGCTTTAGCCAGAGTAAGATAAGGGCCTTGAGGCCCAGCTGCAAGGTTACTAAAAGATCAGCTACGTGCAAAAGATAAGGGAGTTGGCAGCAGAAAAGAAGAATAACAGGATGGGAAAGCGGACCTAGCTAACTGCAAGAATTTGTTATCTAAAAGAGGAGTGGCCTCTGAGTTCTATATAACGCTATGTGATTATTAATAAAATTGAGCTGTGTTTCGACCACATTGGTTTGTCTGCAGCCCCCATATTTTCTTTGCGCTATTCCCAACACATAATAAAGTATAAATCCTTGAAATAAGTTACCATCATATGTGAGTTATCTGGGGCTTTCCCAAGACCCATGAAAAATCAGTGGAAAAAATGAGCAATTGTGGGAAAAAAAACCTGTTCCACAACTTAATGTGCTATGAAAACCATGATACAGGGAGAAGCTGCTATTTTACCTGGTAAATAAAGGTTGTATTTTGAAATTGAAACAGCATTTTCAAAACACCTAAGGACTTTGCATTAGTGATAATACATATATGAGTTATCCCCTTATCACCTCGCAGGTGATAAAGCTCAATGAAAGACAGCCTGTCTTCATAGAAGAGGTGCTCCAAGATTATGACCCTCTGATCATCTTCACAGTCCTCCTATGGACTTGGTCCAACAGCTCCATGACCTTCCTGTCTTGGGGGCTCCAGAACTGGACACTACTTCAGGTGAATTCAGGAAAATTGCTGGCCATGCTTCTTTTGATGTAGAAGATGTTTGGCCTTCTGGGATGCAAGAGCACATTGCTGGCTCATGTCAAGCTCCTCACCAATCAATACCCCAAGTCCCTCTCCTCAGAGATGTTCTCAATCTATTTGTGCTTGGTATTACCCCAGCCAAGGTGCAGGACCTCATACTTACTAAACTTCGTGCAGTTTGCACAGGGCTACCTCTAAATCCTGTCAAGGTCCCTCTGGCATACCTTCCTTCCAGAGTGTCAACCACACCACACAGCTCAGTGTCACTGGCAAAATTCTTGACGGTGCACTTCATTCCACTCTCCATGTAACCAATGAAAAGGTTAAACAGCTCTGGTCCCAGTACCAGTCCCTCAGGAACATCACTCATCACTGACCTCTGCTTGGACATTGAGAGGTTGACCACAAATCTTTTAGTGCAAACCATCCAGCCAGTTCCTTATTCACCAAGTGGTCCATCTGTCAAGCCCATGACTGTCCAGCAATCCAGTCACTGCTAGTTGTCTAAACTGCAAAAGTCACTGGAAGGTGCAATTGTTCCTTTATCAAAGACTTTGGAAATGGGAAGAGGTTCTGTTTGTTCGTTTTGTTTTCTAACTTACAGCACCACCAACTCTCCTTTTTATGTCTCACCAACACTCCTTTATGAAAATGAATCAAATGAAAAATGAGAACTGGTGAAATACAATGGAATCCTGCAATTTTTACACTGACTAATTAAACAACTGGTGGCAAGGGCAAAGAAAACCACTATTATTAATAAAACTTATCAAAGTCTTGCATCTGGGAAAGAACATGTTACGGTCCAAGGTAACATTAAAATTTATTTTTGTTTTGGATCTGTGAAACAAAGTCCAACCATAGAAGGGTTGGGTGCAAGCAGACCTTATTTGACAATTGATACAGGCAAAATTATAGAGCCAGGCAAAACAGGGAGAGAGGAAAAGAAGATATAAGAGAGAGAGAAAAGTGGAGAAAAAAGGGTAAGAAAGTGGGAAGAAAGAATGAGAGAGAGAGAGAGACAGTCACCACCACGTGTCCAGCTGCCCAGTGAGTTTCTTCAAGATGGTGAAACAGAGCAAGGCCCTGTGAGGGTTAACTCCTGTAATAAAAGAGTCTCTTGGTGAGCCCTGACAGGGCTAGCTCCTGCCTTGAGAATAATTATCTTGTTCTTAAAACAAGACAGTGACATCATCCTCAGTGTAATCACACAACACCTGCAGGATGGGCAAGGGATTAGACCCAGCCAGCAAGGGTTTAGGAAGGGCAGGTCCTGTCTGACCAACCTGATCTCCTTTTATGATCGGGTGACCCGCCTGGTGGATGAGGGGAAGGCTGTGGATGTGGTCTACCTGGACTTCAGCAAAGCCTTTGACACCGTCTCCCACAGCATACTCCTGAAAACGCTGTCAGCCCACAGCTTGGACAGGAGCACCCTGTGCTGGGTTAGGAACTGGCTGGAGGGCCGGGCCCAGAGAGTGGTGCTGAATGGGGCTGCATCCAGTTGGCTGCCGGTCACTAGTGGTGTCCCCCAGGGATCAGTGTTGGGCCCAGTTCTGTTTAATATCTTTATTGATGATTTAGATGAGGGGATTGAGCCCATCATCAGCAAATTTGCAGATGACACTAAGCTGGGAGGAAGTGTCAATCAGCTGGAAGGCAGGAGGGCTCTGCAGAGAGACCTGGACAGATTGGAGAGTTGGGCTGATTCCAATGGGATGAGATTCAACACGGCCAAGTGCCGGGTCCTGCACTTTGGCCACAACAACCCCATGCAGCGCTACAGGCTGGGCACAGAGTGGCTGGAGAGAAGCCAGGCAGAGAGGGACCTGGGGGTTTGGATCGACAAGAAGCTGAACATGAGCCAGCAGTGTGCCCAGGTGGCCAAGAAGGCCAATGGCATCCTGGCCTGCATCAAGAATAGCGTGGCCAGCAGGTCCAAGGAAGTGATTCTTCCCCCATACTCAGCACTGGTGAGGCCACACCTCGAGTACTGTGTCCAGTTCTGGGGTCCCCAGTTTAGGAAGGAAATTGAGGTCCTGGAGCAGGTCCAAAGGAGGGCAAGCAGGCTGGTGAAGGGACTCGAGCACAGATCCTATGAGGAGAGGCTGAGGGAGCTGGGGCTGTTCAGCCTGGAAAAGAGGAGGCTCAGGGGAGACCTCATCACTCTCTACAACTATCTGAAAGGAGGGTGTAGCCAGGTGGGGGTTGGTCCCTTTTCCCAGGCAACTATCAGCAAGACAAGAGGGCATGGTCTTAAGTTGTGTCAGGGGAAGTTTAGGTTGGATATTAGAAAGAATTTCTTTACGGAGAGGGTGATCAGGCATTGGAATGGGCTGCCCCGGGAAGTGGTGGATTCTCCGTCCCTGGAGATATTTAAGAGACTGGATGTGGCACTCAGTGCCATGGTCTAGTAACCACAGCAGTAGTGGGTCAAGGGTTGGACTTGATGATCTCTGAGGGCCCTTCCAACCCAGACAATTCTATGATTCTATGATTCTATGATGGAATGATAGAATCATTCATCCATAGATGACCCTGCTCTGGCAGGGGAGGTTGCATTAGATGATCTTCTGAGATTTCTTCCAACCCCTAATTTTCTATGATTTAATGATTCTATGAAACTGATATTGGACTTGCACTGGCACTTGCAATTTTTCTCCTACAAAAAGAACTCTTTGGAAGGACTTGGGGGTGTTGGTTGGAAAAATGTACAACATGAGCCGGCAATGTGCATTTGCAGCCCAGAAAACCAACTGTTTCTCCAAAGAAACAGTTTGGCTTCATCAAAAGAAGCATGACCAGTTGTAGGTCAAGGGAGGTGACTCTTCCCATGTACTACACTCTTGTAAGATACTACCTGGAGAAATGTGTAGAGTTCTGATGACACCAAGACAGGAAGGTCATGGAGCTGTTGGGGCAAGTCCATAGGAGGGCTGTGAATATGATCAGAGGGCTAGAGTACCTCTTCTGTAACTCTTCTACTAAGGTAGGATGAGAACATTGTGTTTCTTCAGCTTTAAGAAGAAGAGGGCCTGGAGAGACATTATAGTAGCCTTACAGTAACTGAAGTGGGCTATAAGAAAGACAGGGAGGGACTTTTTACAAGAGTATGTGGTGAAAGGAAAAGGGGGAATGGTTTCAAACCAAAAGAGGTTAGACTTAGATATTAGGAAGAAATTCTTTCCTATGACGGTGATGTTATGCTGGAACAGGTTGCCCAAGGAAGTAATGACTTCTCCCTCCCTGGAAGTGTTCAAGGACAGACTGGATGGGGCCTTCAGCAACCTGATCTAGTGGAAGGTGTCCTGGACCATGCAGGGGTGTTAGAACTAGATGATCTTTAGATGATCCCCCTTCCAACCGAAACAATTCTGTAATTCTATGAAAATTGTATTAACGCGTCCTGAGCTCAAAACAAATCTTTCTACTGCTGGTGCTTTTTTTGTAATGCCTAAAAAAATAGATTTCATTTGCCATATAGTCTGAGAACAAGTACTCAGTTCATTCAGTACTATGTACTGAATGGTACTGAATTCAGTACTATGTACTATGGTACTGAATGAACTGTGCTAATATTTTCTTTTTAGCCAAAATGCAGATCACCCTGAGTCATAAAAAATAGCTATGAAGATCACACACAGGAACCAATATGGTTCACAGAATCATAGAATATGTCAAGTTGGAAGAGACCCATCAGGATCATCAAGTCCAACTTCTGCCCCTGTGTAGGGCACCCCCAGGATCACACCATGTGCTGAGAGTGTCATCCACATGGTTCTTGAACTTGGGCAGGCTTGGTGCTGTGACCCCTTCCTTGAGGCACTTGTTCCATTGCTAAACCACCCTCTGGGTGAAAAACCTTTTCCTGACATCTAGCCTAAACCGCCCCTGATTCAGCTTCCTGCCATTTACCCAAGTCCTGTCTGGTCACAGGAGTGAAGAAATCAGTAGCAGTCCCATTTCTTTCCCCTTGTGAGGTAGCCATATACTACAATGAGGTCTCCCCTTAGCCTCGTTTTATCCAGTCTGAACAATCCAAGTGACGTCAGCCATCCCTCATAGGTCAGCCCTTCCAGACCCTTCACCATCCTTCTTTCTCTCCTTTGGACATTCCCCAACAGCTTGACGGCTTTTCTGTACCATGGTACTGCACACAGTACTCAAGGTGAGGCTGTACCAGTGCAGAGTGGGACAATCACCTTCCTTGATGGGCTGGCAACACTATATTTGATGCACCCCAGGATAAGGCTGGCCTTTCTGGCTGCCAGGGCACACTGATGGCTCATGTTCATTTTGCCATCAACCAGGACTCCCAGGTCCCTCTCTGCTGCACCGCTCACCAGCCACTCATTCCCCATTCTGTACTTGCTACCAGGGTTTACCCATCTGAGATGTAGAATTCTGCACTTACCCTTGTTAAACTTCATGCGGTTGGTGATTGCCCATCTCTTCAGCCTGTTGAGGTCTCTGCAGATTTTTTATCATCATCTCTCAATTCCATATCATCCACAAACTTGCTTATAACTCCCTCTAGTTCTGAATCCAAGTGATTGAAAAGATGTTGAAGAGGACCAGGACAAGGATGGAGCCTATTAGTGACAGGTTGCCAGGCTGATGTTACTCCATTCAGTCACACTTAGTGCTCAACCTGTGAGCCAGCTGCTCACCCATCGTACAGCACAGTTGTCCAGCTATATGGTGGGCATTTTGTTCGGGAGGATACTGTGAGAGACAGTATCCTGAAGTCCAGAAATACTACATCCACTGGCTTCTCTTGACCAGCTAGGTGGGTTATCTTGTCATAAAAGGAAATTAAGTTTAACAAGCAGGACTTTGTCCTATTCCAGGCTGCATTACCTCGACCTCTGCTAATGCTGTTTGCATGTAATCAATGCCTTTATCATGTGCAAAACATATATCTCACACTAGAGTTGGACCTTTCAGCAAGAAAGCCTTTCAGGACAGAAAGTCTCAAAATAGACATCAAAAAGCTTCTAAACTATGTTTCTGTTATCCACCCAGCAAGTTACATTACTAACAAAAGAAAGAAAATATATAACACTCAGCAACATCCTAGACAGTTTCCATAATTTTATGTATCATGGGATGAATCTGGCTTTGTGAGTAACTGTTGTCATGGCAGTAACACCATAGTCCCAAAGGGACATAAATTCTCCTAACAATTTGTGGCAAACCATCCTAGCAAAGAACAAAATTATTCCTATCTTGCTAAAGGATTTTTAATTTATAGTTTGAAGCTCAGTATTAGTTACTGAAAAATTACTAGCATCTCATTTTTTGGATGTGTTTCCAAGAGCAGGACAGGAGATGGCTAAAAATTTTCTTTAAGAGAGATATTCTTTCAGAATATGTCACTTCTGAAAAAGCAAACTGGCTGATCCCAAGCATAAAATTCAAAATTTTATTTTTTTTTTAAAGAAAAAAAAAATTAAATGGGCATCTAGTTATACTTAATTTGGAATAACACAGCATATTTTGAATAACCATAAGTAGACGAAACATTTCTCTTTAAAACAGTTTGTTATTAAACATCTGAAGAAGATGTGCTTGCACTGAAGGAGATGGATAAGACAAAACTTATATAAAGTGTTTTTTCCACATAAATATTGACATGTATGACTCACACTCAAACGGAAACTCCACTGAGTTCAGGAAATCTGACATCTATTTTGGCATAGGGACATGTTGGTCTGCACTGGAAGTTAGGAGACCATTACAGAGAAGTACTGTCTAAGCTTGCTCTATCTTTATAGCCTTCTGAGCCATTCTCCCACCAAAATTGAGACAGGATATTGGGAAAGATTCTCCTTTGACCTTTGCCACTGGAGGCATTTCAATGTGATTTGGGTATTGAAATTTCTTACTGAAGTTGTACTTCATTTTGCTAGGCTAGCCCATCTGGGGCTAGCAGGATGTTGTTTTCCATGGAACAACATCCATTCTGCAGGATGTTGTTTTCCATGGAACAACATAATCCCCTCTGACACTGATATGCTCTATTAAGGAGTGGCCAACTCAAGGTAGAGGTCATGCAATCTAACAACTGTAAATCCAAAGAATAACTGCAAAACACTAGAAAATCAAGTTTAACATGTAATGGGTCAAATATTAAAGACTTGGATTATTCTGAAGCTGAAACAAGAGCATTCCCAAATAATAAACTTATGGGATAATGGAATACTCTATAAGGTGTAATAACTTGATTTTCCTGGTTGTACTTCCAATTTAAATTAGGTTACTCTGATGATCTAGAATTCCCCTCAGAATATTAAATTTCTTTTGACAATTTATAAAAAGTTTGCCTCACTATAACTGCAGCTGATTAAAAACTCAAATGGCTATTAGTCGGACTTGAAGCATTAAATCAGCAGTGACTAAATAGCAATTTTGTGCTTTCAGAGAAATCCAAATAAGTATTTTTTCTAATTCATGAGTCCACAAGTATACATGAATATTTTATTCACTGCATCCTTTGATAATGTCTGATAATATCCAAAATAATGCTTGTAGCATCATGTTACTAGTTTTCTTGGTGAAGGAAGCCATTTCTTCCCTTCAGATAGATCTATCCTATGATCTTCAGGTAAGATCTCTTTATATTGTTCAAACCCATCTCTACCACAGGTCCCTCCTCCTTGAGTGACTCAATCATGCCAATGATCTGAGCTCTGCTGGCTCGAAACTGAAACCTAGCCCCAGAAACAGTTCTGTGAGAAATACCTGACCCAGTTAACATAACAGACGAATCAGAAACATAAGCTAACTAATAATTTAGCTTTCTGTTCATTACCACCAGGAAGGGAGAGTTCTCATGGTTTAGCTAGAAGACTCACAGCAAACTGTGTGCAAAGGTACTGGTGAGTAGGACTCAGCCACGTCCCAGTTCAAGGCTTCATTTAACTTGATTCCCTGTTACGACAGCACCCAGATGAAAACAGAAGAGGGGACTTCCTTTTTTCTTGCCCAGCCCAAGGAAAGCAACTGAACAACAAGCTGCCAAGTCCCTCGCAGCTACAATAGAATACATGTCCCAGTGCCTCTGCCTCCTGCCATTCTCATCACGTCTCAGGATTGCACAAACCTCCATGGGCCTTTCAAAACCTTACCAAGGGTCAATACCTTACAGATGAGACAGGTATGATGAAGCAAACATTTAAGAAGCAATAATCTTGACAGTCTCCTCAGCTTTACTCCCATGGATTCATGGAAGGCTTTTTTGTTGATGTCTGAGTCACAGAACCAAATGTGTAATAGAGAAAGCAAACAGCCATTGAGCACATTCAGAGGAGAGAGAGCAGGAAGGGGAAAGGACAGCAGAAACAAGCACATTGTAGTTGCTGAATGAGTGGAAAAGGATAGAAGCTACAAAAAGGAGTACATTTCCCACTGTACAGAGACAGATGCCTTGTAAACAAGTGATAGCAATCTACTGGGAGACAGGATTAAGCAAACAGGAAAGGGTTTGCTGTGGTCAAGAAAAGATGCAGATTATAATTCTCCACTATTTTACAGAAAGATTTACATTCCTAAAGTACTGATCAGCATGCTTTTCTTCCACTCAGGAAAAAGGAAATTTAACAGAATTTTGTACAAGCTTTATTCCTCAGGAGAGGTAAAGCTGACTAGTGAACTCCTACTCCCATCATTTTCTAAGTGCTTTGTGATACAATGAAATGCAGCACATTATCCCACGGCTGAAATATTCAGTACCATATAGCAGAACTCAAGACTCACAAGAAAGCCCTAAGGAGGCTGTCAGCAATGGTATGGCACAAGTTACTAGAAATTTAGAAAGTCTGGGTGGTGGTTAGAGAAGGCCCTGAAAGAATTCCTCCCAGGAGACTGAAAGTGGGAAGAGAAGACAATGCAGTTTTTTTAAAAAAAATACTTACACCTTAGTACAAGAAAAAATGCATCAAGGAACAAGTAATGGGAAAAATCATCAGGAAGGGAAAGAATATTCCACTAAAAACTCTGAAAAAGTAGAACTGAGGTCTCAGTACTTTTCATTTGGTTTCCAATCACTATACAAAAAGGTCTAATTTTCAGCATTTTAAAATATGAAAGTCTTGACACCCTACACCAAACACAAACCTATGTGACACCAAAACATGCCTGATATCATGAATATAAAAAACATTCTATTCTTCCTACTTTTTAAAAAATCTTCAACTATCTGTTCTATATATACTGAGTCCTGATTGTCATGACCTTGTTGTCATTTAAAAAGATGACTGAAATGTACTGTGCATGTAAAAGCAGCAGCTATACTTCACTGCATATTGTGAAGCTCATATGCATTAATTTCATCTATCATTTCTCTGTGTGTTCCCTTAAGGTCTACAAAAAAGCAATTTCAAACCAGATATTTAAGTTTACCACAGAAGCTACATTAAAAAACTACCAATTTAATGTTGTAAAGACCCAAAAACATAACTTTGAAATTCAATTAAATATGAGAAATATTTATAGTTATTACTTCTACAATTATATGATGGCAAATTGAATCATCTACTAGAGATACTTCAGGTGACCAAAATAAATAGAATCAATCAGTCAGAAAAAGAGAATGAGACGTGCAGGGCTCGCATTCCGGCCCAGCAGTATGATGGCAAGATCAATATGTTTCTTCTAGACTTTCTTGGCATCCTGATATCATGAATATAAAAAACATTCTATTCTTCCTACTTTTTAAAAAATCTTCAACTATCTGTTCTATATATACTGAGTCCTGATTGTCATGACCTTGTTGTCATTTAAAAAGATGACTGAAATGTATTGTGCTTGTACCAACAGCAGCTATACTTCACTGCCTATTCTGACGCTCAGATGCAGTAATTTCATGTATCGTTTCTCTGTGTGTTCTCTTCAGGTCCACAATGAAGCAATTTCAAACCAGATATTTAAGGTTGCAACTGCAGCTACATTAAAAAACAACCAATATAATATTAATGTACTAAAGAACCATAAACAAAACTTCCACATTTAAATGAATATGAGAAATATTTATAGATATAGCTATTACTTTTACAATTATACCATGACAAATTGAATCATCTACTAGAGATACTTCAGGTGAACAAATGAATTACAATCAGTCGGAAATAGACAATGAGAGAGTGCAGGGCTCACATTCCAGCCTAGGAATATAATGTCAAAATCCCTATTTTTTTTTTAGTTTCTTCACTTCCTAATATAATGACTATAAAAAACTTTCTGTTCTTCTTATTTTTTCCAAAATCTTCAACTATCTATTCCATATATACTGATTCCTGATTGACACCAAATTATTGTCATCTAAAAAGATTACTGAAATGGACTGTGCTTGTACCAACAGCAGCTATACTTCACTGCCTATTCTGACGCTCAGATGCAGTAATTTCATGTGTCGCTTCTCTGTGTGTTCTCTTCAGGTCTACAATTAAGCAATTGCAAACCAGAAATTGAACGTTACAATTGCAGCTACATTTAAAAAATAGAGATTTGTGTGTTAAAGAACCATAAACGAAACTTCCAAATTGAATTAAATACGAGAAATATTTATAGATATAATTATTACTTCTATAGTTATACCATGCCAAATTGAATCATCTACTAGAGATACTTCAGGTGACCATAAGAATTAGAATCAATCAGTCAAAAAAAGAGAATGAGAGACGTTCAGAGCTTGCATTCCTGATCAGCAATATGATGGCAAGATCACTTTGTTTCTTCTAGACTATCTTGGCTTCCTAATATCATGACTATTAAATCTTTCTATTCCTCCTATTTTTTCCAAAGTCTTCAAATATCTATTCTATACATACTGAGTCCTGAGTGCTACGAACTTGTTGTCGTCTAAAAAAACTACTGAAATGTATCGTGCATGTCACAGCAGCAGCTATCCTTCACTGCCTATTCTGATGCTCAGATGCAGTAATTTCATGTATCGTTTCTGTGTGTTCTCTTCACGTCTACAATGAAGCAATTGCAAACCAGAAATTAAACATTACAATTGCAGCTACACTTAAAAAGAACCAGTTTAATGTTGTAAGGAACCATAAATGTAACATCCAAATTCAATTAAATATGAGAAATACTTACAGATATAATTGTTATTTCTACAATTATACAATGGCAAATTGAATCATCTACTAGAGATACTTCAGGTGACCAAAAGAATTAGAATCAATCAGTTGGAAAAAGAGAATGAAAGATGTGCAGGGCTCACATTCCAGCCTAGCAATATGATGGCAAGATCACTATGTTTCTTCTAGACTTTCTTGGCTTCCTCATATTATGAATATAAAAAACATTCTGTTCTTCTTATTTTTTCCAAAATCTTCAAATATCTATTCTATATATATTAAGTCCTGATTGCCACGAACTTGTTGTCATCTAAAAAGACTACTGAAATGTACCGTGCATGTCACAGCAGCAGCTATATTTCACTGCCTATTGTGAGGCTCAGATGCAGTAATTTCATGTATCATTTCTCTGTGTGTTCTCTTCAGGTCTACAAAGAAGCAATTTCAAACCAGATATTTAAGGTTACAACTGCAGCTACATTTAAAAAATAGTGATTCATGTGTAAAGAACCATAAACAAAACTTCCAAATTGAATTAAATATAAAAAATATTTATATATATAGTTATTACTTCTATAGTTATACCATGCCAAATCTACTAGATTACTGAAGTATCTACTAGAGATACTTCAGGTGACCAGAAGAATTGGAATCAATCAGTTTGAAAAAGAGAATGAGAGACATGCAGAGCTCGCATTCAAGGCTAGAAATATGATGGCAAGATCACTATGTTTCTTCTAGACTACCCTGGCTTCCTGATATCATGACTATTAAAAACATTGTATTCTTATTTTTCCCAAAATCTTCAACTATCTATTCCATATACACTGATTCCTGATTGACACCAAATTATTGTCATCTAAAAAGATTACTGAAACAGACTGTGCTTGTACCAACAGCAGCTATACTTCACTGCCTATTCTGACGTTCAGATGCAGTAATTTCATGTATCATTTCTCTGTGTGTTCTCTTCAGGTCTACAATGAAGCAATTTCAAACCAGATATTTAAGGTTACAACTGCAGCTACATTAAAAAACAACCAATATAATATTATAAAGAACCATAAACGTAACTTCTACATTCAATTAAATATGAGAAATATTTATCGATATAGTTATTACTTCCATAGTTATACCATGGCAAATTGAATCATCTACTACAGATACTTCAGGTGACCATAAGAATTAGACTCAATCAGATAGAAATGGAGAATGAGAGATGTGCAGGGCTCACATTTCAGCCTATCAATATGACGGGCCATTCGCTGTATTTCTTCTAGAATTTTGTTGGCTTCCTAATATAATGACCATTGAAAACATACTATTCTTCTTATTTTTTCCAAAATCTTCATATGTAAATTCATTTCTCTGCCGTTTTTTTTTTTCCCTGTATTTCCTTCAGTGTACTCCCACCAAGACAGTCTCACGTCAGTAACAGTACTTTTCCAAACTGAATGCTGGCACGCCTCGTTTTCCTTTTTTCTGCAGAACGCATCTCAAATCCTCATCTCAGACTGCAAATTTCACTAACCCTTCTCATAGGCATCCCATTTCAAATTAAGTCCAGCCTTTTCTGTTGTGTGTGAGGCTGAGCCTTTTTCCTGCTTTGGCAGCAGGCATGATATTCACTCCTGGCTTTTCTTCTGTACTTTATCAAAGTGCTATAAGACCCCTGACAACTTAATTTCTTGGCTTTGTCTGTGTTTGCTGCCACACAAAAATTTTGGTTTTTTATGCAATGACTTGTGGTTGTACGTGCCTGAGACTAACGCTTAGCTGCTTTGTGCAGAGCACCATCTGATGTCCCTGTGAGTCTCAGTCAAGATTGGATGAAATTGTTGGCAACACATCATACAGCTATATCAAAATCTGAACCTGAAGAAAAAAAAAAATTTTTAAACTCATCACTGAAAGAAGAAGTCCAAACCTGAGGAGAATATCAGAATTGCTGGACAGAGCTCATCCAGAAGCCCAAGAAGCATGAGCTACTACTGGTGAATTTATCCAGGTGCTAGCTAAAGACAGTTAAAAGTTTCCCAATTAAATATTTCATCAACAAAAAGATGTCTTTGTGGAAACTTATTCTTTTCAAAATAAGTATGCTTCAAAAAGGCAGTTACTGAGATAAAAAGAATTTTGTTATAGCTGGAGATTTCTTTTGACCCTTTTAAAAAAGGAACATTTCTATCCACCATTTCAACAGAACTGTTCATCCTGTAGTTTTAGAGAACACAGAATTACTGTCTAAATGGAAACAAAACATCTCAAGTCAACCAAAATGAGTTTCCAGAGATTGTTTCACTGAGAACACTGAGATGTATTGTTTTCATTAGATTTTGCAAGAGAACTATTTTTTTTAATTTGGATTTGCAAATATAAACTAAGCTCCCACCCAGCTCAAGACCTTATTGTGCCAAAATACACTACGGAGAGAAGCTCCAGATCTTATACCCATACCAGTACACCAAAGCATTAAAGATCTCCCCTTGCTCTCCAGAGACTAGAGAAGAAAGGCATCTAATCTTGCTTTAACAAGCAGTGGCAGAAATTAGAATAAAGGTTCCTAAACACTGCTACTTACTCACTCACTCACTCACATTCATTCCCAAAGCCACCTAGAGGCAGATACAGGTCGACTGAAGGCACCAATCTAATTCTTACGTAAAGCACCTAAAACAACTCTGGCTCGTGTGAGTTGCTGAAGCAAAATGCCCCACACTTTACTTACACATATACAAGTTTTACCCTCTTTAGATTTCTTTACAGTGGCACACTTTTGTAATATTTAATGTTTCTGGAGAATCCCTGCTTAGTTGAATTAACAGAAAAAAAGCATAGGAGTATATGAACTGAGGCTATGAAAAAGTGACTACTTTATGTAACAGTTCCAAGTAAATTCTACCTACTTATTCTCAAGACTATTATTTTCCCAGAAACATTCCTGGACTTTAGGAAACAAAGATGCTGGCCTATGCATATCCACCCCAAATAAGGTAACTGTTAAGACTCTTAGTCCAGTGTCTTATCCTATAGTAAAAAGTAAGTCTAGTATTGTTTTTCTCTGTTTTGCTGGTAGGAAGCAAAGGAGAAAGAAGCAGAGAAGAGAATGGAAAATTCCCAAGCAGAAAATAAATAATCCAGCTTCCAATAGGGGCTTTTAAAGGCTAAAATACTAAGAAAATCAGAAAGGTATAGAGGCACACAGAATCATAGAATGGCCAGGGCTGGCAGGGACTTTAAAGTTAATCTAGTTCCAGCTCCCCTCAATGGGCATGATATTTACATGAGGTAAAGTAAGCAGGAGCTCTGAATCCCATCAAGGCTGAAAGGAAGCTTGCACACAGGAAGAAGTCAAAGGAGCAGTCAGTAAAACCTTGGTAGATAGAACCTGCAAAAATACATGGAGTCAAATCCTCAGGACCACTTAAGCATACAGAGGAAACAGACCAGAAATGGCAAAGAAATGATTCACTGTGTTGACCAGATCCTGTAGTCAAACTGAGTTTGTATACACAGCATTATAAATTGATACTCCAAACAAGATTAACAGTAAATGTGCTGATTACAGGAACACAAAATGAAGACATGATGAAGTTCTGTATCTGTGTATACCACTGTCTATTCCCTGAACTTTCTGCAGCAAAGAGCCCTTTCTTTATAAATGCATGAGGATAACCTATATGCTACTTACTTTCTAAAATTTGTTCTTGAAATTATGATAAGTAAACCAAAGTGGCAGAGGGAACAGAAGAACAGGAATATATGCTCCAATCACTACACAGTCTGGGAGGTGTTTAGTGTCCAAGAAGATCTCAGAATCCTACTATTTTTTTGGACTCAGGTTGGTTACATAGCTCTTCTTTCTGAATGTTTTTTCACAACCAGAGCGGCTAGATAATCACTTTTTCCAAAGTAAGACTCTGAAGGAATAATGAGCATCTGTATACCGTAAGGAAGTATATCTCTATACTAATTTGTTCTGTGCTCCCCATGGGAGAAGCTGTGCCAGCAGCTTTGATTGCAGGTCAGAGAATCACAGAAATATAGAATGGCTAGGGTTGGATGACAACTGCAATATCACCCAGTTCCAACGCCCCTGCATGATCCACACGTTCCACTAGACCAGGTTGCTCAAAGCCCCATCCAACCTGGCCTTGAATACTTTCAGGGAGGGGGCAGCCACAGGTTCCTTGGGCAGCCTGTTCCAGAGTCTCACCACCCTCACAGGAAAGATTTTCTTTCTAGTGTCTAGATTAAATCTCCCCTCTTCAAGTTTTAACCCATTTCCCCTTGTCTTCTCACTACACACCCATGTAAAAAGCCCTACCCCAGCTTTCTTATAGGCCCCCTTCAGGAAGGTTGCTATAACGCCACCTTGGAGCCTCCTCTTCTTCAGGCTGAACAACCCCAACTTCTTCAGCTTCTCTTCACAGGGGAGGTGCTCCATCTCTCTGATCATTTTAGTGGCTCTCCTCTGGACATGCTCCAGGAGCTCTGGAAGTGTTCTCAGGACAGTGGCTAAGCTAGTAAAATGCATCTTCAACTTGCCAAAAGGGGCAAGGCTACAGAGGTTCTCAAAGTAGGGTCAGCTTGTCTCCTGCTGGGCTGGAATACATTAACCACATAATTATGGTTTGGAGAACCATACGTTGTATGTGTATCACGTGCCTGCTGTCACATGGAAAGGGAAGTCAACTTCCCCTCTTTCCTGTTCTGAAGTAGGGCATCAGCTGATGTTTTTCATCAGAAAAGAAAGAAACAGTAAAAAACAACCCTTACAGGAGAGGAGTGCAGGTCAGGATGACACAAAAAACTTCAGTGTGGGAATATAGCAATGAGACTACTGCACTCTCAGTGCTACACAGTGAAGGAGAAGGAGGAATCTAAACAGCTGCTTTAAGATATGTATTTATATCATTTGTCGAACTATGCAGCTTCTTACTACCCAGTAGATGCTGTGGGGGTGGATGGAAGAATGTCATGACCATCTTCATGAATCTCGTAACCTTCCAGAGAGATGGATAATGACGCTCTGAGAAAGGAATTGCAGTTCTGTCTGAACTCGGTGTAACAGGCCAAGAACTAATCAGCTCATGCAGAGGAATCAAATAGAGACCCAGTCAAAGTTTACTCAGGAACTGTTTTACCATAGAGGGAAAAAATAGCCTCATAAATTAGATGTAACAAAATCGATTTTGCATTGTGGGGACACCAAAAAGTCTTTTTCTCAGACCCTTTGGAGCTGAGAAGTCTGAATCTTCCACTGAAAAACCCTTCACCTTCACCATTCCTGGCCCAGAGAACACTGATTTTTAAAGCCAGAAAGCTCCAAAACCATGGCCTCATTGAAGCAGCAACTTTAATTATTGCATTATTTCATTATACATTATTGCATATACATGGCCTATGTCAGTTCACATAAATCAGTGAAATGAATAAATGAAAACTGGAAACTTGTTACCCACCAGTGTTGGATGGCGTTGTATCAATATCAAGTGTGACTATTAAAAGTTAGCTTCTGAAAAGACACTATCTAAAGAAAAGGGCAAGTTTACACATTTAAGCACTCATGCTTAAATGGGCAATGTGAGAGAAATTTCATGGATTTTCCTGCAGAAGATGTGTAAAAAAACTTTGCACTGCCAGGAAGATTAGTATCTTTATTTTAAGTGCACTTTTCCTATCTAGCTTCTCCTGTGTCTTTTGACAACACACATATCCATTACTTCTGCCATAACACATTTAACTCAATGTGTGAGTTAAAAATTATGTTTTTATGCCTGGGTGTACACATGTATGCTGTCAGGGTTTGTGCTTTTTTGAAGTGAGCTAACATGTTTCCTTTCACACATCATGTTCCAACTAAGCAACTTTCTTAGGGCATTTACTTTTATGTACAGCTTCTAAATAAAGATGTTTTCTATCCAGCATCCCCCTTGATTCTTATCAGATGCATGCAAATGCCATGAACAGTCTGCATTGGACTTTCCAAACAGAGAAGTGCAAAATTTCTAATCATGATGTAATTTAAGTCATAAGGATCGAAGCTACTTTTAAGAGAAGTAGTAAAAACAATTAAACATATTTATAAGATCAGAGTGATAAAGCATCTGGTATCTTCTCTTGACTCATGTTACAGTGAATAAAGAACACTACAGACAAGCAATCATGACATGAGGGAGAAAACTTGCTACTATCTAAAATTAAAAATGGAAATTTCTACATTTCTACATTTCTGCATTGCATCAGAAGATTGCATTTGGTCTTACATATGTTTCATTTAATATTGTTCTCCTATGAGCATTGACTCTGTATCACAAATTTATCTCTACCACTGCACTTGAACCTAACCAATGTTCTTTCACCTTAACCTCTGGGTGTTTTCTCATTTCCATTTGCCTCCCCTAAAGCAGGAACCTATTGGCTGCACTGCTTGTTGCATACCCATCTATATCTGTCTGCAAAGGGAAGACCTACACTCTTGGTATGGAGGAAGGGAGAGAAACCAGTCTAAATGCTAATGACAAATAGTATGCTTGCCTATTTTCCTAAGTACTTGTCTTCAGATGCCCCTGCAAAAACACAAAGAAGCTCAAATGCAGCTTTGCTAGAAAACCGTAAGGAACCTACAATACACAATTAGTGATTATTACATAAATCAGAGTTATTTTGTTAACTCAGGCAAATAATTTAACCATTATGTACTCAGGTCGGCTTGTTAATTTAGGACATATGAATTAGACACTTAAAAAAGATCAGTTGTTTGCAAGTCACAAGGCAACCTTATATGAAGCAAACTGGTTGACAGTGGCTGAATATGAGTCAGCAGTGTGCCCAGGTAGCCAAGAAGCCCAATAGCATCCTGGATTGTATCAGGAACAGTGTGGCCAGCAGAAGGGAAGAGATCACCCCTGAATAATCATCACTGATGAGGCCACAACTTGAGTACTATGTTCACCTCTGGGCCTCTCGCTCCAAGGACATTAAGGTGCTCGGGCATGTCCGAAAAAGAACAACAGAGCTAGTGAAGCACCTGGAGAACAAGTCCTGGGAGGAAAGGCTGAACGAACCATTGCTTAGTCTGGAGAAAAGGATGATGAGAGGAGACCTTATCATTCTCTACAACTACCTGAAAGGAGGTTGTAGCAATGTGAAGACTGGTCTCCCTCACAACAAGCGACAGAACAAGAGGAAATGGCCTCTATATACTTAAGGGAATTTAGATTGGATATTAAGAAAATAATTTTCACTGAAAGAGTTATCAAGCATTGGAACAGTCTGCCCTAGTGGTATTTAAAAGATGCGTAGATGTGGTGCTTAGGGACCTAGTGGTGCATTTGGCAAGTGCTAGATTACCAGTTGACTTGATGATCTTAAAGGTCTTTTCTAACCTAAATGATTCTATAATTCTATTAACCTTATAAGTGAACAGTCTTATTTTAATGTTAATTATGTCATAAATGTAGAGCTCTTCTATTCCACAAGATTTCATTTTTCTTTAATTATATTTTTCCATTATATTTCTTCTTAATAGTGGTTTCATTTTTAATTATCTGCTGACAATATAAGATTATGCTTTGTTGGCTGCAAAATACATTCTATCAGTTTCTGGGATTTGTCATACATGCTTATAAACAGCCTGAGAATATTCAATGAAAAAATATCAATTTTAAGTTACTGTGAGGCAAGGCATAAGGGTAAGTGTAATTTCACAAGCCACACATTAGAAATTATTTTGTTACTGATACTTGCTCTCCATTTTAATAAATGGTTAATGAACTTGAAGGATACCACATGAAAATAAATTACTATTTTTCAAATTTTCTCTGCAGATAACCAAATTAACTTGAATTATTCTTACTCATGTCTGTTAAATCAAAAAGTCATTGAGCAATGCCAGCTAAGCCAGAAACACTTAAAAATGCATTATTAATAAATTTCATGGATTTTCCTGCAGAAGATGTGTAACAAAAACTTTGCACTGCTAGGAAGGTAAGTATCTTTATTTTAAGTGCACTTTTCCTATCTAGCTTCTCCTGTGTCTTTTGACAACACACATATCCATTACTTCTGCCATAACAAAAAGATTTCTAAAATTTAGCTAGGCACCTAACTGTGCAAATAAGGGACTAATAGCTTTTTCAAGGTAAACAGGAGCATAAATTCCCTACATAGTTTTAATCTTCGGACACTTTAAAATGTGAAAAGATAGCCTAAAATTTTCTTGCATGGGTGCCCATGTATAGAAAGTTAAAGTCATCCTTCAGTACTTGGTAAAGCCAAGTTTAGAAAACTTCCCCAGTCAAAAAAATAAATCAAACTGAAACATCAGTGAACACAGGCCTTTCGCCCTGAGCAGCTTTATATACTGGTCTCTCTTGTTTAACCCTATATGGCACCATCTTGGCAGGCATCCCAACTCATAATAAAATTGCTTGGATGAAATGTAGCTAAACTAAGAGAACACAGACTGTATGCAGTAACACACAAGTTTCCACTGCATGAAGTCTCTGATCCTCATTTTTGGTCGAGAAAATACACATCTATGTTTTAGTGAAAATGTAATTCTTTCTTTAAAAGTGTGGAAACTAGCAACCAAATTGCCTCCACTAGCTTATGTCATCTTTGTTTTCCAGCTTGCAATTAACTTGAAACTTTTTTTTCAGAATCTGCTTCGTCTAACTTTCTCACACTGAATTGGTGAAAAAATAAGGAAAAGAAACTCCACCTAAGCAAACAAATAAAGGCTTTTTTACATCAAGGGTATATGCAGAGTTATATAGGGTATATAACAAGGGTATATAACAGTTATTTCCTCTCAGCTTCATAATACCGTATCTCTAGGTATACTACTAAAAGTCTATATTGCATTTGCAAGGTCCTTTCTGCATTCTAGGAAGTCAAACTCAGTGTTTTGCTTATGAACTGTTTACTGAAATTGTTCTCTGTATCATTAACTTTTGCTTACAGGTTAAGCATCCCTAAATTTCTTGATGCCATGTCTTTCATAACTGCTCTCATCAAGTTTGAATGTATTGGATATTTTCTACCAGAAGATTTACACTGTTGCTCACAAGATTATTTAGGTCATAAATGACAAATCCTTGTACATCTGCCTGATGCGCAACCTTGGAGTTCTCACCTTTGGCTATTTACCACAATGACTTGTACACAATCTTTAGAGGCAGCATCTGAAGAAGACCCCATGCACACATGTGTAGCATGTTTACAGGTATACAGACAACACACAGAACCGATGTGTGTAAACCCATTTTCTTCTCAGAAACAGATCACTGCTTTCTTTTATGGACCAACTGCCATTTTATTTGCATTTGACAGAAGGCTGAAAACCACATTCAGTTCTCAGTCAACAGAGTCAGCTCTTTGTAATCACATTTCCATCGTGCACTACCAGTTGCTCTTTGTTCCTGCAATATTTCTAAACACTGTGGAGCACATGGCCACCACAAAAAGGCTGTTCATTTTGAGGATCTCACCTCACCACAGAATACATTTATTTTATTTTTAATTAATGCAGCATTAGCTTTTCTTCCACTGGTAACGTACCTAACGTTTCCTAGCTTTCACCTAACTCCTTCAGCCTGTAGCCCAGATTGCTAAGAAGGCCAATGGCATCCTGGCCTGCATCAAGAACAGTGTGGCCAGCAGGTCCAAGGAAGTGATTCTTCCCCCATACTCAGCACTGGTGAGGCCACACCTCGAGTACTGTGTCCAGTTCTGGGCCCCTCAGTTCAGGAAGGATATTGAGGTGCTGGAGCAGGTCCAAAGGAGGGCAACCAGGCTGGTGAAGGGACTCAAGCACAAGTCCTATGAGGAGAGGCTGAGGGAGCTGGGGCTGTTCAGCTTGAAGAAGAGGAGGCTCAGGGGAGACCTCATCACTCTCTACAACTACCTGAAAGGAGGTTGTATCTAGGCAACTATCAACAAGACAAGAGGGCATGGTCTTAAGTTGTGTCAGGGGAAGTTTAGGTTGGATATTAGAAAGAATTTCTTTACGGAGAGGGTGATCAGGCATTGGAATGGGCTGCCCTGGGAAGTAGTGGATTCTCCATCCCTGGAGATATTTAAAAAGAGACTGGATGTGGCATTCAGTGCCATGGTCTAGTAAGTACAGCGGTAGTGGATCAAGGGTTGGACTTGATGATCTCTGAGGTCCCTTCAAACCCAGCCAATTCTATGATTCTATGATTCCATGAGAGCTGCCTTCAAAGCCAGGTTCCATCATGAAATCAGGAAATTTACAAAGGATACATTTCAGACTTATTGTATGAAAGAATGAGCTAGGGGTACAATAATATCAAAATATAAGTCTAAATATCTAGGCAGTCTTAAAAAGAAGGAGAAATTAGGGAATACTCTATCTAGCACATTTGAAGTGCTTTTTCTCCTCAATGCATTTTAAGCAAAAGGTAGTAGTGGAAAAAAAAAATAGTTCTGAGAGCAGAACTATAAAAATAGTTCTGAGAGAGTGAATTCAGAAGCATTTTTATAATAAGTGAAGAAACATAGCAATCCCCTTTGCTTTAGTCAATGACCCCACCCAACTCTATTCAATGCATTTCTCAGGGCCTGCAAGACCTTGAGCCTGCTGGTGCCAGGCAGCATAATCTACATTTGACAATTTTGAGGAAAAACTCTAAAAAGGGTTACCCATTATGGCCACTGAAAGCAGAGTTTAACTCATTTAAATGCCATGAAATTTTCTTACAGTCTCACTCTTATTGCAATGAGTAACCTCACAAATCAGAATATTCTCCTTAAACAAGCTCCCCCCAAGCCAAAGGCTTCTCTATTTTTCAGAAATATTCTTCTAACAGAAAAGGGCAACTACACACTTTCCTTCTCAGGCCTATCTATTTCACTCAAAACATCAGCTTCAGTTAGTGAGAGAAGATGTCATCTGAACTTTGGGGAAAAGGAAAAACTCTAGCTAGCTTCTTTTCTTGAAGCAGACAAGAATAAAATGAGGGGGGAAAGCCCACAATAAAATACAAACAGGATCAATATTGCTACCTGCAGCCTAAAATCCTTAATGTCCATTTAAATGTATTTACAAAATGTAATACTGAGAATTAACTCACAAGGATATCCTGTATATGAGTTAAAATTAACTTTTTCCCTGATGGAGTCTTCCACCCAATGGAAAATGCTCCTCTAATTATCAGTTCTATTAGACTCTCTTTTCATCTCTACAGCTTCTCTTGCTGCTAAATAAATACTAGCTGAGATAATTTCACACTTCTGGAGGACTCATAGGAAGCACTGGAGCACACCATTACAATCTTCATTGCATCCTGGAGGTTGTGACCCTTTAAAGCCTTTAATAATAATAGCTCGTGGCCTACCTCTGGCATAGGCCAAAGAAGCATGTTTCCCTGAATCTGTAATGTTAAGGATTGGAAGAGATGGGAAAGAAGAGGAAGAAATTATTCGAATTATAATCACAGACTGCAACATCAGCATTTGTTTCATTGTGTTATTGTACTCATACTATTCAGAAAATTTACTTCATTATTCCACTTCATTTCTATCAAAAATGTGAGTAGGTGATAATATTTTGATTTCCCTTATTGTTCCAGTTATTTAAGATTTGATGAGAACCTCAAGTATCTTACCTTTAAAAAAAGGGTTTAAGAACCTTTGTCAAACACCTCAGCAAAATCCGTAAGAAAATGAAAATCCGTAAGAAAGTCCATTGGAGGATAAGTAAGATGATGAACTGACTGAAGCATCCCACAGAGGAGAAAAAGCTGAGATAGGTGGGATTGTTCCATCTGGAGAAGAGTTGTTTCCCAGTGGTTCCCAGTGAACAAGAAACAATGGGCACAATCTGAAATACAAGTGTTTTTTATTGTGAGGGTGACTGAGGGCTGGAACAGGTTGTCCAGGGAGGTTGTGCAGTCTCCTTCCTTGAACACACTAGGAAACCATTTGGATGTGGTCCTGGGCAATGCAGTCCAGGAGTACCTGCTTGAGCATTTGGGCTTCACAAGATGGCCTCCACAGACTCCTGTCAATGTCAACAATTCTGTGAACTCTGGTAGTTTCCAAGTGGACACTATGTATGAGTCATTCTCCTGTGACAGCCCCCAGAAAAACTGAGTTAGGGTGCTTTGTTAGGACTGAGTGGGCAGGACGGCGAGAGGTTGTATCAAGCAGCCTGTGCCCTATATGCCTGGGTGAGGTGAATGATGCAGCCTATGACAACACTTGCTGCCACAGCTTCAGATTTGGCTGAATCTGGCAGTGGGCCACCATAAGAGCTGCCTGTTTGCTGTGCAGGAAGCCTTTCCACCTTGTTCTACACAAGTCACACACACAAGTGAGTGTGGATGACAACTACCAAGAGTATATGGCTGGCTTGGCCATACACTAGTGGAGAACCATAGCCAGGGAATACCACCACTACCACCTGGGCTGGGGACCCAGTAACACCAGCCATGCTGCCGGGAGAAGGGGCCTGCAGAGTTGGTGTAAGTGGAGTGGGGTGACACAGCCCCAAAGCCCTCCAATGCCAGCAGGCCGCAGGTGGGCACCTGCCCAGCTGCACCACCCATCCTCCGCAGCAGCATGGTGGTGGTGTAGCCTTTGCAATCACCTGGATGCCTCCAAGCATCATCACAGGACTGTCCAAATCCTCTGAACAGCAGTGGGTCCTGGAGACTTCTAGTCCACGTGCCATGACAGCCCTGGGGCCTCGTGACCAAGCTGCTCTGCCTCACACTGCTTGAGCAGGGAGGGGGGACAAGAAGACCTCTAGAGAACCCTTCCAACATACTCCATTCTGGGGTCATAGTTTTTAAAACTATTTCTAACTTGAAAGTAGGTACCAATGGTGGTCAGAAAGACATTATTTCACCAAAAGAGGCATTTGATCAAGCTGTCCCCAAGAGGTAACAAGTTTCCAAACAAGGCAGCAACTCTGTATACCCTGAGCTTCAGCTGAACTGGAGTACTAAACCCTACAGTGAGTTTTTTTTAAATAGAGAGGAGCAATCCTGTTCTCATGATGGCACTGCACAGAGCCCTCAGAAACAGGCTGGCTGGCAGATATGTGGAATTTCCAAGTCCACTGTTCCCTCCTCCATTCAACAGGACCCATCTCATTCCACCACCATGAGGCCCCCTTGAAGACAGACAATGAGGAGTCTCACACATGTCCACAGCTCCTGAACAGCATCCCTTCACACTGTTGGGCAACCCCCAAGCTTTGTCGACCAGCACCCTGCAAGGGCTCCCCCATGACCTGCAGGTACTGAGACCCTGCAGCCTGCAAAGCCTTCAGTCAGTGTTTCTGCACCTGAGGCCTCTCAGACCTTCAGAGGTCTGGGTGTCCAGGAGTACACTCACCACCTTGAACATGAGCCAGCAATATGTTCTTTCTGTAAATGGGTCTTACAGACAGGAGCACCTGCCAGACGAAGAGGGCGACAGGCTGAGAGATCTGGGTCTGTTCATCCTGGAGGAGGCCCAGAGTATCTCATGAAGATGTTCAAATACGTGAAGAGACGGTGCAGAGGGAACAGAACTAGGCTCTTCACAGTGACAGGACAAGAGGCAATGGGCCCAAACTGAAACACAGGGAACACTTTGTTACTGTGATGGTGACTGTACACAGGAACAGATGTCCCAGAGAAGTTGTACAGGCTGTCCTACTGAAGGGAACATCAGCGGTCAATGCAGGGAAGCAATCCTATCTATTATCATGACAGCACTACAGGGAGCACTCAGCAGTGGGAGAAGTGGTCTTGCATACAAAAAAAACCCCTCCAAAATGTTCTGGCAAAACACAGCTGGGACACGGACATTGCAAAGTATTTATAGATTAATTCACTACCTGATGACATGAGGCATTCTTGCAGGATATTGATTTGCTCACAGCTGTTGCGTTTTTTGCATAATAAAAAACATCTAAAAAGATCATGTTGCTCAGTAAAGGTCTTCATTTGATTTTCTATTTTACCCTACAGCATATTCCAAATATCTGTAACTTTTAATGTAATCAAAGAAGTAATAGTTTAATATATTTACATTACCAGCTACCGTGCAAGAGATTTATTCCAAGCATTTCAACCTTTTCGACATTCTTTTGCATAGTCAAATATCTAGACAAAGAGTTCATTGAGATTAACCTGAAAGTTATAAATGCCAACATCTGTAAAATACACAAACATTAAATAAAGGAAGAAGAATGAAAGTAAAGAGCAAACTAAGGCAGGCAGCACTCCCACTCCACCATAGGTAAATATCCAAGTATTAACTGCCACATTCTTCTCAGTATGACAATATGTATTTTTACCATAGAAATACATATGAAGATCTGTAGAACTTTTATCTTTTTGTCAACAAATAATGAATTTTCTCCTTCTACAACTACATGCCTTAATAAAAACAACTTTTATTTATACAAACTGTTCGGGGATAAGCTTGGATACATATTCTTTTTCTTTCCTGTTTGCACCAGTTTTTGCTGGCCCAAGTCAAAACTCCCTATTACTTATTGTAAACACTGTTTATTTTGTAGACAGCATGCTGTTTTCAAGAAAATGTGTTTGTGACAACTGGGTGAGCCTTGAGGCAACTCTATTTTTTCAAATTTACTTTCAAAAGAATTTTCAAAATGCCCTGTTTCCACAGCCTGAGATCTTCCTGTGTTTCTTTTGTGAAAGAGAGACAAATTCATCTTCTTGTCATGAAGACAAATTATCTGGAAAAATATTTTTCTACAAAAGGCAGTCTATCGTAGGCAAACAGGCTATGATAGGCACCTTTTAGGGTTGCTTGACTTAAATGGGAAAAACATTTGATAATATAAAAATAGCAAAAGAAACTAAATAAAGTATTCAGAAACCTTACAGTAAGTACCTGCCTTAACATGGTCCTGGGCAACCTGCTTTAGGTGACTCTGCTTTGAGCAAGGGGCTGGGTTAAATCATCTCCAGAGGGGCTGTCCAGAAACAACTATTATGTAATTCTCTCTGTTGTAATTAATAAGAAACAAAAGATTTCTGTGTACAGACTATGATTTTAAAATTTTCCAACATTTAACTTTTTAAGGCCATAAGCATCAGTCAGCTGTTCAACAGAAAAGATACTCCCTTAAACTGCTCAAAGAACTCTGTGCACTTTAAAACATATCTTTCAGCATCTCTGACATACATTTCAGAAGGAAGATTAATTCCTAACTTTTCTTTGGAAAGGACAGTCTGGATCTAGAGAACTATCTTGTTAAATTTGTCTTAATTTAACTAAACTTCAGTTTCCTTCCACCATCCACTCAGCACTGAAGCACAAAATAGAAAGCATTATTTTGGATTTTTCTTAGTGGGTTTTTTTTTAAGAAAACCAAGTATCTTACTATTGGTACTTAACATTTACATGATTGTTATAAAATAATAATTTACATAATACTTGCAAAACTTCCTTTAAAAAATTGCTGTTTGATATTAAAACCACAGGCCTGATTTTAAAACTACCATTTCCTTTGCAAAGCTTGTGCAAGGCTTTCAAAAATGCTTATCAATTCACATCTAAGTTGGGAGAAGTACTTTTATTTTAGCTTGTCTAGCAAATCTTAAAAACAATGTTTAAATTAAAAATAATAATATTTTGCTTTCTAAAACAGCTTTGTATTAAAGATACAAGGTTTTGTATCTTTGTGCTGCACAGAATCTGTCCTATGCATATCAGCAACATATTTCCCAAGAAACAGAATTAAAACCAGATGAATAAAAAAGCAGAGGGGAATGCTAAGCCTGATTTGAAAAGAATTCTTTCAAATTCAGGGTCCAGATGGTCAGCTGCATCTCAAGCTGGACTAACGCTAGTATGCAGATATGCTTCGTTAGATAACAAGAACACACCTGTTCTGGCCTAGGGGAGGCTGTGTAAACCGACTCCCAGCTACAGAAGAAAGTAAGGCAGCAAATACTGCCAAGAGCTGCCATGGTTCCTCACCATGAAGCTGGCCACTGTCTAGCCTAGCCTTATCGTATCTTCAAGCAGCACTATGTGCATCACTTCCTGCCACTCTCTGAACAGACGAACATCTGTGTTGTCATCCTTTACAAAAATAACTACACAAAGATCATGGGATAAGTCCTGCTAGCCAACCTCCAGTGACACCTCAGATAAAATACCTTTACACTTTCTCATATTTTCAGTTGTTGGTAAACACTGCCAAACTTCATTTTTTATTTGGAATTTCCCTTAACAGATGTTTACTTCAAACTGAATTTCTGGGACACAGGTTAGCCACAACATCCAGTGAATCTGGAGAAAGCCATGAAACGAAAATTTGAATTTATGAAGCACATCAGAAATGTTCTTTCAGCTATCCCTGTAAATATTCCTAAATAATAAAACCTGCAAGAGGAAGAAGAAAAAAAATCATTTCGCACATGCACTACAGGGACCAAGTTCTGCAGCTGATTTTTCAGAAGACTTGGACTGAGTGATCATATTCTGTCCTGACTCAACTCCAGCAGGTATCACATCTATCTTATGCTGGGTACACAGGGACAGAAAAGGTTAAACAATTATCATGTCTAAAGGTGGAGAATCATAGTGGACTGACATCCCAATTACAAAGCAAACACAGGTTTCCTTAACCACAGGTCTCCTCAGTACTACGAGATCAATTTTGATTTTGCATAAGCAAAAGAAAGACTGAGACTGAAAAGTTAAGTTGGAAAAACAGAGAAAAGGAAGTAGGAACAGGAATCAAAATGGCTAGTTAGCTAGGAGAGGGGGAGAGCTACCACAGACTGGCACAGAGAAATATAGGAGAGGCTCCTGTATATCAGGAGAGGCATATAGAAATATAGGAGAGGCACCTGTATATCAAGTGATTACTGGATTGATATACAGGAAGAAAAGTGGAGACACAGAGACAGCTATAACCTTCAGATCATAATCAGTCTCAGAATGGTTTGCATTGGATGGGATCTTAAAGGATTGGAAGGGATCTAGTTCCTCTGCCATGTGCAGGGACACTTCTCACTGTATCAGACTGCCCTAGTCCCATCCACCTGGCCTTGAATAATTCCAGGGATGGAGCAGCTGCAGCTTCCATGGACAACCTGTGCCACTGGCGAACCACCTTCACAGTGAAGAATTTCTTGCTTCCTTACACCCAATCTAAACCTACCATCATTTACTTTAAATCATTGTCCCTCACCCTATCACTACAGGCTCTGGTAAAAAAATCTGTCTTTCTTTTAAGCCACCTTTATTTATTGAAAGGCCACAATAAGGCCTCTCCAAAGCCACATATTCTCCAGGCTGAATAGTAATCTCCTGAAAATCTGAAGATGAGCCCAGAATTCCCCCCCCTAGGGGGGACTGCCTCAAGGCAGCAAGCACAGCTGAAACTGCTGAATACATCCATTCCCTTTCTCTCACTGAATTGTCTGCACAGGAGCAACTGGCAGCAGTAGTCCTAAAATTTCGCTACAGTTTCATATTTTCTGTGATCTGTGATTTTGATTCCAAACGTCCAAATCTAAATTCGTGGGGACCAGCTGCACAGCACATGTTATGATCCAGTGCTGTTTTATATTTCTGCTTTCTTCAAATGGCATGTAAAGTTTCACTATGAAACTGGCTTTGTTTAATTCTAGAGGTTTTTAAATGATCAAGTTAAAATGTAATATTGTGGACATATTAGTATTATAAATGCTTTTAGCACTATGATGCTTTTAAAGACTATTTGCAATTTGATGATTTGTATAGTTTTATGTAAGTGCTCTCAGTTAATTTTATTAATAAAAGTGTAATGGAATTCTAAAATTACTGTTTGACAGGTGATCACTTCCAAATCTGAATGGTGAAAAAATGAGTTTAAGTAGCAACTGTGCAAAAAACAGGAATAATAAAACCAACTAATTATTATAAAATGTCATTCTATTGAAATTACTTGATTTGCCTCTCAATTCAGCATCCTTTAATTCAGTCACTAGTGAATATCTGATTATTATGGAGTATAGCACACTTTAAAATATTTATAGTGTGTGTGTCAGCAAGACTATACACACCAAGTGGCACCTATTAATTTCAGTTGTTCAATAGTAGCTTCAGGGTCAGATTTATTTCACCTGGTAGTATTTCATGTGTGTGTGTTTTTATTTTCACAGCCTGTCTGTTCATGGATTGCCTTCATCGTGTTGCTCCAGAGTTCATAAGGAATCATCCATACAGATTTTGGATTTTTATTACATGTGCCTATCAACCAATGCAGCATCAGGTGTTTCACCCACAGGAGAGGGAAACTTCATCTAAATTAAAGTACATGTGTAGTACTGGATTGTCAGATATGTGAGAGTGTAAAGATATTCATTAAAAACTAAGCAAACACAAACTGCTGAAAAGAAGTCCCTGCACCCTAGGCTACCCATGGACCCTCCTTATGGATGAACAGCAAAAACTAAAAGCTTTATATAATAATTGTGCAAGCTAAAAAGGAGAGTAAAAGTGGCATTTTTCAAACTCTTCCCTGTAAAACTCTAAAATGCATTACTAAAGCAAGACAGCACAGGACTACACTAGTGCCTGATTTCAAGCAGGTAACTCCACTTAAATGCATTAAATTCTTGTATACTTCAAAATGTTTTGTGCTGTTTCTTTGTTCCGTCTTGATGTATCCTAAATGTAAACGACTCGATGGGCTTCCAGACCTTCAACCTCAAAGTTTTCTTAAATCTACTTGCACACAGAACTCCCAAATCTCTTTAAGCAACGCAGCTAAGGAATGGGGGTTGGCCTAGAGCCACACCCCTGCGGTCATGCAGGGTATCTGCAGCTACCCAAAGCTGTTGCAGCACAAGCACACAAACCCATGTAAAAAGGACCCAGCCGGCGTCCCAGCAAGCCTACATCTCACACCGCGTACGTCCCAGAGAGGGAAAGCACACACAGTCTCCTGCACTGTGGAGAGTAGTTGCCCTTACCTGTAGGATTTTCTTCAGAAAACTGTTCTTCAGCTTCCCCGCGGAGGAACTGCCTGCCCCAGCGTGCAGAAAGCCGACCAGGAAGCTGGTCAGCTGCTGTAGGAAGCAGGCTAAGTTACCCAGACAAAAGACAATGCGGTAGCACGATGAGTAAGCACAGCGGACGGACCTGTACTCCTAAAAGTAAGGCAGGTGGCTGGGGTTGCAAGTTTGAACCCTGGACCACTGACCTCCCAAGGGAAATGGCAAGTATTTCTTGGCATGGGACTCCCTGTGCAACAGGGGGACAAAGCATGGTATCTGGAACAGTATTGAGGGGTTGCACTTAGTGTTACTACTACCAGTATGAACAGGCAAGGTTTCACTAGATTTGTCTCCCTCCACCCTTTACTGTCCCAGGCTGGCTTTTTTGCTCTACCAGACTCCAGAGCAGACTGGATGTATTACATTTGGTACTACAAAAAATTCACCTGCAGGAAATTATCTGCAAGAAAGCATAATTTCAACATCATTTTAGATACTTTCCACTAGGGAGATGGTTGTGTGGAGTGGAATGATAAACAAATAAAGGAAGCCTGAAATGCTTTCTTGCCATGGGATGCAGAGCTGCATAACATGGGTGGGTGCATAGCCTTAAGTTCATAGTGAACTTCATCCGTGCTTTCCTAAGGATTCCAACTGTGCATTCTTACAAACAGCTACCAGTCAAAAAAACAAGACAAAACCAAACAAAAAACAAACAAAAAAACCCCACCAAAACAAAACAAAACAAAACAAAAAACAAAAAACAAAAAACAAAAAAAAAAAAAAAAAAAAAAAAAAAAAAAAAAAAACCTGCAGCAACATACATTTTGCTTAACATCAGGAAACCACAGTTATAACTTATAATGGCCTACTTGCAGCAAATCATAATCAGGAAAGATAGTAAAAAGTCAGATTCCAAGGAGAATAAGCACAGAAGAAAATAAGTGTTTTGTTGTGGGTTTTGGTTTTGGGGTTTTTTTGAGAATAGGCTACCCTAGCACTAATAAAACACACAAGGTATATGGCTTAATATTTCTGCAAGCAGAAACCATGTTATCTCTGCCACAAAACACAAAAATGAAAAGCATCCTCAGTGAAAAGGGGAATTTTTAAAGTAATACTCTGATTAGCTTAGATGAACCAAGAGTATCTAAAACCAGGGTCTATATTAAAAACCTTACACTCTTAGCCAGTGCTGAAAAGTATTTACAGTGATTTTTTCACACATTAATAACAGACCCTGAAGGTGCTATTTTTCTCTTAAGCTGCAGTAAGTTTTAGTAAGAGACAGAAATAACAGTCAGTAGCTGAAGCTACAGGAAATAATAGCCAAAAGTAAGTAATTCTGCTTTTGTTAAAACAGCACATAAGTGTAGCACTTCAAAAAAAAGCTACTGTAAACCTCTAGAAAAGCCAAGTCTTCAGGCCATAAAGCATCACCTTCAAACCTCTCTGTCTAATGAGCTGCAAAAGTAGCCATTTCCTGGCTTTTCAAGTAATGGCTTCTGAAAGCATTATTTCATACCTTTTCCATATTCTTCTCCTACTCTACTAAGCCCACCCACAAATGTTGCTAAACACCATACAGAAAACTGCCTTTCTTGCCCTTCTATTATTGCTGTATTCTCATACTGCACTCCAAACCTGGATGTAAAAGGCCATGTAGCCCCATTACACTGATGTAGCTCTTTGCTACTGCTAGTTTTTTTTCATTATTTCTCTTGCATGAAAATGTAGTTGAAAGACTGCCATTCAGTCCATCCATGTTGCACCTTTTGCACAACTTGCATTGTGACTATCTCTTCCCATGGGTTCTCCTATATGTTGGTATTCCCACAGCTAGGCAATTCAATCCGAATGTTTGAATAAAAGGCCTTAGTGTTATTTCTGTGAGAAGGCTTCAGGAAGTGGCTGTAATGACTGGGGTTTTTGTTCTCAAACTTTGTTTTGTCGTTGGTATCTGGCTTCATCCAAAATAAACTTGAACAGATTATTCAGGGCAACAGATGTTTTTTGAACAGAGAGATTTATGTTTGAATGAAAAAAAAATCCACAGTGTCAATTAGCTGGGCATTAGCATATTGATACTAATAAATGATTGATATATATTATATATGTATATTGACTGGTGTATATTATATATTATATATTATATATTATATATTATATATTATATATTATTATGTATTTATTTGTATTATGTATTACATATATTACATATATATTGTATATTGTGTATTATATATTAGTGTTGTGCATATTATTAAAATTGATTTATACATATTATTATATATATATTAATAATTGATGTACAGCAGACTGATAAATGGCCTTTTCAGGTCTTAACTAATTGTTTTGTTAACTTTAATACACACATGCGGTGCTACATCCACTACGCAGGAGTCTACTATCAAAAAGGCTAGTGATTTTTACAGCATTACATTCTCTTCATAATTAAATATCTTGATAGGAAGCATTTACCTGGAGATGACAGAGGCAAATAACAGATCTTTTATCCCTGAAGTCCAAGGACAGTGTACTGATAGAAATTTTTATACTGGAGCAATGCCATTCATTTTAATAGTTAAAGATGGTGGAGGTACAAACACATTTGCACCAGACACCATGTAGCATCACAAATGCCTGGGACATCACGGATCTTACCATCTGTTAAATTATATGAGCCACACATGTTCAAATTTCCCTATGAGCTTCCCTGAAGCTGCATACAGTATGCAGCTTGTGAAAAGGGCAAATATTAAAAATCCAGACCTCAATTTAATTTTTAAGTGTGGTTCCAGGTATAATTTGCATTTTATAGTTTTCTCTAGATGATGGCTTGTACACATAAATACCTACTCACTAAATAATTTTATGTCGGATATGTATTACTGAGAATGAAGAAAGTAGAAAACATCTCTCATACAAATATATCTTCTGTTGTATGTCACTTTACTTCTGAGGCAGGAAAGAAGAAGCAGAAGGATAGAAATCAATGCAGACTCCTTGGCTGTAAATTAGCAAATCTAAAACTCTTCACATCAGTGCTCAGATCTCAAAGAACTGATGGAGGATGAGAAACATAGAATATAACATAAAGAATACACAAACTATATTTCAACTTCTTAACTGCTAGAAGTTGTTTTAAAAAATAATAATTCTATTTTTTATATATACAGGTTGCATGAAATGTTATATTTAGGATTTTAAAAACAACAAGCAAAATCACCAAGACCAAGATTCAATTTTCAGTTTTTCTTGTAAATTTTTATACATGTACAACCACACACTAACTCTGTTCTGAGGGTATGTAATCTCATAAAACCCACTATTTTTTAATACTGTGAAAATAACTACAATAAGCAATTTAGTATTAAGTAAGGGCTCATATTTTCAAAATTTTAGGATAGAATGCAAAACCTTCTTTAATTGCATTTGCAAAAAAGTTGGAACCCAGGGAAATCCATCTATTCCTGGAAACTCTTTTAATAACATATTGAAACTCAGCATAGCAAGGGCAGCGGTATTCCTTTTCCCTACAGTACCAGATGTTTATGTGCTGTAATCATCTGCAATTTTTAAAGTTGCAGATAGAATGCTTAAGGTATAGGAGAGCTTTTGGGGATAACTACAACCATGGACAAACACAGATTTGATTAATCATTTTTAATGGCGGGCTTATCTCATGTTCTCAAAATACTGCTTTTCCAGTAAGACTGAGTATAAAACTGCTTTCAAGCTTTGCCTGTTCATCTTATACAGCAGAGTCCTTTTGCTCCATCTAGATACTCTTCTGTCAAAGGCCAAAAAGCCACCTTTCACCTTCTTCCACTGCAGGACTTAACTTGCCTTCAAACCACTTACATACATCAACTATGAAGAAAATATTTGTCATCCACACCTTAAAAATAAATAAATAAATAAAATGTGCACAACTAATTCCATACAGATAATGCACAATAAGCTTTCATTTCTTCTACCATATTTTCAAAACCATTACTGAACTAGAATAATTTTCTTTTTTTAGTTTGGCAACCTACAAATTATGTACTTGCAGTCCTTACTTAAGGGTCTCCAACCATCAAAATTGAAAAAAGTTTTGGTCTGCCTTGGTTTGTCTGAACTGCAGAGAATAAATGAGATTATACTTAGGATACGGTATATCAAGAAAGCTGACAGGCTATCCATGGGCTGTAATTTAAATTCCAAGCTACAGCAAGGCTGAGCTTTGCTAGCTCTCAAAATCACTGTGACAGGTAAAATTTGCTGGGAAATTATTTAATGCAAAGGACACCATCATTTCTCATACTGAGAACAGCAAGTTCCAGCAAGCTCCTGAAGGAACAGTGTGTTCGCTGTACATGAGCCAGGAGCTATGCTACTTGAAGAGAATATTTGTGTTAGTGCTTGAAAATTTAAATACATCCAGAACGCAGGACCAGCATATTACTTTTTCAGATGCACAAAATTCAGATGCAATAATCATGATACAATAATACCAAAGCAATCCTGTCCATGATCCTGAAAATGCAAATACACACAAATGACAAGTATCATTTTGCTTAAGTCCTTTTCTGCATATATGTAAATGTAAATGCCCACCTGTTATGAATATCTGCACATGCATCTTTGACGAACATTTCCATACCAGGTCAATGACTGAACAACTTTTGCAGAACATGACTGCAAAGACAAATCTACATGAGCAAGCTGAAACCTCCTTCATTAATAATAATATCCTTGTTTTACCTGTGGGCAAAATTGTGTCAGACACTTTGTTTAAGAGTATAGACCAAACATTTTCAAGATAGCTTGAACATATTAATTTGAACAGCTAATTTAAGCTTCAACATTCCCTTTTGGTTTTCTCCTGTGTCCAAATATGACTGGAACTAGGTTTTTTCTTCTAGATTATTTTCTTGCCTCTTTTTCTGCTCCACACACTCCATACGTTTTGCTCTTATAAGCAATCAACCAGAACACACAGACAGCACAGATAGGTGTTTATGCTGTTTTAAGAGGCTATAATTTGATACTGTACTGATGTGATTGTAGTTTTATTTCTTTTCCCCAAGACTATTTTAAGTCCTAATAATCAGCCAGCCAGGGAGAAAGCAAAACTCCTCCCTAGTGAAGAGGAAAAGAAAAGAGAAGAAAAGAGAAGAAAAGAGAAAAGAAAAGAAAAGAAAAGAAAAGAAAAGAAAAGAAAAGAAAAGAGAAAAAAAATACTATAAAAAGAAACAAAGAAGAAAAGCAAACCAAACCAAAACAAAAAGGGAAAAGGAAAAAGGAAAAAGGAAAAAAAGGAAGAGGAAACTGCCCATCCAGAGACTGGAACACAGGTAAAAAGCGGGACATGCCTGCAACCAGTACCCCGGTACTGTACTGAGCAGATACAGTTTCAATATCTGTAAGCAAAATATTTACCAAAAATATTTTCCAAAACACTGGAGCTTTTGTATAAATTATGTTGCTGATGTGGATGCCTGAACTCACATTGAAGATTCATTAGCAGAGCATTACACCTACAACTTTAAAGAGAATTTTAGTTCTTTAGTAAGCTCTTCCAAATTATGTAAAGCATTCATTATATGTCAATCTTACCTCTAAGCAGACAAACACATTAATTTTTGCTTTTGGTCAAGCACAAGCACATTCTGGTGGCAGCACTCAAGGTAGGTGCTATATTAAAAGCTGCAAGGTGGGCTGTCTTTCCTGCAAAGTTAAGCTGCCTTGGAATTATAGAAAAAAGCCTCTGGCATGTTTTGAACAAGAATGCAAATATGACACTCTACTAAAAAACTGGGAAAATGGAGACAAAAAGTTTCTTTCAAGTAATATCAATATAGTCAAGGAGTCACTGAGCTATAAACTAGGGTAACATTTGTCCAAGAAACAGTAAAGCATTCAGAATAAGCTAATACCACACTAACTAGCCTTGGCACAATGTACCTATACTGTGACTGTGATCAAATAGGTGTCCTAATGTGGACAATCACTCTTCGCTGCAAATATCTAACACGACATCATATTGCAGACATATTCCAGGATTTCATTCTTTCTTTAGCTGCTGATCTGCTCTGACTTGCCCAAGGTAATGTTTAAATTGTGTGTATTTCCATCCTTTGCCTACCATCCTGTTTGGTTTATAATCTTGTAAAGGCAGGGACTGGCTTTTGCTGTTTGAACAGCATCCAGCACAATAGGACTTTGATCCAGCCTGTAGGCACTGCTGGAGGCATGTTAGATTTCCAAATATCACATATAGAATCCTGTATTCAGTTCCTGGAAACATGGTACTAGTACTTGAACAGTGCATGTACTCACATTGAGTCCTTTAAGATCATAGTAAACACAGTGCCTTAAGAAGCTCGGTTAAACTTGTGTTTCTCCATGCCATCTGTTTTTTTGTTGAGGACAGGAAAAGCAGCAACGTTCAGAGCTAAATAACCTCACTAGATTTAAAAAAAAAAAAAAACAAACTATCTGAGCAGAGATAATTTCCTTTAAAATGAGACATGACAAGACATGGCTGTTCAGGACACAATACCACATTCTCCAAGTTTAATATCTCACGAAGTTATTTCCTTGTGCTACACATACATCAGAGAAACTATGCTGAAACCAACCTTTCACTTCTAAGAGAACTACTTTGGATTTCTTATTTCAGAAATGTCACAGAAACTAGCAGTTTATACCATAATTCAGTGCCTCCCTAAATGCATACTATCTCAGTCAAATTAATTTAACTGTGGTTTAGGCTTATATTATATATATAGCAGCAAACCTATTTACTATAACTAACCACCAAGGTAAAGTGGACAAATGATATCTCAAATATTACCTGTGTGAGCAAACCAATTTTTGTTTAACTTTACTAAGAGGAATTAAACAGATGATTTTGCTGACCCACATCTAATAAAAATACTTTAGACACTAACACCATTGTTTTGACTTTCTGTTTGTGAAGGCCACTTCAATCTTACAGGATTCTATGCATAGCAACGTAAGATGTGCAAACAGTAATATTGTGTTCACCATAGGACACTATGCATAACTCACCGATTGCAGTAGCACACATGCACACTGCTCACAAAAGGAAAATCAGTAAGCATATGGCCACTAATACAAAAGGAACTGGTTTTCTGCAATGTTAACCATAAAATCAATAGCTTTTTTTTATTATTATTTTAAAAGTCAAAAACACGGTCATCCACTGCATGAAAAAAAAAAAGATTTTACAATAAAGGAAGAATATTGCTAAAATTAAATTCTTATTTAATACTACATGTTCAAAAAAGAAATTCTTCCAGTAAAAGATTTTTACAGAAATTTTACAAGGGCATTTTGTATCCCCAGAAGCTATAATATTCATTCGAAAAAGCAAGTCAGTATATGAATACTGTTTACTTTTTTACAATCACAAAACTATCTGAAAACCTATGACTTCAAGAAGGGAAGCTAACAAGAAAAAGCAGAGGCTTATATCCTACAAGGAGAAAGTTACATACTTCTTGTTGTAACCTGAGCTATTTACTCATAAATGCTCAATGAAATTGTTTCTGGTGAAAAAACAACAAATGTGAAAAACACGAAGTAATGCATTTAGAGCAATGACTATGACCTTGTAGAATTTATTAGGAAGATGTAGTAGATTTCTGATTTCTACCTGCTGCTCTATTGTTGTAAACCTCAGTTGTGCATAGTAACATTGACAATCTCTGAAAACCAACAAGGGTGTCACTGTGATAATTCCATCTGATTAAACCACAAATCCTGAAGAACATTTCCCACTGGCTTCTAATTCACTGTGAATGGAGCTGGCTTTTGAATGTGTGAACTCTAAAATGCTGACATTTCACTTGCTACAAAACAATCTCTACAAAT
Organism: Florisuga fusca; assembly: GCA_038090715.1. Classification (NCBI taxonomy): domain Eukaryota; kingdom Metazoa; phylum Chordata; class Aves; order Apodiformes; family Trochilidae; genus Florisuga; species Florisuga fusca. The sequence goes on from JAAWXA010000012.1 coordinate 6,383,385, forward strand.
TAAGGAATGCATCATAGCACCATCAAAAAAAAAGGGGTGGAGGGAAGTACTAGTTAAGCTTTGCAGTTGTTTCAAATGCTCCATGTTAACACTGTCCTGCTTTTCACTATTATATCTATTCTTACTTAGAGAAGTTGCAGAGTGAGAATGTGAAAGGACAGAGGGTTCATTATTATCCTGCAAGTTGAGAATTGTGTACATTTCTTCAATAGTTCTACTGCATTTGCTAGTATACAATATACAAACTGTATGAAAATGTAAGACATGCCACATCTTCATTAGGCACAAATGAGGTTGCAGCATCAATGTATTTTATCGTAGAAGAACAAAAAATATAGGGAACAAACCCAGTCCATTTCAGAAATGAGTGATCCCCAAATGTACTGATCACATGCAACATCATGAAGCTATTTTAACCCCAGCAAGAGCAGAGCTACAAAGTTAACTGCACCTGATTTCACACAGCACAGAATATCAAATGTTAGCTGCTAGTGAACTACTTCCTAAGCACAAGCAGTCTTGTTTACAGTATGTAATTAACAGAGTTGGAAAAGTCAAAATTACTCACAGAGTCCTGAAGATGTAATAGCAAACTATCTAAGACAGGAAATTCCAGTGCAATATTATAAAACAAGTAGGAAGAAACACACGTAAAGTCGGGAACTGGCAGGCCTCTGGATTACTGCAACATTAGGAATCATGCTCATGCATGCTGGGCTATCATTTATGAAACAGAGCTCAGGAAACAACCAATCACTTAGTTCCTCCTAACAAGTCCAACTGGCTATATGAAAGCTGGAAGTGCTGCACAGAGCAATGAAGAGGAGCTATCCCACATCTTAATCTGCTTATCTAGGGTTGCCTTCTGTCTGGAGAGGGGGGAAAACAAGAGAAAAAGGAAAGAAGAATCACAGTTTCACTGTTGAAACAATGTAATAAATTTTAATGAACAGGCAAATCTTCCACTGGAGTCAGATGGCTGTAGTCAAACATTTGTAGTATTGGCTGAAACATTAAGAGTACCAGTCTCCTTAAGAGTGTCTTTTTTCACATTATTAACAGAAAGCTATGCAAACTGGATTTATATTTCCCATGCAATTGTTTCAGTGCTCTCCTGCTTTTGATTTAAACTTGGTACTGCTTAATGTGGAATATCCTTCCATAAAAATTGATTGGACTAATTTTTTTTTTTTTTTCCAGATCACAGGTGGCTCTTCAATGCATTAACAAGAGGCCTTTCCTGGAAAGCTATCTGCATAGTCTTAGGGTTTAGGATTTAAAAGGCCATAATTTACCAGAGAGATAAAAACAGGAACAAGAAATCTTGTCTTCAATTAATAACCAGAAAAAAACCAAACCAAAACAAAACAAAACAAACAGCTTTAAAAAATCTGGAACAGGCCAGTATTTACACAGCAGAGCATACAAAGAAAAAGTTACCCCTTCTAGGAAATTTCTGGTTTTGACAACACCACACTGATGTAGTGCTGCTAAATAGCTTTTCTGAAATGCTTCAGCATAACAGAAAACATTTTCTTTTCAATGCTGATTAATTTTGTAAAAATTATAGCATTTATAGTTTCATCTCATGAAAAAGAAATAGGAATCTGACAAGATAAAAAAGTTTGATCTTACATAACTGTCTTCGTGTACATATGCCCATGAAATTCTCCATGTTGTTAATGTCTATTTACTAAAAAAAGTAGTAAAAAACCAACTTTCATACATACAAAGCTACAGGTTTTTTAAAAAGAGCTGATAGGCTGTTTATACATAAATCCTAGTAATATTTAATGAAGAGTTAGATACTTTGAAGTGAGGTAGCATGAATTTTACAAGGATGGAAATCACGTAGACTTGGTTGCTTTATCTTTGAATTATTTTCACATACAGCTATTCTTCACATCTTCTCTTTTCTCCTTCTTGTAATCTATGCCTTAACAATTTCTGAAATCTTTCTGGTAAAGTATATTTTATAAAACTTGCTCCCCCCACATGCTGCCATGACAACCATATTCAAAAACTTCTGCAGATATTTTGCAGCTTTAGATACTTTCCCAGAACAGAGTTAGTAGCTACAGATGACCATATGGACCATGTTGTTCTGCTGGGCATCATTAATTGAAACAGAGAAACAGAAGCCTTTAATCTCATAAACCAGGTCTTTTTGCATACCTTCTTTGCAGTCTTCTCCACAGGTCTCCAATCTATCACTACATGTAATAATCATGAGCTGTTTCACCATTGCATCCACTTAAATGGTTCTTGATGAAAATTTACAATGCAAAAGCAATAAAACTATTGTGATGAAAATCAATGTTTTATAAAATACTCAAAGTGATATTCAGTTACAGTATTGCCATTAATTAGAAGAAATTCTCAATGTTCACAGATTTGTGAGCAACAGAAAAAAGGAATAATTTTTTGTGAAGATTCTACAGTTCCACAAGAGGAAGGTGAAAGAGCATTTGCTAACCAGAAGTGCTAATGGAATGATAGAGTACATTATAATAACATATAAAATATTTTGAAATATGGGTAATATTATACAATTTAACCTAGAAAATTGAAAATATTACAATCATACCTGTGGGATACATATAAAAAATTTTGAGTTATCTATATTCATTGGCAATCTTGCCACCAGACCATGTTCTCTTTGACAAAGAATAGGAAGAAACACAATGGCTTCACAGACTTGGAACTTGAGTTCATTACCTTTGCAAGCCATATCTCCAAATTAAAAAAGGAAACCCTGTAAATTCCAGCCTCATCTTCTTTCTGCAATATTATAAGGAAAATAGTACAGTTGCCAGCTGGTTTCTTTCAATGATGACCAATGAATAGCATCTTGCAAACAAGAGCATTTGCTGATGAAATGGCTAGACTAATACATATGTACACATGCCAAGCAGTTTTTTTCAGACTAATTCAAGTAGGGTGCTGCCTTTCTCCACAAAATAGGATTCACAGTCCTCCCTTTTACTCTACCATCCATGGAGAATATTACAGGCTCTGCAGGTGTGAGGGAGAATGCTTTTTCATCTCCCTGCCAAAAAGTGTCCTTCTTACAACTTCTACTTCTTTTTATAACTTACATAATTAAAATGTGAAGGTGCTCGCTGAAGTTCTCTCAATCAAGAAACCTACCACAACTCTCAGCTACACCCCTAAAGAGTGACAGCCTCTGGTTTTCCTTCTCAAGATCACAAAGAGCATTAGCTCCTATTATTTCCACTAGCCATATTCCCACATCTCATATCTTGAAAATAAAATTCACTGCAGTACCATAATCGTGCCGATCACCTTATTTGCTGTATAACTCTGGACAGTATTACATTACCAGTTTACCGTAGTTAAAAATAAAACCAAGTAATCTACTGAAACAAAATCCACAGTCAAGAAAAGCCCTCACTGAATAACTAGAATATCTGAGATAAAGCAATCCAGTTAATCTTTCAGATCTCAAGATATCGTATCCTAGGCATTTCATTTTCTTCCTGCCTTGTTGTATTATTCATCTCCATAATAGGAGTTTTCTGCATGTAACTAATTCTTTCTGTTCAAACCTCTGTTTCATAACTCCCTGATTTATTATGTACGTGGATCTGCCACATGGTCACCAGCTTTACGTTTACTAATAAAGACAGCATCCTTAAAGTAATGTATACTCATAAAAGTTACAGTTTTCTTAATTCGTTCACCCACAAATGATTTCTCTTTGTCAGTAGCTGAAATACTTTTGTTAGCTGAAGACTTTTAAAACACTATAGCATTCATCTTAAAATGAAAACGTATCAAGCAGCAACTTCACCACTTACCTGCCAGGAGGTAAGACCTGCCAGTCTTTCTGGCAAACTGAGGGGGAACCACCTTTTCATACATCAGAGTGGCTGAATTCAAAAGTGAACCTAAATTCAAAAGGTTTAACTGTTTGGAAGGCATAGCCTGTGTATGAATGAGGTAGCTTAGTAGCCTCAGCTGGCTGCATGGGAAAGTGAAAGTAGGGGCTATTTGCTTCCTCTTATTAACTAAGTTGGGACCTGTGAAAAAAGAGCTAATCCTGTCTGTGGTGGTTAGATTGTCCAAAAGAAAAATAGAAGGTTAATTTACATTCCACCGTATTTCAATTTTCACAATACACTTTCAGCCCTATTGTAAATTATGCTGTTCATCCCTTAGGTTTCACATTCTTTTATTTCTGCAGTCTCAAGAGTGTCTAGTAGATGACTAGGTATATATGAGCTGAAACATCTACAGATTTACTTAATCCTGCAGAATGTATTTTTACTTGGCTTTCCTAGGATTACTTGCAATCCATGAAGCTCATACATGAGTAATTATTACCAATTTCTCTGTATGTGCCAACTATATAAGCAGTATCTCCAAGATCACCCGTGCAATGCACACACACAAATTACATGGAAAGAAAAGCACAGTGCAGTTATAACTCTGATAACTGGAGGGAAGTCTGCATACTAGGACAGCATTGAAAATAGAAGCTACAAACTAAGTAGAGATCTGCAGACAGACTAAAAGAGAAATTCTGACTGTTTACTCATCAGACTAATCCGCATGTGTAGTCTGCTGGTGAACGTTACATGAAGAATAAGGTTTCTCTGATAATATTAAGACACAAGCCCTTTTTACTGCATGACTTGGGGTATAAACAAACATACAATTGTTTAATAAACAAGTTGTTCACATCTCCAGATGCTGATTTTATGTTACACAGCAGCTGTGCCAACAAATACTGGGTCATAAAATATAACTGCACTCTGTATGATAGTTTTGGGAGGAAATCTTTTGAACAATGCACAAAGATACATGGAAAATATGCAAGGAATGGGACATATGATCCATGAATACAAATTCTATGTCAGAAGCAGAAGAACCTCATCCAGCATGCAACTATATAATGAGTTAGGAAAACAATATGTAAAAGAATGTGAATCTCCTGCTCATAGTAAACAAGAGCAACCTTTAGTTAAGATTACATTAATTGGCTACAAAACCCAAGCTGAAGAAACAGAGAACCTGCAGAGCAGATTTTTGGGGGGGGAAAATAAACAAACCCATCTCCATCACCATTGCAAAGAGTTACAGCTTATAAACTACCTATGAGGTTATTTAAACTCCTACTGCATGACTGAGCATCAGGCATACATCAAATCAACTTTATGCTGTCAAAGTTGTATTACTTATGTCCCATACCAGGAATGACTGTTAAATCCCACTAGCCCTCTGGAAAGCAAAGTTGCATTTAGACTAAGGAGAGGCTGAAGCCAAGGAAAATCACTCCACCCAAACTGGCTGTTCCGTGAAGGGAGAAGGGTAATAGAATTATTCCAGAAATAGCAGAAGATCTGGGGACATCATCCGGAGTCTCAGTAACAAGAGAGATATAGGAGAATTTATAGATCCTTTCAGATACACTGGAAGCTTGATCTAAGGGAGAGGATCACAGGAAACAAACATAAAAAATGCTTTCCATGTGCATAGTCACTCTCATGGAGTTTCAGATGGAGACACAGAAGAGAAGCTCCATGATCTAGTTTTCATAACTCCATGAACCAGTTTTCATAAGACAGGACTCCTTTTCTTTGTAGTAATTATCAGGAATGATAAAACTGTCTCCAAAACCCTAAGACAGTATGTCTTGAAAGGAATTATAGCCTTCTGCTCAGATAAACCTGTTAAGAAAGCAGACAACTGAAGTTCAGCACCTTGCAGACCCTAAGTGTTAGCAGTTGTGTCAATAAGCCTAAGTATGCAGGTGGGGAAGCCCTCCAAAGCTTTCATTTTCTTGCTCCTAGGAAAGTCTGATTGTATTAGAAGAATATGTTTGCATTGAGAACCTAAGTACTAGGAAGTTTAAAGATGACAGCTCTCCAGTTGCACTCAAAATTGATGCATTCAGTGCCAGGAGTGCGTTCAGTGCCAGGAAAATCTGGAGTCCTTTGAGAAAAGATAGCTATTGTACTAGCAGCTAGCTATATGTCAAGGTTTAGCTCTGGGCAGGCAATTAAATGAATGACAGATGCCCTCTGTTCACTTCTCCCTTACCAGAAAGGAAAAAGGAGAGAGAATAAAGTAGAGAGACTTACAAGTTGGAAACTAAAATACACAGCTTTAATAAAATAATAATGATTTAAAAAAAAAAAGTAAATATGTACAAATATGTAAAAAGCCACTACTGCACTCTCCCCCAGTATTATTTCTGCAGAGCAGCCTTGGGAAAGTCCCAGACTGGGCTCCTCGAGTCAGAGGCCAAAGGGAGCTGGTTGCAGGAACACATGGTTAGGGATCAAAGGTTGAAGAACAGATGGCATTTCCAACTTCTGAACACCGGATTTCAGAAACAGTGTAATATTTTGCCCAGGAATTGCAGGGAGGCTTTTTTTCAGGGACAGGAGGACAGAGGAGGGTAGGTGGCTAGTATGCAGCCTCCCAGGTTTATGAGAAAACCAGTATGCATCTTATCTATCACTCTTAAACTTCAGTGATGTTTGGGAGGAGCTGATAAGTCTCTGTCCACACTGCAGACTAAGCACTGAAGCATGCAGTTGCCATTTAAAGACATTACTGACAAGCCCTTGGCAACTTGGTAGTCTGCTGGCATGGTTGGATCACTAGAACTAAGCACTGGCTCTCAAGTGGTGAGAATGAATATTGAAGAACGAACCCTTCCATCATCTCTCTCCCTGTCCTGCCATGGCACTATCAGGGTTTTTTTTCATCGCTCACAGATGGGAGAAGTAGAAATATTGAAATTGTGTGTTGCATCTTAGTCTCCTATAAATAGAAAGAGGTACAAAACAGCGGGAAAGAGTAAACCAGCATGTTTTGTGCCTAATGCAATTCCCAGATGTACCGTGAGTCAGAAGATACATTTAACATCAGAAAAACCTTAAGCACTTGTGAGACCCCTACCGAGTCACTGGGAGAGAGGAGAAGCCCAAGACTGTCAGAGAGAAATTAAAGTTACAATGTCAAAGGAGAAAAGAAAACAATGCCATCCTACACTTTACCTTTTTTGGAAGCCCCGCAAGTTCAACGGTCATGATGGATCTGTGCAGGCTGGACTCTTGCCCCTGTCTTCCTCTCACCCCTTCTGGCACTCTCAGATGTTCCTAGTGACGCAGCAGCTGTCACTCTGGCAGCAGCAGCATGACCCCAGCTGCGTTCATACATGCAGTTATTTTAGTACATTGTGTTTTTCTTTCTTCTCAGTAAAAAATTCTGGTAGTTCAATAGCTTGGATAGGATTTGACTAGATTAAAAAAAAAAAAAAAGCCCTAAACAAAACAGTTCTTTCACTCTTGATATTCTTTTTCTCAAACAATTGTAAACAAGGGCAAAAGAGCCTTAAGAGGAAGTTTTCTTTCTGGTGGGAAATATTAAGCAATCAAGTATATCAGGTCACATTTTGCTTGCAAAATGCCAACTGAAATTGTCTTAAGAACATGAAATAGTTTTTTAAGAATCAAATGTGGTCATCTCTAAACCACAGTAATATTGTATAAGCCTGTGACAAGGAAAAAATTGCTGGCTCCAGCATTCACCCTCTTCTCTGCTGCTCTGCTCATATCAAGCAGTAGCCTGTAGTAGTAGTAGTACAGTAGTCATGTAGTAGCAAGCAGTAGTCATGTTTAAGTCACATTTATGCCCAATTCATCCTTCTTTAAAGTCACAGTCTCTTCACCGTCTAGACATAGACCTGCCACAGCCTTTTCCGGTCAGAGGTTTCCCACTCTATACAAAATACAAAAAATTTGGAATGGACACTTGAAGATCCTGTGTTCTGTTACCCTTATTCAAAACAGAGGCCATACAATTCTGTCTTCATAATGAAGTTCTAATAAATTCACCTTGCATATTTTGTGCAGTTCTGGGCCCTGCAATTTAAGAAGAATGTGTAGGTCCTTGAATGATGCTGAAGGAGGGCAACAAAGGTTGTGAAAGGTGTGAAAGGCTAGAAGGTGTGTTCTGTGACAATTTGAATCCACATAAGCCTTCAGCATTTATAATAGCTTTCTAGAAAGAAGTCCACACTTTAACCACACAGCCTATCAAGACTATACACTAAACATTATACCTCCACCTTGGGTTCACCTCAAGGTTTTTTATTTTAAAAATGCCACTAATAACCATTTCTTCTCCCTTTCTCATCAATTTTAGTTCTCTATCATCTGTTCTCCAGGCTGAACATTGCTGGGTTAATAATTTCTCATGTGGAAGCCTTTACAATGTACTCTACATGGCTACACCACCAACTTTTTATAGTAAATAGGTATCCTGTACTGATAGCAAGTGTCCTATCTGCTAGGCAGCCATCACCTCTTGTACCTGCACTCACTCTGTGTAGAACTGAAGGAGGCTCCTAGCATTGTCTTGTTTCATTCTCTTTTTATTTCAGAGGGTGAAAGCCTTCACTGTCTCTGCTAGTAATGAAATAACAGAAAAGCCTACTGCCACATTGTAAAATTTCTGAGAATTTTCAGTGTATACCAGAAGACCAGAAATATGAATCATTGACACAAGGACTTTTCCTTTCAGCTGGAGGTCACTCTTAGTAATTCCCTTTGTTTCCTTTTTTAAGCTTGGATTGAGTGATGTAAAAACTATAGAATTATTTTTAATATTGTTCCTGAATCTGATCTTTCAGTAGTTAATAGTTTTCAGTACTTTAAGTGGACAGTCATTAATTTTGTATTTTTTCCTGTTAGCATAAGTTGCTTTGGCAGGGAAGGCAGCAGACATAGTTGTTTTCCTTGTGATACCAGTTTTTCAGCCATCCAAGCAAACAGTTTTGTTTTTAAAGGTTATGGAATTAAAAGATATATTAAGTTCCCAGATCCAGTGTTGTTCATTTTTAGAGACAGCACACTTGCTAAAATCCTGCAAAAGTGTTATATTATCTGAGATTAACTCACATCATTGTTGGAACTGAAATCTGTTCATCCCATTTGAGAGACAGAATAATGCCTAGTTTTGTTTTATTGTCACATATAATGAAAACTTGACCTTTAGCCTTTGAGCACAGGTTCAGTGGAATAAATTATTTTTCAAGGCATCTAAATGAAATCTGAAGCCTTAGGAGTAAGGGAGACCATTGCCTATGTCTGGTGCTAAACCATTAACGCCATTTCATATCTAAATGCATTATAAGCTATTTGGCAGCAGGTACCAAAAAAGCAGACACTATTTGACCTTTATAGGGTGGAATGAGTGAAAGAATTCTTTGTTATTGGAATTTAAGTTCACGCTCTTTTTGGAAGTTAAGCAGCACACAAGTGGAGAGGCATGACGAAATCCCATTCAGTTTCACGTAATTAAGGCATCCAAATCCATTCGAGACCATAAAATCAAACACACATTCATTTAAAAAGTAAGCTGTTTTTTAGGAGTCAGATACTGCTTACAACAATCTTTGGTCTTTAGGACCATGTATTCAACTGACCTTTTTAAGATAGCATCTCTCCATTGACAGTTCTTTCCTCTAAGTAAATATATATAAATAGTTTTTCTTAAAAAAAAAAAAAAAGTTTGGAATTGTTACCATTTCTTTATGCAAATCTTTAAGCTTCATATGATGAGACAGATACATGTGAAATCGTTGCTCATTATGCTAATGCCACATCTCTGAAGCACACGTTCTAGAAGACAAACTATGCATCTAACTTAATGATGTTGTGTTTCCTTGAGTCCTCTTACAGCTGTAGATGAGGAAGAAATCATTATTTTCCTAAGTCATTACAATGCCAATAATATTTTGGATTTTTAAAAAAATCATTGCATACTGAGATATTCCTCTCAACCTATTACATACCTAAAGAATTGAGAATAATGGAGCCAATAATTTTTGTATTGGCAAGGTAAAATGACCTGACTTCCAGGCTGAAAATATATTAATCCCCAAGATTAAAAGGCAATTCATCAAATTACTTTAGCTGTCATTCACATACTGATAGTAATCACTGAATGGGAAGAAGTAGGAGACTGAAAATCAGACCCTCCATAAAATTGCAAACAACCCACAGCCTTTAAGTTGTCTATTAGGCAGCCTAGGTTTTGTAGATGTATTTGGTTTGCATGGCCAATTTTTGGTAGTGGTGGGACAACAGAAGTGGTTTCTATAAGAAGCTGCTTAGAATTTTCCTTGATGTCTGATAGAGCTGTTGCCAGCTGGCTCCAAGGTGGACCCACCAATGGCCAAGGCTGAGCCCATCAGTGACGGTGGTAACCCTTCTGGGACAACGGGAAGAAGAAGGGGAAAAATAAGCTGTGCAACAGCAGCTGGAGGGAGGAATGAGAATATGTGAGAAACAACTCTGCAAATACAAAGGTCAGTGGAAAAAGAGGGGGAGGAGGTGCTCTAGGCACCGCAGCAGAGATGCTGCTGTGGTGAACACCATGGTGAAGCAGGCTGTCCCCCTGCAGCCCATGCCAGTTAATGGTGGAGCAGAAATCTACCTGCAGCCCATGGAGGACCTCACACCAGAGCAGATGGATGTGCCTTTAAAGGAGGCTGGAGAGAGACCACATTGGAGCAGGCTTCTGGCAGGACCTGTGAAGAGGAGCCCCTGCTTGGAGTAGGTTTGCTGGCAGAACCTGTGACCCCGTGGGGGACCCACACTGGAGCAGTCTATTCCTGCAGGACTATACCCCATGAAAAAGACCCAGGCTGGAATAGTTCATGAAGAACTGCTGCCTGTGGGAGAAGTTGGAGAAGTTCATCAAGGACTGTCTTCTGTGTGTGGGATCCCACATGGGATGAGAAGAATGTGAGAAGTCCTTCCCTTGAGGAGGAAGCAGCAACAGAGACATGTGATGGACTGGATCGCAATCCCCATTCTCCATCCCCTCTTGTGCTGCTTGGGAGGAGGTAGAGAACTCAGAAGTTGAGTCTAGGAAGAAGGGAGGGCTTAGGAAAGATGTTTTTTTAAGATTTGGTTTTTATTTTCTTACTACCCTACTCTGAATTTTAATAAATTAAATTAATTCCCACAGACAAGTCTTCTTTGCCCATGAAGATAATTCCTGAGTGATCTTCCTGTCCTTGTCTTGACCCTTTGTCCAGCTGGGAAGGGGAGTGGCAGACCAGCTTGATGGGCACCTGGCATCCAGCCAGGGTCAGCCTTCCACACTGGAGAACTATATAAAGTGACAGAGATTAATATATCATGAAGATACGTACATAAGCTGTGAAGTTTATCTACCAAAAACTGGTTCCCTACCATTTCTCCTAACAGAGGCAACATTATGCTTCATACATACAGATACAGAATACTATAAATTCTTTGGTTTTAATATGAGGAAAAATGTTAATATTTTTAAATGAATGTTAATTATCTTATATTACCAAAACATAAATTTTAGTAATCACTGAAATTGTAAATCATTTTTTTGTGTCCTGCTTTGTACAGTAGCAAGAATAAACAGAAGAACATTACCACAGCCTTCTTAAAAATAAACAGATACAGTATGCAGAATGGCCCTCAACTACTGTTAGGAGGTGCTTCATGCACTTCAGCTACAATACCCACAGTATCTGTGGGACTAGATAGAGTCCTTACTAATCTGATCATGCAAACTGAACATTTAAATTAAATGCAGAATTTACAATACTTTTTAATCCACTATCTGCCACAATGAAAGTTACTGAAATTGGGAACACATTGTTCAAAAGCCTAGACTTCCTGTCTTCAGGCATTCACATTTTTTGTTCTGAAAAATCAAACTGTTTCAAGCACTGAGAAGTGCTATGGACTTCTGTCCTCTGGTAATTATTTCTTCAGGTTTTTTTCCACTAAGCTGAAAACATTTGTCCTGAAACAGAACAGTACTTGTAAATAGCCAGACAATTATGTATGTTGACTAGACACTTCAAGTTGCATGTAGTCTTTACCTTGTCTGTTATATCAGAAGGGTCAGGTGATAAAAAAACAGAAATCTGTAGAAATCACACAGGAAAAAAAAGTAATGTCTAGATTTTTAAATCAATTCACATGTCCTGTAGATATGGTTGATTTGTCAAGAAGTCACAGGTGTGTAGTCTTAGGCAACCTGTGCCCAGCCCCTGAGCTAAAAGTAACAAAGCCATTTATTTAAAAGGCCAAATACTTTGTCCACTTTTAAAATATATAATTTAAGAAAAAAACAAAAACAAAACCAACCAACAAACAAACAAAACATAAACATTTATTTCACCATACTAAGTTTCTAAGGCTACATTTACAAAGCAAACTCTGATATACTGCTGAAGTGCTGCAAGCCAGATTAAGTTTTGTGATAGTTTGTGGAAAGTATTCAAGTGATTTGGTGAATTTTTTATAAAGAGTTCAAAATGCTTGATGGCTCACTGTGGACTACATTGCAGTAGATTACAAGCTACAGTAAGAGCTTGCAAAGCTTCCAGAAGGACTTCCAAGCATATTCTCCCTGCAAGGAGATTGATGTCCTTTTGGAAATATCTTCTGTTCCTTGTACAGAGTGCTTAGGTTTTTTCATTGGTATCACCTGTTCTCTTAAAAAAAGAAAGTATGTAAAATCAGCAATGTTTGATATGATTCAGGGTATTCATAAGAGATGAATACTGTAACATTTTTACATGTTGCAATGGAACAGCACTGATTCTCTTCCTCATTTAAAAAGACACTGTTCAAATTTCTTGGCAAAAAAAAATGTTAGACAGTCTGTACATTCTAGCCAGCCAAGCTTTAAAATATGCATGTTTGACTGTCAAGCACTTCTTAATAACTATGGATTTGGCACCAGACACGTTATCGCATAAATACTGTTTTTGTCATACATATGATGGAGTTCAGAAGCTACTAAAAACAAAACAAAACAAACAAAAAAACACTCATCAAACAAATATCCTTACAAAATAGCCTTTTTCAATAGCTAGCCAGTATGAGCATGAACTGGAGATAGTGTTTGGGAAATCAGTAACATCAATGTAATCAATACTGGAGGTGGTCTAAACAGAGAAATACTTACTTATTTTAAATAAAAATTTATTATATAAAATAATTTATACACTGCATAGACAAGCATTAAAAAGCCATTAGAATAGCTTTATTGAGTATATTTGTCGATATATTTGACAAAAAAAATCCAATGTAAGACACATTTGATATTGAATCTTAGTAATGAGCCATGCAAAAAGAAGAGGTAACGACTTTGTTTCATTAAAATAAGGAGTCCAGCTTGTCCAAGGTTATACCATTCTTGTTTTAGTTAAGAAGAATGGCTGACCGTCTCCTGAACAGGAAATAGTAAGATAAATTTCAATACGGAAAAATAGAACTTTATAGACTTTTTGAGTACTACTCCATATGAATGTTAAGATTCTAGTTGAAAAACCACTACAAACCTTTTGTAAGCATTTTTATTAATTTTTTTTTCTACTAGTATAATAAATAAGTGGTTCCTAATTTCTAATCCAGATTTGTCTGAATTCAATTTTGCTTTAGTTTGCTTAGTTTTACCTGATGGACAAAACGGCTCTTGTTACTAAAATCTCTTCAAAGTCAAGTATAAAAATACTCTGGATGTTATGCAGTTATTTTGTTAGGGACATATTTATAAACTGTACCATAAAATCAGAGAAAGTAATTGTAGGAAGCCACGACATTTAGGCATAGTAGAAGAAAATTCTCAACTTTTATATAATACAGGAGACTAGCTTGCCTTGCAGTTTCAGAGGAAAGAACACACACTTAAACCTTTTGGACAAGCTACCTAGGTTGAAGTCAAGAAATATGTAACTGTGTAAACATGATAGTCCTTACCTATGACAGCTTTTGGGGATTCCTAAGTCTACTTGACAAGAAAGGAGTTAAACAGGGCAGCAGTTAGAAAACAGTTATAAAAAAATACAGCCACTAAACCCAAAAATGTTCACAGGAAAACAGGGAGGGTAGATAATTCAACATTTTGTAGTCAGGAAAAACAGTTTTGGCTTTTAAGATGGGGAGGCAAAGAATCCATGGGATATCAAGGGAATACTAGACTTGTGGCAAGAAGAGATGTGTTGCACACTAAGGTTGATGCTAAAAAGATGTAGCTGATACAAGTTTTGACACCTGGATATTATCCTGGAGTATGGATCTTACTGGTGTAAATCTCTGCTGAAAAGCTTACCTATTGATGGAAAGAAATGCAGTCAGAAACAGGACGTGGAAACATGGTTTAGCACTTTCCAAGGGGTGTGGCACAGGCTTGGCACATAGTGGAGGGTTGGCAGCCCTGCAAAGGCAGTTGCAGTATGCTGCATGGTGCCTGTTCAGTGACATTCATGGGAAACTGGTCCAAGCAAAGGAAAACAAATGTCTCAGTGAAAACCTGAAGGATTATTAATGTGAGACATTTTGATCATTACTAGCAGTGTGTGTGTGGAAAATAAAAAAACCATTATGCTTCTTTACCATCTGGGGCAGTGCATCTGAAGAGCTTCCTGCAGTGTCAGGACAGCATGCAGAGCATGCAAATTACTGTTTTCATAGCCCTGTGTCAGAGTGCAAGGCCCCAAAGATACAGTGGCCCTTTAGAAGGGGAAGAGCATCTTCAAAGCTACCCTGAAGGAAGAAGATACAAAAAACCCAAAACCCCAAACACAAGTTGTTTCAGCAGCATCTAACAGATTAGAACTGCAGGAAGTATCAGAAGGTTTCTAGGATCCTTACAAAGAACAGGCAATGAAATAGGCTCACTGAGAGAAGCACCATCAAGGTCTGAGGGACAAAGAGAAGGTGCAATAGGGTGTGTGAAAAAAAAAAGGAAGAAAACCCTGCAATGCTGACAGTTACACCAATTTTAGTAATACTATAGCATACTTTAAAGAATTACTAAAGCATTAGTGTATGAACAAATCCAGAACAGTTTATTATTCATATAGATTGTTCTACTGATATTTTTTCATTAGAAAAATGAAACTATAAAGTTACATCACATAGTTGGAACTCCTATCTGTAATATACTTCATCCTCACACATTCCCATGAAAAGAATGGCAATTATAAGCTAGATTGATTTTTGTTGCTTACAAGCATATGTAATCAATCACCAGTTACAATTACAGGTCTCAAAACTTTAGAGGTTTTGGAATGAATAATTTAACACCCCAGTTTTGATGCCAGGAACATGCCTTGTCTTATCTACATGGTAGATAATGGTAGCCTATAATGTTCTCCATATTTTTTTTTAAGGGAGCTGTGGAATAAGAGCAAAACATGCCCACAGGCTCCCCACAGCCTCCAGGAGACACCTCTGAAAATAAAGGTGACAAAGTTCCAAATTTAGCTTGCCAGCTTTTAACTTGCAAGAATATAATAAAAAATAACTTTGCAAAACCAAGATTACATTTATTACCAAAATAACTTTGCAAAACCAAGATTACATTTATTACATCTTAAGCTTCTAAGGCAATCTGAAGAAATACAAGTCCTTTTCCTTGAAGAGTCCTAAAATAGGGTCCAAAATCGAAGAGCTGAGATGCTCATTTAGGCAGTGCAGATACAGAAGCTGATCTGTGTTGGGTCTGTGTGGAGGGGCTTTGGTAGCAGGAAAGGGGCTACAGGAGTGGCTATTGTGAGAAGCTGCTAGAAACTTCCCCACCTCCAAGTCTGACTGGCCTCTGGCTGAGGCCAAGCCCATCAGTGATGGTGGATGCATATTTGCAATTAACATGTTCAAGAAGGGAAATAGAAACTGATGTGGTACCTTCAGTGGAGAGAGGAGAGGGGTATGAGAGGAACACCTATGAACATAACAAGGTCAGAGGAGAAGGAGGAGGTGCTCCAAGCACCAGAGCAGATATTCCCCTGCAACCTGTAGTGAAGACCATGGTGAGGCAGGCTGTCTCCCAGTAGTCCATGAAGTACCACAGTAGAGCAGGTATGGACCTGCAGGCCATGAAGGACCTCACACTAGAGCACATGGGTGCATTCAAAGAAAGCTGTGACACTGTGGGAAGACCACTCTGAGGCAGATTTTCCTGAAGGATGGTGCCTTGTGGGAAGGATCCATGCTGGAGCAGTTTGTGAAGAAATGCAGCATGTGGAGGGGACTCATACTGGAGAAGTTCATGAAGGACTGCCTCCTATGGGATAGACCCCATACTGGAGCAGAAGAATGTAAGGAGCCCTTCCCCTAAGAAGAAAGGGTGGCAGAAACAACATGTGATTAAATGACTGTAAACGCACTGCTCCATCTGCCTGTGTCCCTGGCAGGGAGGAGGTAGACATTGGGCATAAAGTAACTTGAGCCTGGGAAGAGTTGAGGGGAAGGTGTTTTATGATTTGTTTTTTTCTCTTTACCCTGCTGTGATTTGAGTAGTAATAAACTGGGGTTTTTTTTCCTCACATCAAGTTGGTTTTGCCTGTGACCATAACTGGTGAGTGAACCCTCCCTGTCCCTTGTCTCAACAAGTCTTTTATAGTGGGCCTAAACCACAACACTGTCAGTCTCTTTCTTGAAGCCCAGAGCAGTTAGTTAACCAAAATTTCAACTGCAACAAAACACTGTGAACAGAGAATGTTGTCTGCAATCTATGGAGAGGCAAATACCATCAAGACTAAAAGCATTTTTGATGACATTTTATTTTTTCAATTCACCTTGTCTTCTTTAGATAAGGAAATGCATATGGTACTGGTAAGACCATAGCAAGGCTGCAACAGTGGAGACATGGCTCTCATCCTAAAAGGTTATTCAGACACATTCATAGTTCCAGTTTTACTTCTAAAAATGCTTAGTGGTGTTTCTATTTCTTTCTTCAAGTAAACTTGGAAGGGATTTTCCAAACACAGAACATTACATGATTTTATTATTGTTTATTGCAAATTAATAGTTCTTTAAAAAGTTGTCTGAAAGATCCTTTCCTCACTCCTAGCATGTTAGCTTTCAACATTTCCTCACAGAGAACTGTTGCACACCGTTTCCCTCCTACAGTTCTATACTTAATTTTGGCAAGCATAGTAATATGTTATCAGTAGAAAACAACTCAGCCAACTGCAAGCCTTCAAAATGATCTATGAAAAGAAATAGAAGACACTAGGCTTTTCCCCTCCCTGGTAAACCCCTACGTACCAGCAGGTAGCCATGTCTACTTTCCAAGTCCTCTCTTTGCTCAATTTTCATTAAGTAAAGAGAATATTGGACTAAGCTAGTCTTGTTATGGAATCTTTTTTATTACCCTCTTGTACATTGTTTTAATTTCTGTTGTTTACAAGTTTGTGTATAAAGCTGAATGAAACCATATTAAGAACTAACAGTGCTAGACAATTCTCACATGGCTGTAACAGACACCTTGATAGACAGAAATGTTTCCACCTCATTCCAATAACATTACCCATTGATTTTGTCCAAAAATATGATCACATTTCTCCATGTATCTATTTTTTTTGCCCCATCCTTTTTTTGTAGTAGCCTCAACAATTTAATTCCTTCTGCCAAACTTGCATAATGTTCTTATGCAATGTTTTAAGATAACACTAAGTTCTTGGAGGTAATCAAGTGCAATAATGACCATGCTTGGAGACCTGCCACCACAAGAGTTATGTTGAGCTAAACTTATAGAGGTTATATATAGCACCTTACTCTGGAAACAGAGAATGCCTAAGTGTTACACGTATCAGCATCAGAAAGAATGGTTAGAAAAAGATGTGTATCTGCATATACTGTATTTAGGCAGTTTCCAACAAATAACCATGTTAGGGCAAGAACTAAAGGTACAGTAAGTTCAAGACTGAAACACCACCTTACTTAATGCTTTCAATGGCATAGAAAATTTTTTTTTGGCAGAATTCATTAATACTGGCCATTCTTCATTGGAGCAAGTAGTTACACTGATATACCAAAGGAAACACCTTAGAGAATAGGTGTTTTAAAAATAAAAATTAAAAACACAAAACAAAAATTTCTCACAAAGTAGGATGACTCAGTTTGTATCTTTCTGCTCAATATGAAGCATGTGGACAGCATTCAGCCTGATGTTCAACATGTCTCAAGACATCTTCTACCCTGTGCTAAGCCTTTAGAATGGTATCAGCAGTGTTGCTTATGCATACTTTTATCCAGTCATTGAGACAACATTTAAGACAAACACAGAAGAACCTAAGCAGTGCAGTGTATTCCCATGCATCTGAATGATGTGCTTGAGGTAATTTTAGGGATGATCTATGTTTATGCACCCTTTATGGATGCAGACCCTTTTTGAATGCAGATGTCTGAAGAGGTTAGTGGCTCTAAGTAGTACTTACATTCCTGAGTGACACCTTGAGAAGCAGGCTTCTCTGTCAAAACCAGTCCAGGGATTTTTGCTGTGTTCTCAAAAGGAGGTGTGGTGGGCAGCAGTGCAAGTGACCCATTGATTTTCCTCTTAGGTAGTCTAAGTTTGGTTAAGATTATTTTGTTTCAGCACACCTGGACCCACAATGATTCAATTTAGAGCACTTGTCTCTGCTCTTAGTTTCATTTATCTTGGTTAAAGGAATTAAGCCAAAGAGTTGCTCACAAAGCTGTGGTTTCTATGAAACAACTAGAGTGCCAGGTGCTGGCACAACTAAAGCCATTGAGCTAGGGACAAAACATGCTTTTGAATGAGAAACTGTTAAGACAACAGACTTAAGTACTCAAAAACTAGTAAGCACGATAAAATGATAGTTACTCATGCAACATTAATTCACAGTATCTTTTCTTTTGCATATCATTAGGTTAGGGCCTAATTACATAAGCACATACTATTAAGGCTAGAGGATGCCCAAAGCACTCAACACTATTTTTATTTCAAAAAAGTGGACAGGAACAAGAACAACATACACTCTGGCTAATTAACATTACATTGGGTTCTTCATCCTAATACCTTGTCTTTCCTGTTCTCCAGGAAATAATAAATATTAAGAAACCTTAATAATACATCCAAAAAATATCTTATAGCATTTGGGTCACAGCACATTAATAAAGGCTTCCATTTAACAAAGTCCTTATTTTCATTCTCTAATCAGAGAAAAATTTTCTAAGATAAAGCTCTGTCTGGCAGGTTTTGGGTGGTCTGTAACCATCTTTTGCAAAAGACAAACATCGTAGTTGCTGTTACTCAAAGATGATCTTGCCTCCTTGAAGGCAAATTAAAAAAAAAAAAAAAAAAAAAAAAAAAAAAAAAAAAAAAAGAGAAAGTTTTAAATGAAAAGCAAGAATTACAAAACAGTCTCTGTTTCTGAGGCTAGTTTATACTTACAGCCTTGCTGATGCCAGAAACACAGAATAAGTTTTTATTACCTGCTCCAAAACCTCAGATTATTGCTCACATCACAGTGTGTCTTTAATGTCTGAAAAGCAACTCCAGAGTATACAATAAAAGTAGTAACAATAAAGGTGTAAAACATCTTTGCAAAGTTGAGAAAACAAACTGGATGAATGAAAAATACGTTTTCAGAGTTCCCAATGTCATGCTCAACTCATTTAAGTGTGTTTTATTGTAGAAGACGCAGTCTTCCTTTACAATGCTGTTACTGCATGTTCAGTTCTACTGCCTTACTGGATAAAATACCTTCAAAGCTAGCTCAAATACATGTAAGGTTGTCCTCAAGCATAGCTAAGAAATTACAGTAGCTGATGTCAAGTTTACCAGTTGAGGGTGAACTTCCGGATCAGGCAGTCAGTCAGCTTAAGAAGGACTGCCACTGTTCTTAATGAGGATTGTAATCTAAATCATCAGCTTGATATACAATTCTACGTTTATTAGCATCAAATAAATCGCAACTGATCATTCTAGCATTGTTGTACATAAGTGTACAGGAGTAGCATTCACATAGTGAACAAACCATTTCTGCTTTGGATCTGGTACAGGGAACCAGATTGATTTCCTTCCACTGCCCATCTTTCACCTTTTCAAGCATCACATAGGAAAAAGAATGATCCGTTATGGAAAGGTAAGAACACCTTTTATTCTTAAAAGATTCTTAGAAGGAAGTTACAAAATACTTGCATATTTTCCCCCACCTTTCTACTCTCCTGCCCTTCCCTAGTCATTAATGTTCCCCATACACACTACTTCAAGACATCATTGTGAATCTAAAGTATGTAGCATTCAGACAGTTCCATGAGCTTGCTCTTGAGCATAACCAGCTCTGGAAAGCTCTTTATCTAATCAAATTAGCAAGTAGGTATTTTTAGGTATTTTAGGTATTTACAACAACAGTAACATTTGAGTCAATTTTTAACAATTTTACAAAATTATACACAATCCTATTACATATTGAGAAGTTACATATTGAGACATTTAAGCTATATATCCAGCTACAACACAGTAATATCACAGCAACTGTAATTTGGAGGAGTGTATTTTATAAAACAATTCCAAAGGTGTTTATAATAGCAGCTTCATCTCTACTCCTTTTTTTGAGCATATTTTGAAAAGTATCACAAGGCTGACCTCTGCTGGGTTATAAATTACCAAGCATCTAAACTGATACATAAAACATTAAATAAGTATTGAGGAGAAAAGGAATTTTTTTCCCAGGTCCCCTGAATAATTTTCATAAAATTTGACACCAGAAGGACATATTATTCTTCAATAATCTTGCAACAAGGAAGTGAATATACTGCAAGTCATTTTAACAAATGAGAGACTAACAATCTCCCTACTCATCCTCTCCCCAGTATTTGAATACAAAATTAACTACAAGACGCAGAATGACTGCTTTATTTGAGATTAAATTTAAAAGCTAGCACTGCATAAAACCTTTGAGAGCACATAGCAAATACTAGTCATGTACCAGGCCAGATCTTCACAAGAATAAGCACTCAGGTTAAACAAGAAAAAAATAAAGATTTGCAAACATGTAAATGTATTACATTGTGCTTTTTATTCACCTTTGGAGTCTGTCTCAAAGTGCCAGGGTCAGTCCATCCTCTCTTCAGCAGGCAAGCTCAGGAATCATTGCTAGTAGCTTCTCTCTGTCATCACTAAAGTTTCAGAGAGCCTATCAGTGATTTCAAACTACAGCTACAGAGACAATGTAAAAAATTCATGGGACGAAGTAGCTACAGACAGCCTTAAATTAATGCTAAGACAAGAGATACTTTAGGCTGCTTTGGATGTTCAAGAGTTGTCTTTCCTAGATACAAATATTAGTTCAGCAGCACATAATCACAGCTTAAAAAAGAGAAGACTAAGATTTGCATTTAAAAATACCTACTTAGATGATAAAGCAACAATGACTGTATTACTATAATTCATACCAGCCACCAGATCACATTTATGTGTATCTTATTTTCTCTTTCAGCCCCAGCCAAAGCAACTGCAGCACACCACAGACACACCCTGCCTTCCCTAACCAGAGTGCTGGGCAGAGCAAAGATGATTTTCAATATCCCCAAAAGCAGGCGTGCCCTAGCAACTCAAAAGGTGGCCCCTCTTTGCCTATATTCCAGTGTTTGGCTGAAGAGCAAAAGTAACAATGGTGTTTTCTTTACTTGCTTAAAGAATCAAGAAAGGGATATTTGCATCACCTCCTAAATATCAAGTCACTAAGTTAAGCTAATGAGTTTAAGCAGATGTGACTCATATTTGAAAATCCATAGCATGCAAAGATTGAGGAGCCCTGAGATTTTGTCCAGTCTCTCACATATCACAAGTTATAATGCTCCTGCTCCCCCCTCTGCTCACTCTGCCCTGAGTTCAATGACTTGGGTTTCAGTATCTCCAAGGAAGATCTTACTCTGAAGACACCAGGAAGAGTTAAAATTCATCATATTCCCAGCATTCAGTACTCTCAATATTAAAAAAAACAAAACAAAACAAAAAAACTCCCACACCACCACAAACCAAAAGACAAAAAACCCAAAATATATTACACATATCCAGCTCCATCTTCTGTCCATTGAATTATTACTGTCTTTTCAACTCAAGTCTTTGCTCCTTTTAAGTATTTCTTTGTGTGAATATGGTCCACAAGATAATAAAGTGACCTCCTGTTCTTGTTTCTCATAAATGGGAAAGACTGAAGTAATGCAAACTGAATTTAAGGAAATAATTCCAAATACTCACCTTACATCAGCTAGTTTTACAAAAGCTTCAAAAACTGAAATGTTTCGGTGTCAGTCAGTACAGAGTGTAGGTCACACCAGATGCCTCAGCTGATTTTATGTAACAACCTCCAATTTAGACCTTCAAGAACCACATCAGCTCTTTGCCTCAGCATGTCAGGAAGCCTTGTTCACTGTGGGAGTAACCTTTTACAGAGTTGTAGTTTTCCAGAGCACAATCTTTCCCCCCCCCCTCTTTTTGTTCTTTTTACATTACCTACATATCTTGTTTTCAGACATATAACTTTGAAGTGACCACTTTCAAATTAATTTTCAACTTGCACTGTTGCCTCTATTAGTATGTCTGGAAAAAATGGCTGATGGTGGTTAGTGGTGCTAACAGTGATTTTTATATTTATTTTCACATCCTCAAGGAAAACACTGGCTGATAGGAAAATCTAGTACTGAAACAATAAAGTATCTCCATTATTTCCTTATGCCTAGGCAGTTCTTAATCACTTAAACACTTCCTGACATTATCTGAGAATAATTTTATCAGATTCTACTAAGTTAAATGTCATAAAAAGCCTATTGTAACCACCCCCCACCTGTGACTCCAGAATAACTTTCAAGGTATCCATGAAAAACAAAAGCGCTAAGTCTGTCATTTTACCTAAATCTGCTCACTAAATATCCCATCTTCATCAGTCAAAAAGTGGCATACATTATAAAATAAACTTGTAATCTCCATCACTAGCAAAATTAAGTTTGCTATGCAAGACTGTATACTCTCTATAAAGAATTAAAAAAATAATTGACTAGGCTTTATCTCTATTAATGTGCTCTAGGTTTTACCACTAAGATTTGGCACCAGGTTTGCCATCAGACCCATTTGCTATTGTCTGTTTGGATTATTGTCAGTTATCCTCTTGAATAAGGGTGCATTTGGCAATCTTCTGTCATTTTTCTGCTTGTGTCAAGTTTTGAAAATACGAAATACGTCTTTTGAATCAGTATTTTTTCTACTCTTTTAAAAATATATCAAACATATTCTCAATTAACAGATTTTTACCCCAAACTTAACTAGCTTCTGTTTTGTATGATGCCTGCCAGGCACCTAATTATAAGACCGCTAAGCAGGTCACCTCCTGGTATGCTGTTAAGACAAAGATAATAAATTTAGCAAAGTAACAAGGACTGAAAGATTACAATAATTAAAAGAGAAGTTCTTGTGATGGCAAATCTGTGTGTCATCTTTGGCAAGTCTGTGTGCCAGTGATTTATGAAAAGACAGAACCCCTTTTTGCTGTATAAAAACTCAAAGAAGAAAGGAGAAGATGCTGTCTCTGTCTTCCCCCTTCCCTTCTCTCACCCCTTGTCTTCAGCTACGGGACAGCATCAGCAGAGAAAAAAAAAAAAGCGGAGGACAGCAGCCAAGCAGGAACAGCGGGTCCTACGCCCCTCCTCTCCAGCCAGAGACCAGCGCCAGCGAACGGCGATAAAACTTAATTGCTCTCTTGTTTTTCTTTCCTTTTCTTAACAACTCTCTCCCCAAAGTGACTACTTTATGTAAAATTTCTCTTTTTGTTAACTTGTTTTTTTTTTCTTTTAAAGGTGGTGTTATTGTCTCCCTTCCCTGAAATAAATCTTTGTAATTTCCTTAAATCATAAGCCTGTTATTTTTGTAAATTCGTGTGACATCTATGAGTAGTGGCTGATTTTTCCTCACAATCAAAATATAAAATAATTGCTCAGATCGTAACACCAGGACACACAAGAAACTTTTTAAGGCAGCTTCAGATAACAAAAAAATTCCCCAAAAGCAGTAAAATTGAAAATTTCAGTCCCTAACAAATATTTCTTAAATATCCTGCCACTTTCAATTACTTTTATAAAGTATTTCACAAACATGTATCAGATTCCTTCTTCTAACACAGACTTGACCAGCTCCTATGTTACTTAATTGTCTTAGTGAAAATAAATGAGTTAGGCACCAAAATAGAAATTCATTAAGAGGGACTTACTTCACCTATTTTTTATACATTTATAGGTAGCAAAGTTGTCAACTCCTTTTACAATAGAATGCACCACTTTTCAAATGTGATCCATATATAAGTAATAGATAGATAATGGTCTGGATGTGTAACTAAAATCTAAGAAGCTTTTCCTGAAGCAAAATAACTAGAATCATAATCCCTTAGGTAAGAGACTCAGAAAATTGTGATCAAGAGATAAAAGAAATCATTTGAGTTAGAAAAGTCTCATTGAAAGAAAGACACACGCCTACAATGCAAATCATGTTTTTAGAAAAGAGGAAAAAAGCTCTGGCATATCACAGTAATAACTTAATAAGTGTCATATGTTAACATATTATCATCTTCATTTTAGTAAAATGAGAAGATCAGATTACCCAGAATTTGCCTAAACTTCCTGTGGTATGAAGTAAAGTAACCAGAAAACAGTTTCAGAAAATAACATCAGTCATAAATCATTCTCTGTTGACATAAGTGTAAACAACTACTATCATAATCCAGGTAAATTAGATTTATAAAACATAAAAAATATGAGCAGTTAAATAATCTTTATATATTTGCAACTAACAATAGTAAGTATTCCTCAAAGAACAGAGAACTACAGGGGGAACAGACTTGTGAACGAAAAGGTTTTTGGATGACTGTTAATTTAGAAGGTGGAGCAAGTCATGTTTGTGGAAGGCAAGAAAGCAATGCAACAATGAGCAAGAAAGAATATTATGCAAAGACCCAGCTCCCTGTCCAAGGAAGGGAGATAAATACGGGTCTTCCAGGAACTGCTGGAGCAAAACCATCATGGATGTATCACTAGGAACTAATAGGTCAGGTTATGCTCAAAGTAGGGTGGTGGGTGAGGGAAAAGAGTTTGCTCTGCTGGAGACAAAGAGAGAGCAATACCAACTAACTAAACAACAAACAAACAAAAAACCCCAAATAAACTACAAGTTTCTACTCAAAGATCCTGTTCAAAAAACCTAACAGTACCATGACAACTAATGGCATTACACTAACACTTTAGCAGTGAAATTTCTAAACAGCATTGTCAAAATTTAGCAAGAAATAACTTCTACTTAGAATCATAGAATTGTCTGGCTTGGAAGGGACCTCAGAGATCATCAAGTCCAACCCTTGATCCACTACCACTGTACTTACTAGACCATGGCACTGAGTGCCACATCCAGTCTCTTTTTAAATATCTCCAGGGACGGAGAATCCACTACTTCCCGGGGCAGCCCATTCCAGTGCCTGATCACCCTCTCCGTAAAGAAATTCGTTCTAATATCCAACCTAAACTTCCCCCAGCACAACTTAAGACCCTGTCCTCTTGTCTTGTTGAGAGGTGCCTGGGAAAAGAGACCAACCCCCACCTGCCTACAACCTCCTTTCAGGTAGTTGTAGAGAGTGATGAGGTCTCCCCTGAGCCTCCTCTTCTTCAAGCTGAACAGCCCCAGCTCCCTCAGCCTCTCCTCACAGGATCTGTGCTCAAGTCCCTTCACCAGCCTGGTTGCCCTCCTTTGGACCTGCTCCAGGACCTCAATATCCTTCCTAAACTGAGGGGCCCAGAACTGGACACAGTACTTGAGGTGTGGCCTCACCAGCTCTGAGTACAGGGGAAGAATCACTTCCTTGGACCTGCTGGCCACGCTGTTCCTGATACAGAATGCCATTGGCCTTCTTGGCCACCTGGGCACACTGCTGGCTCATGTTCAGCTTCCTGTCAATCCAAACCCCCAGGTCCCTCTCCATCTGGCTGCTCTCCAGCCACTCTGTGCCCAGCCTGTAGCGCTGCATGGGGTTGTTGTGGCCAAAGTGCAGGACCCGGCACTTGGCCTTGTTGAACCTCATCCCGTTGGATGATCAGCCCAACTCTCCAATCTGTCCAGGTCTCTCTGCAGAGCCCTCCTGCCTTCCAGCTGATCCACACTGCCCCCCCCAGTTTAGCGTCATCTGCAAATGTGCTCATGATGGACTCAATCCCCTCGTCTAAATCATCAATAAAGATATTAAACAGAACTGGGCCCAGCACTGATCCCTCGGGGACACCGCTAGTGACCGGCCGCCAACTGGATGCAGCACCGTTCAGCACCACTCTCTGGGCTCGGCCCTCCAGCCAGTTCCTAACCCAGCACAGAGTGCCCCTGTGGGCTGACAGCTTTTTCAGGAGTATGCTGTGGGAGACGGTGTCAAAGGCTTTGCTGAAGTCCAGGTAGACCACATCCACAGCCTTCCCCTCATCCACCAGGCGGGTCACCCAATCATAAAAGGAGATCAGGTTGGTCAGACAGGACCTGCCCTTCCTAAACCCGTGAGGGCTGGGTCTGATCCCCTCTCCATCCTGCAGGTGTGATTGCAATGAGGATGATCTGTTCCATAACCCTGCCAGGCACTGAGGTCAGGCTGACAGGCCTGTAGTTTCCCAGGTCCTCCTTCCAGCCCTTTTTGTGGATTGGCGTGACATTCGCCAACTTCCAATCATCTGGGATGTCCCCAGTGAGCCAGGACTGATGGTAGATGATAGAGAGAGGCTTGGCAAGTTCTTCTGCCAGCTCCCTCATCACGCTTGGGTGGATCCCATCTGGTTCCATAGACTTGTGGGGATCCAAGCAGCTCAGTAGGTCACTGACTGTGTCCTTCAGGATTACAGGGGGGCTGTTTAGATTCTTGTCACCTTCTATAAGATCCAGAAGCCAGCTGTCCTCAGGAAAACCTGTCTTACTGTTGAAAACTGAGGCAAAGAAGGTGTTAAATACCTCAGCCTTTTCTTCATCTTTACTGGACATGGGCAGGAATATAGTTGTCAAAGAATGGATGTTTTCCTTGCCCCTCCTTTTGCCATTGATGTATCTGTAGAAGGACTTTTTGTTATCCTTCACAGAGGTGGCAAGATTCAGTTCAAGTTGTGCCTTTGTTTCTCTAATTTTCTTTCTACACGACCTAACTATATTCCTAAATTCCTCCTGGGTAATTAGCCCTTTTTTCCATAATTGGTAGGCCCTCTTCTTAACCCTAATTTCTTTCAAAGTCTTTCTGTTCAGCCAGATCGGTCGTCTTCCCCACCGGCTCGCCTTTCGGCACACTGGCATACTTACATACGAGCTTACAGGTGGCTATTTCAAATCCTTCTCTTAAATGACAAACATTAGTCTAACTAGACTGAAAAAACAGCTGAAAAATCATCTTCTACCTTTACTATGTCTTCCACCTAATGTGCTTTAGAAGAACATCATGAGTACTCATTTACTAAGCCTCTTCAGGAAACAGCCATTAGGTTAAGTACAAGAATGTTTAGCTTATGGTGCTCACAGTTCAAGGGAAATAAACTCAACAGAGCACAGGTTATTCAGTCTTGGCAACATCAAGACACTGCAGGGTTTTAGCACATATGTAAAGGTTAAATTCCTGAGAAAGATAATATTAAACCGGAAGCTTCTAGTAACTATAGCCTAGGATTACAGAAACTGTGGTTTTTCAAAGACACTTCAGCCTTCTCTGAACTAGCTGCCAAGCTTTCTTTTTCAACCCTCTACCCTGAAAGGAATGGGCAAATTTATTTTTGTGTTCATGATATTCACATTACATATTGGTTCAGTTATGAGACAGGCTGTAAGCTGCATAACCACATTATCTTTTATTACTAAATAAGCTTTCTTAAGTGACTCCCAAGATAGGGCAACATTTAAATCTGAAGTTATTACATCAGATACAGTGCCTCCCTATAGTGCCTTCAAGGTTTTTAAGGACATTTTGTGGTGGTATTTTTCAAAGGCTTGGGAGCTGTGAGAAAACAGAGTTGCTTGATTTGTTCTTGCCACAGTCAAGGAAACAATTATTTGAAACAAAAGTACAATATATCCATAAGCACATATGACACATTCATCTTCTCCTTCAACCCAGTATAGAAAATAAGTGGCCTCAGATTACTTCTTTAATATTAATATTTCCTGATTATTTGAAGAGCTCAACCTTTTGAATCACTTTTCCTTAAGCAATAAAGATTATTCATACGAAGTCAAAGTATAACCAATGCATGAACACAGATCATGGAAACATGTTCTATTCAAAGTTACATTGCTCAAGAAATATTCCAATGTATTAAGAACCTTCTAATGTACACCTCAAAGCTTATTGACTAGTTAGTAGCTTAGCAAAGTGTTCCTGTCAGTGTTCCATTACAGGACAGTCATAATGTTGCTTACTAAAATGTGAACCAGAAATTTGTTGAGAAGTCAGTTGTCTTCTCTCCTGCATAGACTATTCTGGCATTCAGTAAGTTATAAAAGGCTGCTCTTTAAATCTGTACTGGATAATATGAAATCATGCCAGCAAATAAATACTGGAAAATTTTAATGTTTTAATAGCTCAAAGGTACTGTCAGAATCAAGTATGCTATATGCATAGTCAAGTTATAGGTACAGTAGATTTCATACTGCAAACCAAATTAAAACATTAAAGGCATGCATGCTTCCATGTAACTTCAGTATCTGAATTCCATTTCCAGAGGAAATGCAAAACTACAGTTTTTTCAGATTAAAAATGTTCTGTTTTCAAGCATCCAATTTGTTTGGCAGTATTTAGTAAAAGAATACAGGAAAAGACTTACAAGACTGGCTTGCTTGAAAGAATGGGTGTGCATTATAGAAGTAAATGGAATTTCAGCAGGTGTTGACTCTTGCTGTAATACATCGTATGAATCAGAAAATTAAGAATCAGGTTTACAGTTTTTCAAAATATGCCAAACATATCAAGAACACTGAAGTGTACAGCCACAAAACAAATTCCAGTGTTTCACTCTTATTCAGCCATGTACAGCAAATTAATTTCTTAAACTGTATGTGAACAAAAACAGCCTAGGTTTATGAAATAGAGACTAATTGCTCCTGACTGTTAACCCACAACACATTACACAAATACATTTAGACCTTGAAATGATGATCAAATCAAACTACAGTAAATGTATCACCCATGTAGATTAATCCCCCTTGAGCTTATGGGGGTTTTTGTATTGGTTTTTTAGTAAAAGACATTAAAAAAAATTATTTACAAAAACACTGGTAACAACTCACATTTCTACCACCTTAATACTTTCCTCTTCTTTTGACCTTTTCTACTATCTTGGTACTATCCCCAGTAGTTTCTTCAGTAATTACATGTTGCTCAGACTTCTTTTGCATAAGATCCACTGATAATATGCTCTGTTTCAGTTCACTGATACATTTCAAACCAAAATTTACATCTGAAAGCTTCTTGTTCTGTGAAACGGTTGAAAAGGCTTTTTTAAGGCCCACATCAGCACTGGTGGTTTCTGTTTATTTTTTTCAGGAAATAGTACTGCTTCAGTTTCAGGGGTTGGAAATCGTACTCTGTACACTTCAGGGTAAGATTTCTGAAACTAGAAAAATACATCAATTTAAATTAGGAAATTACTCAAACTTATAATATAAAAAACAGTTGAAGTGCAACCCTTACCTTTAGAGAAGGAAGATGATTATTTCTCTAATGAACTTTCTATAGCTCTATATAGAAAATCAAGTGATGTTTTCTAATGTGGCTTGATTCATCGCAGTATTCCTATTCTAAATTATTAAAACTTAGAAAACCCCAGGAGTACCTATAATTTTAAATCGTATTATTTGTCTAGAGGACTACGTGTCTAAGACTTGGTAAAGCTTTTTAAGCTAAAATTAAAGACCATTGAGGAATATTTATTTACTTGCTTGAGCTGCTTCTTCTTATCTTTCACAGATAATTCTTTATTCATTGCAATTTCTTCTAATAAAGCTGCTAATGGTTCTTGAGAGCCAGTTGCCCTTTGGTATTCAAATTCCTCTGTAGTGATTTGGTGACAAAATGATGGAGGAGGAAAAGTTGTGTCAGTATCAGCTCCAGCATATTTTATCTGAAGAAATATTGAAAAAAAAAAAAAAAAGCAGCTATGCTTTGTGCAGTAGATTTGGAAAAACTGGATTAATCAAATTGACCACCTAAAGTAATTCAGTAGAGAAGCTATGGAATAAAAAAGAAAATTCTACTTCCAATCTTATGTACTAATTATGTGAGCACAAGAAAGTTAAAAAACATGATGCAAAGTAAGCATGTTTAACTCTTGGAGGAATTTAAGTTATTTTTCAGCAGAAATTAAAGAAGGAAAAACTAAAAATAAGCTTTGGACAAAATAACACGGTATCAGGAAACAGAAAAAAAGTTATGAAGAAGATGAGCAAGTAAGGATTGTTCTAAAATAAAAGCAGAACATTAATGGAAACACTTTTTAGCCATTTAGTTTTTCCTTACTACCACGTAGTTTGCCCATTTCATAGAGAAGATAGTGCTGATCCAAGGAAAATCGTATTTTAAAGTTCTTGTCTC
Source organism: Florisuga fusca (assembly GCA_038090715.1). Lineage (NCBI taxonomy): Eukaryota > Metazoa > Chordata > Aves > Apodiformes > Trochilidae > Florisuga > Florisuga fusca. Next base: position 6,413,818 of record JAAWXA010000012.1, read on the forward strand.
TCACTGTTTAGTTTCCTTTAAGTACAGATTTATAGTAATATCAGCAGTCAAAATTAATTAGCTCTTCTTAAGCTCATAGAGTCAGGTCAAAGTCTAAAAACTCTTGATCCCTAGAGCAGAAAAGATAAATTTGGTGTAGAAACACAGGCATAGGAAGCTTTTTCCACATGATACCTACTTGGACTCTCTGGAGATGTGCAACATGTTCCTCTATTGAAGATTTTAAAGCAGAAGGAACACTTAAGATCTCTTGATAATTGTCCATGAGAAACGCTACTAGTTTGGCAGCAAGCAGTTCATCCAAGTCCATTTCATTCTTTGAGCAGAGAATACAACGGGAAAATGCCTGAACCATCTGAGAAAAAAACAAAATATTATTATTGTGAATTTTTCTGTTCAGGAGAGCAATGGGGGGAATGGGGCTATATTTAAAAAGTGATTTTTTAGAAAATATTTTAACAGCAGAGTATTTACTGTACTTCCAACACACAGGTATTTTTTTAAAAAGAGTATTGTGTACAGCAATATGAGTAGATTGAAGATGACTCTTGCCTTATATATATAATCTAACCCAGACTTTAGGCTTAAAATGGCTGAATCCCATTTTATTTGCAAGACTTGCTCAAATAGCCACTTCCCATATCTTTTCATGATCAACAGGGCACAAATATTTCAGAGATTTAAAAAATAATGTTGAGATTTAATAGAAACTAACCACCAGAGGGAAAACTTCTTACCATTATTTTGAAATCATCAAAGCAGTTTCCAGATCCAGCTCACTTCTTGTAGTCCCATGCTCAAGCACTTAGCTGCAAGGTTTCTATCTGTGCACCAGTTACTTTTAACATTAAAGCACAGCAAGCAATCAAGGTTTTCTGTCATGTACGATAGACTACACTGCTGAATTAAAACTTAGCACAAAATATTTGGACAGTAAAGAACTTGCTTCTAAAAAAACCATTTTGATTAAAATAATTATGTTATAATTTAAGACCATATACAGGTATTTAAATTATAACCATGGCAGTAAAGAATTTCATTATTTTAATCAAATACTATTCATAGTTAATTAAAAACTTAATTTCTATGGAGCAAATTTAAATGTATTAAGGCTACTATAAGATTTCTATGGAGTGTCTCTACAGCTAAGTTTTCTGTTGCCCTTCTTGCAAAAAAAATTGAAAATTATCTATAAGAACATATTCTTTCACATTAGAGCCCATGAGTGTTAAGCCTAGTAACTCTGCAATAACATGCCCTTAAAAACTCCAGTTATAGCTCTACAAGTAGAGCTATATGGAGTGAACATGATTTAGAAGCAGTGTTTATCAATATCGTTGTATCTTTTAATATCTTGAAAATGTTTGTCAAAATTACTTTCTGAGATTTCCATACTTAAGAGATGAAAAGTAGTTCTGAAATAAACTGTTAGGATTTTTCTAAATGTCTGAAGACAGATACATCAAAACATTCAGCTACATATTTCTAACTACCCTTGAAACAAGTAGTATCTCTCACACTGTCTGCAGTGATAAAGGAAACTGAGACCTCACCTAACAGATTTTTTTCTACTGTATTGTGAAATTAATGGCATTTTAAATCTGAAAGGTAAAGAAAGCTCCAATTTCTAACCAAGTTATTAATTTAATCACACCACACCAAGAAATCACAATTTCTTAAAATTCAGAGTAGTTTTCAACATATGTAGAACAAACTGTTCTTCAAATGAGAGAACTGTATTTTGTATACACTCTCCCATAAAAGTCTTTTATTGGTGCTTGTCCAAAAGCCTTGCTTAGACCTTTTGCTTTACAGTATACATACCAATGTTCTTGTCCTCACTGATTCAGAAAGAGGTGGCAAATCCTTATTAAAGCTAATTCTTGACATCATCCTCACCAACAGCTGTAGTCTTTTCCGATTTTCTGGTGGCAGCATGAGACAAGATATCTGAAGAGCTTCAATAGCCTTACTGTGTTTTTGCAGCAGACCTGGTTTTATAGAGATCATGATATTGGGCAACATTTCTCAATTACATATTTCTATAGCATTTAACATTTTTAAATCTGTCTCCACAAATTTCATTCTTACTCCTTCAAGACTTCTTTATAACTCCATTCCCCAAAGGGTCTAGGAAGATATCCCTAGAACCGGACTCACTTCCCACTGGACATCTTGCTTAAGTAGTTACTAGATATCCTCCCAGGACATTGGGAGATACTAATAACCATAACCAACAACTTTAGATACAACTAAATGTGAAAAACAACAATATTTTCATTCATCCTTTGCTCTTTTTTAACCCTTAGCTCTAAACAGAACTGAGATGTTGTCATTCAGTTTAATTGCCGGGCCAGTGTTCAACCTGGCAATGTATGCATACATAGATGTATGCAGAGATGTAGCAACCACATAAAAAACGTTAAGTCTGGGGCAACAGCCAGAGAATCTAAACAAAACACATGCTTATGCATCAGTGACAGCCATTAAAATACTGACACGTCCCTCACACCTGCAACAGTTAAATCTATGACTAATTCTACCTACAAAGTCCTGAGAAAACATAGAATACGACCCCAGCAGAGAAATTTGAAAACTATGTAAGTACAGTAGAATCTGACAACAATTTTGACTATAAAGAGGTCTTGCCACCAAAATGCCACCCTTTCGGGCTTCTAAGGCACAGTGAAGGAAGCATCTACTATATCTTTGCATAAATAGCACCATAATCAATACAAAACACAAGTCAGGAGAAAAATATCTGCAGGACTTAAGTCTAGTTGTAATTTCTCTTCAAGAAGGAAGATAACAAAGATTTTATTTTTTTTTTCCTATGGGATTGTAGAGGTTGGAAAAGATCTCTGGAGGTTATCTAGATCACTGTCTCTGCTTAAAGCAGGGCATTTTTCAGCAAGATGCCCAGGACTGTATCCAGTGAGGTTTTGAATACCTCCAAGGATGGAGATTCCACAGCCTCTCTGGACCAATCTCTTACAGTGTTTGGCCACCTTACAATTAAAAAAGGTGTTTTCCCATGTATAAATGAAATTCATGCATCTCATTACTCTAAACTACTTACCTAACACACTAACAAAAACATCAAAAAAATTAAATGTGAGAAGAGGTTCTTTCATCTGGCCAAAGTAATCCACTATAGTTTTAAAGACATCTCTTTCAAATCCTGAGTAGGTAGGCTGCTTCAAATCTGAGCAGCTGGGCCCTAAAAATAAATTTTAAAAGAAAATTAATTATTATCTGCTATCCAGATGACCGTTTTCTACTCTAGTCAGTAGAGATGCAGTTTCAAGTAGGAAAAAACAAAACCAAAAAAACCTGACAAAATACAAAACTTACAATAATGCTTTAAAATAAGAGAAATTGTATTGATCCACTGAATTCATCTATTTCCAATAGGTCTACTGAAAACACATAAAAATACATCAAAAAATACACATAAAAATACATCAAATAGTTAAACCTTTATGCATTTCACTGAAATAAGTTACACTGGCACAAGAACATACGCTTTCTGATTCCCAGCTTTGTTTAAATCAATGAGCAGAAAAATTATTGTGAATGAAAAAAGATTTGATGGAGCAGTAAAGGCATAATCAGTTCAACCTGATTTTCACAGGATTGGTTTTTGTTGTTACCCCCTCCTGATTTTACTCACAATTTGCTAGACATTTCATTGCTGATAGTACCCAGTAAGGTAGATCCTCTGCATATGGAAGAAACAGACAAAAATTAGAAGGACAAAAAAAAAAAGAGTAAAATATCAAACTGTAAAATAAAAATGAAGCTGAAAAATCTTTAAGTTGTTTCTGCTAATTGCAAAGGCAGGGTAAACCTTTATGTAGGATCTGACTTAAATCTATACTTTATTAATTCCAGTACTCAATATCAACCAGTTATGCCTATTGCTCTTACAACACTAACTCTGCAAGCAAAATGGATCACATTGAAATTCCTTCATCTGCCCTGCAAAAATCAGCTAAACTAGTTCAAGCTACATGGCCACTAGTACATTGTAGTGAAGTGTTTACATTGCACTGAAGATGATGAAAACCATTCACACATTCAGTTCTTCTGAAAGGTGGAAATTAATGTCTTGAGGTGCTCTAATTGTCTTCAAAATGAGTATATGTATGCTCTGGAAGAAGTTGGATTTACAAACCAAATCAGGTTTCTATCTCATTTTTCACTTCTCTACAAATCTTGTGGAAACCATGGTGGACAAAGCATGCTTGGATTGAATAATATTCCTATCTTAATAAATGAAAAGATGCTGCTCTTTCAGCTTTCAACCCTGTTAAAGCAGAAACATGTTTAAGAGCATAAGTATGGAGTAAACACTACTTCTCACTATTGGGATGTCAGAGGACAGTGGCATACTTTTTTAAAACTCTAGTATAGATGTGGTCATGAAAGTATAAAGATAGTACGTGTTAGTATAGACTACAGTTAACACTTTTTTTATATATACTAGTAAACTACATGTTAGAGTTGAGTGAAAATTTCTAAAATACTCACTTGATTTGTCTTCTAAAGTGACGATGCCTTGTTTATTGACATTGTATGCATTTTGGACTATATGCTTTGAAATCACAAGTTTTGTGTCTAACACTTCATCTAGAGAATCCAAACCCAAGACCTTTTGCAATCTGTAAAAATACATTAAGTTCATATATCATGTAATCTGAAAAAAGGCAAACATGTTTTATTAGGATAGATAAGACTCTGAAAAAGAGACCTCCTCATTTCATAGAATATCTCAAGCTGGAAAGGACCCATGAAGATCATCAAGTCCAACTCACTGCTCCTTGCAGGACTACCTAAAATTAAACCATAAGACCCATGAGCATTGTCCAGACACTCCTTGAACTCTGGCAGGTTTGGTGCCATGACCACTTCGCTGGGGACCCTGTTTCAATGAGCAACCACTGAAGAACCTTTCCCTAATGCCAAATTTGAACTGCCCCTGATACAGCTTTAGAGCATTTCTGCATGTCCTATCACTGGTCACCGGAGAAAGATCAGTACCTCTCCCTTCACTGCCTCCCCTTTGAGCTAGACCTGTCAGCCAATTGCACACTCAACATAATATGGACTTGTTTAGCTGTACACTGGACATTGTCCTGAAGGATACTGCAGTGTAAAGTATCAAAAGCTTCACTAAAATACAAACCCACCACATCTTCTCTTGGTCAACTAGATGAGTGACCCTGCCATAAGAGGATATTATGTTGGTTAAGCAGGACTTTCCCCTTGTGAACCTGTGCTGGCTATGACCAGTTACCACATCATCTCCCAAGTGTTTTTTAGTAACTCACAGAATCATAGAATGGTTTGGATTGGAACGTACCTTAAAAATCATCTTGTTCCACCCACTCTGCCATGGGTAAGGACACCTCCACCAGACCAGATGGTTCAAATAACCTTTTCCATCATTTTACCAGGTACTGACCTGAGACTGACAGGCCTGTAATTCCCAGAGTCTTCCTTCCTACACTTCTTGAAAACTGGGACAATGTTTACCAGCTTACAGTCAAATGAGATCTCTCAAGACTCTGAAAATAGTTGAAATATAATGGGAGAGTGGTCCTTTAATGACATCACCCCACTCTTCCAGTGTCTTGGAATGAATCCCAGCAGGCCTCATAGACCTATGCACATCCAGCTGCAGCTGCTAGTCTCAAGGAAGTTCAGGGTCAGCTGAGAGGTCATTATCCCACCAGTCGGTCTTCACACACAGAGCTCAACAGTTCCCAGGGCCCATCATCAGTATTAAAGACAAAAGCAAAGAAGATATTAAACACCCCTGCTTTGTCTACATCCCTATTTACGAGGTGACAGACTTCATCAAGCAGTGGAGCAACGTTAAAGCTGATTCTCCTTTTGGCATTAGCATATTTTAAAAAGCATTTTCTGATGTCCTTCACAGTCTTAACAACCTTGAACACTAATTAAGCTTTGCCTGCAAGAGTTTTCTCTCTACAGTGGCAAACAGCATCTCTGTCATCCTCCTATGTCTCCTGGTTTTGTTTCCAATGTCCATACACTAATTTTCTGCCTACGTCCTAGAAGAGGAACCTTACTCAGCAAAGCCAGCTTTCTACCCAGCTAGCTTGACTTACAGCACTTCAGAATTGCCTACTCCCAGGCTCTTAAGAGATGGCTTTTAAAAATGACGAGCATTCATGGTCCCAAATTCCTTGAAAAGGAGATTTCCTGGAAAAACCTTGCAGTTTTTCCTATCACCAACCAATTGAAACTCCACTACTTCAAAGTGACTACGACAGCCACCAATCACCACTTAACCCACACGTCCCTCTCTGTTTACAAACAAAAATAATCTAGGAGGACCACCTCTTCTTGTCAGCAACTTTAGTGCCTGCACCAAGAAGTTATCTTCAATATGCTTCAAAAATTTCCTATTTGTGTCTGCTGTATGGCATTCCCATATGATGCCTGGGAAGTTAAAATTACCCATTAAGGGCAAGGGCAGTTGATCTAGAGACATTCCTTAATCCCTTTTAGAGTTACTCCCAGCTCAAGTGCATCTACATGAACATACACAGCATAGGCAACAAAGAGGAGAATCTGGAAGCCATTGTGTGGCAGGGTGGTTGTAACATAGTCACTATCACAGAAACATGGTGGGATGACTCTCATGACTGGAACAGTGAAATGGATGGCTATAAGCTCTTCAGAAAGGATAGACAGCAAAGGAGAGGCAGTGGGATGGCTCCATATGTTAGGGAGTGTTTCAATTATACAGAGCTTGATGATGGCGATGATGAGGTTGAGTGTTTATGGGTAAGGGGGAGGGGGAAGACAAATAAGGAAGATATCCTGTTGGGTGTCTGTTATAGACCACCCAACCATGATGAAGAGGCAGATGAAGATTTCTACAAGCAGCTGGCAGAGGTCCCACAATTGCTAGCCCTTGTTCTGCTGGGGGAATTGCCACATACCAGACATCTGCTGGAAATACAACATAGCACAGACGAGACAGACTAGGAGGTTCCTAGAGTGTATGGAAGAGAATTTCCTGATACCACTGGTGTGCCTACCAGAGAACGTGCCTCACTAGACCTGCTGTTCACAAACAGGGTAGCATTGGTGGGAGATGTGGTGGTCAGAGGCCATCTTAGGCTTAGCAACCACAGTATGGTTAGGATCTCAATCCTTAGTGAAGTTAGGACCAGAGTTAGAAAAACCTCCACCATGGACTGACTTCCAGAGGACAGACTTTGGCCTGTTCAGGACACTGGTTAATAGAGCCCCTTGGAACACAGTCCTGCAGGACAAAGGGGTCCAGGAAGGCTGGACCCTCTTTAAGAAGGAAATCTTAAAAGAGCAGGAACATGCTATCCCCATGTGCTATAAGACAAAATGACAGGAAAGAGAAGTGATGTGGCTGAATAGAAGCTTTACTGGAGCTCAGGGAGAAAAAAGGAGAGTTCACCTCTTTTGGAAGAAGTGGCAGGCATCTCAGGATCAGTACAAGAATTTCATTAGACCGTATGGAGAAAAAATCAGGTAGGCAAAAGCCTAGCTGGAGCTCAATCTGGCCACTGTCATAAGGGACGATGAAATTGATGAGGGATAATTCACCTCAAGAATGCTGGTGGCAGAGACAGGTATACTCTTCATTGGGTGAAAAAATGGTTTATGACTGGGCCCAGAGATGGAGTCAATGGACTTAAATCCAATTGACAGCCAGTCTCCCAGGGCTCAGTTTTGGGGCCAGTTTTGTTTGATCCCAGCAGGCTTCTCTTACATCAGTGATGTTCTAGCTCTGGGACTGGGCCAAAGCTTCCAGCTCATCTTGCTTATTCCTCAAGCTGTGCACATTAATAATAAGGCATTTCAAATGTGCTCCATTGTGGAGCAGACTAAAGGACCCCACAAGCACCTTGTTCTTCAAATATTGGCATGTCGCTCCCAGGCTTTTCTGCAGAAAGCCTGGTTTTATGTCTTTCTGCCTTCAACTCTTTAAACCTCTTTCAATAAGCCCTGCTAACTCCTGCACAAAGATCCTTTTCCCTCTGAGATGGTTGTACCTCGTCAGTCATCAGCAGGTCTAGTGTTGTAAAGATGGACCCACCATCAAAAACCCCAAAATTCTGATGACACCAGTCTCAGAGCTAGGTGTTGATCTTCTGAGTCTTCCTGTTTCTTCTTTCATCATTTCCTGCAATTGGACAGGTACAGGAGAACACTACTCATGCTCCTGATCTCTTAAACAGTCATCCCAAGGCTCTAAAATCTCACCTTATTGCTCTTGGACTTACTGCAATTTTATTTCTGCCTACATGAAAAGAAATCCATAATGGATGATAATCCGAGAGTCATATCGGGGCAGGAAGGTTTCTATTCATAACTTTAATGCAGAACCCATGGAGGCAAGAGACTCCTCTAAGTGGGTCCTATCTGCATATAGGGCCTTCTGCTTCCCTCAGGAAAGTTTCCTATGACAATGAATCATCTCTTTCTTTATGGAAGTAGCTTTGATGCAGAATGTAGGTCAACTTGATGACACCTCCAATCTGAATGGAGAATTGTTCTTGTCATTGCTTGGTTCCTTTTGCAAAGCCTTGTATCTGTTATGCAAGGCCAGCTGGGAAGGTGCAGTAGCCGTGGTTGAGATGCTTTTCTTCTGCCACGCAGAAACTTGTTGCCATTCACCACTATCCCTCAAGTCACCACGTTCAGCCATGTGGCGAAAGGGTAGGGGAATCCTGCATGTCTCCTGCCTGCCTGACAGACCTGTCCCATGGAAGACAGGGTTGTGATTGCAGCACACTCTCTCTCTCTGACTCCCTGACAGTTTCCAAGCTACTCAGTTCCTTCCAGAGATCTGTCACTAAGCAGAAAAGTCCCTCCACCTAGACCTCTGCTCCCCAGAGGTTTCCCTTACTACAGATCATGCCAGCACAGGAGCTGCCCACCTCAGCATCAAGTGTGTTACATAGAGGTAACATGCCAGGTTTAGATTAAAGTGAACATTAGTAAGGCCTCAACTGTGTTGTAAAAATAGCTGATGTTTTAGGCTTGTTTTTTTTTCCTCCTTCATAAATAGTCTAAAACAATGACTAACCTGGCACAGAACAGTTCCTTCAGAAATAGTAAATATCTGAATCTCAAATCCTTCTGTACTCAATCAGCTTTTCTTTTTCCTGTCTCATATGATGGAGTGTACTTGCCATTGAAAGGTTTCATGATACTGTGCTTCTACAGAACTGCTTCTATTTTGTTGCAGCAAGAAAAAAAAAAAGAAAGACTGAGGAGAGAAGTGATTAAACAAGGCAAAGGTCACACAAGTAAAGAACTTGCATAATACATCAGGAAAAATAAAAATCAAAAGGCATTAAGCACATAAAGTTTCTTTGCATACTTTATTTGATGAACTTGTTAGTGAAGTAACAAGCTGTATAGCTATTCTAGCCATGATGGCTTTGTAGGCAGTGATGAAAGGTGAGTGGGTGAAATTACAAGCATTACCAGAGAAGAATAGTAAGCAACAAATGACTCAAATATACTCACCGTGACAAACTCATGGATTTCCATATCTCTTCTATATTTGTTTGTGTTAGTTCTTTGCAGAACACAAGTTTGCATGCTGGCACCTCCCCTATAGCTATACTGTGACGTTTATACCATGACTCATAGTTCTGAAAGCAGAAAAAAATTCTCATTAGCAGGTGTTATTTCAAGAAATACAGTATAATGCATTTATAGTACAGAATACTTCCTCTAACAAGTATTTTAACTCTTCCTAAATTCCAATGGAGTGTCCAGGATGCAAGTGAATCTTTAGGTTTCACAGATGTGCATCATTTTTCTCAGTTACATAACGTGCCCAAAGGTGAAAAATTATGTCAGAACAGCCATTAAATCTCAGGAGTCAATGGCCTCTGCCAATCTTCTCCATGACTAAAATCAGCTGAACCCAACTTCTTTCAACCAGCACTCTAAGATGAAACACTGCTTATGGAAAAACTATTATAGAATTATTAGATGAGGTATCAAAGTCATCATATAGTGATCAAAACTAAACATTAAAAAAGTAAAAGCAAATAGCTACAGCTAAAGACATCCATCTTATCTACTCTACCTTTTTAATAAAGTAAAAGAGAGATAGCAAGAGCCTACTATCTTCTACTCAACCTTCACCTCCAAGCTTGATGCTTGAAGATAGTCAGTGTATTGATGGGTGGACATGCAATACAGCAGGGTACTTTTCAGTGGCAAACAAGTAATCTTTCCAAGTTCTTTGATTTACATCACAAAGCAGTGCAAAAGCACATTAACAATATTCCTTGTGATGACAACCAGACTACAAAATGCACTTCAGGAATGCACTCAAGCACTCCAAGCACTGCTTGGAGTCATTCCATGACACTAGAGCTAGTCTGAAACAAATAGTGCCCTATGAAATGAGTATCTGGTCTTCAACATCAGTATTTCACTACACATACCCATCAATCCACACATAGTTAGTATGTGCTCTAACTGATGCTGGAGCAATTTAAGGTGCCACCACTTTCAGCCACATATCTACTTCATTCTCCAGTGGAAGTTACACCTTTCTACAAAAGAGCCAGCAGAAATAATCTTTCCCCATTGCCTCAGTTACTTCAACATACAGTTACCTGTATTAAAAACTGACAATGAGAAATTTTGAGCCATGCCAGACAGCACACTTTACATCTGAGTGAGATGTACAAAGGCAGTCTTTTGTTAGCCTTTATCAGGCCAGGATGCTTGGATGGAAATTTAGAACTAAGAGTTGGAGGCTGTGACATATTAAAACTGCAGCAGATACTTGCTTAGTAACTAAAATACTCTCTTCTCTTTACTTAGCTTTGGCACAATCTTTTTTTTATTTGCTCCCTCTTTATCTCCTACCTGCTATTAAAACTCTAGGGACCATGATTTTGCCTCCTCAGAAACCTTTTGTATACAAAAGGTGCACTCGATCGGTGCATAAATAATTGAATTACAAATACAGAATAACCATTCATTCAGGGCCTCTAGCTGTCCAGCAAAATCATAGGAGCTACTTTTCCAAAGAGACTACTAATAACCAAGAAATCCAAGGCTACTGTTCTGCACTGATGACCATTAATAAAAATGCCAAAACTAAAGTACCAAGACTTCACAAAATATGAGATCACTCACATAAATAAGATATACTAGAGTTGATACAATTTTGTGTTACTAATAAAAGCAACAGTTTTTTTGAACTTAACAAGGCTGGTTCAATTCAAGTATGGGGAAAGATGATTGTTCAAGCTCACAAAGGTAATAAAGCCAGGATCACTTCTACTTAGCCACAATGTGTTCCGTATCTAAAGACATGGAAACAATCTCATAGGCTAAGAAAGGGGTAGAGTACTACTGTATATATTCTGCTGCAACAAGCATCTGAATATAAGTTACAGGATATGTGACAGTAAAGTAACTATTTTGTCTTGTGTATAATTAATGCTCTACTGGCATTTGAGCAAATCGGGATGCAAGCTAACTGGCAAATACAGCCATGCTGAACTTACGGTACTCAAGACATTATAATCTGTAGCAGAAAATATTCAAAGGTAACATCTCCAGCAAAACATTTAGAACAACTGTTAATTCACATATGCTTAAAATAAAAATACTTTTTATTTAATTTATAATCAAGTATTTTGTGACACAGAGATCATTAGTTCGGTTTTGCTTTCCAAATATGGTAACATCTGGGGAAATGAAAACTAGGTATCTTACCATTGCAACCAATTTCACTGGGATGTGATCCTGGGAAGTGCCAGCCTTTGGTTCATTCCAGTCTGGAAATCTGATTACTTCCTTTCCACATGAAGGTTTCTTTGGATATGGCTTCAGTGGTGAGGAAGGAGGAAATCTACAATTAGAGAATATTTTTTTAAATTCTGAACTCCACCCTATTCCATATTCACCAATGCAAAAACTGCAATAGGCTTTCACATACAAAAATAAAACATATGCCTTAGACATTCCCAGTGTAAGTTAGTTGCTTGATGGCTAGCATTGAGTGACATGCAAAACATCCTAAGGTGTTGCTCCAGCAGCATGTCACTCCAGAACAGTTCAAGTCCTTAACAGCTCAGCCTTTGGTGAAATCCAGTAGCACAGTGCATCTCAAATAGCACCACCTGCCTATGCATAGACAACTGATTCAGATCTTCACTAGAAGACATCAAGTCTGCTGAAAAAGCTGCAGGCAGATCTTCCCCATGTCAAGTGCAATGTTAGCATACATCTCCTAAAGCAAAGTTATGTAACTAAGTCACGTGACTAATGCTTGTATTTAATTAGAGTTAATTTTCTGGGGTCTTTTTTCAGCTGGTCATGCAGGAAGCTCATTCACTTTTTAAGATATTTCAAGAAGTGCCTTGAAGAATATAGTATGAACAAATGCTAAACCGGGCCTTGCAGAAAGCAAGGAAAACAAACTATTCCAGATCACGCTGAGCTCAGCCATATCTCCAACTTGACTGGAATTAAAGTATCGCCAAATCAAAGTCAGAGCATGTACAAAGAAGTTAAAGGCAGCACATCAGAACAACTAATCAGTTTGATGGCAACATACCATCAGACTGGCACAGGTCAAGTCTTGTTTACTAGTACTTCTAGATTTCAGATGCCAAGATGCCTGGTGATTGAAAAAATTGATTTAGCCTTATCCACTCTTTTTACCAGAATGTAAAAGACAGTTATGTCTGGGACTGTGCCTCATGAGCTTGTGCACAGATGGATACCCTACATTTACATCCTGCTGGCAATTTTCTCATGCTCAAGAAATCTTTGCATTTTCCCTAAAATTTTACCCCATCCTCTCAAGGCAGTTCCAAAGCTTAGTTATTAAATTACTTTTGCATTGCAGATCTATTAATCCTGTAGTGTTATAACACATGGGTTAAATACATTATGCTTTTGACCCTGCACAACGAGCTCATTTGGTATCTCCCACAATGATCTACAAAAGAATCTGTGCAGCTGCAAAAGATACTGCCTGAGAGGCAGTTTCCTTCTGAGAAACATTGCCCAAACACTACACAATGTACTCTGCGCTTTAAAAGTAACCCACATTACATTGCCGATGTTCAGCTGTTGAGTGCTCTCAACTATTTTTCCTCTATTTGTTATTTCTTAGAGTTTAATGTTAGAACATCCACAGCCTTTTTTTTTTTCCCCATTGCTTTACAGTGTTCTCAGCAGTTCCATTTACCCTCTGGTTCTTTACAATTTTTAGCTTCATGTCATTTGCTGACCTGATTTTCAACCCAGTAAATGAATGGGATGTTACAAGCAGAAAAAAAGAGGTGCGTACCCCATTTGCTGTTCTTAGAAACCACTCTAGTTCTCACCTTCAGATTTAACACTTGTTTGATACCCTCAGGCAAATCAATATTTGACAAAATCTCTTCTGCATACTCAGTGGAGCAAGAGCAGACAACTACACTTACATGCAAAGGTAACGAACTAAACAACCGTGCACCATGATTTATAGTTACAGTAACTTAAGATGGGAATTTATAGAAAAGGTATGAAGCGTATCAAGATTTCCAGTCGAAGCACTGTCAGTGGAATTAAAGGTGACTTGTACAGCTGTATTTATCAAAACTCTTAAGAGCATTCACAAAGTAGTCTTACAAAAGTCCACAAGAGGGAGCTGCCAGGACATTAAAGGTATGAATAAAGATGGCTTGGAAGAGGGGGGGGAAGAGGGGGTCTCTNNNAAAAAAACGAGCAGAAGTGTTCCTTTATCCAATAAGAGATCATTCGGAAGAGTGCTTAGAAAATGAAAACCACAGAGCTGTTTCACCCAATCATATTCGACAGCCTGCAAATAGGGAAGTCATGGCTGAAAATACAAAGGAAAAATGAACATGACAATTTATATGTTTCAGCATGCTGATGCAAAATAAACACAACCCAGAGATATAGCATAGTAGAAGCAGTTACAAAAATCTTATTTAAACTTCATAAAAAGAGTCAATGACCAGAAGGAACTGGGCAGGACTGGCCTGGAGCATACCAGATCACTAACACAGCTACACCAGGTGTTGTACTAGCACCAAACAGTCTTTTATATATAACCTTCCCCAGGCAGAATTCAACATGTAAGCTCTTCTTGTTTTTCATGCCTCTTTTCCCACCTGAACTAGGTGGCAACTAAACTATCACAGCATTTCTACAGCTTCCATAAGTAGATGGAGAGAGAAGAATTTAAGGAGAATTTAAGAATTCAAGGAGAGAAGCATAAGCATACATGATACATGGTCGGCTTCATTTCCCAGTCTTCCACCTCATTCAGCTCACAGACTGCAGAGACATATATTGTTCTGAGACATTTAGCAACAGACCTTCTTGGGTGAGATTCTAAACATATCTTCCAATTCAAATTGCTGTTTCAAATTGGGTGTTGCCAAATTATAAAATCTAACATTTTCCTTGATTAATTGTTACATTGAATTTCCCTTTATGGAGCTACCTTTGGAGAGAATGTTCATGCTTTTATTCCTCTACAACTAATTAGTTTTATTCCATTAAAACTGGTGGAAAGTGGTTTGCATTTTAACTTATTTGACAGATAAGCTGCAACATTCAGTGTAGTCTCCTTCAGAAGGCAGTCTAAAAACCAGCTACTGCTTTTAATGAAAGATAGAATACAATATCAAAACCCAAGTTGAACTGTTGTAATTTGTTACCAGAATCAAATACAAATCTAACCCAGTCTAACTGGGTATCAACGGAACTTCAGTAGAACAAGTTTAACATAAACCATGGCTCTTTTATAAGAGAAACTATCTTTATTATCTGTATTATGAGGAAATATCTTTACCCAAGTTTGCTTATGACAAAGTAAACAAACTACATCACACATACCTCTTACTTCTAAAGTATTCCAAATTAATAAGTAAAATTAAGAGATTAATGAACCAGTGCACTTACAGCATAGATATTAGACTAGACAGCAAAAAAGCTTAGGCACACTCTACATGCAAAGTAATTAAGATCATAAAACAAATTGAAAAATTTACTTCATCCATATCAAGTGGAATTTCAGTGTTACATGCATTTTCCCAAAGACAATTTAAAGAAATAATTTTTAAAATTATTACTTTAATTATATAATAATAGATATAATAAGTAGAAACATGACATTGTTGTTGACCTTTTTCCTGATTCCACTATGTAAAGATAGCTCCCACTTCCAAAAAAGAAGATTCACTTTTTTGTTAAAAATTGATACTTAAGAGAATGGTAATTTTTAAATTATTTTTTTTCACTGAGCATGACTCTACATGATGGCAAAAACTCAGAACCTTCAACTTCTGAACACCCACACAAACCTTAACTGAGGCACAGTAAGTCAAAGAACTCAGCTCAGTAATGCTAAGATTTCATTACAAAGAAAATTCTTTCCCTCTGTATATAAGCCATAACTTGAGAGGCTAAACAAGGATTAAAAAGAATACACCATGAGTAACTTTTACAATCAGAAGGCCTTTCTCTTAGGAGTGGAAACAGCATCCAAGGTAATCAGGGGGCTTGGGAAAAAGAAGGACACATCTACTTGCATGCTCAATGGCATCTTTGTTCCATCAGTATCTTCTTGATACACAGTCTTCTGACATTGACAAACCTGATGTCTAACAAGAGCAAACAATTTGCTACCTAGTAAAAGCTGCAAAAGCTTTCGTTAGTACTCATAGATATAATTGAGTAGAAGTGTCTTTCAAAAATATTTAAAACAAGAAAGCAAAAAAAAAAAAATCACCAAACAAACATGAAAACGCAAAGCTAAACATTAAATCATTATTTGCTTAACAATTTAGAACATAAAGTCTTGAAAAGGAAAGAGGGGAAGACACATTAACAACATTTCAAAGGCATTTTACAAAAACATTGGCAAGACCAGTGAACAGGAGTTCTCTCTCCCTGAACAACAAAAAAACCCACAGTATTTTACAGTCACCACATAGAGTTTTACCTATACAGACGGCCATCATCCTGAAAATCCTCTTTGCCCCATCTTCCTTTAATATCTTCAATAACATGATTTTTCAGGAACTTTTTAAGCAGCTTAACTGTTTGACTGCGAGTCACTTCTGGGCCAAAGTTTTGATTTGAGCCGAGCAGTGCATGTAAACAGTCCACTGCCTCCGAGGCTTTGAAGCAACGCTCGTAGCTTTTGAAGCGACACCGATGCTTCCGTAAAGGTATCCCAGCACGAAAAAGTTCTATTATCTCGTTCCACTAGGGAAGAACAAGGCAAACCGTTATGGCAGCTCTTCTATAAGCCTTTTAGCTGTACAAAGCAAGATGAGCACGCAGAATTACACTTTATTTTTTTTTTAATCATCTCCGTTTCTCAGCACATTGAAAGCTAAATTTACTTTTTATACAGATGAAATCTGAGAATAACCACGAGATTAAGGAAGCTGAAATATCTAGAGTCCCACACTATCTATAGCTCTTTAGATAGAGCTCTGACCTGCTCTTGCTTTTTGACTGGCCTAAAGCTCCGCTCTGTCGGGCACTGCCATACCGCCAGAACCATGGGCTGCACAGGTCCAGCTGGGTGCCAGCCCCGACCGGGTGCCGACTGGGGACTAGCTGGGACCGGCCCAGGGTTCGCCCGGGATGGCGGCGCTCGATCGCCAGGCCGCGGAGGCCCAGCCGGCAGAGAAGGCCCAAGGGAGCAGAGGGTCAACCTCAAGGCAGCCAGCCGGTAGTCGGCAGACCCTAGAAAACTGCCGTAGGGTAAGGAGGCTAGAGAAGAGACAAAGGCGGGACCACAGCCCACAGGGCCACTCACCAGCCGGGTGGCACGGTAGGGCCCGGGGCCTACCAGCCTGGGTTCCACAGCCGCGCTGGGCCTCCCCATCTCCACGGAAACAGGCAGCCACACAGGCCGTGCCCGCCGACCGTTTGAATCGGAGCCCGAGAGACGTTGGCTTCACCTATTGGGTGGCGGCGGAGGCACGTCACGGTCCAGCACGGCCCTTGACAGCCCCTACTGGCTGTCCCG